>JAPEIT010000014.1:23369556-23997595 GCA_026229545.1 Pistacia atlantica
TGTACATATTTCCAAAAGAATTTGGGAAAGGACCCATGAAGTCAATTCCCCACACATCAAATAGCTCAACAACAAGAATGTTATTCAATGGCATCTCATATCTCCTTGAAATATTTCCACTCCGTTGACATTGATCACATTCCTGAACTAATCAAAAAGCATCTTTGAATATGGTTGGCCAATAAAATCCAGATTGAAGAACCTTGGCTGCTGTCCTAGTTCCTCCAAAATGACTACCCACTTCCTTCTCATGGCAATGCCTTAAAATACTCTCCATCTCCTCTTCTGGGACACACCTACGTATCATCTGATCTGCACAGTGTTTATACAGAAATGGTTCTTCCCAGAAATAAAACTTCAAGTCAGAGAAAAACTTCCTCTTCTACTAGAAGGTCATGACATTTGGGAGCACTCTCGATGATAAATAATTTGCAATATCTGCATACCAAGGTGCTTCTTCAATTCTCATCAATTTCTCATTCGGGAAGGTCTCCTTGATTTGAGTTTCCTATTCACTTCCCTGGTTTGGTCATTCAATCCTTGACAGATGATCTGCAACTATATTTTCTGTCCTTTTTTTGTCTCGGATCTCCAATTCAAAGTCTTGCAGTAGTAGGATTTATCTTATTAGCCTTGGTTTTGCTTCTTGCTTTGCCAACAGATGCTTGAGTGTTGAATGATTTGTGTAGACAATCACCTTAGCACCTAGCAAATAAGAGTGAAATTTGTCAAATGCAAACACAATAGCTAACTGCTCTTTTTCAGTAGTGGTGTAATTTAACTATGCATCAGTTACTGTCTTGCTAGCATACTGAATTACATGCAAAACTTTGTTCTTCCTTTGTCCCAAAACTACTCCTAATGCAAAATCACTAGTATCACTGATAATCCAAGAATTATACTATTTTATTTAGGCTTTTTGGCCAGATTTTAGATACTTCTTAGTTCGTTTATGCCTGAATTGCTACTTAATTCTATATATTTTATGTTTTAGGCCGAAACATGCATTTTTAGCAAATAATGAGCGAATTGGAGCTTCTAGACCTAGAAGCAAGTGAATCTCAGAATTTGGGAAAGTTCTAAAGCAGAGTTGAAGCACTATGAAGTTTGTTCCCATGGGAAAGCATCGAAGATTGAAGATTCAAGCAAGGAAGCAAGCGGAGGGCAATTCTGTAAATTCAGAATTTTCCAGAAAGATTCAGCGAAAGAAGCTAGGCACGAGACTTACTTTAATTCGTTGCCGCGGAAAAATTCTTTCTTCGCCGCAGCGAAGTCTTTGAAATTTTGTTTTCTCCAAAACGCACAGTTTTATTTTAGGAAAGGTTTTAGGTTTTTGGGGGAACTATATAAGGAAAACCTTGCCATTTTGATCGAGGTTCGTCTGGTTTTTGTCTAGCTTAAAGTAGCTTTTACATTTGGAGAGAAAATTTAAGCTTTAATCTTGTGGATTCTTTAACTAGGGGAGATCTCTACTCTTTTCTCTATATTCCAATATGTTGATTACTGGGTTTATTGTTTTTCTTGCTGTTTGTGTTAATTTAGTTATGAACTAACCCATTTGGGTTAGGGTTTTGATGTAATTCGGATTTCTATGGATTAATCAATTGATTATTGTTGCCTTTATATTCTACTGCATAGATTGTGTGATTATTCCAAATTTATTGATTTTACTTGTTGAGCATGATGAGATTGAGAAATGAGTCATGTTGAGCTTATTGGATAATCACCATTGTTATTTTGAATGCTAGAGATAGATTTGAGAAACAATGAAATCAATCTAGGATTCCATTAGCTTAATGAACTTGGATTTGTTAATCTTCAATTTGTTGGGTGCAGAAGATTAATAGGGAAAAGTAGGAATTCATAGCCTAAGAAGGTATGTTTTACAACTTAGGGAATTCGGTTTACAATCTGTGCATGTGAGTGTAAAAGTAGCATAATCCACAGAACTAATCCATAGAGTCTGAATGAAGTCAAACCCTAACCGTTTGTTTTAATTGATATTACTCTTGTGTTAAATCTTGCTTCCATAATTTAGTTTTTTTTACATTTAGTAAATTTTGCTTTTAGTTAAATTTTATATTCTCCCATAAATCCAAACAATTTCCGGTTTCTCCAACTTGAAAACAAATAGGAAATTCAGTGCTTAGCAACCAATCCTCGTGGGAACGATACGCACTCACCACTTTATTACTTTGTGCGACTAGTGCACTTGCTATATTTGCATGTTTTAGTAACAATGCATCAAGTTTTTGGCGCCGTTGCCGGGGAATTGATTTTTGTGTTAACATTGAATCTTTCTTGTGTTAGCTAGATTGGAGTTTATTTTTTTGTTTTAATTGTGTGTTAGTTTAATTTTTGTTGTTCTTTTCTATGAGCTTGTGATCGCACTTTTTCACTCTTTCTGTGTTGTTTATGCGGAGAGCAAGATGTTAGCCAATGGTTCCTATTGATCCAAAGATTGAGAGAACCACTAGAAGACTTAATAGAGAGAGAAGAGAATGAGGGGCTACAGTTGAACCAGAGGCCATAGTTGTTGAGATGGCAGAAAATAGAACATTAAGGGAATTCGCAGTTCCCTCAGTTGATGGTAGTGGGTCAAGTATTACTAGACCAGCTGCACAAGCCAACACTTTCAAAATTAAGCCGGCAATCATCCAAATAATCCAACAGTTGGTACAATTAAAGAGAGATTTGAAGGAAGATCTAAATCTACACATTGCAAATTTTTTGGAGATTTGTGATACTTTCAAGTCAAATGGAGTGTCAGATGACGCCATTAGATCGAGACTATTCCCGTTTTCAGGAACGATCACAACATGGAACGAATTAGCATAGAAGTTCCTGACCAAATTCTTTCCTCCAGCAAAATCAGCGAAATTGAGAAATGATATCACATCTTTTCTATAGGAAGAGTCTGAATTATTATATGAGGCATGAGAAAGATACAAGGAACTACTGAGGAGGTGTCCACACCATGGGTTGCCAGTTTGGATGCAAGTCCAAACGTTTTGCAATGGATTGATTATTAATGTGCAAACCATGGTGGATGCAGCATCGGGAGGAGCATTACAAAATAAGACACCAGAAGAAGCTCATGAGTTGCTTGAAGTTTTAGCAAGTAACAACTATCAAAGACCTAATGAGAGGGTGCAGATAAAGAAATCTATGGGTCTTCATGAAGTTGATGCATACATTGCCATTTAAGCCTAACTCATAGCACTTCAGAAACAGTTGGGAAGTATGCAGGTAAATTCTATTCAAGCTCCTCAACTAACATGTGATTTTTGTGTAGGTAGCCATTTGAGAAGTGAATGTCAAGTGGGGAACACGTTAGCTTCAGTGTCTTCATCATCAGAATAGGTTAACTACTTGGCAGGAAATCAAAGGCAACCGAACAATCTATACTCCAACACTTATAATCCTAGTTAGAGGAATCATCTGAACCTATCTTGGGGCAATCAGAATCAACAGAATCAACAAAACAATCAATGGAAGCAAAGAACGATGCCAAACAACCAAGCGGGGTGAACAATCAACTGGGAGAGTAAAGTGTGACAAAACTGGAGGACATGTTTGGAAAGTTAATGCAAGAGACCACAACTTTTATGAATGAGACCAGGACGAATTTCAAAAACCAAGGGGCGTCTATTCGGAACTAGGAAGTACAGGTGGATCAATTGGCTGATAAGCTAAATGAGAGACCACAGGGTTCCTTACCAAGTAACACAGTGACTAACCCACGTGAGCAAGCAAATGCAATAACACTATGGAGTGGGACAGTCTTGGAAGAGGTGGAACAATCAGGGAACGAAAGAAGCCTACCAAAAGAAAAGGAAGATCCCGATGAGGAAGTTGACGAAGAAATAATTGTTGAAGAAAAACCAAACAGTGATAGGGAAGATGAACAAAAGCGGGAAGAGAGGCAAAGACAAAAGAAAGAGAAATTGCCATTCCCTGAGATACCACCAGAGTTGGCACATCACACTCCTTCCGTGCCTTTTCCTCAGAGACTCAAAAAGAAAAATCAGGATAAACAGTTTACCAAATTCATTGAAATATTTAAAAAACTGCATATTAACATTCCTTTTATAGATGCATTGCAACAGATGCCGAGCTACGCGAAATTTCTCAAGGAGATTTTATCAAACAAAAGGAAGTTAGAAGATGAGGAAACAGTGATGCTCACGGAGGAGTGTAGCATAATTCCACAAAAGAAGCTACCTCCGAAACACAAAGATCCAAGGAGTTTTGCTATTCCTTGTATTATAGGAGACATTACTTTTTAGAGAGTTTTATGTGATTTAGGTCTAAGCATCAATCTAATGCCTTTTTCTATTTTCAGGAGATTGGGAATTTGTGAAGTAAAGCCAGCGACCATGTCGTTGTAGCTTGTAGATAGATCCATAAAATATCCAAGGGGTATAGTTGAAGATGTTTTGGTGAAGGTGGATAAAGTAATTTTTCTGGTGGATTTTGTTGTATTGGACATGGAAGAGGATAAGGAAATGCCTTTTATTTTGGGAAGACCATTTCTGGCCATCGAAGAGCTCTTATTTATGTGCAAGAAGGAAAGTTACTATTAAGAGTCCAAGATGAAACATTAACGTTCAATGTTTTTTGAGGCTATGAAATTTCCATATGAGTTGGATTCATGCTTTAGTGTAGACATGGTGGATAAACTAGTAGCAGAGGCTATTAAAGAGAACACTCCGTAACTACCTCTAGAAGCGTGTATTACCTAATAAAAAACAATAGAGGTAGATGAGTCAGGGAATAATGAATGTGCTAGATTGTTGGAAGCACTTCAGCCGATGGTTGAGAGCCAAGATCTAGATTTTGACGAATTTGATTATGAGAAAGAGAAGGAAAATGAAGGAAAAGAAGAACCTCCAAAACTTGAACTGAAGCCTTTACCTTCTCACCCTAAATATGTATATCTTGGTGAATCAGAAACCTTCCCAGTAATCATCAATTCAAGGTTGAGCAAATTAGAAGAAGAACGGTTGATTCAGGTGTTAAGGGAACATAGATCAGCAATTGGATGGACTATTTTAGACATTAGAGGCATCTCTCCATCATTTTGTATGCATAAGATACTTATGGAAGATAATGTTAAGCCTAGGGTGCAACCACAACAGAGATTGAATCCTTCGATGAAGGAAGTGGTGAGAAAGGAGGTGGTGAAACTTCTAGATGCGGGCATAATTTATCCTATTTCTGATAGTCCATGGGTGAGCCCAATGCAAGTGGTTCCAAAGAAAGGTGGTATCATAGTGATAAAGAATGAGAGCAATGAATTGATACCAACTAGGACAGTTATGGGTTAGAGAGTGTGCATTGACTGTCAAAAATTGAATGAAGCGACAAGGAAGGATCATTTCCCACTTCCGTTCATCGATCAAATATTGGAGAGATTGGTAGGGCATGCTTACTACTGTTTTTTGGATGGTTTTTCAGGATATAATCAAATCGCCATTGCTCCTGAAGCTTAAGAAAAGAAAACTTTCACTTGTCCTTACAACATGTTTTCTTACAGAAGGATGCCTTTCGGATTATGCAATGCACCAGCCACATTTAGAGATGCATGATGTCTATCTTTGGTGACATGGTGGAACAATTCATAGAAGTCTTCATGGATGACTTCTCTATTTTTGGTTATTCTTTTGACAATTGTTTATCTAGTCTCTCATTTGTTTTGCAGCGATGTCAGGAGACGAACTTGGTGCTCAACTAGGAGAAATGCCACTTCAAGGTACACGAAAGAATTGTACTCGGTCACAGAATTTCAAAGGATAGCATTGAAGTGGATCGAGCAAAAACAGAAGTGATAAAGAAGCTGCCACCACCTGCAAATGTTAAGGCAGTTCGGAGTTTCTTGGGGCATGCGGGGTTTTATAGATGGTTTATCAAGGATTTTTCTAAAATCTCTAAACCCCTTTGCAATTTACTGATTAAAGATGTTGTTTTTTATTTTGATGATGAATGCATGCATGCTTTTTAAACTCTTAAGAAATTGTTAGTATCTGCACCTATTATTGCAGTTCCCGATCGGGGACTACTTTTTGAATTGATGTGTAATGCTAGTGATTTTGCACTAGGAGTAGTATTAGGACTGAGGAAAAACAAAGTGTTGCATGTAATTCAGTATGCTAGCAAGACACTTACCGATGCATAATTGAATTACACCACTATTGAAAAAGAGCTATTAGTTGTGGTTTTTGCATTTGACAAATTTCGTTCTTACTTGCTAGGTGCTAAGGTGATAGTCTACATAGAGCATTCGACACTCAAACATCTATTGGCTAAGCAAGAAGCAAAACCACGACTGATAAGATGGATCCTACTACTACAGGAGTTTGAGTTGGAAATCCGAGATAAAAAAGGGTCGAAAAATATGGTGGCAGATCATTTGTCAAGGATTGAACGACCAAGTCAGGGAAGTGAAGAGGAACCCTAAATCAATGAAACCTTCCCGGATGAAGAAATTGATGAGAGTGGAAGAAGCACCGTGGTATGCAGATTTTACAAACTACTTGTCATCGAGAGTGCTCCCAAATGGAATGACCTTTTAGTAGAAGAGGAAGTTTTTCTCTGACTTGAAATATTATTTCTGGGAAGAGCCATTTCTGTACAAACACTATGCTGATCAGATGATACGTAAGTGTGTACCAGAAGAGGAGATGGAGAGTATTCTATGACATTGCCATGAGAGAGAAGTGGGTGGCCATTTTGGAGGAACTAGGACAGCGGCCAAGGTCCTTCAGTCTGGATTTTATTAGCCAACCCTATTCAAGGATGCCTTTCGGATGGTTCAGGAATGTGACCAATGTCAACGGAGTGGAAATATTTCAAAGAAAGATGAGATGCTATTGAACAATATCCTAGTTGTTGAGATGTTCGACGTGTGGGGAACTGACTTCATGGGTCCTTTCCCTAATTCTTATGGGAACATGTACATTTTGGTAGCGGTGGATTACGTATCGAAATGGGTGGAAGTAGTTGCATTGCCATCCAATGATGCCAAGGTGGTGGTTAATTTGTGAGAAAGAACATTTTCTCAGGATTTGGGTACCACGGGCAATCATCAGTGATGGAGGTTCGCATTTTTGCAATAGGCAATTACATGCGTTGTTGGGAAAATATGGAGTGAAACATAGAGTTGCAACACTATATCATCCACAGACTAGCGGGCAAGTGCAACTGTCAAACAGAGAACTTAAGGGAACTTTAGAGAAGACAGTTAATGCATCTAGGAAAGATTGGTCATGGAAATTGGATGATGCATTATAGGCCTACCGCACTACGTTTAAGACTCCAATTGGTTTGTCTCCATTTAGGATGGTCTATGGGAAGGCATGTCACTTGTCGATAGAACTCGAGCATAAGGCATACTAGGCAGTCAAGCAGCTAAACATGGACCTACAAGCTACTGGGGAGAAAAGGACTCGATGAGTTATATCATGAAGCATATAAGAATGCTCGAATTTACAAAGAAAAGACAAAAAGGTGGCATGACAAGCATATCAAGAAGAAGAACTTTGAAGGGTCAAAAAGTGTTATTGTATAATTCTAGACTTAGGCTCTTCCCTGGAAAACTTAAGTATAGATGGTCCGGACCCTTCACAGTTACAAGAGTCTACCCATACAGGGCGGTGGAAGTGTCACATAAAGAAAAGGGCACATTTAAGGTCAATGGACAGAGATTGAAGCCATACATTGATGGGGTGATGAGTTACAAGTCATTTCCCATCCAACTTGACATCCCTACATGAGGACTTGAGAAAGTTGAGCTTCCGACTATAAACAAGTGCTTCTTGGGAGGCAACCCAAGTGTTTTCATTTGTTTATTGCTTTGAATTTGTTTAGTTGTTTTATGAATTAGAATGATTTTGATTTAGTGTGTTCTTGGGTGTTTCAGGTGAAATATCGAACTAAGGCGAAAAAATGAAATTTTCCAGATTTTGCCGCGGCGAAGTATTTTCTTCGCTGTGGCGAAACACATTTTGCACAAAATGGAATTCGAAAAGTCCCAGATTTCATTGCGGTGAAGTTTGTTCTTCACCGAGGCGACGTGCTCCCTGGAATTTTTCCCTACGGCAAAACAATTTTCTTCGCCGCAGTGAAGCATTTTAATCGCCGCGGCACTGTATGCACTGGAAATTTTTGCCACGGCGAAGAATTTTTCTTCACCGCAGCATCAACTGGGTTCTTTTTTGTTCATAATTGAAGAACTTCGCCGCGGCAAAAACTGTTTTTTATAAATAGTGAGTCGCGACTCTTCATTTCGTGAAAAATTTCAAAACACATCCAAGAGCCAAACTTTTCCACCTTCAATCCAAAGCTTTTCCAATGAATCTCCATCACTTTTCTTCACTCCTTAACCCTCAAAAACACCAAAACAACTCATTTTAGCAAGGATCTCTGTGAAAAATTGAAGAAAATTTCTGGAAACCCTTGGGTTCAAGAATTTGGGGATTTTGCGATCTAGGCCAAATTTGGTTAAATTAGTGGTGAATACATCTTAGGATTGGTAAGATTTTGAGTTCTCCAAACTTTAAATTGACCAATTTTGATTTTTAGAATTTTGAATCTGAGATTTTGGATTGTTTGCGTGAGTTGTGGATTTTTAGTGTTGTTTGTGCTTTGATTGTGATTAAAGAAGTGTGGATCTTGAATTGTGTGGTGTTGAGGAGGTTGGATTTTCAATTTGGAAGTGTTTTGTTGAGTTTGGAAGAAGAGTGATATTGGGGGTCTCGGTGCAATTTTTTGAAAGTTTGGTGTTTTTATAGGAGTGATTGTGGTCAATAGTAGGGTACTTAGCGTTGAATTGTCTAGTTAGATTCTGTGTTCGGGGGTACATTAGAATTGTCGGATAAAAAAAAAAAATGCCGCTCAAAGTACCATCCAAGGGTAAAGGAAAAGGAAAAAAAGTAGACAATAGATTTGTGAGTGAAGAGTGGAGTCAAGGGAGAAAATGGGATTCATTTATGAGTGAACCCAGACATCCGACTGTAAAGCCGATAGTAAGAGAGTTTTATGCCAACCTCCTTGAGTGTGATCATGGGCATGTATTTGTGAGGGGGATTGATGTGCCAATTGATGCAAAGTTCATAAATGATTTTTTTAACTTGCCTTCGATTGACCGTGATGCATATCTGGAGTTTAAGAAGAAACAATTTAAGGAGGATGAGATACTCAAGGTTATAGCAAAACCGAATACTCCTTGGGAGGTTTCGAAGAAGGGATAGAAGAGCATCAGGGGAACTAATCTGATACTGACAGCTAGGTTTTGGCAGTACTTTGTTTGTGCGAGGATGATTCCAAAGACACATTATAGTTCAGTAACCTTCGATAAGGCAATATTGCTTTATTCCATTGCCACTAGAAAGAGAATGGATGTGGGGAGTATTATCATGACGAGTGTATGGAATGCAGTCCAAGCAGGGCGAGAGAGTTTCCCTTTCCCACATCTCATCACCGAGCTGTGCACTCGAGCAGGAGTAGAGAAGACAGATGATGAACCACTTATCCATCCTACCCCAGTTCTTGGCACAGCCTACTATCGGAAGCTACTTGGGCGTACTCTTAGAGAAGAAACTAGCTCCGGAACAAAAATACAAAGAACCACAAAAGTTGCCACATCATCCAGTTCAACATCCACAATCAATGAGCTAATGTAACTGATGTTGGGTAAGATGAAACAGATGGAAAAACATCAAGATTGGCTGACAGAGCAGACCCAGATGATGTATGATATGCAGCACATCTGCTTCACCAAGCTCAACATTGATACTTCAAGCTTCCAATAGGCAGACTGGGATTCTGAGAAATGGATGGGCTCCGAAGAAGAGGAAGACACCGAAGAAGAGAAGGAGGCTCAAGAATGACACCTGAGCACCTGTTTTGCAGTTTATTTTTATTTTCAGTTGTATTGTCTTTTATTTTGAACATTGAACTAATTTTTCTTTTTGTTCGGATTGTTTAATTTTTGTTTGAACTTCCTAGTAGTTGTAAGGGTGAGATTAGGATTGTAATATTTTCATATTAGTCAGTGAAATTTTCTAGCACAGTGGACACCACAAACTTTCAATTGTTTTACAGATTATGTTGATTGAAAGCCAAGGAACGGGTGTGCATGCTATTGAGCGAAACTTCAACTTCACGGATTAATCAGGGAACTATCTCGTACCTTTGTAAATTCTGTTTTTCTATTCCTAAATTGTGCATAATGTGACATTGGGGACAATGTCATCTTTAGTTTGGGGGTAGGAAAAATTTGAACAAATTTTTTATTTAGGTTTAGTTGTTTTCATGTTTTGTTGTGTTATGTCGATGATGAATTAAATAAGTCTATGATGAGAATAAGATTGTTGGGATTTTATCGTTGAAAAATGTTAAGCATTGCTTTAAGTTTATGTTGGTTGACTGAATTTAGCTTAAGGTTTGTTGAGTGGTTCAACCACCATTTTCATTATTTCGGCATGCTTAGAAACATTTTATGTGATTAGGTAAAGTATTGATAATGTTGGTGGACTCTAGAACCTAGTTGAGAAATGCTTGAGGCGAAATTCTAGGAATAGGCATTATTAAGGAAGTGATTTAGGCAGTTTTTCAAAACATTTGAGCCTTTCCAGCCGACCATAGATTTTATCCCTAGTTACCCATTTGAGCCTTATGAAATCATTGTTGTCATATCTTTCTTGTGAAACCAATAATGCCCAAACCTTTTACCCTAAACACGTTCGCAACCTTTAAGAGAATTCTAAGCCTATTGCAAACACAAAGAGCTTGGAGAGTTGTGTGAATGAACTAAAAGAATAGTTTGGGGGTTGTGAGAAGGGCAAGAAGAATAAGAGGGGTAATTAACCTCAAATTTGTTATTGTTGCTTTTAAAAAAAAAAATTAATTAATTTTTAAGAATTGCATTGCAGTAGCAAAAATAAGAAGTGCACATGCTTGAGGGTTATTAAATGGTTGATATCTTAAGTGGTGGTTAAGGAAGAAAGTGGAAGTTGATTTAAGTCTTGTTGTTTTCTTAAAGAAAACCGATTTCTCTTGCTCAGTTTATCGTTTCCTTTTTTTGAAGCCCACTAACCGAGCCTAACGTTACAAGCCTGTATAGACTTCTTTAGTGATGTCTAATCCTCATTAGTGGAGAGTAGTTCGATACTTAGGCTTATGGATTCTAAAACCATTTGCTAAACTTTGCATTTCTGCATAAAATAATCCGGGAAGTCGGAATGTGGACTGAAGTGGGGATCACCTACTCGGGGGACCAATAGAGAAAGATAGTCGACGCAACTTATAACTTCTTGGAGTGTTGAGTATTTTTCAGTAATAATTTTTCAACAATTATTGAGATTTGTATAAATTCTAGGTAGTTCTTATGTTGAGTTGAGTCTATTTTTTGTCTTATCATTTTCAGTTTTGTTGTTTTGTGTTTTTGGTTGTTTGTTGTTTTTCTTTCTTTGTGTTTTGTACCTGATGCTCGAGGACGAGTATGTCTTTAGTTTGGGAGTATTTGATAATCCAAGAATTATACTATTTTATTTAGGCTTTTTGGCTGGATTTTAGATACTTCTTAGTTTATTTATGCCTTAATTGCTACTTAATTCTATATATTTATGTTTCAGGCCTAAACGTACATTTCTAGTAAATAATGAGCGAATTGAAGTTTTTGGACCTAGAAGCAAGTGAATCTCAGAATTTGAGAAAGTTCTGAAGCAGAGTTGAAGCACTATGAAGTTTGTTCCCATGGGAAACCATCGAAGATCAAAGATTGAAGAAAGGAAGTAAGAGGAGGACAGTTCTGTAAATTCAGAATTTTCAGGAAGGTTTGCCGCGGCAAAGTTTATTCTTCGCCGCGATGAAAGAAGCTAGGCACGAGACTAACTTTAGTTCGTCGCTGCAACGAAGTCTGCGAAATTTTGTTTTTTCAAAACGCATAGTTTTATTTTAGGAAAGGTTTTAGGTTTTTTGGGGAACTATATAAGGAAAACCTTGCCATTTTGGTCGAGGTTCGTCTGGTTTTCGTCTAGCTTAAAGTGGCTTTTACATTTGGAGAGAAAATTTGAGCTTTAATCTTGTGGATTCTTTAACTAGGGGAGATCTCTACTCTTTTCTCTATATTCCAATATGTTGATTACTGGGTTTATTGTTTTTCTTGCTATTTGTGTTAATTTAGTTATGAACTAACCCATTTGGGTTAGGGTTTTGATGTAATTCGGATTTCTATGGATTAATCAATTGATTGTTGTTGTCTTTATATTCTATTGCATAGATTGTGTGATTATTCCAAATTTTATTGATTTTACTTGTTGAACATGATGAGATTGAGAAATGAGTCATGTTGAGCTTCTTAGATAATCACCATTGTTATTTTGAATGCTAGAGATAGATTTGAGAAACAATGAAATCAATCTAGGATTCCATTAGCTTAATGAACTTGGATTTGTTAATCTTCAATTTGTTGGGTACGGAAGATTAATAGGGAAAAGTAGGAATTCATAGCCTAAGAAGGTATGTTTTACAACTTCGGGAATTCGGTTTACAATCCGTGCATGTGAGTGTAAAAGTAGCATAATCCACAGAATTAATCCATAGAGTCTGAATGAAGTCAAACCCTAACCATTTGTTTTAATTGATATTACTCTTGTGTTAAATCTTGCTTCCATAATTTAGTTTTTTTTACATTTAGTAAATTTTGCTTTTAGTTAAGTTTTATATTCTCCCATAAATCCAAACAATTTTCGGTTTCTCCAACTTGAAAACAAATAGGAAATTCAGTGTTTAGCAACCAATCCTCGTGGGAACGATACGCACTCACCACTTTATTACTTTGTGCGACTAGTGCACTTGCTATATTTGCATGTTGTAGTAACAACACATCAATCACACATCAATTCAAAAGGTAGTTCCCAATTCAGAACTGCAATAATGGGTGCAGATACACAAAAATTCTGAAGAGTTTGAAAAGCATGCATGCATTCATCATCAAAATCAAAAAAGTCATCCTTAATCAGTAAATTTCAAAGGGGTTTAGAGATTTTAGAGAAATCCTTGATAAACCATCTACAGAACCCCACATGTCCCTAGAAACTCCAAACTGCCTTAACGTTTTCAAGTGGTGGTAGCTTCTCAATCACTTCCGTTTTGGCTTGATCCACTTCGATGCCGTCTTTTGAGATTCGGTGACCGAGTACTATTCTTTCATGAACCATGAAGTGACATTTCTCCCAGTTGAGCACCAAATTTGTATCTTGATATTGCTGCAAAAAAAATTAGAGATTAGACAAACAATTATCAAAAGAAGAACCGAAGTCATCCATGAAGACTTCTATGAACCGCTCTACCATGTCACCAAAAATTGACATCATGCATCACTGGAATGTGGCTGGTGCATTGCGCAACCCAAAAGGCATCCTTCTATACGCAAAGGTGCCATAAAGACAAGTGAATGTCGTCTTCTCTTGATCTTTTGGGGCAATGGCAATCTGATTATAACCTGAAAAACCATCCAAGAAACAATAATAAGCATGCCCTGCTAATCTTTCCAACATTTGATCGTTGAAAGGAAGTGGAAAATGATCCTTCCTTGTTGCTTCATTAGTTTTCTATAATCAAGGAACACCCTCCAACCCGTGACTATCCTAGTTGGTATCAATTCATTATTGTCATTCTTAATTACCGTGATACCTCCTTTCTTTGGAACCGCTTGCACCGGGCTCACCCATGGACTACCTGAAATAGGATAGATTATGCCTGCATCTAAAAGTTTCACAACTTCCTTCATAGAAGGATTCAATCTTCATTGTGGTTGCACCCTAAGCTTGACATCATCTTCCATGAGTATCTTGTGCATACAAAAAGATGGAGAGATACCCCTAATGTCCAATATGGTCCATCCAATTGCTGATTTATGCTTCCTTAACACCCGAATCAACTGCTCTTCCTCTAATTTACTCAGTCTTGCATTGATGATCACTGGAAAGGTTTCTGATTCACTAAGATACACATATTTGGGGTGAGAAGGTAAAGGCTTTAGTTCAAGTTTTGGAGGTTCTTCCGTTCTTGCCTTTTCCTTCTCTTTTTCAATGTCAAATTCTTCAAATTCTAGATATTGGCCTGCATTTATCGGCTGAAGTGCTTCCAAAAGTCTAACACATTGTAAACCCCACGTTATTATTCCGATGCCCTAAGGTATGAAATTTACCTTTTCAAGTAATTTTCTTTTTTGAATGGAAGGGTAAAATGGTCAATTTACATGTATTTCGAGATGTGGCCATTATAAAGTGTAAAGGGTGAGTTCATTGAAGAGAAATGAGGGTAGAATGGTCATAAAGTTGATTGATAAGGTTAAATGGCATAAACGGTAACCAAGGGTATAATGGTCTTTTCATACAAAACCATATGATTTAAGTGTCCATAAAAGTGCACCAAGGGTAAATTATTCATTTACCTAATAGAATTGCTTAATGGTTAAGTATTTTAAAGAAGTTAAATGGCATTAAATGAGTATTTATCTTTATGTTGTGGTGGAAATGATCAAAACGCCCTTATATGAAAAATTTATGCCAAATGACCTTTATATCTAACTTTTATTGACCAATCACATTAGAGTAACAATGGAATGAATATTTACAAGGTTTAAAGAGAGAGTAGTCAGCCTTGGAGACCCCAAATATATCATCTTCTTCTTCATCTCTCAAATCCACCATAAAAGCCACTAATCCAAGCTTTTATTCTCAAATTTTCTTAGGATTTCAAGTTGATTTTCAAAGGAGATCACCATCCACCCTTAAAGACCTTCAATTTCAGGGTTAAAGGTGAGTTTCAAAACCCTAGTTTTTCTGAATTTTTTAGTTAAAAGAGAAATTCATAAGTGGTTATGTGTGTAAGGTAGAAAGGTGAAACTTTGGAGCCAAGGAGGAGTACCTATGTGCTTTGAATACTAAGGTAAGGAAAAAATCTCCCTTATGACTACAATTGATAACACCTAGGGTTTATGAAACTTACATTTATTTATGTTAATATGAGTGTGATGCTATGTGTTGGTTATGAGTTGTTTAAATGGGTGTGTTGATTGGTGTATGTGTGCATATGGAGGATGATTATGCCAATTAAGAGATTTGTAGTTGGACGATGTTTTGGCACTTTTTGGTTATGTAAAAAGGGAGGTTTTTATGGCCTTTTATACTTAGAATGATATGGAAAATAATATGAATGTGAAAATGAAGGCGACATGGTTAAAATGAATAGAATTCGGATTTGGCTGTTTTAAGGTCTTATACTGTATATGCTTCACTGAATCAGTCATAACTGAAGTTATAGAAGTCAGATTGAGTTGATTCTTGAAGTGTTAAAAATTTGAGAAACAGACCTAAAACTTTTGTGTTTTAGGAAAGAACCAGTTCGAATTGGAAGATAAGGTAAAAATTGCTTGAAAAGTGATGAACTATATGGCATCCAACTTCTTAATGGAAATTTCCATTTGTTTCTAATTCTAATAAACCCCTGAATAACTTAATACCAAAATTCCTTGAATTGTATGAGAAATTGAATGAATTAAGTTAAGAAGTTTAGTAGAAGAATATAGTATGATTGAGCATGGGGGGTGTTAGTCCATATGTTTGCATTCATAATGGTAATGCATATAGCTTATTTAGTTGTCTTATGAGAAATTTATAAAATGTTAAAGAATGAATTCCATGAGTCTCTTGAGGTATAAACCAAGATCAGAGGAATGGAATTCTTATGGAAAACCATGAGTCCTTTGAGGTGACGACCAAGAACAAGGTAATGGTTCAAATGAATCCGATCGGATAAAAAAGACTAATGAAATCGTCAAGTATATAGACAAAACAAATAAGCATGCCATGTACATGAATATTTCATAAGTCATTTATGTTCTATGTTATATTATGTATGGTTATGTTATGACTTATGTTTATGAGAAAAGTCCAAAATGTATGATATGTTTTATGAACTTGTTATGTCAAAGAATGAAGGTCATGTTTTGTAGGTAAGTAAAGTCCTAAGTAATATACTTGTATAATGAACCTTAATAGTTTATAAATGGCCATATTCCTTACTGAGCGATTAGCGCTCACCCCATGAAATGTTTTAAAATGTTTTGCAGGTACGGATTAAGGCATGAAGTTGGGAGAGGATTCCAAGGGACGCTATGAGCATGAGGGGATGCTTTAATGATGACTATTGAATGATTTTGCTAATATTTAGTGTAGTAATTATGTTCATATTTCATAATGTAGTAATTATGTCCATGTTCTATAATGGAGTAAATATGTTGTATTAATAAAGGAAATCAAATTGCTAGTAAATTTTATAAAAGTGTGTTGTTCTAGTAAGTATTACTATGGATTTCATAATTTACTCCAAGAAAGGAAACTATATTTTTTTTTTATTATACAATGAACTTATTATAGTTAAGAAAAAAAAAATTAAGCACATATATCTATATATATGTTTTAAACTACAACTTTATTCTTTAAATAGGATCTTAAAATAAACTTCTTTCCTAGGCATGCGTTTTCTAGGTTCTCAATGGCCAAGGGATACTTGGGAAATACCCAGCTAGGGAGGGGTTTTATAGTTGGTATCAGAGCGTGATTTTGGGCATTTGAAATGATGTTTTGATTAAATTGTTATAGTATTTTATATTTAATTGATGCTAGAAATGGTGTTTATAAGTAATGGAAGTATCATTCCTCATGCGTCCCCAAGATACTCTCTCCAACTGATTGCTGTAAGTATTTTCTTTACTTGTTTAGTGAATAGAATTAGCTAATGTTGATTGAAATTTGTGTGAGTAAAGGGTATGGCTATGAGGCGTCCACGAAAGGTTAATAGGAGGGGCGAGGAGAATGTTAATGAAGTAGGCACTAGTCAACCAGTAGCACCGACTAGCAATGCACCCCCTAATAGTGGACCAGTTGTGTCTACCCAAAATGCTTCTGTTTTGGACGAGGCTGCAATCAACAGGATGATTCAGAAAGCCATTACTGAGGCCTTTAGGAGGGTGATCCCGGAGGGTATAAGTAACCAAGTGAACACAAATCCCTCAGCTCCAATAGTTCAGCCTCAACTCCAAATATCAGTTCCACCTCCAGTAACTGGACCAATTATGCTGATGGGTGCTACACCTTATGGACAAGTGGAACCAATCTATAATCTTTCTCAAAAGCACCAACCTCCAGAGTTCAGTGGTTCAAACGATCCGACGGTAACAGAGGAGTGGCTAGAGACCGTCGAATGGGCAATGGCCTTGTTTCCCATGATTGATCAGGAAAAAGTCCGCTATGCTTCTTATTTGTTGAGAGGAGATGCTCGGGTATGGTGGAAGCTAATGGAGCATACCTATGTGATGAGTAATCTTTCCTGGAATGAATTTAAAAGGCTATTTGAAGCAGAATATCGGTCGGCGAACATGTTATTCGTGAAGACTCAAGAGTTCACGGAATTGAAGCAGGGTAATATGACTGTTAGAGAGTATGCTACAATGTTCAACTCTTTAGCCCGTTTTGCTCCTACTATGGTGAGTACTCAACAGTGCCGGTTAGAGAGATTTATTAATGGACTACACCTAAAAATTGCCCTGATTGTTATAGTGGGTGGTCAACCTCCTCAGACTTATAGTGAGGCCTTGGAACAGGCATTGAGGGCGGAGATTTATGTGAATAAGGAGAGGCGGATGGAGAACCCTAAGTTGGTGATTGGTAGTTCTAGTTCAAGCCGGATAGCGGTTCGGAAAGCTGAAGTGGGGAATTCCCACAAGCCCCAGGAGGGTAAAGGTAAAAGAAAGTTTCAGCAAGGATTTCAAAAGAAGGGTGGCAAGAATAAGAGGACTCCACAGCAACAACAGAGAAGGAATAATCTTCCCCATTGTCAAAAATGTGAGAGGCAGCATAAAGGGAATTGTCTATTAGGAACCAATGTGTGTTTCAAATGTAAACAACCGGGACACATGGCAAAGGACTGTAAAGTTACTTAAGCTACTTCCCTTTAGACTGTTGGAGGTTCGACTGCTAGAGTTTACTCAGTGGCCCAGAAAGAAGCCAAAGCCAATCCATCTGCAGTTACTGGTCAGTTACAATTCCACTCTACCTCTTTATATGTACTGATTGATTCAGGGGCTACCCATTCTTTTATCTCATATGGGATTATAAAAAGACTAGGTTTAGAGCCTTGTAGAGTGGAACATGCTGTTAAAATCGAGATGCCTAATGGGGAGAATTATTTTGCTGATAAGTTGTTAATGGGGGAAACTATAGTGATTGATGGGCATGAGTTGAATGTTGATTTGATTGTTTTTTATATGCTTGATTTTGATATGATTTTAGGAATGGACTTCTTGAGCAAATATGGAGTATTGATAGATTGTCGGAAGAAGAAGGTCGGGTTTAACTTAGATGTTGGAGATAGTTTCACCTTTGGGGAAGGTCATCTACACAGCCTGATGATAAGTGCAGTGAAGGCAATGAAGATGATAAGGAAGGGTTGTACAGGGTACATAGCTTAATGTGGTGAATAAAGAAAAGTTTCCAAACTTTAGTGTTCGAGATGTACCTATAGTACGAGAATTCGAAGATGTATTTCCAGAAGATTTGCCAGGACTTCCTCCAGAAAGAAAAGTGGAGTTTTGTATAGAATTAGCTCCTAGTGCGGCACCAATATCTAAAGCCCCATATAGAATGGTTCCAGCAGAGTTACAAGAGTTAAAGAAGCAACTTCAGGAGTTGTTAGATAAAGGTTTCATTTGACCTAGTCATTCTCCATGGGGAGCTCCTATTTTATTTGTGAAGAAAAAAGATGGTTCGATGAGAATGTGTATTGATTACAGGGAGCTCAATAAGGTGACGGTGAAAAACAAGTATCCATTACCAAGAATTGATGACTTGTTTGATCAGTTAAAGGGAGCTTCGGTGTTTTCCAAGATTGATCTTCGGTCAGGCTACCATCAAGTGGTCGCTGACAAGGATATTCCCAAGACTGCATTTCGAACCAAATATGGGCATTATGAATTTATAGTGATGCCATTTGGATTGACTAATGCACCAGCGGTGTTCATGGATTTGATGAATAGGATTTTCCATGATTGTCTAGATAAATTTCTAGTAATTTTTATAGATGATATTCTGGTCTATTCCAAAACAAAGGAAGATCATGAAGAGCATTTGAGATTTGTGTTACAAAGACTAAGGGAGAAAAAGTTATATGCTAAGTTCCCCAAATGTGAGTTTTGGTTGGATCAAGTAACATTCTTGGGACATGTTGTTTCACAAAAGGGTATTTCAGTGGACCCCAGTAAGATTGAAGTAGTGATTGAATGGCCAAGACCAAAGACTGTAAAAGAAGTTAGAAGTTTTCTTGGTTTAGCAGGATATTACAGGAAATTTGTGGAAGGCTTTGCTAAATTAGCTTCTCCACTCACAGCTTTGACAAAAAAGGAAGCCCTGTTCAGATGGACTGAAACCTGTGAGAAGAGTTTCCAAGAATTGAAAAGAAGATTAACTACTGGCCCTATTTTAATACTTCCAAAGGATGGAGTAGATTATGATATTTACACTGATGCTTCTCATAACAGTTTGGGGGCGGTATTGATGCAAAAAGGCAAGGTGATTGCTTATGCCTCTCGTCAATTGAAAGACTATGAAAAGAGGTATCCCACTCATGATCTTGAATTAGCAGATGTCGTTTTTGCTTTGAAGATTTGGAGACATTATCTCTTTGGGGTGAAATGTAATATTTACACAGATCACAAAAGTCTAAAATACTTTTTCACCCAGAAAGAATTGAATATGAGGCAGAGAAGATGGCTTGAGCTGGTGAAGGACTATGAATGTGATATTATGTATCAGCCAGGGAAAGCTAATGTAGTTGCAGATGCCCTCAGCAGGAAAGTCTCCTTAGCTCAGTTAACTTTTTAGAAGCACCTGAAACAAGAGATAATGAAGGAGGGGATAGAGTTGGAGTTTGGGAAATTGTCCAAAATTGAAGTTCGGTCTAAGTTGTCGGAGGAAATTAGAGAAAAGCAAGCGAATGACGGGTTTAGTAAAGGAATTGAGCAGCAGTTGAAAGATGGTAGAGAATCAGAATTCAAATGGGTGAATGGAATCTCGAAATTTAGAGATAGAGTGTATGTTCCTTAGGATATTGAATTAAGAAAGAAGATTTTAGAGGAAGCACATAGTACTCTTTACACTGCTCATCCAGGGAGTGTAAAGATGTATTAGGATTTGAGGAAGAGCTATTGGTGGCCAGGGTTAAAGAAAGATGTAAATGAGTATATTGCCAGATGCTTGGTGTGCCAACAGGTTAAAGCAGAACATCAACGCCCTTCAGGATTGTTACCCCTTAGTATTCCTTCGTGGAAATGGGAAGATATTTCTATAGATTTCATTTTAGGTCTTCCAAAAGTGCAAAGGGGTTATAATGCCATTTGGGTGATTGTAGATAAATTGACTAAATCTGCTCATTTCATTCCAGTTACAGATAAGATCTCCTCTGATCAGCTAGGCCGATTATATGTTAAAGAAATAGTAAGATTACATGGAGTACCTAATAGTATTATCTCAGACAGGGATGTGAAATTTATGTCAGTATTTTGGAGTAGCATGCAGAAGGCATTGGGTACTAGGCTTAATTTTAGCACAGCCTATCATCCTTAGACAGATGGACAGACAGAAAGAACGAATCAAATATTGGAGGATATGTTACGAGCGTGCTGTATTGACCATAAGTTGAATTGGTGTGACATTCTCCCTCTAGTTGAATTCGCTTATAACAATAGTTATCAAGCAACCATTAAAATGGCACCATATGAAGCCTTGTATGGAAGGAAATGTAGATCTCCATTACATTGGGACGAAATAGGAGAAAAGAATGCATTGACTCAAGCTCTTGGTCCAGAAATGACACAAAAAATGATAGAAGATGTAAAGTTAATCCGAGAGAGAATGAAGTAGGCCCAAGACAGACAGAAGAGCTATGCAGACCCGAAAAGAAAGGATATAGAGTTCTAAGTAGGAGACAAAGTGTTTGTGAAAATCTCTCCTTATAAGAGGGTCATGATGGTTTGGAAGAAAAGGGAAGCTTACCCCTAGATATATTGGTCCATATGTGTAACAACAGCTAAAAACTAGTACAATGCATGCATAATTACAATATAAAATTGGGCCCCAAAAATTTCTTTTCATTATAGAACATATGTCTTTTATACACAAGGAGTACTGTTTACAAAAATGCATTTTAAAAGACAAAACAGGGGAAACAGTGTAGCTATTCCTCTTCGCTTGCCGACGCCCCTCCGACTGCATCATCACCTAGATCCTGCATCCACAAAGGAAAATAACGGGGTGAGCACAAAATAATGCTCAGTAAGTAAAACTCTCTATCTGACTGTCCCCGTATGAAAAACTCTTAATTCTTTCCTTATACTATTTCTGATTCTATTTTTGTTTCTAATAACATCATGGCCTCATCTTACCGGAGGTACAGCAGGATGGCGTTCACACAGCACCATCTCACTCTCTATGGCTATCGGGTGGAATTCACACAGTACCAACCCGTTCTTAGTGACTATCGAGTGAGGATCACAAAGCACCAACTCGGTTTTTTTCTAACTATCGGGTGGAGATTACCTAGCACCTACCCGTTCCTCATGAATTTTGGGTAACGATCACCAAGCATTTACCCGTCTCTAGTCACTATCGGGTGATGGTCACAAAGCATCAACCCACTTCTACTAACTGTCGGATGATGATCACAAAGCATCAACCTACTTATCTATTACTAACCAGGTAGTGGTCACAAAGCATCTACCCATTTCTAATACTCATTGGGTGACGATCACAAAGCATCGACCCATCTCTAAGGGCTATTCGGGTGGTGAACACAAAGCATCAACCCGATCGGGTGATGATCACAAAGCATCAACCCATCACTTCTACTCTTCTAATCCACTCTATTCTAACATTTTTATTCTCTCTACCCTTAGAGTAGTTGTATTAACCAAGCTCTCTACTCATAGAGTATTTGTATACACAAAGTTTCCTACTCTTTCTTAGGTCACTTTTCAATGCATATACTAATGCATATGGATGGTTCCTCTCCACTAATGCACTTGTGAAATGCCAACATGCAATGTTGCAAGAATCAAGGTTCACTATTCACACTCAAACCTCTATTAGGCATTTCATCAAACAACTCATGTGCACTATAAAACCCTATTATAGCAATGATTCTAACACTTTTTCTAACCTTCCAAAATGGGGAAAAACCCCTTCACAAAGCCATAAAACCTGTCAAAGAAAGCACTTCCAAAAAGGGGATCCATAACACCCCATCAATTCCATCTCAACTACCTTTCCAACCCAACAACTCATTTCTCATATTTGCAAGGTATAAACATTCACAAAGCATAGAAATCTCTATTTAAACCTCCATACATGGCATATCACATGTATATCACATACATACATCCTTTCTATCAAAACCCTAATCAAGAAAACTCATAAATATCAACTTGGGTTGGGTTTTACTTACCTTGTTATGGAGAGACTTCACCAACTCTTCCTTTCACTTGCTTTGCTTGACTTTTCCTCTACTCTTAACCAAAAGAATAAAAACTCTCAAACTTCAATATAAACCAAAACTCACAAATCACACAACTTAAGAAGGAATCCTTACCTTAGGAAGCCTTAGGTTGCTTTTCTACCCCAAATCACTTCAAAAACCCCTTGAAATTCCTTGATCAAAAGAAAAGAGAAGTTGAGAGGAGAAGAATGAAGAGTTGCGTTTTTGGAGAAGAAGAATGAGGGTTTGCTAACTCTTAATTCCTTTTAATGAAATATATACACAATCATTCCCATTTTCCCCTTACTCTTCTTTGGGAATTCCATCTATATCCTTTGATTCATTACAAACTCACCCCCATATCAACATATTCTCCATGAAAAATCCTTACAATTAACTCCCCACTTTTCCTGCTAATAAGGGGTAGAATGGTCAAATTGCCCTTAGGGAAGAAAATATCTAAAACTTACTCAACAATTTATTCGGCCTGTCGCCGCGGCGAAGAAACTTTTGTCGCCGCGGCGAAACTGTCCAGAGAGTTTCCCGTGACTTCAACACATCTTCGCCGCGGCGAAGCTTGGTACACTAAACTTCTTCTATTTTCAATCAATTTCAGGGCAAACATTCAACACAACATTCAATCAAACAATATTACCAAAAACCAACTCAAATAAGAGCAAAAGAGGAAACAATAACTACGTACCTCAAGCGGGGCGTTACAATATGAGGTATTAGAGAAAGTGGGCAAAGTAGCTTACAGACTTGCCTTACCAGTTAGTATGGACCGGATCCATAATGTTTTCCATGTTTCCTTATTACAAAAGTATGTTAGTGATCCTTCGCATATATTATAAGCAAATGAAGTGGAGTTAAAAGATGAACTAATTTATGAAGAACGTCCAGTTCAGATTCTAGATAGAAGAATAAAAGAGCTTTGAAATAAGAAAGTACCGCTTGTTAAAATACTGTGGAGGAATCATAATGTAGAAGAAGTGACATGGGAGGTTGAGCAAGATATGAAGGAAATATATCCAGACCTCTTCGACTAAATTTCGAGGACGAAATTCTTATAAGGGGGGATGATTGTAAACCCCACGTTATTATTCCGATGCCCTAAGGTATGAAATTTACATTTTCAAGTAATTTTCTTTTTTGAATGGAAGGGTAAAATGGTCAATTTACATGTATTTCGAGATGTGGCCATTATAAAGTGTAAAGGGTGAGGTCATTGAAGAGAAATGAGGGTAGAATGGTCATAAAGTTGATTGATAAGGTTAAATGGCATAAACGGTAACCAAGGGTATAATGGTCTTTTCATACAAAACCATATGATTTAAGCGTCCATAAAAGTGCACCAAGGGTAAATTAGTCATTTACCTAATAGAATTGCTTAATGGTTAAGTATTTTAAAGAAGTCAAATGGCATTAAATGAGTACTTATCTTTATGTTGTGGTGGAAATGATCAAAACGCCCTTATATGAAAAATTTATGCCAAATGACCTTTATATCTAACTTTTATTGACCAATCACATTAGAGTAACAATGGAATGAATATTTACAAGGTTTAAAGAGAGAGTAGTCGGCCTTGGAGACCCCAAATATATCATCTTCTTCTTCATCTCTCAAATCCACCATAAAAGCCACTAATCCAAGCTTTTATTCTCAAATTTTCTTAGGATTTCAAGTTGATTTTCAAAGGAGATCACCATCCACCCTTAAAGAACTTCAATTTCAGGGTTAAATGTGAGTTTCAAAGCCCAGTTTTTCTGAATTTTTTAGTTAAAAGAGAAATTCATAAGTGGTTATGTGTGTAAGGTAGAAAGGTGAAACTTTGGAGCCAAGGAGGAGTACCTTCGTGCTTTGAATACTAAGGTAAGGAAAAAATCTCCCTTATGACTACAATTGATAACACCTAGGGTTTATGAAACTTACATTTATTTATGTTAAAATGAGTGTGATGCTATGTGTTGGTTATGAGTTGTTTAAATGGGTGTGTTGATTGGTGTATGTGTGCATATGGAGGATGATTATGCCAATTAAGAGATTTGTAGTTGGACGATGTTTTGGCACTTTTTGGTTCTGTAAAAAGGGAGGTTTTTATGGCCTTTTATACTTAGAATGATATGGCAAATAATATGAATATGCAAATGAAGGTGACATGGTTAAAATGAATAGAATTCGGATTTGGCTGTTTTAAGGTCTTATACTGTACATGCTTCACTGAATCAGTCATAACTGAAGTTATAGAAGTCCGATTGAGTTGATTCTTGAAGTGTTAAAAATTTGAGAAACAGACCTAAAACTTTTGTGTTTTAGGAAAGAACCAGTTCGAATTGGAAGATAAGGTAAAAATTGCTTGAAAAGTGATGAACTCTATGGCATCCAACTTCTTAATGGAAATTTCCATTTGTTTCTAATTCTAATAAACCCCTGAATAAATTCCTTGAATTGTATGAGAAA
The DNA here is from genome assembly GCA_026229545.1 of Pistacia atlantica. Taxonomy (NCBI): domain Eukaryota; kingdom Viridiplantae; phylum Streptophyta; class Magnoliopsida; order Sapindales; family Anacardiaceae; genus Pistacia; species Pistacia atlantica. Next base: position 23,394,614 of record JAPEIT010000014.1, read on the forward strand.
CTGAATGAATTAAGTTAAGAAGTTTAGTAGAAGAATATAGTATGATTGAGCATGGGGGTGTTAGTCCATATGTTTGCATTCATAATGGTAATGCATATAGCTTATTTAGTTGTCTTATGAGAAATTTATAAAATGTTAAAGAATGAATTCCATGAGTCTCTTGAGGTATAAACCAAGATCAGAGGAATGGAATTCTTATGGAAACCATGAGTCCTTTGAGGTGACGACCAAGAACAAGGTAATGGTTCAAATGAATCCGATCGGATAACAAAGACTAATGAAATCGTCAAGTATATAGACAAAACAAATAAGCATGCCATGTACATGAATATTTCATAAGTCATTTATGTTCTATGTTATATTATGTATGGTTATGTTATGACTTATGTTTATGAGAAAAGTCCAAAATGTATGATATGTTTTATGAACTTGTTATGTCAAAGAATTAAGGTCATGTTTTGTAGGTAAGTAAAGTCCTAAGTAATATACTTGTATAATGAACCTTAATAGTTTATAAATGGCCATATTCCTTACTAAGCGATTAGCGCTCACCCCATGAAATGTTTTAAAATGTTTTGCAGGTACGGATTAAGGCATGAAGTTGGGAGAGGATTCCAAGGGACGCTATGAGCATGAGGGGATGCTTTAATGATGACTATTGAATGGTTTTGCTAATATTTAGTGTAGTAATTATGTTCATATTTCATAATCTAGTAATTATGTCCATGTTCTATAATGGAGTAAATATGTTGTATTAATAAAGGAAATCAAATTGCTAGTAAATTTTATAAAAGTGTGTATGTTCTAGTAAGTATTACTATGAATTTCATAATTTACTCCAAGAAAGGAAACTATATATTTTTTTTTTATTATACAATGAACTTATTATAGTTAAGAAAAAAAATTAAGCACATATATCTATATATATGTTTTAAACTACAACTTTATTCTTTAAATAGGATTTTAAAATAAACGTCTTTCCTAGGCGTGCGTTTTCTAGGTTCTCAATGGCCAAGGGATACTTAGGAAATACCCGGCTGGGGAGGGGTTTTACACACACTCATTCTTCCCCGGCTCGTCTACCTCTGTTGTTTTTGATTGGGCAATGCAAGCTTCTAAAGGTAGTTGAGGAGTGTTCTCTTCAATAGCATCGGCTACTAGTCTATCCACCAAGTCTACACTAAAGCATGAATCAGACTCTGATGGCAATTTCATGGCCTAAAAAACATTGAATGTCACCGTTTCATCTTGAACCCTTAAATGCAATTTCCCTTCTTGTACATTAATTGGGGCTCTTCCGGTGGCAAGAAATGGTCTCCCCAAGATAAGAGGCATTTCTTTGTCCTCTTCCATATCCAACATGACAAAGTCCACAGGAAAGATGACTTTGTCCACCTTGATTAATACATCTTCAACTATGCCCCTTGGATGCTTGATTGATCTATTTGCAAGCTGCAAAGAAATGGTCGTTGGTTTCACTTCACAAATTCCTAGTCTCCTAAAAATAGAAAAAGGCATTAGATTTATGCTTTCACCTAGATCACATAAAACTCTATCAAATGTAATATCTCCTATAACACAAGGAATAGTGAAACTCCCTGGATCCTTAAGTTTCGGTGGCAGCTTCTTCTGTAGAATGGCACTGCACTCTTCGTAAGCATCACTGTTTCCTCCTCTCCAACTTCCTTTTGTTTGACAGAATATCCTTGAAGGAATTTTGCGTAGCTCGGCATCTACTGCAAGCCATTTGCAAAAGGAATGTTAATATGCAGTTTTTTAAATATCTCAATGAATTTTGTAAACTTCCTGATTTTTCTTTCTGAGCCTCTGAGGAAAAGGTACAGGAGGGGTGTGATGTGCCAATTCTAGTGGTATCTCGGGAAATGACAATTTTTCTTTCTTTTGCATTTGCCTCTCTTCCCTCTTTAGTTCCTTTTCCCTGGGACTTGTTGGTTTCTCTTCAACAATGATCTCTTCGTCGACTTCCTCATCAGAATCTTTCTTGTCTTTTGGTGGGCTCTCTTCTTTCCCTATTTGTTCCACCTCTTCCAAGACTGTTCCACTCCGTAGAGTTATTGCATTTGCTTGTTCATGTGGATTTGTCACTGTGTTGCTTGGTAGGGAACCCTGTGGTCGCTCATTCAGTTTTTCTTCTATTTGCCGCACCTATACCTCCAAGTTTTGAATGGACGCCCCTTGGTTTCTGAAAGTTGCCCTCATCTCACTCATGAAACATGTGGTCTCTTGCATGAATCTCCTCAACATATCCTCCAATTTTGACAATCTTTGATCCCCTAGTTGATTATTCACCCCCACTTGATTGTTTGGCACTGTTCTTTGATTCCATTGGTTATTTTGTTGATTTTGAATGCCCGAAGACAAGTTTGGATGATTTCTTTAACTAGGATTGTACATGTTGGAGAAAGGATTGTTCTATTTTCTCTGATTCCCTTCCAAGTAGTTGACTTGTTCTGATGATGATGAAGTTGAAGCAAAGGTGTTCCCCACGTGACTTTCATGGCTCGCATGGTTACCTACACAAAAATCACAATTTAGTTGAGGTGTTTGAATAGAATTCACTTGCATACCTCCTAATTGCTTCTGAAGTGCTATAAGTTGGGTTGAAATGGCCGTGTAAGCATCAACTTCATGAATACCCATAGACTTCTTCAACTGCTATGACTTCAAGCAACTCATAAGATTCTTCAGGTTTCTTGTTTTACAGTGCTCCTCCGGATGTTGCATCCACCATTGTTTGCACATTAACCATCAACCCATTATAGAATGTTTGGACTTGCGTCCAAACTGGCAAACCATGATATGGACACTTTCTCAGCAGTTCCTTGTATCTTTCCTAAGCTTCATACAGCGATTCAATCTCATCTTGTAGAAACAATGTGATATCATTTCTCATCTTTGTAGATTTCGTTAGAGGGAAGTATTTAGTTAGGAACATCTGTGCGAATTCATTCCAGGTGTGATTGTTCCTGGTGGTAGTGCCATTTACCATCCCTTCACTTTATCCCTTAATGAAAAAGGAAACAATCTCAATCTGATGGCGTCATCTGACACTCCATTTGATTTGAAGGTATCGTAGATCTCCAAGAAGTTTGCAATGTGTAAATTTGGATCTTCCCTCAGATCTCCTTTAAATTGAACTAATTGTTGGATCATCTGAATGATTTCGACTTTATTTCGAAGTTGTTGGCTTCCATTGGTGGCCTAGTTATAGTTGGACCACTACCATCAACCGTGGGTACTGAAAATTCCCTCAATGTTCAGTTTTCCGCCATCTCAGTGACTATAGCCTCTCGTTCTCTTCTTTCTCTGTTAAGTCTTCTTGCGGTTCTTTCAATCTTTGGATAAATAGGAACCACTAGATGATGTCTAGCTCTTTGCATAAACTACACAGAAAGAAAGAAAGCGTGAGATCATAAGCTAACAGAAAAGAACAATAGAATTACACTAGAAAACAATTAAAACTAAAATTAAACTCTAATCTAGCTAACACAAGAAAAGTTCAATGTTAACACAAAAATCAATCCCTAGCAACGGCACCAAAAACTTGATGCGAATGTTTTGATAAACATTCATATGTGTAGAAAGTGCACTAGTCGCAAAAAGTAATAAAGTGATAAGTAGAGTATCGTTTGTTAAGCACTAACTTTCCTAGTTGTTTATCAAGTTGGAGAAACCGAAAGATATTGGATTTGTAGGAGAAATTTAAGCTAAAATGAAAACAAAAATTTACTACGCACTTAAAAAAAAAAAAACTAACAAAAGACAGCAAAACTAATTCAAGAGAAATATCAATTAAACAAACGGTTAGGATTTTGACTTCACTAGGATCTTATGAATTAATCTACGAATTATGCTACTTCTACACTCATATGCACGGATTATAAATCGGACTCCCTAAAGTGTAAAACATACCTTCTTAGGCTATGTTTCCTACTTTTCCCTATCAAGCTTCTGCACCCAACAACTTGAAGATTAATAGTTCCAAATTCGTTAAGCTAAATGGAATCCTGAATTGATTTCATTGACTCTCAAACCTATCTCTAGCGTTCAACAAAACAATGGCAATTACTCTAAGAAGCTAATACATGATTCACTTCTCAGTCTCATCATGTTCAACAAATAATTTCAATAAAAACAAGAGTCATCACACAATCTATGCAATAGAATGTAAAAGCAACACTAATTTATTGATTAAACATGAAAATCCTAATTACATCAAAACCCTAACCCAAAACGCGTTAGTTCATACTAAAATTAACACAAATAGAAATAAAAACAGTAAACAATGTGATGAGAATGCAAAATGTCACATTTTTCCCCCTTAATGTCTAGTATTTATACTTATTTGGTGCCTAAATGTACTCATTATTATTTTATTTTGATTTAGGATGCAAATGGAGGCGTTAAATGCAAAATGAAACTAATTAGGTGATTTCTGATAGTTTCAACATTGCTTCATAATATGGGTATAACTCTCTCATCCGAGCTTTGATTGTGATGATCCAAAATTATGTGGAACCCTAAGAAAGAGATCTACAACTTTTATCTTTTGAGTTTGGAGAGATACTAGCTGCATCAAGGTTGAAATTGGGCTTCAAGTTGACACACCTGCATTGCTAACATTCTGGAACATTTTGCCTTATCATGCAAATTAAAATATGCAGTTTACTATTGGAAGTTTTGAAGATCTAGTGCACAAAAGTTACAGCTAGAAACACCACTTTCCTAGTCATATTACGACTTTATTTTATTTTTAATTAATCAGATTTGGATAAATGTTATTTTAGGATAAAGCTTAGAATATTTTTAGGAGATTGAGTAGAATTCAAAGACTTGAATTGGATATTTTTAAGAGGGGGAGAGAGATCAGATTGAAAAACAGACTACAGGAGCCTCTCCTTCCACTCTTCTTTTTCTTCTTCTCCTTTTGAGTTTTCATGATGGCCATGAGCGGCTAAAACAGAGGCCTTGGAATCAATAAAACTGTGAGATCTAATCTATTTTTAGTGTTCAATATATGCTTTGAGTACTGGATGTTCTTATAAGCCTGTTTTCATGATTGTCTCATTTAATTACTAGGAGGCCTACTAGTTTATTATTTGTTACAATCTATCGCCAAATTAGATATCAAATCCGTAATTGTTTGATCCCTTTAATTTATGAGCAACTAAGAGTTAAGAATTTGCTGCATCAGGAATTATTAAATCTTAAGAAGAACGCTTAACTAAATTAAATACAATCGCTTGTGTTTGTGTTGTTCAACTTCATCGATCTTTCTAGTTCTTAAGGTTGCTACTAGATTAAACCTTTAGTGCTTGTCTTGGGTTGTTTAGTAGTAAGATTAATTAGATCGCTTGTTTTGTAACGCCCTACTTGAGGTACGTAGTTATTGTTTCCTCTTTCGCTCTTATTTGCGTTGGTTTTTGGTAATATTGTTTGATTGAATGTTTGCCCTAAAATTGGTTGAAAATAGAAGAAGTTTAGTGTACCAAGCCCAGCGGGCGAAGAATCTTCGCCGCGGCGAAGATGTGTTGAAACCAAGGGAAACTCTCTGGACAGTTTTGCCGCGGCGACAGCCGAATAAAATGTTGATGAAGTTTTAGATATTTTCTTCCCTAAGGGTAATTTGACCATTCTACCCCTAATTAGCAGGAAAAGTGGGGAGTTAATTGTAAGGATTTTTCATGGAGAATATGTTGTTATGGGGGTGAGTTTGTAATGAATCAAAGGATATAGATGGGATTCCCAAAGAAGAGTAAGGGCAAAATGGGAATGCTTTGGTATAAATTTCATTAAAAGGAATTAAGAGTTAGCAAACCCTCATTCTTCTTCTCCAAAAACGCAACTCTTCATTCTTCTCCTCTCAACTTCTCTTTTCTTTTGATCAAGGAATTCCTAGGGGTTTTTGAAGTGATTTGGGGTAGAAAAGCAACCTAAGGCTTCCTAAGGGTAGAGAAAAAGTCAAGCAAACCAAGTGAAAGGAAGATTTGGTGAAGTCTCTCTATAACAAGGTAAGTAAAACCCAACCCAAGTTGAGATTTATGAGTTTTCTTGATTAGGGTTTTGATGGAAATGATGTATGTATGTGATGTACATGTGATATGCCATGTATGGAGGTTTAAATAGAGATTTCTATGCTTTGTGAATGTTAATACCTTGCAAATATGAGAAATGAGTTGTTGGGTTAGAGAGGTAGTTAAGATGGAATTGAAGGGGTGTTATAGATCCCCTTTTTGGAAGTGTTTTCTATGGCAGGTTTTGTGGCTTTGTGAAGGGGTTTTTCCCCATTTTGGATGGTTAGAAAAAGTGTTAGAATCATTGCTATAATAGAGTTTTATAGTGCACATGAGATGTTTGATGAAATGCCTAATAGAGGTTTGAGTGTGAGTAATGAACCTTAATTCTTGCAACATTGCATGTTGGCATCTCATAAGTGCATTGGTGAAGTTGAACCATCCATAGGCACTAGTTGTACATGGAAAAGTGACCTAAGAAAGTGTAGGAAAATTGTATATGCAATTACTCTATGAGTAGAGAGCTTGGTGAATACAACTACTCTAAGGGTAGAGAGAATTGAAAAATGCTACAATAGAGTGATTTTAGAAGAGTAGTATAGTTGGGATGATGCTTTGTGATCATCACCCGATCGGGTTGATGCTTTGTGATCACCACCCGAATAGCCCTAGAGATGGGTCGACGCTTTGTGATCACACCGATGAGTAGTAGAAATGGGTAGATGCTTTGTGACCACTACCCGGTTAGTAATAGATAAGTAGGTTGATGCTTTGTGATCATCATCCGACAGTTAGTAGAAGTGGGTTGATGCTTTGTGACCATCACCCGATAGTGACTAGAGACGGGTAAATGCTTGGTGATCATTACCCAAAATTCATGAGGAACGGGTAGGTGCTAGGTGATCTCCACCCGATAGTTAGGAAAAACCGAGTTGGTGCTTTGTGATCCTCACTCGGTAGTCACTAAGAACGGGTTGGTACTGTGTGAATTCCACCCGATAGCCATAGAGAGTGAGATGGTGCTGTGTGAACGCCATCCGACCGTACCTCCGGTAAGATGAGGCCACGATGTTATTAGAAGCGAAATAGAATAGAAATAGTATAAGGAAAGAGTTAAGAGTTTTTCATACGGGGACAATGATAGAGGGTTTTACTTATGAGCATTATTTTGTGCTCACCCCGTTATTTTCCTTTGTGGATGCAGGATCTAGGTGATGATGCAATCGAAGGGCGGGCGTCAAGCGAAGAGAGATAGCTACTGTTTCCCTGTTTTGTCTTTTTAAAATGCATTTTTTGTAAACAAGACTCTTTGTGTATAAAAGACATATGAGTTGTAATGGAAAAAAGAAAAACTTTGGGCCCAATTTTCTATTGTTATTATGCATGAATTGTACTAGTTTTCGTAGATGTTACATTTTTGCGCCTTTTTTATGTAACGACGGCAATGCTGCTGTTAGTTCGCCACGAGTTCACAGCTCCACACACTGGCAGGGATATCTCTCCCCCAAGGAGATTTCTTTCGCCTTCCCCATGGCTTGAACCCATTGGGGAGGGTATAGGCAAATACACCATGAGTACCATCGGGCGCCACCGGCCTGATGGTACTCATGGTGATGCTCATTTGCCTATAGCCCCTGGGGAATGGGTTCAAGCCATGGGGAAGGCGAAAGAAATCTCCTTAAGGGGGAGAGATATCCCTGCCACGTGTGTGGAGTCTAGAACTCCGTGGCGACAGAGCAGATGCATCGGGCCGTTACATGTTTCCTAATTAATCGTAATCAAGGAGAGATAGGAAAATAGTTCCAACGATGAATATTCAAAGTATGAATTGATATATACTTGCATTGATGATCAATTGTAAAATTCCAACGGTGGATGTTGACTTAGACCAAGATTTGTTCTTTTGATTGATTTTGATAATTTGATTTGAATTGTCCCTTAGTTGTTTTTTTTTCCTAAAATTGTTTTTGTTATACTCAAATCCACCCCCCAACCACTCCCCCATCCTTGTTCACGTAGCATAAAACTAGGCTAGACACTCTCTGTGGGAATGATCCTTACTCGCACTACTACATGTATTCTTAGATTTTAATTCTGGTTGCCTGCGACAGCACACCACAATGCATTCAACATATTGGAATAAAGAAAAGAGAACAAAATCTTCCCTATTTGATGAATCCAAAGAGTTTAATCTTCAATCTTCTCTTCTTTCTCCCAAAAATGTCGAACTCCTCTTTAAAATGACTAAGTCTTCTTAATATAGTCGGTCCAAAACAAACCTAAAACTTTCGCCTAAATTAATACGCACAGTTTTGAAAAACTGGAACTTGCAGACTTCGCCGCGGCAACGAGTTGGTTTAAAATTCTTAATTGTCCCGAGAGTTTATCGTCGCGGCGAACTTTTCTGCATAATTCTGAAATTATAGAATTGCCCTCTTCAATCTTTGGTGCTCTCCAATAGGAACAAGCTTCATAGTGCTTTATATCCGATTTAGAACTCCCCCGAATCCTGAGATTCGCTTACTTCTGGGTCCAGAAACTCAATTCCGCTCAGTATTTGCTCTAACTGCAGCGTTTTGGCTTGAAACATAAAATATATGCAATTAAGTTGGAATTCAAGCACAAACGAACTAAGAAGTATCCAAAATCCGGCCAAAAAGCCTGAATAAAATAGTATAATCCTAGGATTATTAGTAACCATATCGTTGACAAGTAGCTGCTTCGCTGAATCCGAATCTATTGGGTGGCCATGATGCCTTGTTGGGGGCCAATCTTGGTCTGTGTGTAGTGAGACAATTAATTGGTGTTAATCGCAATATTACACACTACCGGTACGATGAGGAGCCTACGAGTCACACACATAGAAAATAATTTAAGAAACAGTTTATAAGAAGGATGTTTTCGTCTTTTTAGGCGAAAGGGTATTTTTGGTAATTTCACATTGCAATTAAATTTGCTGAGGTCGTAGCCTTTATTTAATTTGATATTAAAATTAGATAAATGAGATTATATTTAAATATGTGTTCGCATATATTTAACACACATTTAAATGAATTATCGTTATTTTTAAATGTTAATATATTAATTTAATTTAATTGAAATAATGATAATTAAAATTAAAAATATCTAAATGGGGATGTTTGGACATAGGAGTTGTTTGGGCTGGTGCCCAAGCTCATTCCATGATGGAATAGGGCAAAGTGTGTACCATATAAGTGCAACACTTTGTGAAATTAAAAATTAATTCATTTTTCACAAAGTTAAAAGTTCTAGCCACTTTTCTCTCTTCCCACGCTAGATTGGTTATGTTGTTGAATCAAAATACTTTTGATTTTTGTTCTTGGTTCTTAAGGCTAAAGAGGATCTAACAAATCCCTTTTTAGTTCCTTGGGGTTATCTTCGTGTGGACTAACGGTGGTTCGATCCTACCCTTGGATCGGTAGTGAAACCCATTCGGTGATAAAGTTGGAGGAGCCTCCAAACGTGGGTATGGTTTCTTAACTTTAAATGGATTTTTTGTAGATTCTAATATGTTGTATAAACTGTAAATTTGTGTCTTGATCTTGGTTCTAAAGAACCATCCATGTTGTTTATGTTTTTCTTTCCGCTGCCAGAACTTGATCGTTTCCTAACAGTGGTGTAATGGCCCACTTGAGGTACGTATATAAGATTTGCTATATTGCTTAAATGTTCTTTGATTCAGCTTTAATCGAGTTTGTATGTTGAGTTGGTTGAGTGTTTGCCTTGAAATTGATTAAGATTTAAGGAATTTTGGAGTTGCAGGCGTCGCCGAGGCGAAGAAGAAGCTTCGCCACGGCAAAGAGGTGTTACAACCATGGTGTAGCTACTGTAAGTTTTCGCCAGGGCGAAGAAAGTTCTTCACCGATGTGAAGAGTTGGCTAAGTTTGATTTTTAAGTGTTAGACATTTTCTTCCTAAGGGCAATCTGACCATTCTACCCCTAATTAGTACGAAAAGTGGGGAGTAAAATGTAAGGAAATTTCATGGAGAATATGTTGGTATGGGGGTGTGATTGTAATGAATCAAAGGATATAGATGGATTTTCCAAGGAAGAGTAAGGGCAAAATGGGAATGCTTGCCCATAAGTTGAGTTAAAAGGATTTAAGTCATTGCAAACCCTTCATTCTTCTTCTCCACCGCCATTCTCCTTTCCTACTTCCTCTCAATTCCTCTTTCATTGGTTCAAGGATTTTTAGAGGGCTTTTTGGAGTGATTGGGGTAGAAAATCAAGCTAAGGCATCCTAAGGTAAGGATTCTTGCTTTGGATGTGAGGTTTTGTGTGTATATTTGTATATTAAAATTGTATGGTTTCATTGTTTAAAGGGTAGAGAAAAGTCAAGCAAGCAAGAGGAAAAGAAAGTACTAGTGAGAGTTCTCCATTAAAAGGTAAGCAAATCCCCACCCAAGTTAAGGTTTAAGAACTTTTTGAGTAGAGATTTAATAGCAATTATGTATGTTAAGTGCATGTTATATGCTATGAAATTGAGATTAATGTTGTGATTGAATACACCTCATTTGAGAGAAGTGTTGATATGTGTTGAGAAGATGTAGTTGAGATGAGGTTTGGAAGGTTTTGAGTAAACCTTTTTAGAAGTGTTATTCCTTGGCAGGATTTATAGCTATGTGAAGGAGTTTTCTCCCATTTGGGATGGTTAGAGAAAGAAATAGAGCTATTGTTATAGTATAGTTTTTATATGCACTTAAGTTGTTTGATGAAATGCCTAAGAGAGGTTTGAGTATGAATAATAAGCCTAAATACTTGCAATATTGCATGTTGGCATCTCGTAAGTGCATTAGTAGAGATGAACCATCCATATACCTTAATTGTGCATTGAGGTGTGACTTAAGAAAGAGTAGAAAAATTTGTGAATGAACTACTCTAACAGTAGAAAGAATAAGAAGTGCTAGGGGTAGGTGCTTTGTGATCTCCACTCGATAGTTATGAAAACGGGGAGGTGCTTTGTGACCTCCACCCAATAGTTATGAGAAACGGGTTGATGCTTTGTGATCTCCATCAAATAGTTATGAAAGATGGGTTGATGCTTTGTGATCTTCACCCGAAAGTCACGAAAAGTGGGTTGGTGCTATGTGAACTCCACCCGGCCGTGCCTCTGGCAAGATGAGGCCATGACTTATAGCAGAGGTTAATAAAAAGAAAGCTGTGTGAAAGAGAAACAGAAATAGAAATAGTGTAAGGAAAGAATTAAGAGAAATAGTAACGGGGATAGACAAGTAGAGGACTTACTTACTGAGCATTATTTTATGCTCACCCCGTTATTTTTCCTTTGTGGTTGCAGGATCTAGGTGATGTTGCAATTGGTTAGACATTGGCAAGCGAGGAGCAATAGCCATACTGTCTCCTGTTTTGAATGGCATTTTGTAAATGATACTCTTTTGTACAAAGAATGTATATACATAATACAAGAAAAAATTTTTAGGGCCCATTTACTTTTATTATTTTGCATGTATTTTATTAGTATACAGCAGTTATTACATTTTTGGTATCAGAGCAAAGATTTTGGGAGTGGATAGTGTACTATTCTCATCCCCACGATGTCCGCTAGCCGGCTGTGTGAGTTAATTCTTTCCTCACTCTAATTGTTTCTCGAGTTGATTAATGTGATTTTTTTGTAAATGAGGCGTAGTTACCGAAAGCGTGGTAAGGGTGTGGGGAATGAAGGAGAACCTTCTAACCCACCAGAGCAAAGATTTTGGGAGTGGACAGTGTACTATTCTCATCGCCACGATGTCCGCTAGCCGACTGTGTGAGTTAATTCTTTCCTCACTCTAATTGTTTCTCGAGTTGATTAATGTGATTTTTTTGTAGATGAGGCGTAGTTACCGAAAGCATGGTAAGGGTGTGGTGAATGAAAAAGAAGCTTCTAACCCACCAGAGCAAAGATTTTGGGAGTGGACAGTGTACTATTCTCATCGCCACGACGTCCGCTAGCCGACTGTGTGAGTTAATTCTTTCCTCATTCTAATTGTTTCTCGAGTTGATTAATGTGATTGTTTTGGAGATGAGGCGTAGTTACCGAAAGCGTGGTAAGGGTGTGGTGAATGAAGGAGAACCTTCTAACCCACCAGAGCCTACGCCCCCTCCCTTGGATGAAGCTAGGGTTCAGGGAATCATATAGTAAGTTATGGCAGAAACCCAAGGGAGAGTTGTAAACCCTGTGCCGGTACCACCAACTCCTAATGTCGAAAGAGGACAACAGGTACCTCCCGGTACGAGCGAGTTGAACCGATTTCAGGTCTTTCCAGTCAACATCGGCCTCGAAGTTTAAGGGTACTAAGGATCGATAATAGCAAAAAAATGGTTTAGGTCCAGTGAGGCGTACCACGAGGTTTATTCCTCATGTGAGGATCCGGGTACTCACCAACTCCTAATGTCGAAAGAGGACAACCGGTACCTCCCCCAGTACAACAGAGTTGAACCGATTTACGGTCTTTCCAGTCAACATCAACCCTCAAAGTTTAAGGGTACTAAGGATCCAGTAATAGCAAAAAAATGGTTTAGGTCCGTCGTACGTACCACAGGTTTATTCCTCATGACAGTCCGGGAGAAGATCTGGTATGCGAGTTTCTTGTTTTGGGGTGATGCCCGAATTTGGTGGGAATTAATGGAAGAAACCCATGATATGGCAACGATGACTTGGGAAGAGTTCAGGCAAGAGTTTGAGGCCGAGTATAGGTCAGAGGACCAAGTTCATGAGAAGTTCCAAGAATTTATTAGCTTACAGCAAGGATTGGGTACCGTGAAGGAATACTCGGTGAAATTCAACTCTCTTGCAAGGTTTGCACCCGGAATAGTTAGTACTCCGGCATTGAGAAGAGATAAGTTTGTGCACGGGTTGAAGCCGGAGATAGCCCGGGGTATAATAACCAGTTCTGATCCCCCTTGAACTTATAGCGAGGCCTTGAGGCAGGCAATGAATGCAGAGATTTTCGAGAATAAAATTCCCCTAGTAGGTTCCTCGACAGGAGGACCAAGTGAGCCATCTTTCGCCCCACAGAGAGAGAAATAGGAATGTATGAAAGGCAAAGAAATGAAGAAACAGAAGAAGAAGTTTCAGTTTAGACAGAATAGAAGAGAGTGGAAGAATAAGGGCCTCGGATGGAAGGGTTTCCTCTTTGCCCTAAATGTGGGAGGAACCACCCAGAAGAATGTCTGACGGACCAGAGAGTGTGTTATAGGTGCCGACAGCCAGGGTACATGATGAGAGATTGTAAAGCTTCACTTCCACCACCCGCACAGAGTTCTACGAATGCCGGGTGTTTACAGTGGCATAGGGTGAAGCAGAGGCCAGTCCATCAACTGTTGCTGGTCAGTTATTATTTCATTCAGTTCCTTTATATGCTTTAATTGATTCAGGAGCCAATCATTCCTTTATATCGTATGGGATGATTAAGAGGTTAGGTTTGAAACCTATTAGAGTGACTGAACCCATTAAGATAGAGTTACCCGATGGGGTTAATGTTCTGACGCAAGAGATGTTGTCAAGAGAGTCTGTGGTGATCTAGGGTAGAGATTTAACAGTGGATCTAATAGTTTTTGATATGCCCGACTTTGATGTGATATTGGGCATGGATTTCCTAGGGAGGTATGTAGTAGAGATTGACTGTTGGAAAAAGAAAGAGAGATTCAATCTCGATAGTGGAGGCAAGTTTAGTTTTGGAGAGGGTTATCAGTTGAGTATGTTGATTAGCAGTGTGAAGGCTAGAAAGATGTTGAGAAAGGGGTGTTCAGGATATATTGCCCATATAATGCAAAGTTGTGATGTTCCACAGCCAGAGATTCAGAGGGTGCCAATAGTTCGAGATTTTCTCGATATGTTTCCGACAGAGTTACCGGGTTTGCCTCCAAAAATGGAGGTTGAGTTTAGTATTGAATTAGCACCCGGAACAACACCAATATCTAAAGCCCTTTATCGAATGGCCCCAGTTGAGCTTTAGGAATTAAAGAAGCAACTCCAAGGGCTTTTAGATAAAGGCTTTATCCGACTGAGTCATTCTCCCTAGGGAGCCCCAATCCTGTTTGTGAAAAAGAAAGATGGGTCACTACGGATATTGATTATAGAGAGTTGAATAAAGTTACAGTGAAGAATAAGTACCCACTACCCCGAATAGATGACCTGTTTGATCAGTTAAAAGGAGCGGCAGTGTTCTCCAAAATTGATTTGAGGTCAGGGTATCATCAGGTAAGAGTGGTTGAGCAAGATATGGCTAAAACTGCCTTTCGTACAAGGTATGGGCATTATGAGTTTGTAGTGATGCCTTTTGGCTTGACTAATGCCCCAACAGTTTTTATAGACTTGACGAACTAGATATTCCATGAGTATTTGGATCAGTTTATTGTTGTTTTCATTGACGATATCCTGATTTATTCTAAGTCGAGGGAAGAACATGAGGAACACTTGAGATTAGTATTGCAGCGGTTGAGAGAAAAGAAGTTGTATGCAAAATTTTCCAAGTGTGAATTTTGGCTTAATCAGGTGATATTTCTGGGCCATACTGTGTCTAAGGAAGGGATTTTAGTGGATCCGAGTAAAGTTCAAGCAATCCTTAAGTGGCAGAAGCCGAGGACAGTAAAAGAAGTCAGGAGTTTCTTAGGCCTAGCAGGTTACCATCGGTGATTTGTAGTAGGATTCGCTCAGTTAGCTAAACCGTTGACAGCTCTTACCAAACAGCAAACTCCTTTTATATGGTCAGTAGCATGTCAAGAATTGAAGAAGAGGTTAACAATAGCTCCTGTGTTAGTGTTACCACAGGAGGGTGTAGATTACGAAATTTATACAAATGCCTCCCTACAGGGACTTGGCACCGTAATGATGCAATTAGGTAGGGTTATAGCTTATGCTTCTCGTCAACTGAAAGAGTACGAGACAAGATACCTTATGCATGACCTAGAGTTGCCAGCCGTGGTCTTTGCCTTAAAGATTTGGAGGAATTACCTTTATGGTGTAAAAAGTAATATCTACATTGATCATAAGAGTTTAAAGTACTTCTTCACTCAGAAAGAGTTGAATATGAGACAGAGAAGGTGGTTAGAGCTAGTTAAGGATTATGAATGTGAGATCAAGTATCAACCGGGGAAAGACAATGTCGTAGCCAATGCCTTGATTAGAAAAGCTTATCTGATCCGGCTCACTAAGCAAAAAAAGTTGCTAGAAGAACTGTGTAGGGAATAGATTGAAGTGTTTCCAGGAAGGATTGCTAGTTTAAAGGTTCAGTCTAATTTGCTGGAGGAAGTCAGAGAAAAGCAAGTGGCCGATGGGTGGTGTCAGAAAACAGTTCAGCAAGTGCATGAGGGTAAGATATTAGAGTTTCAAGTATTAGATGGAGTCCTCTATTTTAGAAATCGGTTGTGTATTCCTTCGAATGATGATTTGAGAAAGAAAATCCTTACAAAAGCTCATGACACACCATACACCGCTCATCCTGGAGCAACCAAGATGTATCAAGATATAAAGAAAGGCTATTGGTGGTCAGTATGAAGAGAGACATTGCAGAGTTTGTAGCTAAATGTCTGGTTTGTCAGTAGGTGAAAGCAGAACACCAACGGCCGTCAGGGTTGCTTCAGCCACTTAGTATTCCAGAGTGGAAATGGGAGAGTATTTCGATGAATTTCATCACAGGTTTCCCTAGAGTTCAGAAAGGGTATAATGTTATATGGGTGATTGTGGATAGGTTAACCAAGTCAGCCCATTTCCTTCCAGTAAAGGAAAGCACCACTACAGATCAGTTGGCTCAGATTTACCTTAAGGAGATAGTCAGGTTACATGGTATGCCCAAGACTATAGTGTCTGATAGAGATTCTAAATTTGTTTAAGCTTTCTGGACGAGTTTACAGGTACATTTGGGTACCCGTTTAGCATTCAGTACAGTCTATCATCCTCAAACGGATGGCCAAACCGAGAGAACAAATCAGGTGCTCGAGGACATGTTGAGAGCTTGTTGCATGGATTATAGAGTATCCTGGCATGAGATGTTACCCTTAGTGGAGTTTGCCTACAACAATAGTTATCAGTCTATAATTAAAATGGCGCCTTACGAGGCTTTGTATGGTAGACGATGCCGATCTCCACTACATTGGGATGAGGTAGGTGAAAAAGATGAGTTGAGTACCGCTCTTGGGCCAGAGATGACTCAGAAATTGATAGAGGATGTAAAGTTAGTCAGAAAGAGAATGAAGCAAGCCCAAGATCGTAAGAAGAGTTATGCCGACTTGAAGAGGAAAGAGGTGGAATTACAAGTGGGTGATAAAGTGTTTTTGAAAGTTTCCCCCTACAAGTGAGTGATGCGCTTCGGGAACAAAGGGAAGTTGGCACCGAGATATGTAGGTCCATTTGAGATATTGCAACGAGTGGGTAAGGTTGCCTATAGATTGGCACTTCCACCTAGTATGGACAAAGTGCATGATGTTTTCCATGTCTCAATGTTACGGAAGTATGTAAGTGATCCCTCCCATATCCTGAGTGTAGAAGACTTTGAGTTAGCAGAGAACCTCGTGTATGAGGAACATCCAGTATAGATTCTAGATCGAAGGATTAAAGAGCTCTGAAACAAGAGTATTCCGCTAGTAAAGATCCTTTGGAGGAATCACAATGTAGAAGAAGCAACATAGGAGGTAGAACGAGACATGCAAAATCGCTTCTTGGAGTTATTCGTGTAAATTTTGGGGACGAAATTCTGTTAAGGGGGAAGGGGAAAATTGTAATGCCCCACTTGAGGTACGTAGTTAAGATTTGTTGTATTGCTCAAATGTTCTTTGATTCATCTTTAATCGAGTTTGTATGTTGAGTTGGTTGAGTGTTTGCCTTGAAATTGATTAAGATTTGAGGAATTTTGGAGTTGTAGGCGTCGTTGGGGCGAAGAAGAAGCTTCGCCGTGGTGAAGAGGTGTTGTAGCGACCGAGGTACGTGGTGAAGATTTGAGGAATTTCTTTGATTCATTGACGACATCTTGATTTATTCAAAGTTAAGGGAAGAACATGAGAAACACTTGAGATTAGTATTGTAGCGACTGAGAGAAAAGAAGTTGTGTGCTAAATTTTCTAAGTGTGAGTTTTGGCTTAATCAGGTGATATTTCTGGGCCATACTGTATCTAAGGAAGGGATATCGGTAGATCTGAGTAAAGTGCAGGCAATCCTTGAAATGGCAGGAGCCGAGAACAGTGAAAGAAATTAGGAGTTTCTTAGGTTTAGCAGGTTACTATCGGCGATTTGTAGCGGGATTCGCCCAACTGGCTAAACTGTTGACAACTCTTACTAAACAGAAAACTCCTTTTGTCTGGTCAGCAGCATGTGAAGAAAGCCTCCAAGAGTTGAAGAAGAGGTTAACAACAGCTCCTGTATTAGTGTTACCACAAGAGGGTGTAGATTATGACATTTTTACAGATGCCTCTCTGCAGGGACTTGGCGCCGTCTTGTCTGATTAGGTAGGGTTATAGCTTATGCTTCTCGTCAACTGAAGGAGTACGAGACCAGATACCCTACGCATGACCTAGAGTTGGGAGCCGTGGTCTTTGCCTTAAAGATTTGGAGGCATTACCTTTATGGTGTAAAGAGTAATATCTACACAGATCATAAGAGTTTAAAGTACTTCTTCACTCAAAAGGAGTTGAATATGAGACAGAGAAGGTGGTTAGAGCTGGTTAAGGATTATGAATGTGAGATCAAGTATCAACCAGGAAAAGCCAATGTAGTAGCCGATCCCTTGAGTAGAAAAGCCTATTTTTTCCGACTTACCAAGCAGAAAGAGTTAATAGAAGAATTGTCTATGGAACAGATTGAAGTGGTTCTGGGAAGAGTTGCCAGTCTAGAGGTACAGTTTTCTTTAATGAAGGAAATCATAAAAAAACAAGTGGCCGATGAGTGGTGTCAGAAAACAGTTTAGCAAGTGCTTGAGGGCAAGACATCTGAGTCCTTTGTGAGAGATGGTGTCCTCTATTTTAAGAATCGGTTGTGCATTCCTCCGAACGAGGAGTTGAAACAGAAAATTCTTATGGAGGCTCATGACACACCGTGCACTGCTCATCCGGGAGCAACCAAGATGTATCAAGATGTAAAGAAAGGCTATTGGTGGTCAGGTATGAAGAAAGACATTGCAGAGTTTGTAGCTAAATGTCTAACTTGTGAGCAAGTGAAAGCAGAACACCAACGGCCGTCGGGGTTGCTTCAACCACCGAGTATTCCAGAGTGGAAATGGGAAAGTATTTTGATGGATTTTATCACGGGTCTCCCTAGAGTACAGAAAGGGTGTAATGCTATATGGGTGATTGTGGATAGATTAACCAAATCAGCCCATTTTCTTCCAGTAAAGGAGAGCACCACTACAGATCAATTGGCTCAGATTTACCTCAAGGAGATAGTCAGATTGCATGGTGTGCCCAAGACTATAGTGTTAGATAGAGATTCCAGATTTGTTTCGGCCTTCTGGACGAGTTTACTGAGAAGTTTGGGCACCCGTTTAGCTTTCAGTACTGCCTATCATCCTCAGACGGATGGCCAAACCGAGAGAACGAATCAGGTACTCGAAGATATGTTGAGAGCCTATTGCATGGATCATAGAGTATCCTGGCATAAGATGTTACCCTCAGTGGAATTTGCCTACAACAACAGTTATCAGTCTACAATTAGAATGGCGCCTTACTAGGCTTTATATGGTAGACGATGTAGGTCTCCACTCCATTGGGATGAAGTAGGCGAAAAAGATGAGTTGAGTACCGCTCTTGGGCCAGAGATGACTCAGAAACTGGTAGAAGATATGAGGTTAATCAGAAATATAATGAAACAAGCCCAGGATCGACAGAAGAGTTATGCCGACTTGAAGAGGAAAGAGGTGGGATTCCAAGTGGGTGACAAAGTGTTTTTGAAAGTTTCCCCTTACAAGCGTGTAATGCGCTGCGGAAGCAAAGGGAAGTTAGCACCGAGATATGTAAGTCCATTTGGGGTCTTGCAACGAGTGGGAAAGGTGGCCTACAGATTGGCACTACCACCTAGCATGGACAGGGTGCATGATGTCTTCCATGTCTCGATGCTACGGAAATATGTAAGTGATCCCCTCCACATCCTAAGCGTAGAGGACATTGAAGTAAAGAGAATCTAGTATATGAAGAACGTCCAGTTGAGATTTTAGATCGAAGGGTTAAAGAGCTTCGGAACAAGAGTGTTCCATTAGTGAAGATCCTTTGGAGGAATCACAAAGTGGAAGAGGCCACTTGGGAAGTAGAATGGGACATGCAGAATCGCTTCCCAGAGTTATTTGTATGAATTTTGGGGACAAAATTCTTATAAGGGGGGAAGAATTGTAACACCCCACTTGAGGTATGTAGCTAACATTTCTTCTTTTGCTCTTATTTGAGTTGGTTTATTAGTATTATTGTTTGGTTGACCTTTGATCGAGTGGTGTGTTGAATACTTGCCCTGAAATTGATTAAAATAGAAGAAGTTCAGTGTTCCAGGCTTCGCCGGGGCGAAGAAGAATCTTCGTCGTGGCGAAGAGGTGTTGAAGCCACGGGAAGTTGCTGGACAGTTTCGCCGCGGAGACATAAGCTTCCTCACCGCTACGACATACCAACCAAAATGTTTGTTAAGTTTTAGATATTTTCTTCCCTAAGGGCAATTTGACCATTCTACCCCTAATTAGTAGGAAAAGTGGGGAGTAAATTGAAAGGATTTTTCATGGAGAATATGTTGATATGGGGGTGTGGTTGTAATGAATCAAAGGATATAGATGGAATTCCTAAGGAAGAGTAAGGGCAAAATGGGAATGCTTGTGCATAAATTTCATTAAAAGGAATTAAGTCATTGCAAACCCTTCATTCTTCTTCTCCATCGCCACTCTCCTTTCTTAATTCCTCTCAAATTCTCTTTCTTTTGTTCAAGGATTTTTAGAGGGCTTTTAGAGTGATTTGGGGTGGAAAATCAACCTAAGGCATCCTAAGGTAAGGATTCTTGCTTTGGATGTGAAGTTTTGTGAGATGTTGAGTATATTTGAATATTGAGGGTTTTTGTTCATTTGTTTAAAGAGTAGAGAAAAAGTCAAGCAAATCAAGAGAAAGGAAGAGTTAGTGAGATCTCTCCTTAACAAGGTAAGTAAATCCCAACCCAAGTTGAGATTTGAGAATTTTCTTGATTAGGGTTTTTAATAGCAATTATGTATGTATGTTATATACATGTTATAAGCCATGTTATTGAGTCTTAAATGGAGATTATTAGTGCTTTGTGATTGTTCATACATTTCAAGTATAAGAAGTGAGATATGGGTTGGAAAGGTAGTTTGAGATGGAATTGAAGGATATTGAGAAATCCTTTTCGGAAGTGTCTTTCTTTGGCAGGAATTATGGCTATGTGAGGGAGTTTCTCCCAATTTTGGATGGTTAGAGAAAGACATAGAATTTTTGCTATAGTAGAGTTTTATTATGCACTTGAGTTGTTTGATGAAATTGCCTAATAGAGGTTTAAGTATGAGTAGTGAACCTTAATTCTTGCAACATTGCATGTTGGCATTTCATAAGTGCATTAGTGGAGATGAACCATCCATAGGCATTAATTGTGCATTGACAAGTGACCTAAGAAAGAGTAGGAAACTTTGTGTATGCACTTGCTCTATGAGTAGAGAACTTTGTGGATGCAACTACTCTAAGGGTAGAGAGAATGAGAAGTGCTAGAGTAGAGTGAATGAGAAGAGTATTAGAAATGGGTTGATGCTTTGTGATCATCACCCGATAGTTATGAGAATCGGGTTGATGCTTCGTGATCATCACCCGAATAGTTATTAGAAATGAGTTGATGCTTTGTGATCATCACCCGGTTAGTTATTAGAAAGGGGTTGATGCTTTGTGATCATCACCCGAATAGTTATTAGAAATGAGTTGATGCTTTGTGATCATCACCCGACAGTGATTAGGAATGGGTTAATGCTTTGTGATCGTCATCCCAAAAGCCATGAGGAACGGGTAGGTGCTTTGTGATCTCCACCCGATAGTTACGAAAACCGGGTAGGTGCTTCGTGATCCCCACTCGGTAGTCACTAAGAACGGGTTGGTGCTGTGTGAACTCCACCCGACAGTCATGAAGAGTGAAATGGTGCTCTGTGAACCCCATCCGACCGTACCTCCGGTAAGATGAGGCCATGACGTTTAGTAGGAAACAACAGAAAGTGTGAAGAAAGAATTAAGAGAATTACATACGGGGATAAACAGATAGAGGGTTTACTTACTGAGCATTACTTTGTGCTCACCCCGTTATTTTCCTTTATAGATGCAGGATCTAGGTGAGGATGCAGTTAGAGGAACGTCGGCAAGCGAGGAGCAATAGCTACACTGTTTCCCCTGTTTTTGTCTTTTAAAATGGCTTTTTGTAAATGATGCTCTTTGTGTATAAAATACTTATAATAAAAAGAAAAGTTTTGGGCCCATTTTCTATTGTTATTATGCATGCATTGTACTAGTTTACAGCAGTTGCTATACTATCAATCCAATGTAGATTGAGTCCATTGGTATCCACATGAAGGTAGGCTCGAGATCACCCTAGGATTGACTGCTAGATCAATCGAGCCTAAGGGAGGCGGTGGATTAGAAAGAGAAAATTTCTCTCTCTAGGGTTGATGGCTAGGGTTTTGGGAGAGTTAATTTTTACTCTTTAATGCAAAATTAACTTTTCGAATATTGCTCTCTTAAAATAAACCAAATGCCCCTTTATATAGACAATCCCAACTAAGAGTTCAATAAGGATTGTGAATCCTTAATTCCTATTTGGATTGGATTACAATCCTTATTTGAATTGGATTGTAATCCTTGATATAAGGGAATATAATATCTCCTAAAGATATTCTCCTAAATATTCTCCTAATTAAATAAATATTCCTATTTATTCAATTCCTATATAAATACATATTCTAATTAAATAAATATTACTATTTATTTAATCCATATATATTTATCATATTTAATATATGGGTTTTAATATATATTTAATTTAATCAAATATATATTCTCCATATTAATTTTAATTAATATGATTCCAATTTTGCTAAAATTCTCCTAATAAATTGGATAATGGCGTCAACCCCTTAGCAAAATTACCAAAGTACCATTTTCGCCTATTATGACGAAAATGCCCCTGGACTCCCAAATTACTAAAATACCCTTTTTAGGCCCAAGGACAAGATTGTCCTTCTATTTCTGTTTCTCACTTAACTACCTTCTATGTGTGTGACCCGAACAAGGCTCTTCACTTTGCCGACAGTGTCTTGTAACTAATTAAGCATCAAACAATTAGTGTTTTCGTACACCAATAAAGATTGGCCTCTAGCAATGTAAGTAATCAACGAACAATGGTAGCGGAAAAACAATTAATTTTGCCCATCGATTTCTCTGATTTTGCCAAGATCAAGGTCTAATGTGTATACAAATTTTCATGCTCAAATTTGAAATAACATAAATCCACACAAGGATTCAATTATACCTATGATTGGAGGCTTCGTCAATGTCTCTAAATGTGATTCGCTACCGATTCGAGGATGGAATTGAACTCACGTCGTCCGCACGAAGACAATACTCCAATGACCAAGAATTAATTTTGTTAGAATAAATTCTTGGTACTAAGGAATCAAGTATTTTGAAGAATGAGAGTAGAGAAAAAATTCTCTTAAAAACTCTCCACGGCCAAGAATGAAAATTAGGTTGAATAAACTCTCCGCAGCCAAGAATGAAAATACAAAGAATGAAAATTCTTTGTATTTAGTTACTGGACCAATTACCAGAATAACAAATTGGAATGAGCAACAACTCAATCCCATGGTTGCCACAGATTTAGTGTCATTGCCATTCACTGAATTGCGTGGTGAGATAACTTCTCCCATACCTGAGAGTGATAAACCCTTTGTTGATCCACCATAGCTTGATAAACTCCTTGGTGTAGCAAATCACTATCGTATTGATAGCTCTGAAAATAACTACGTTAGGCTAGTGTCAAACTACACCAATTGGTGAACAAGGTGCTCCGATGATCTCAAGTCAAAAGATCACATGCACCACCATTCGTTAGAGGATTTATTCCATAGACACTAGAATTACTGTCCATATGGAATCCTTTGGTGGGTCTATCCAGTGAACTTTCCTACATCAAGCACTAATGTGTTGCACCAGGTTTTCGGCAAACAATCATGACAAGTGAGATCAGTCATTGCCTTTTGACAGGGTTGTTCAACACTATGATAGCCTTACCGTATTATCTGTGTCCTTGGTCAGAATAATATTGGGGCTATGGACATTTCTAGAGTGGCCACCGTATATGATCATAGGTGTAATGCCCATATGGAGGTACGTGATTTAATTTATGCTCTTATACCTTTAGTTGATTTTTGCTAAGGTTATTATAATGAAAATGTGAAGAAAATGCCTTAAACTTGCATTAAGGGTAAAATGGTCTTTTCACTAAAAATTAGTTGAAATTGTGGGGAGAGAAAAGAGATAGAATTTCATGGAGAATGCAATAAAATGAGGGCATTATGGTAATTGATTAAGGGACATAGATGGAATTTTAAATAAAGTGCAAGGGCAAAATGGGAAACTAATATATAATTTTATGTTATATCAAGGATTGAAGAGTGAAACCCTAGCCACTCTTCAACCCATTTTCACGCCACCTTCTCCTCCAAATCCTCTTAATTTCTTCACTTCTTTTTCAAAAGAAATTCATAGATTTTGGGTATTTTTTATTGGATTTTCAATTCCAAGCATCTTTAGGTAAGATCCTTGCACTAAGAAGTGATTTTTCATTTTTAAAATGTTGAATTTTGATGGTTTGTGCTTATACGATTTAAGAGGAAGAGAGTTTGATCAAAGAAGATTCTTAAAGGGTTGGATTGCTCATATCAAAGGTAAGTAAATCATACCCTAAGTATGATTCAAGTTATGTTGTGTAGAGAATTTTCTTTATGCATATATATGTGCTATATGTAGAATTGTTGATGGATTTGGTGTTGAATAATGACGAGAACCTATCCATGAGAAGTTGTGTTGGTGTATTGGATACTTGATGAATGTGTGGATGAGATTTGGAAGAATTGAAGTGAAAATTTTGAAGTGTTTATTTTGGACAGATTTGGTGTTAGTTATGGAGGAGTTTATGCCAAATTTTTGGTAGCCTAAAAGAGAGATAGAAGTGTAGCCAAATTAGTGTTAATCTATGCACATGAATTGTTTGATGAAATGTCAAAGACAAGTGTTTGTATGAGTATGATTATGTGTTATATTGAGATGAGTTTGTAGATGGTAGAGAATGACATGTTTGCATTCCATATTGCATAAATGCATTTAAACATGTGAATTTAGAAAGAATTATAAACATGAAACCATCTACATGCATACATATTCATAAGAGCATGAAAAAGCACTAAAATATGTTAAAGAGAAAGTAGAAAGAAATGAGAATATGAAAGATATTCAAATCTGAATTTTTAGTTAAAGAAGTGTAAAAAGATAAAAGAAGAGAAAGTTGTTGCGATGGGGAGCCCGTGAGTGACATAGCCCCACATGCATGCCGCCTTTAGTGAGCGGCCTCAAAATTCAAAAAGAAGAATTGTAAAGTCCGTTAGAAGTACGTGTAGATGAGGACTGTACCCAAAATTAGAGAATTCACTCACACGGCCAAGGCTCCAAATCCATGCCTCAACCGAGTCCGATTGGCAAGAAAAGAAAGAATAGAAAGAAAGAAAGAAAGAATAGAAAAAAAATAATAGAAAAGAAAGAAAGAATAGAAAAGAAAAAAAAAAAGAATAGAAAAGAAAGAAAGAATAGAAAAGAAAGAAAGAAAGAATAGAAAAAAAGAAAAGAAAGACTAGAAAACAAAGGAAGAAATAAAGAAAAAGGAACAGAAAATGCATAATCTATGCATTTGTGCATTTGCATCATGAATATGCATAATATCACGCTCCTTATCATGAGTAGAGAGAAATTAGAAAATTGAGAGAAAAACAAAGAAAGAATGAGAAAGAATAGAGAAAGAACAGAGAGAAGAACAGAGAAAGAATAGAGAATAATCAGGAAATGAGTTGTAAGGAAAGAAAATTCAAAGTTAAGCAACGGGGAGAGAAGGGAAGCATAGCAAGTTTACTTACTGAGCAATTAGTGCTCAGTCCATTGTTTTCAATGTTTTTGCAGGTAATAGGTGAGTTGCGATTGCTCGGAACGTCACGTAGTGGAAGGGTTGGGCTACACCGTCAAGTTGCTATTTTGAGTATATTTTGTAAATATTTGTATATAAAGAAAAATAAAATATGGGCCCATACTTTATTACTCGTTTATATGTGTATTTTCTTATATATATTTTTAAATGAGTTTTAATGATTATTTTACAAGTATACTATAATAGAAAGAAAGTATGACAATAAGGTTCTCACTATTAAGATTTGAAACATTTGATACCCTCATCACGGTTCTACCATCCTAAGGACATATATCAATACACACAATAATGATTTACACGATATAAAATAAAATGTCTTTTATTGATTAATAAACATTATTACAAAGAGTCAATTCTATAATAATTGATTGGCTCTAAGGCACCTACTCTAACAAGCAAGGCATCATGATTCTTGGGTAAGTAAAGAATCAGCATTTAGGCTTACCTTGCCTTCGGTATGGTTACTGTGCAATTCAATCTGTTTCATCATCTTTTATCTCATCAAGATTTGAGGTACAAAAATAGTGTCTACCTCAAAAGTGTTAGTAAATCGATGGGTAAACACAACAGAAAACAAAATTTTTTTCCTATCAGTTACTCTGATTAACCTAAGATCAGGTCTGATATGTATATATTTTACATGATTAAATTGAGAAGAGTAAAGATAACATTAATCCAGACAAGGATCGAAGATCTTACACACGTTTGGAGGCTCCTTCAAATGTCTCTAAATCTACTTCGCTACCAATTCAACTTAGAACCGAATGAACGGTGATCCACACGAAGATAATCCGAAGAACCAAAAAGGGATTTGCTAGATCCTCGATTGGCTTCAAGAATCAAACTTGAATCAAAGAAAATCTTTGATTCACATACAAAAGGAAACATGAGAGAAGGAGGGAGGGCTGTCTCTTTTTCAATCCAATGAATGAATTGAGTTATATGAATTTCTTTAACACACATGCACTTATATAGTGCATATGTCAAAACCCTATTCCTATAAGGATAGGCATGGGCTCCAACCCCCCTAATTCACGCTAGTATCCAAACACCCCTCTTATGGTATTTTATTTTTAATTAATTATTATTATAATTAAAATCAATTAATATATTTATAAAATATATTAACATTTAATTAACAATAATAATTCATTTAAATAAATGCGTACATATATTTAAAAATAATCTCACTAATTTAATTTTAACATTAAATTAAATATAGGCAACAACCTCAGCAAGTTTAATTGCACTGTGAGATTATCAAAATACCCTTTCATCCTAAAAGACAAAAATACCCCTTGCACAAAATGATTCTCAAATTATCTTCTAAGTGTGTGACCCGTAGGTTCCTCATCATACTGGCAATAAGTAGTATCGTGATTAACACCAATTAATTGTCTCACTAAACACAAACCAAGATTGGCGCCTTAGCAAGGCATCATGGCCACCCGATAGATTCGGATTCAACGAAATAGCTACCCATCAATAATATAGTTACCATGCAATCAAATCCTTTCATCATCTGTTATCTCATCGAGACTGAGATATATAAATAGTTTCAACCTCAATTATCCTCGATATTTTTGTATTCAGTTACTAGACCAATGACTGGAATAATAAATTAGATTGGGCAACAACTAAATCCCATTGTGGCTACAACTTTAGTGTTATTGCCATTTATTGAATTGTGCCGTGAGACAAGTTCTCCTATACCCGAGAGTGATAAATCCTTTGTTGATCCACCATAGTCTTGATACACTCCTCGATGCAGCCAACACTACCATATTGACAGCTTTGAATAGAACTATATTAGGCTAGTGTCAAACTACACCAATCGGTGCATAAGACGCTCCGGCGATCTCAAGTCTAAGGATCACATGCACCACCATTCATTAGAGGATTTGTTTCGTAGACATTGGGGTTACCATCTATATGGAATCCTCTGGTGGGTTAGTCTAGAGTCCAGTGAACTTGCCTACAGCAAGCACCCATGTGATGCACCAAGTTGTCGGCAAACAACCTTGACAAGTGAGATTAGTCACTGCCTTTCAACAAGGTCGTTCAACACTATGATAGCCTTACCGTATTATCTGTGCCCTTGGTCAGAATAATACTAGGGCTATGGCCATTTCTAGAATGGCCACCATATAGGATCATAGGGTTCTCACTATCAAGATTTGAAACACTTGATACCCTCGTCATGGTTTTACCATCCTAAGGACATATATCAATACACACAATTATGATTTACATGATATAGAATAAAATGTCTTTTATTGATTAATAAACATTATTACAAAGAGTCAATTCCACAATAATTGATTGGCTCTAGGGCACCTACTCCAACAAAAAGTTACCTTGGCATGTTCTATATTTGGTTCTTTCTAAAGACTATTGAATTAGAGGACCAACTCGATTCCACCATGGCCACGGATTTGATGTCGTAGTTCTTTAACCAAATATCTCGTTGAGATAAGTTCTCCTGTAACCAAGAGTGATGAATCATTTGTTGATCCACCATAGCTATAGTGTACTTCTCGATGTAACCAATCACCACCGTTCTGGTAATCCCTAAAAGAGAAGATGTTAGGCTAGGGTCAAATCACATAGATATTTACACATGGCGCTCTGGTGATCTCAAGTCAAAGGACCACATGCACCACCATCTGTAAGAGGATATATTCCACAAACACTAGGTTTACCATCTCGTGTAGAATTCTCTGATGGATCAGTCCAGTGTACTTGCACAACCAAGTACTCATGTGTTGCACCAGGTTGATGCCCACAACCTTCACATGTGAGATCTGTCACTGCCTTTTGATAAGGTCATTTAACACGATGATAGTCTCTCCGTATAATCTGTAATTTATACTATGACTACGAATTGTTTAAGAAAGGTCACCTTGTGCTCATAGGGTTCTCACAATTAAGATTTATAACACTTAATTCCCTCGTCACTAGTTCCAACCTTTCTAAGGACATATACTGTTTTCTTTACACACAGTAAATAGGTGCTACAGTATATGCTCATAAATAAGCGATGCCTTTTATTCATTAATTTGAAATGAGTTAACAAGAGCTAAATCGTTGGCTATAGTGCACCTACTATAACATTAATATCATATTATATAATTTAATTAATAAGGTCTTTTTAATCAATTAAACAGTCCCACAATTTTACTCAAGATTTAATAGCCCTCACTATTAATTGAAAATAGTTCTATGGAGATCCTTTCCCTGAACACATACATCTTTCTATAGGTTTTACTGTAACTAGTTTGCAATGCATGCAAAAGCAACACCTAATTTTATCTTACTTAAAATCTCTAGCAATGTCATGTATAGTATAGAGCAAGTAAGGGTCTTTCCTATATAAGACTTTCCTAATTAACTAATTACCTACCTAAATAAGGGGTTTCTATGATTAAATAGAAAACTAGGAACAACTAACTAAAAACAAGTAACATAATTGTAAAAGTGAGAGAATATGAGATAACTTCGATTGAAGGATAATTTGCCAACACTAAACATGTAATGGAAACCAATTAAAGCAACCATTAACTTCCTACCCTCTTGATTACATCAACGTTGATAAGTTCCATCTCTCCTTATTGAGTCGTTGGATTAGACATGGTCATAACCCAATCCCCGTTTTTTAAATAACCTAGGATACGATCTCCAGATTCAAAGTAATAAAAGCATTAAGCAGTGAGAGACATACTGAATCAAGGCTAAACTCATAGGGTCGGTTTAGTTATCTTGAGTGATTACCCCCATTGCATGGAAGCATACACTTTACCACTAGTTATTTAGATTAATAAAGTGATTCCATACCAAACAACCTAAATTGACAATAATAGATTAAACCTAACTATTTAATTGTGCACTTAAAAAATTAAGGTGGTCTATTTAAACCCTATTCTTAGAGAATAAATCAAATAATCAAGAAGGATCAAAAGATAAAAAAGTTGCAGATTTTATTAATCATAAGACATGTCTAGGGTTTTGAAGTCACCCTCAATCACAAAAGAATTAGTCATCAATGAATTAAAAATAAATACATCATCATATTATTGATAAAAAATAATAAAAAGGAGAAGAGAAACTAAAACTTGGATGGACTAATGGAGTTGATGATGATCTCCTCTAATTCTTCTTCTCAAAGCTTCTTTCAATCTATCTCCGTCTCTACATTATTGTGTATTTTTGTTTCTCTCCATTCTCTCTATTTTTTTCAAAAAATACCTAAAGACATATTTTACAGTGCTAGGGTTGTGGGAAAAAATAATGGGAAAGTCCTATACAAAAAGGAGAATCAAATTCGGATTAGGCAAGATAGAGTCCATTTAGAATTAGGATTCTTGTGCTAGCCCTCAGGTACTAAAACTAGAATATCTTCCTCTAGAAAACTTAGAATAACAAACCGTAAAATTATAAATAAACTAGACTTCCATATCTTTAAAAGAATATATTGCACATATCCCAGTTCGTTATGAGGAATTTTTGGAGGCTTCGAGAAGTTTCCATTTTCTAAACACGCCTTTTCCAAACCAGAATTTGCATGCTGCAGTGCCAAAAGATCTTCCAATTTGAACACTAAAACATTAGAATTGGAAGAAGTCATAAGCATAATAATTGTAGCCCTTCAGTTAGATTTCCAATGGTCCATGAATCCTCTAAATTTGAGATCTACAGCTCAGGTTATCATTGAAATACCAAAGCCTGCTCAAATTGGAGCATTTTCTAGATTTTGTGCTTCATGCTATATACGCCATATCTTCTTCATTTCAACTCCGATTTTCAAACCATTTGCGTTTAGTTAGCAAAACTACTCTTGCCAACATTTTCTTTCATCTGAATATTATTTTTAAGCTTTTATGCACTGAAAACGTGACAAAATACCGTGATCCCAAAAAGTGCATTTATGAAACAATTAAGTTCATTCATGCAAATTAATCCTATTTTCCCACAAAAGATACCGAACCATTGAGTATAAGTGCATTTTCAAGAACTTATCACAACCCCCAACTAGCTTCTTGCTGGTCTCTAGCAAGGTAAGCGGTCTAAAGATGTCCTCTAGCCTATAAACAAAACAAAATCTAATACTAAATTAACCTAAATCATTTTAGTTGATTGTCACAATTGCATTTAGAGTATGCAACAAGCCTTTAAACCTCTAGGTGGCCTGTAGTCTCATGAGGGTTTCTAGCAATGATACCCACAGACATCCACACTTAACCTAGACTCAAAAATTAAATACAAACAAAAACAACACACTAGTTTTTGGATATACATTTGTCTCAAAAATTGCATACAATACATAGCATCAAGAATGATTAAATATCACCCAAAGCCCAAAGATAACTCAAAACATCAATTTCATTTTTGTTATCTACTTTCACATATCCAACAAACCACAAACCCTTTAATCTCAAAACTCGGATGATCACATGCACAAACTTCACAAACAAGTAATTGATCTCAAAATATGAAAAATAGAATATAATGTATAGAATTAAATTCCATAGGCTCACTTTTCAAACTACTCTCCACTACTGTAGAATGATCACACTACCTTGGATCAATAGGTCTTTATTAAGCTGGTAACGTTCGGCTAGGGTATGAGGTTATGAAATAACAGAAAGTATATAAGCAAAGATAAAAGACTCAATCCTATTTCCTTCAAACACTTTCATTCAATCATAAACATCATTCTCCTTTACGCCCAACTTCTAACCCTTCAAAAAAATTTCACATTGCATCATTCACATTTTGCAATTTTTCTCAATGTGTTTCCCTATTCCTTTCCTTTCTTTTCTTCTTCTCTCAATTTTTTTTTTCTTTTCATCATTTTTTTCTATTGCCATAATATTTTTACAATATCAACTATGTTCTTTTTTTTTTTTTTCCTGGAAGAAAGAATAAGAAATATAAAAGTGTTATCCCACACCTTCATTAAGAACTCCACAAACACACCCCCCGGCACCTATTCTTTTTAGCACATTTGAAATAAAATTGACAATCTCCACAAACATTCACCCTTACTTCTTTAATTTCTCTCACCAATCTTGTACTTAGATTAACTCTCTTAGAATTAAAGGGTAGAAATGTGTTTTCAGATCAAAATAATGGTTCATAATGTAGATTATATAAAAGGAAATCAAGGCTAAAAATGTGTTTATAATGGCTCAAAGGGGTAACTAGCAATAATTTAAATAAAAGGTTAGCTTGAAAGGCTCAAACAACCCAAAGACAGCCAATCGTTTCCTAAGTAATGTGCATTCTAGGATTTTGCCTCAAGTAGTTATCAAGTGAGTTCTAGAATTTATTGCGATTGCAAAAATATCTATGAAATTCACAAATGAAAAATGTTTGTAGAACCCAGAGGAACGATCATTCCTAACATAATGGATATATTTTCTCAGATCTAGGGTTTCTAGAATGAACATTCCACCACGCCGTATGATTGTACAAAGGCATCGAACGGTCATTCCACTATGTAGAATGGTCTCACCCAAATTGCTCTTCCAAATCCATAGGATTTTCCATAAGCATGCACCTTTTTGGAACATTGTCGTGCAAAACTCTATAGATAGGAACACTCATTCCACCACACAAAATGATCGTGCCACTTCTGATACATGAGTTTTGACTTGATTGACTTTTGGAAAATAGTCAAGAGCACAAAGGATTCTGAATTTGAAATATCTTGACTTTTGACTTGAACGGAATGGTTGTGCAAGTGCCACACATTTTGGCAAAACATTGAACGACTTGTTAGAGTAGATGCCTTAGAGCCAATCAATTATTGTAGAATTGACTCTTTGTAATAATGTTCATTAATCAATAAAAAGAATTTTATTCTATGTCGCGTAAATCATTATTATTGCAATATGTATTGATATATGTCCTTAGAATGGTAGAATCGTGACAAGGGTATAAAGTGTTTCAAATCTTGATAGTGAGAACCCTATGTGCACATAAGGTGGCCATTATAGAAATGTTCATAGCCCTAGTATTATTTTGAAGTAAGGGCACAAATAATACGGTAAGGCCATCATAGTGTTGAACGACCCTGTTGAGAGGCAGTGACTAATCTCACTTGTCAAGGTTGTTTGGTAACAACCTGGTGCAACACATGGGTGCTTGTTCTAGGCAGATATACCACAGCAAGTTCACTAGACTGACCCACCAGAGGATTCTATATGGATGGTAATCCCAGTGTCTATGGAATAAATCTTCTAATGAATGATGGTACATGTGATTGTTAGACTTGA
Source organism: Pistacia atlantica (assembly GCA_026229545.1). Taxonomy (NCBI): domain Eukaryota; kingdom Viridiplantae; phylum Streptophyta; class Magnoliopsida; order Sapindales; family Anacardiaceae; genus Pistacia; species Pistacia atlantica. The sequence goes on from JAPEIT010000014.1 coordinate 23,427,142, forward strand.
GATCACCAAAGCGCCTTGTGCACCGATTGGTGTAGTTTGACACTAGCCTAACGCAGTTCTATTCAGAGCTATCAATACAGTGGTGATTGGCTGCATCAAGGAGTGTATCAAGACTATGGTGGATTGATAGAGGATTTATCACTCTCGGGTTTAGGAGAAGTTATCTCACGACGCAATTCAGTATATGGCAATGACACTAAAACTGTGGCCACAGTGGGATTGAGTTGTTGCTCTATCCAGATTATAATATAGGTCATTGATCCAGAAACTGAATACATAATATCGAGAGTAACCAAAGGTTGACACTATTTCTATGCCTTCGTCTCGTTTAGATAACGTATGATGAAAGGATCAAATTGTACGGTAACGATATCGTTGACATGTAGCTACTTTGCTGAATCCGAATCTATCGGGTGGCCATGATGCCTTGCTAGGGGCCAATCTTGGTTTGTGTATTAGTGAGACGATTAGTTGGTGTTAATCACGATACTATACACTACTGGTATGATGAGAAGCCTATGGGTCACACACGTAGAAGATAATTTAAGAGCCAGGAAGAAAGAAGGCGTTTTTGTCTTTTTGGGCGAAAGGGTATTTTAGTAATTTCACAGTGCAATTAAATTTGCTGACGTCGTGGCCTTTATTTAATTTGTTAGAAAAAATTAAATAAATGAAATTACGTTTAAATATGTGTTCGCATATATTTAAATAAATTATCATTATTGTTAAATGTTAATATATATATATTAATTGATTTTAATTGAAGATAATGATAAATTAAAATAAATACCTAATTGGGAGTGTTTGGTAACATGGGGTGTTTGGGTTGGAGCCCAAGCCCATTCCATATGGGAATAGGGCAATTGAAAGATCACTATAAAAGAAAATGTTTCTTTGTAAAATGTAGAGAGAGTTTTTTATTCATTCACTATTCATTGAAAAGTGCAAAACCCTATAGCCCTATTTTCTCTCCCACGCCAGATTTTGGTTTAGCCAAAATCAAATACTCATTTTCTTCTTTGTTTCTTAAGGCTAAGGAGGATCTGGCAAATCCCTTCTTAGTTCCTTGCGATTATCTTCGTGTGGACTACGTCGGTTTGATCCTACACTTAGGTCGGTAGCAACACGCTCAAGGACAAAGTTGGAGGAGCCTCCAAACGTGCGTATGGTTTCTAAACTTCAATCTGATTTTCTGTAGATTTAATTTATATACTATATAAACTGTGATATTATACCTGGATCTTGGTTCTACGGAACGATCCATGTCATTTATTTATTTATTTTTTTGTTTTCTGCTACGTAAATGGGTCATTCACTAACAGGACTATGAGGAATGATGTTGTGATACGACACATTTATCTAGATAGTTTTCTTCTACTGAATGATTGTGCCTTGATTATGCACGGTCGTACCACTTGAAAAATCTACTTATGCATGGTCATACCACCTAGCAAATCTGTTTTGGTTTGGTTATGACTTGTGTCATACCTTAGCATGTTTTGGTTAGTGATCATAAACTTTTTTGATTTTTGTCACATCAAAACACATGAGTGGTCAACCACAAAAAAAAAAAAAAGCAATTAAAACTGAAAAATAAATAAGTAAAAATAAGAAAAATAAAAAAAATAAAAAAGTTAATTAAAGAATAATCTTTGGCGACACGATGCGAAAAATTGATGCGTGCAAAAGAAAAACAAAATTTTACCTTACTTAAAATCTCTAGCAATGTTTTGTATAGTATAGAGCAAGTAAGGGCCTTTCCCACATATGACTTTTCTAATCAACTAATTACCTACTTAAACAAGGGGTTTCTATGATTAAATAGAAAATTAAGAACAACTATTTAGACAACTAACTAAAAACAAGTAACATAATTATAAAAGTGAGAGAATATGAGATAACTCCGATTGAAGGATCATTTGCCAGCACAAAACATGTAATGCAAATCAATAGAAGAACCCTTTAACTTCCTACCCTCTTGATTACATCAGCTCATAAAATACCAAGCGTTGATAAGTTCCATCTCTTCTTACTGAGTCGTTGGATTAGACACGATTGTAACCTAATTCCCTATTTATTAGATAACCTAGGATACGATCTCTAGATTCAAAGTAATAAAAACATTAAGTAGCCAGAGGCATATTGAATCAAGGATAAACTCAGATGGTCGGTTTAGTTATCTTGAGTGATTACCCCCAATGCGTGCAAGCATACACTTTACCACTAGTTATTTAGATTAATAAAATGATTCCATACTAAACAACCTAAATTGGCAATAATAGATTAAACCTAACAATTTAATTGCACACTTAAATAATTAAGACAAACTATTTAAACCCTATTATGAGAGAACAAATCACATAATCAAGAAGGATCAAAAGACAAAAAGTTCCAAATTTATTAACATAAGACATGTCTAGGGTTTTAAAGTCACCCTCAATCACAAAAGAATTAGTTATCAATGAAAAAAATAAAAGCATCATCATATTATTGATAACAAATAATAACAAAGGAGAAGAGAAACTTAGTAAAACTTGGATGGATTAATGGAGTTGATGATGATCTCCTCCAATTCTTCTTCTCCATGCTTCTTTCAACCTCTCTCACTCTCTACATTATTCTGTGTTTTTGTTTCTCTCAATTCTCTCCATGTTTTTTTTTCTAAAAATACCTAAAGAAATCCTTTTATAGTGCTAGGGTTGTGGGTAAAAATAATGGGAAAGTCCTATACGAAAAAGAAGAATCAAATTCGGATTAGGCAAGATAGAGTCCATGTAGAATTAGGATTTCTACGCTGACCCTCTGGTATTAAAACTAGAATATCTTCCACTAGAAAAATCGGAATAAAAAACCATAAAATTCTACATAAACTAGACTTCCAGAGCTTTACATGTATATATTGTACACCTTCCAGTTCGTTCTAAGGAACTTATTGGGGCTTCACGAAGTTTCCATTTCCTGAACACGCCTTTTCCAAACCAGAATTTGCATGCTATAGTGCTGAAAGACCTTCCAATTTGAACATTAAAACATTGGAATGGGAAGAAGTAATAACATAATAATTGTAGCCCTTCAAGTCATATTTCCAATGGTCTAAGAATCATCTAAATCTGAGGTCTACAACTCAGGTTATCATTGAAATACCAAAGCATGCTCAAAACTGGAGCATTTTCAAGAGTCTTCATGCTATATGCGCCATATCTTCCTCTTGTCAACTTTGATTCTCAAACTATTTGCTTCTAGTCATCACAAATTCTCTTGCCAACATCTTCTTTCATCTGAATATTATTTTTAAGCTTTTATGCCCTGAAAACACAACTAAAATACTGTGATCCCGATAAGTGCATTTATGAAACAATTAAGTTAATTCATGCAAATTAATCCTAATTTCCCACAAACAATACTTATAAACCACTAAGTATAAGTGCATTTTCAATCACTTATTAGTTTGTTTGGAAATATACATACCCATATTTTTCCACTGTGGTGTGTATTTCATGTCATTGCTTGCCGCTCTACTTCTATTTGTCTAGATGTGGTCCAAGCAAGTTCAAGTGATTGAAGAGCATATCTACCGAAGCAAATACGATTATCTTGATAAGATATTCCTTTCATTCTTCCTTTATGGTCTTCCTAGTAAGCCCAGATCCCATCAATTCCATTTTAAACCTTCGTTGATGCGAACAAGCCAAAATGGGTTGATTTAGGTGGGTCAAACAAACTCAGTTTATATCAACTAATGGCACCAACTAGTAATTCTCAAATATAAATTGGGCCAACAAACCAATTACACAATTCAATGGCACCAACCATTGTCCTCAAGTGTAACTCTTGGATTAGTAGAGTCGACACTACATGTCAACTCGTGCATTATTTGATTGCACTTCTCTAATATGCCTCTAGTACATTTTTTCAACCTTCGCTAATGCGAACAAGAAAAAACTACTAGTTAAGTCTTGACCCAACGCTATTAAGGAAAAACTCCAATGTAACTTAACCTCCCATTGGTAAAAGTGTACCCTTCATTGATACAAACAAGGTCATGATGAACAATGGTTTGATTAAGCCCATAGTGTTGGAAGGCATACATAAGACTTAATATCTTTAATGAGGGTTTTGCTTTTGGTGCCATCATTTTATTATCTTTATTAACATGTTATAGTCATAACATTCACCCTTAGCATGCATACTAATCAATAAAGATAAATGTGCTGGTGCATTGCCTTAACTAAAACCAATTTCCTTGAGTCTATAGGAATCGGTAAGTCAACCTAGGCAAGAAAAAAAAGGGAGTCTTCAATGGAAAAACACCTTCTTCTATCCAATGCTTCTTCTTCTCGATCATTAAAATAAAGTAAAATAAAATTCTAATTTAACTTTACATTGTTGAAAAGAAACCTCGAGTTACATTCAAAGGGAGTAAGATGAGAAAAGAAGTTAAAAGAGAATAGGAATAAAGGCAAGGCACAGGCTTTATTTAAATTAAAAAATACAAACCCCAAATTAAAATCAATACTAGGTTCAAAGGCAAATGCACCATACACCATGCAAATTCAAAGACAAGAATAAGCATATAATAAGTAATGTTTTTTAAACCCAACAAGTTTTAAACTTTTTAGTTTAGTCCGTTGTTATTGGACTTCACTCAAATGTGCCTCCAAAATATTTCTTATCTGCAGCAACATATTATAAATTTTTTCGGATTATTATTAACGCTCGAAAATAGGCCATTATACCATTGCGCATGCTACCTGCAAAAGTGGTTTTATGCAGATCATCACAATTGGGCAGCAACGTTTAAAAACTTGCTGAATTTGCTCCAACACGTCAATGAGCTAACAGTATAATATGTGAGTCAAATTATGGAGTTTTTAATAGAATAATAACAGAATATAATAAAAAAAATTATTATAAAACCCAAAAACCCAGATTAGATTGATGTATATGGTCAATTAAAACATAGGAGTTAATTTAAGAGATTAATTAAACATATACCTGCGTTAGGAGGCTCCTTCAGATTTGATTAGGAAATTTTTTACAACTCGATTCTAGGAAGAATCGCTCCAGTTAAGCCCACACAAAGGCAGGGACGACAATCCACAATCAATAACATTGCTAGACACTATAGACTGCCAAGGAATTGAATGAACAATTGAGATAGAAAATTCTCTCTCCAAAATATGAAAGGGGCAGCTAGGGTTTGTGTGTGTGAACAAAATTTTAGTTATTTACTTTCCTTTATATAGTAAAGGATAATCCTACTCCTTATTTGGAATAGGATTAATCTTATTCCTATTTGGAATAACAAATAAATATAATTCCACATACTTATTTATTTCCTTTTAGTATTTTATGAATATGTATATATTATATATTTAATTTAAATTAAATATAAATATATATATTCCATATTAACTATTAATGTTTTAATTAATATTAATATTAATACGCTTTATAATTTTACTAAAACTAATTCAATACAAATATTAAATGTAGGCAACAACCTCAATGAATTTAATCACACAACAAAGTTACCAAAATACCCATTTCATCTAAAAGACAAAATTACCCTTCCCATCATCATTCTTTGTAAACCGCCTTTAATGTGTGTGACCCATAGGCTCTTTATTATGTTGGCAGTGACTAGAGTTGTAACTTAGCATCAACTAATTAGCTCTATGTACACCGACCAAGATTGGCCTCTAGCAAGGCATCATGGGTACCCAACAAAAAGATTCTGAAAAATCGCTACCTGTCAACAATATGGTTTATCGTTCAATTTAAATCCCTTCATCATCATTTATCTCATCAAGGTTTGAAGTACAGAACTTGTGTCAACTTCAATTATTTTACCTTAACACGTTTGCATTAAGTTATTGAATCAACGACCAATTAACATTGGATTTGAGCACCAAGTCAATTCCACTATGGCCACAAATTTTCGGTTGTAGTTACTAACTGAATAGCTCAGCGAGATACTTTCTCCTTTACCTAGGAGCAATGAATCCATTGTCGATCCACCATAGCATAAACAGGACTACATTAGGCTAGTGTAAAATTACACCAATATTTACACATAGTGCTCTGGTGATCTCAAGTCTAAGGATCACATGCATTGATATCCATTAGAGGATATCATTCATAGACATTGGGGTTACCATCTATATGGAATCCTTTGCTGGGTCAATTCAATGAACTTGTAAATTGTTTACTGAGCCAATCATATTGTTGTATGTTGACTTTGAGGATCATGAATATTCAATATTTATGAAAGGAAATGATTATATTATGTAAAGAATATTTCATATATATGTATGTATATATGCCCTTTGAGTGGTTGAACCATGATGAGATATCATTCATAGACATTGGGGTTACCATCTATATGGAATCCTTTGCTGGGTCAATTCAATGAACTTGTAAATTGTTAGTGTAGGTGCCACTGAGCCAATCATATTGTTGTATGTTGACTTTGAGGATCATGAATATTCAATATGTATGAAAGGAAATGATTATATTATGTAAAGAATATTTCATATATATGTATGTATATATGCCCTTTGAGTGGTTGAACCATGATGAGGGAATCAAGTAGTGATAAGTCTTGATTGTGGTCATAATGGTGGCCATTCTAGAAATGTCTATGGCTGGAGTATTATCCTGACATAGGGCAAAGATAATACGGTAAGGCTATCATAACGTTTAATGACCCTATTGGAAGGTAATGACTGATCTCACATGTCAAGTTTATTTGGTGACAACTTGGTGTGATGCATAGGTGCTTGTTATTCACGAGTTCACCAAACTGGCCCATAAAAGGATTCCATATAGTTGGTAAAACAAATGTCCATGGAATACATCCTCTAACAGATGGTGGTGTATGTGATCCTTAGACTTGAGGTCACCAGAGAGCTGTGTGTGCCTATCAATAGTTTGACACTAACCAAACATAATCCTAAGAGGGTTATCAGTACGGTAGTGATTGGCTACATCAAGAAACATGTTACGACTATGGTGGATCGATAAAGGATTCATCATTCCTGTGTATAGGATATATTATCCTAGTGAGATTCCAGTGAAGGTCCAGTGAAGGACAACGACCTTGGAATCTGTGGCCATAATGGAATTGAGTTGAAGCTCAATTGGTCGATTAGTTCGATAATCGAATTTGAACATGTCAAGGTGGTTTATACTTGAAGTTGACATTACTTCTATGCTTCAAACCTTGATGAGGTAATAGATGATAAAAGGATTTGATTGCACGGTAACCATACTATTGACAGGTAGCGATTACGCTGAATCTGAATTTGTTGAGTGGCAATGATGCCTTACTAGGGGCAATCTTGGTCTATGTGTAATGAGATGATTGATTGGGTGTCAATCATGATATTACACACTATAGGTATGATGAGGAGCCTTTAAGTCACGCACATAAAAGACAATTTAAAGAAGATAAAATGTGAGGGGCATTTTCGTCATTTGTTGGCGAAAGGGTATTTTGGTAAATCTTACGGAGCAATTAAATTTGTTGGAAAGGTTGTTTCCTAGATCCAATCCCCTATTGGATTTAATATTTAAGATTGGTTATTTATTTAAATATATATATATTGTCGTATATATATTGTAAATAAATAAACCGTCAATATTGAAAGAACTTTATTAAAGGATAAAAAAATAATGGGTCAATACCCGGGTTATGATTTTGTTCTCAAATCATGGACCACTAATTATTTAATTAGTGGAAGGGCATAATGGTAATTTACCCTTCAAGGGATTTTTAGGGCAACCCTATAAAATGACACTTTTCCCTAAAAATCAAATAACACTCATTTCATTCTCTGTTGTCCGTGAATAGAAAAGATTCATTGAGAGAGTTTTTTCTCTCATCCCTTTCACTCACTCATTTGCTTTAGACGACATAGACCATCTAGTAAATCATTTGTGTTGAATCTTGCCTTTGTGAGGATATCATCAGTTCGAATCTACAATTGGATTGAGAGTGTTTTCATCCAAATTGAAAAAGAGGTGATGCCTTCAAACGTTGATAAGATTCTAAATCTTTCATGGGTTTTGATAGATTTAAAGCATGTAAACATCGTTATACTCATATATGGATTTTAGGCCTTATAGGGTTTTAATCGGTAAATTAATTTTGTTTTTTGATGCGTTTATCTTTGATTAAATCCTAATAGTGGTATCAGAGCCTCTTGTATGAGTTTTCGGTGTTTAATTTACTGTTGGAAATATGTGATTTGAAGATTGCATGTTTAGGGTTTTGTTTTGATTGATTTGGATTTGGATTAATTGGAATAAAACCTGGATTGTTGTGTTTGGGAGAATATTGAAATCTGTTGTGTTTGATTTGACTTTTGGTGAAATCAGAAAAAAAAAAAAAAAATTGTTGAAACCTTAAGCACCATCGTGTGTGGTGGTGTTGGTTGCTATGGCTGGTGGCTCACGACAGTGCCATGTCAAGAGCAGCAGCAAATCGTAGCTGCTGTTGCCATTGGCACAAAGGAGCATGCAAGCATGCACTACTGCACGCAAGCGTGTCAAAACCCAGTTGTTGTGTGCGTTACACACAGCAGTCACCTGTTGCCATGCATGGTGGAGGAGATGGTCGTGTGATTCCCCACATGGCCTTGCCCAAGACACTCCAGGGTGTTTTGAGGTTTGAGTGCTAAGGCATAAAACCCCTTTCCCAACAGCCTTAATTGTCAAATGCAGGATTGTCGTCACGTTCATCATAACGCCACTGTGTATAGTGGTTGCCTAGGTTGTTCACTACCACAAATGATCCAGACTTGATAGTTATGTGTTTACCCATGTAGCCTTGTTTTTCACTCTGAGGTTTCACTCAAGTGTTTGACACGTTGAGCAGTTTAATGCTCAACTATCCTGTTCTGGCAGCCTGTGATTTTCCTCCGGGGAAATCGCTCTTATTTACACTATAGTGGTCATTTTTGAGTGATTCCAAAACTCACGTGCTTCTACATGTGTGAGGATCATTACGGTTGGCTTAAATTAGTTTTTGGACTACTGTAGCAGTAGTTGACATTGGTGCGTGTTAACTCGCAACATGTTCGTAAATAGCTTATAACGGATTCAATAGTGAGTCAATTGACTCACGATTTGCACCAGTAGATTTTTAACATGTTGATGCATGTTTAGCAAGTCTTTAACATTGCTGTCCATATGTTTCAATGCACATAAAATTGTTGTTTTGGGTAGTTTACACATTGGTGTAAGAGGGTTTCATTTTGGGCTGTTTTAGGTGTTGTTGGGGATAAAGTTGGTCCAGAATTTTGTATATATTGTTGATGCATGTTATAATCATTTTGGAGGCCCAATTTGGAGAGGCCCAGTAATAAGGGACTAAACTAAAAAGTTTACAACTGGTTCGGTACTAAGTAACAGGGTAAAACATAAAGGGGTAATTTTCAATCTACCAAATGATCCAAGATTGGTGTTTTTGATTGATTGTTATATGCATATTCTTGTGATTAAATTGCATGGTGTTGGTTGCATTTTCCTTTAGACCTAGTTATATTTGAGGATTGTAAATTCAATTTAAATAAGGCTTGCATGCCTTGCCTTTCTTTTAACCTCTTGTAATTCTCTCTCTCATCTTACTCCCCTCGAATGTAAATCGAGGTTTCTCTTTTTTGATGTAAAGTTAAATTAATTGTTAATTAGAGTAATGATCGAGAAGAAGAAGCATTGGATTGCAGAACGCAGGTCTTTAAATTGAAAGTCCTCTTGTAATTTAATTACCTAGGTTGACACATAAATTTCCCAAGGCTTGGAAAGTTTGGTTTAGTTAAGGCAATGCACCAACACGTTTATCTTTATTGCCTTAGTTGGCATGCTAAGGTTGAATGTTATGAATATAACATGATTAATAAAGTGATGAGACCAAAAGAGCGAAAATCCCTCATAAACGATATTAAGTCTATTAACGCCTTCCAACATCATGGGCTTAGTCAAACCATAGATCATTGTTGCCTTTCGATCAACAAAGGGTATGCTTCTGTCAATGGGAAGCTAAGTTGCATTGGAATTTTTCCTTCATGATGTTGGGTTAGACTTAACTAGTAGTTTTGGCTTCTCGATCAACAAAGGTCAAAGACATACTAGAGGCACACATAGAGAAAGTGTTCACGGGAGATCTATAGTATCTACTTTATGGATCCAAGAGTTGCACTTGAGGTTAATGGTCGGTGCCATTGGATTGTGTAATTGGTTTGTTGGCACGATTAAGATATGAAGATTAGTGGTCAACACCATTAGCTAGTATAGATTGAGTTTGTGGCCTACCTATATCAACCCATTTTTGGATTTTCGATCAACGAAGGTTAAAAATGGAATTGATAGGATCTTGGCCCACTAGGAAAGTCAACGGGCTTTCTTGAGTCTAATAGTGGGGGCTATTAGGACTTGAGTGAAATAGTAGAGCGTTTAATTAATTAAAAGACCTTGATTAATTAAATTTATATCATGAAATTAACTCGCTTTATTTTGAACTTGTAGAATCTCAAAATGACAAACAACATTGAGTTATTGCAATCATTCATCGAAATGGGAATCAAGTTTGATGGTGATAACTTCATTGACTGGTATAGAAGTGTTAACCTCCTTAGGTCAAACAAAGGTTTATACACCATTAAGCAGGCTATTTCAGCAAAACCTGCTAGTAGTTTCATCCAACAGACTGAAAGTTCACACAAGACCAATGTCGAGTTGACAAAGTACATCATGTTAGTGTCAATGATACTATTACTATAATTGCAATATGGGGATATGGACTTGTTAGTAAATGGTCCCGTATACGCAGCAGAAACAAAAATTATAATATAACAGGATCGTTTACGTGAGCCAAGATCAAGGGTATGATTTTACAATTTATATTAAATAAAATCTGTAGAAATATTCAACATGAATTAAGAGAAAAAAACGCACATTTGGAGGCTCCACCACGATTGTCTTTGAACGCTTCGCTCGATCCAAGTGTAGGATCGAACCTGCGTAGTCCACGCGAAGACAATCTCAAAAGAACCAAAGAGGGATTTGTTAGATCCTCTTTGGCTTCAAGATTAAGAAGAAAAACAAATCAATTGAAATTGATTTTAGACTAAGAGTGTTTCTACCGTGGCAGTGAAAAAGAAGGCTGCTGTGTGTGTTATTTTCAAAGAAAAATCAATTCATCATCTTTTAATTAACACACACTTTTCTTTTTATAATAAAATAATCAAGTTGCCCTAATCCCATACGGAATAGGCTTGGGCTCCAACCCAAACGTCCCATGTTGCCAAACACTCCCAATTTGATTTATTTTATTTTTCATCATTATCTCAATTAAAATCAATTAATATATATTTAAATATATATTAACATTTAACAATAATGATAATATATTTAAATATGTGCGAACACACATTTAAACGTAATTTCACTTATTTTATTTTTCTAAGAAATTAAATAAAGGCTACACCTCAACAAATTTAATTGCACTGTGAAATTACCAAAATACCCTTTTGCCTTAAAAGACGAAAATGCCCTTCTTTCTTCTTAGATCTTAAATTGTCTTCTATGTGTGTGACCCATAGGCTCTTCATCATATCGGCAGTGTATAGTATCGCGATTAACACCAATTAATCGTCTCACTAATACGCAAACCAAGATTGGCCCCTAGCAAGGCATCATGGCCACCCAATAGATTGGATTCAGCAAAGTAGCTACATGTCATCGATATGGTTACCGTGCAATTCAATCCTTTCATCATACGTTATCTCGACGAGACGAAGGCATAGAAATAGTGTCAACCTTCGGTTACTCTCGATATTATTTATTCAGTTTTTGGACCAATGACCCGTATTATAAACTGGATAGAGCAACAACTCAATCCCATTGTGGCCACAGTTTTAGTGTCATTGTCCATATACTGAATTGCGTCGTGAGATAACTTTCTCCCATATATCTGCTGACCATTGACCAGATATACCGAACAAGAGCATACTCAATTGTGCGCTGTCATTGCTATATATGAATTGCGCTGAGATAACTTTCTCCTATACCCGGGAGTGATGAATCCTCTGTCAATCCACTATAGTCTTGATACACTCCTTGATACAGCCAATCGCCACCGTATTGACAGCTCTGAAAAGAACTGCGTTAGGCTAGTGTCAAACTACACCAATCGGTGCACAAGGTGCTCCGGTGATCTCAAGTCTAAGGATCACATGCACCGCCATTCGTTAGAGGATTTTTTCCATAGACACTGGAGGTTACCATCCATATGGAATCCTCTGGTGGTCAGTCCAGTGAACTTGCTGCGGTGTAATCGCCTACAGCAAGCACCCATGTGTTGCACCAAGTTGTCACCAAACAACCTTGACAAGTGAGATCGCCACCGCCTTTCGGCAGGTCATTCAACACTATGATAGCCTTACCGTATTATCTGTGCCCTTACTTCAGAATAATACTGGGGCTACGGACATTTCTAGAATGGCCACCATATGTGCTCATAGGGTTCTCACTATCCCTCGTCATGGTTCTACCATTCTAAGGACATATATCAATACATATTGCAATAATAATGATTTACGTGATATAGAATAAAATGCCTTTTATTGATCAATGAACATTATTACAAAGAGTCAATTTTACAATAATTGATTGGCTTTAGGGCATCTACTCTAACAATCTCCCACTTGCACTATAGCCAATCATTCATGTATTTAATACCAAATGATCTCAAGTGCCTGTCATGCTTCTGCTGCGACAGAGGCTTTGTTAGTGGATTTGCGAGATTGTCGTCAGTATGCACTTTACTAATCTACACATCTTTCCTCTCAACTATCTCTCTGATGAGATGGAATCGTCTGAGTATGTGTCTAGATTTCTGATGAGACCATGGTTCCCTGGCTTGAGCAATTGCTCTATTGTTGTCACAATAGATGTCTATAGGATCAACAATCGTAGGAACCACACCAAGTTCAGTAATGAACTTCTTAATCCAGACTGCCTCCTTGGCCGCATCCGACAATGCAATATACTCAGCCTCCATTATAGAATCTGCTACAGTGCTTTGCTTGGAGCTTTTCCAACTCACTGCACCCCCATTGAGACAAAATACAAACCCTGATTGCGATCGATAATCATCTTTGTCTGTTTGGAAACTAGCATCATTGTATCCTTTTGCAATGAGCTCATCTTCCCCTCCATAAAGCAAGAACATATCCTTAGTCCTCTTCAGGTACTTAAGAATATTCTTGATAGCCATCCAGTGATGCTCACCTGGATCCGATTGATATCTACTACAAGTGCTTAAAGCACATGAGACATCAATCCGAGTACATAGCATGGCATACATGATGGATCTAATTGCTGATGCATATGGGATCCTCTTCATCCTATCTCTCTCATCTTGTGTTTTAAGACACAATTCCTTAGAGAGATAAACACCATATGACATCGGAAGAAATCCCTTCTTGGATTCTTCCATATTGAATCTTTTCAGTACTTTGTCAATATATGTACTCTGACTTAGGCCAAGCAACCTACGCGATCTATCACGATAGATCTTTATACCACGGATGTAGGCTGCTTTCCCTAAGTCCTTCATGGAGAAGCACTTGGATAACCAAGTCTTTACCGACTGCAAGTTCGGTATATCATTCCCGATCAGAAGTATGTCATCGACATATAATACTAGGAATGCTATTGCTCTCCCACTTACTTTCTTGTAAACACAGGGCTCATCTTCGTTCTTGATAAAACCGAATTCTTTTACGGCTTCATCAAAATGAATGTTCCAGCTCCTTGAAGCTTGCTTGAGTCCATAAATGGATCTTTGCAACTTACATACCTTATTGGTTTGACTATCAAGAACGAAACCATCAGGTTGTGTCATGTACACATCCTCCTCCAGGTTTCCGTTCAGGAAAGCAGTTTTGACATCCATTTGCCAAATCTCATAGTCATGATATGCAGTAATTACAAGCATCATCCGGATGGATTTAATCATGGCAATCGGTGAAAAGGTTTCTTCATAGTCAATGCCATGAATTTGTTTGAAACCTTTGGCAACCAACCGTGCTTTATAAGTATGCACGTTGCCATCCATGTCAGGCTTCTTCTTGAAGACCCATTTACACCCTATGGGTTTTACCCCTTCAGGTGGTTCCACCAAAGACCACACTTGGTTCTGGTACATGGAGTCCATATCGGATTTCATGGCTTCAAGCCATTTAATGGAATCTGGATCCGATATAGCGTTTTCGTAGGTTTTGGGTTCATCGTCTTGGTAGACCAGTACGTCACCATGTTGAGTCACAAGATAACCGTATCTCTCGAGCTCATGGTGTACTCTCCCAGATCTATGTAGCTCATGTGCTACCTGAGGTGGTTCACTTTGATCCACAAGTTGTGGAGTAACCTCCTCATGATGCTCAACCACTTCTTGTGGCACATCATCCCGTCCTTCGTCTAGTATATCCTGTGGTTCTAAAACTTCATCAAGTTCTACTTTTCTCCCACTAGTACTTCTTAGAAAATATTCCTTTTCTAGGAAGACACCAGTTCGAGCGACAAAAATTTTGCGCTCTTCTAGGTGGTAGAAATAGTATCCTTTAGTCTCCTTTGGATACCCCACAAATATACATTTATAGGATTTTGGGCCCAACTTGTTCGAAGTCAATTTCTTAACATAAGCTTCGCAACCGCAAATCCTTAGATAAGACAAGTTAGGCTTTTGCCCACTCCATAGCTCATATGGAGTCTTATCTATAGACTTTGACGGCACACGGTTCAAAACATGAGTCACAGTCTCTAGGGCATAACCCCAGAACGATGCAGGTAAATCACTAAAACTCATCATAGACCTAACCATGTCAAGTAAGGTCCTATTCCTCCTTTCTGACACTCCATTGTGTTGGGGTGTATAAGGAGGGGTGAGTTGTGATACTATCCCACATTTCTTCAGGTAATCTGAAAACCTTGAGCTTAAGTATTCACCTTCTCGATCCGACCTTGAGCTTTAATACTTTTGCCCAACATATTCTGTACTTCATTTCTAAATTCCTTGAATTTATCAAAGGCTTCAGATTTATGTCTCATAAGGTAGACATAACCATATCTACTGAAATCATCAGTAAATGTGATGAAGTATGAATATCCACCTCTGGCTTCAACTGTTAGTGGACCACATACATCATTATGGATGATGCCTAATAGCTCAGTAGCCCTTTCACTTTGTCCTGTGAAAGGAGACTTGGTCATCTTGCCTAAAAGGCATAACTCGCATACCTCAAATGACTGGAAGTCAAAAGGGGCCAAAACTCCATCCCTTTGAAGCTTTGCAATGCGAGTCTTATTAACATGACACAATCTACAATGCCAGAGATATGTTTGGTTTTGATCGCTATGTTCTTGGTTTCAATATTGAGAATATCTTTATTGTTTAAATCAAGAACATATAATCCATTATATAACCTTGCAATTCCAAATAGAATATAATTCAAACTAAAGGACAACAATCCATTAGATATCTCAAAATGATACCCCATATTATCCAAAGCAGATACTGAAATAATATTTCTAGAAATAGAAGGTACATGATAACAATTATGTAGTTCCAATAATAAGCCCGTAGGCAAAGATAAACAATAAGTCCCTACAGCTAATGCAGCCACATGTGCTCCATTTCCAACTTGTAGGTCCACCTCTCCTTTGGCGAGCACTCTACTCTGCCTTAGTCCCTATACATCAGTACAAATGTGAGTTCCACATCCTGTGTCAATGACCCAAGATGTTGAGGGAGAGAAGTAATCTCAATCATAAAAATACTTGAAGTCGTAGCCTCTGACTTCTTCTTGCTTGCAAGGAAAGCCTTGCAGTGTTTCCTCCAGTGACCAGGCTTGCCACAAAAGAAGTAGACTACCTTACCCTTCCCTATGCCACTCTTAGGCCCAAGAGCAACCTGTCCTTTCGGCTTGGGCTTGGGTTTGACCTTGGCCTTACCCTTGCCGTAACCCTTTGGTTTACTGGCAGCAACCAGCAAAACAGGCTTGGACTTTTTCAAGTCCTGCTCTACAGTCTTAAGCATGTTTAGAAGTTCTGACAGGGTTTTCTCCATCGTGTTCATATTGAACTTCATTATGAACGGAGCATAAGAGTCAGGCAAAGATTGCAGAATTAAATCCATTTGTAATTCTGCATCCAAGCCACATCCCAAAGTCTCAAGCCTCTCTATGTGCTCGATCATCTTGAGCACATGAGGACCAACTTGGGCTCCCTTAGTCAGACGACTCCCAAACAGTGCTTTCGACACCTTGTACCTCTCATGTCGAGCATTTGTTTCGTAAAGCTCCTTGAGATGTAGAATAATGGAAGAAGCATCCATATTCTCATGCTGCTTTTGCAGCATAGGTGTCATCGATGCTAACATCAAGCATTGAACGCTATCAACATCATCAAGGAACTTTTGATAAGTATCCTTAACTTCCTGAGTGGCATTAGGATCAGGCTCAGCCATGTGTGGCTTTTCAAGGATATACAATTTCTTTTCTAACTTGAGTATAATCCGAAGATTACGATACTAGTCTGAGAAAATTGGATCCATCCAACCTGTTTTCTTTCTCGATTATCGGTCGCAGGTTCATAATGCTCATTTTGGTGAATCTACAATTGCAGAAAAGATAAAGTTATTATAAAGTTCATTATTATTTAATATGGTCTTTTATTAAACAATGCTCCCACTATTTTACTCAAGCCAATAGCCCTCACTATTAACTCGGGAAAGCCTGTTGACTTTCCTAGTGGACCGAGATCCCATCATGCCCATTTCAAACCTTTGCTTTGGCGAACAAGCCAAAATGAGTTGATTAGGTAGGCCAACAAACTTAATCCATACCAGTTGATAGCTCCCACTATCAACCTCAAATGTGAGAAAGCCAACAAGCCAATCACACAATCCAATGGCTCTAACCATTGTCCTCAAGTGTGATTCTCAGTATCAGTAGAATGGAAACTACATGTCACCACGTACACATACTATGTGTACTGCTCTACTATGCCTATGACGCGTTTATCAACCTTCGCTTTGGCGAACAAGCAAAACCGTCATTTTAAGTTGACCCATCACCATTAAGGAAAACTCCAATGTATTTTAACCTCCCACTGGTAGAAGTGTACCCTTCGCTTTGGCGAACAAGGTTTCGACGAACAGTGGTTTGATTAAAACCATGGTGATCGAAGGCTTACGTGACTTAATATAGTTCAGTTGAGGGGTTTGTTATTTAATGTCTCATCAGATTATTATCTTTGTTAGAATGACATTGTTTGGCATGTTATCAAACATTCAACCTTAGCATGCATTCTAAACAAAAAATAAACGTGCCGGTACATGGCCCAACTAAAACCGATTTCCTCGAGCCTAGAGGAATCGGTGGGTCATCTAGGGGTCCTGTAATAAACATCTTGAGTCTTCAAGTATGGTTGCCTCGTCCTTTGCTCCGTCTTCAAGTACATTACAAAAAATATTGTTCTAAATTTACAATAAATAATTATACAAATTCTTTACATCAATAAATTTAGAAACCTCGATTTACATTCGAGGGGAGTTAGATGAGAAGAGAATGTACATAAAGAAAGAGAAGAAAGGCAGGACACGCAGGCCCTATTTAATAAAATACAACCATACATACCCAAAAATAATTAAAACAATCACCCTTAGGTCTAAGGCTCATGTACCGGGCACCATGCAATATACAAACAAGTACAAAGCATACATTTCAAAAACAATCAATTTATGAAATTTGTGGGTTAATTACAATTTACCCCTGATAATTTATAGATCTACGTTTGGTCCAAAAGTTTTGAAACTTTGTATTTTACCCCCTGCACTCGGAAGTGCGCTCGCTGTAGCGATGAGTTAGATCGTTGTGGCGTGCGTTGGTTATGCTGACGTCCACGCTCTACGTACATTCGCTGCAGCGATAGCCGTGGCGATTTGGTACAGCGCACGTCCAAAGGACGATTGCCGCGGCAATGGGTTATATCGCCGCAGCGAGCGCTGGTTTCGTTACTAGAGCTCGTCCAGAGGATGATCGCCGCAGCGATGGTTTATATCGCTGCGGCGAGTGCTGGTTTCTTCACCAGCGTGAGCATGAACAACGCTCGCTGCGGTGATGGGTTATATCGTCGCGGCGTGCGTACACAGATCTGTAGCTCCGGATCTTTTCAAATAGCAACCAAAAACACTCTAAATGGATTTCGCAATCAACCAAACACATTGATCTCAACAAAAATCCATCAACCATTATTCCAAACATGCAGATCATCAACAAATTAAAAATTAATCAATTAATAATTTCTTAAAACAGTTTTAAGACAGATTTTAAGGAGATTCTATATGGCTACATATCATCAATCAAACGCATGTTATCAACCATCCATTTAAAAATTGTAAATTCAGTACCCTAGGCTCTCATACCATTGTTAGTAAACGGTCCCGTATACGCAGCGGAAACAAAAATTATAATATAACAGGATCGTTTACGTGAGCCAAGATCAAGGGTATGATTTTACAATTTATATTAAATAAAATTTGTAGAAATATTCAAGATGAATTAAGAGAAACAAACACGTTTGGAGGCTCCACCACGATTGTCTTTGAACGTTTTGCTACCGATCCAAGTGTAGGATCGAACCTGCATAGTCCACACGAAGACAATCTCAAAAGAACCAAAGAGGGATTCGCTAGATCCTCTTTGGCTTCAAGATTAAGAAGAAAAACAAATCAACTGAAATTGATTTTAGACTAAGAGTGTTTCTGCAGTGGGAGTGAAAAAGAGGGCTGCTGTGTGTGTGTTATTTTCAAAGAAAAATCAATTCATCATCTTTTAATTAACACACACTTTTCTTTTTATAATAAAATAATCAAGTTGCCCTAATCCCATACGGAATAGGCTTGGGCTCCAACCCAAACGCCCCATGTTGCCAAACACTCCCAATTTGATTTATTTTATTTTCCATCATTATCTCAATTAAAATCAATTAATATATATTTAAATATATATTAACATTTAACAATAATGATAATATATTTAAATATGTGCGAACACACATTTAAACGTAATTTCACTTATTTAATTTTTCTAAGAAATTAAATAAAGGGTACGACCTCAGCAAATTTAATTGCACTGTGAAATTACCAAAATACCCTTTTGCCTTAAAAGACGAAAACGCCCTTCTTTCTTCTTGGATCTTAAATTGTCTTCTATGTGTGTGACCCATAGGCTCCTCATCATATCGGTAATGTATAGTATCGCGATTAACACCAATTAATCATCTCACTAATACACAGACCAAGATTGGCCCCTAGCAAGGCATCATGGCCACCCGATAGATTCGGATTCAGCAAAGTAGCTACATGTCAACGATATGGTTACCGTGCAATTCAATCCTTTCATCATACGTTATCTCGACAAGACAAAGGCATAGAAATAGTGTCAACCTTCGGTTACTCTCGATATTATTTATTCAGTTTTTGGACCAATGACCCGTATTATAAACTGGATAGAGCAACAACTCAATCCCACCGTGGCCACAGTTTTAGTGTCATTGCCATATACTGAATTGCATCGTGAGATAAATTTCTCCCATACCCGGGAGTGATGAATCCTCTGTCAATCCACCATAGTCTTGATACACTCCTTGATACAGCCAATCACCACCGTATTGATAGCTCTGAAAAGAACTGCGTTAGGCTAGTGTCAAACTACACCAATCGGTGCACAAGGCGCTCCGGTGATCTCAAGTCTAAGGATCACATGCACCACCATTCGTTAGAGGATTTGTTCCATAGATACTGGGGGTTACCATCCATATGGAATCCTCTGGTGGGTCAGTCCAGTGAACTTACTGCGGTGTAATCGCCTACAGCAAATACCCATGTGTTGCACCAAGTTGTCACCAAACAACCTTGACAAGTGAGATCATCCACCGCCTTTCGCAGTAGGTCGTTCAACACTATGATAGCCTTAACGTATTATCTGTGCCCTTACTTCAGAATAATACTGGGGCTACGGACGTTTCTAGAATGACCACCATATGTGCTCATAGGGTTCTTACTATCAAGATTTGAAACACTTGATACCCTCGTTACGGTTCTACCATTCTAAGGACATATATCAATACATATTGCAATAATAATGATTTACGCGATATAGAATAAAATACCTTTTATTGATCAATGAACATTCATTACAAAGAGTCAATTTTACAATAATTGATTGGCTCTAGGGCATCTACTCTAACAGGACTTACCTACCATTTTCAATATATTTCATGATCAGGAGAAGTATATGGTATCAGGTCATTGGCCAGATGCAAGATGGATGAGGGTGCCAAAGTTAGGCCTCATATACTCAAGATGTCAGAGTATATTGAGACACTTAAGGCTTTGGGATTTGCTCTTGATGAAGGTCTCACAATAGACTTAATCTTATGATCCCCACTAAATAACTTTTTCTCCATTTGTTCATGACTATGTTAAGAACAATGAGAAGAAAACCCTACCTGAGCTTCTGGAAGAGTTGGAGGCTATTGAGCTTGGCAATGAAATGTATAAGCCATTGATGTTAGTTGAAGCTGACTCAAGTGTAGATCATAAGGTTCATAAGTCGTTAGAAGGAACAATTGAGAAAAGGAAGATCGTTTGTCCTCATTGTGGCAATCCCAACCACTAGATAAAACATTGCAAGGACTTCCTGGTGAACAAGAAAGAGATTGTTGTTGCATCTTCTTCTAAAGGTATGTTCATGATTGAAATACACATCTTGGGTCATTGACACAGGATGTGTATCTCACATTTGTAAAGATGTGCAGGGACTGCGGCCGAGTAGATCACTCTGCCGAGGGGAGGTAGACCCACACATTGGGAACAAGGCCAAAGTTTCTGCTCTAGCTGTAGGTGTTTATCAGTTATCTTTACCTTCGGGCCTTATTTTAGAACTTATGGATTGTTATTATGTACCTTTCATTTCTAAGAATATTATTTTGGTGTTCGCTTTGGACAGTTTTGGATATCATTTTGATATATCTAATGGATTGATGTCTTTTAATTTGAATGGTATTCATTATTAAATGATAGCACTACAAAAAAAAGAAAAAAAATGGCCTATAGTAACACTAGATAGTAGCAATTTTCTTTAAAGTGTTACTGTAGATTATCTATAGTAACACTTGGTGTTAAAATGTTATGATAACAATTTTTATATGTAACACTTTAAATTTTTATAACACGTTTTATATCAATGATAACTCTTTTTTTTTTCTTTTTTTAAATGTTACTAGCATATATCTATAGTAGCATTTTCAAAGTGTTATAATAGACCTAATAATATATTAGTTTTTTTTTTTTTAATAATGTAACCGTATAATCAAAAAACCTCATTATTTTTAAAAGTGTTACCATAAACCCAATTATTTGCTAGGACAGAAAATATTATTCCCGCCAACCAGAAATGGGTTGATTTTGTCTCATTTTTATTATTTAAGGGTCAAATAGTACATCATTTGGGGGCTATTTTGTCACTTTTCATTCATTTAGGGACATACATGTCCTCAAAATTTTCTAATACCCTCGTTCACTCATTTTCAACTCTTCCAGCCTACTCTCTCAAACAAAATACCGTAATCGCTTCATTTAATCATCTTCATTCGGAAAAATCTATTGAAAATCGTTGGCTTGATCCAATCTTTAGCTTAAAATCTCCAATACCCATAACCACTAGAAACCTAAATCAAAGCCCCTGGCCTTTTGAGAGGTAAATCAGTGAAGCACTCTTGCAAATCCATGAAGGTAAGACTGGATGAATGATCAGAAGTGTTCTTATTTGAACTGTGTATGTCCAATTCATTGTTGAAAGTGAACAACAATCTGTTATGTTTTGATGATGTAGGTGATAACCTGCTGGAAATGGGACAAAAATCCGGCCGAAGATTCAAGTTGTATTTTTGGAGCCAAAATTGCTGTTTTGTTTTGTTAGGCTGCAGTAGTTGGTGCAGCAGATTTTAAGGTAATCAAGTTAATCTTATTTGACATGTTTTGTTGAGATTAAGACTTGGTTTGGTATTTGCATTGGTTTAAATTCAAATGTATTATTTTTTATTGTAATGCAGTAGGTAAACCAGTGTAACACTTGTATAAAAGTTTCTGCTCAGTGAATGAAATATATAGAGTGAAAAAAACACTCAGTTGTTGCCGTCTCATTCCCTTCCAAATTCTCTCATTTCACTCTGATCATTTCTTCTTCTGAACCAACATGTTTGAGGATTTTCATCAGGAAGTATACAACTACAAGATAGCAGCTTGTCTAGAAAGACGTTGGCGGTTTGAAAAGGAGTTGACTTCTCAGATGGAGGTTGCTCTTAGCATATTAACAGCTTGTTTGCAGATTAATGAACTGAAGGAAAAGGCGGGTCATTCTTCTTGCTGTTTCTCTCATAATGCCATATTTAACTGAGTATTGTATGGTTATTTTTAAGATTGTTTCCCTCATTGGTTTACCCATTAAGAAGTGTGCTGGTGAAATCCTTTGATTCTTTCTCTGTATTGATGGGTTAGGAAAGAGGAAGCTGTCAATTTCAAAAATTGAGTTCGCTGACAGTATACCTAAATGACTAATTTATGTATTTATTTATTTGTGTTGCTTGTATATACATGGTTTGAGTTGTTTATTAGGTTTTGAGGAATCTAACATTTACAAAAATATCAAAATGTAGGCCTTTGACTTAAAACAAAGGATAGTCTTTTGTAGAATTGTTTCTTGCCAATAAATATTATTGAAATTAGTCATGAATCGAATAGCGAACTGATTTGTGCAGAAAATTTGTACCATAAAGACAATTTTCAAGGTTTTTCTTTTTGGATTACAAAATTTGGTACCTACAACAAGCATAGCGTTGATGGTGTTGGAAAATCCTAAGTATGATTTTTATTTATCTCCTTATTTGTATGTCATGCGCAAAAGTGATGTGGAAAGTGTTGTTACCTTTTTCTTCATTGTCCCATAGCATTGAAGTTGTTTTCAACTTTTCCGCTGCTAAGGTATTGCGAGTGATTCTGGCCTCTATTGCTTCCTTAATTGCCAAAGACTTTTGTGCTCCTGGAGGTGTTAGGAAGGTTGAAGTTTAATTTTAAATGTAGTGTACTGAGAATTCATTAGATTATTGGTTGGACAGGAATAAAAAAAGGTTTTGAAGATGCTCTTGAGAAAGAATGGGCACTTTATGGGATAAGACTCATTTTATATCTTCATTATGGTCTTCGATTTGTAGTGGTCAATCCTTGAATGCATATAGATCCTCATACCCTGTGTACTTTTAATACTTGGTATTTTTGTAAATGTTAGATTCTTCCTTTGTCATGTAGCATTTTGGATCTTCTTTTAAGTTTAGACAGTCTGCTTTTAAATGCATCATCAAGTGGCTTTCTAATCACTTCATCTTAATTGAGTTGCCAGGTTCTCGAGGCATTTGCATCTTGGCTTTGATTAAAGCATAGGCGAGTATTTTGGAATGACATATTTTAAGTCATTCTTATGTAAATATTTTTAGTAGAACTAGAAACTGAGTCCTATGAATTTTGTTTGGTGATTTGCAATACTTTCCCGTTAGTATGAAAGCTCCTGCCTAAATTTTATGTCCTTAACATGTTTGAACCTCATAGAAATCTTAGATTGTAATAAGGCTTTTTGTTGTGTATGAAAAGGATGAAATTTTCTATAAAGTTGATGTGTCATAGAGGGCAAGTATGTTAGCGTAGATGCCCTAGAGCCAATCAATTATTGTAGAATTGACTCTTTGTAATAATGTTCATTAATCAATAATAAAAGGCATTTTATTCTATATCGCGTAAATCATTATTATTACAATATGTATTGATATATGTCCTTAGAATGGTAGAACCGTGACGAGGGTATCAAGTGTTTCAAATCTTGATAGTGAGAACCTTATGAGCACATATGGTGGCTATTCTAGAAACGTCCAGTGCCCCGGGGAGTATTATTTTGAAGTAAGGGCACAGATAATACGGTAAGGCTATCATAGTGTTGAACGACCCTGTCGAAAGGCAGTGACTGATCTCACTTGTCAAGGTTGTTTGGTGACAACCTCGTGCAACACATGGGTGCTTGTTGTAGGCGGATATACCGCAGCAAGTTCACTGGACCGACCCACCAGAGGATTCCATATAGATGGTAACCCCAGTGTCTATGGAACAAATCCTCTAACGAATGGTGGTGCATGTGATCCTTAGACTTGAGATCACCGGAGTGCCTTGTGCACCGATTGGTACAGTTTGACACTAGCCTAACACAGTTCTATTCAGAGTCATGCAGGTGGTGATTGGCTATATCAAGGAGTGTATCAAGATTATGGTGGATTGACAGAGGATTCATCACTCCCGAGTACGGGAGAAGTTATCTCACGGCGCAATTCAATATATGGCAATGACACTAAAACTGTGGCCACAGTGGGATTGAGTTGTTACTCTATCCAGATTATAATATGGGTCATTGGTCCAAAAACTGAATATATAATATCGAGAGTAACCGAAGGTTGACACTATTTCTATGCCTTCGTCTTGTCGAGATAATGTATGATGAAAGGATCAAATTGTACGGTAACCATATCATTGACAGGTAGCTACTTTGCTGAATCCGAATCTATCGGGTGGCCATGATGCCTTACTAGGGGCCAATCTTGGTCTGTGTATAAGTGAGACGATTAATTGGTGTTAATCACGATACTATACACTACTGATATGATGAGGAGCCTATGGGTCACACACATAGAAGATAATTTAAGAGCCAAGAAGAAAGAAGGGCGTTTTCATCTTTTTGGGCGAAAGGGTATTTTGGTAATTTCACAGTGCAATTAAATTTGCTGAGGTCGTAGCCTTTTATTTAATTTGTTAAAAAAAATTAAATAAGTGAAATTACGGTTAAATGTGTGTTCGCACATATTTAATTAAATCATCATTATTGTTAAATGTTAATTAAATATTAATTGATTTTAATTGAGATAATGATGAATTAAATTAAAATATCTAATTGGGAGTGTTTGGGAAATTTGGGGGTGTTTGGGTTGGAGCCTAAGCCTATTCCATATTGGAATAGGGTAACTAATTTTACTATAAAAGAAAATGTTTCTTTGTCAAAAAAAAAAAAAAAAACTTTTCATTCATCACTATTTCATTGAAAAGGAAGAAATACAGCAACCCCAAAAACACTATCCCACGCCACTTGACTGTTTGATTGAAAAACAAACATTTTTGTTTTCTTCTTGATTTCTTAAGGCCAAGGAGGATCTAGCAAATCCCTCCTTGGTTCTTGTTGATTGTCTTCATGTGGACCTCTACGGTTCGATCCTATACATGGATCGGTAGCAAACCCGTTCAGAGACAATATTGGTGGAGCCTCCAACGTGGGTATGAATCTAAACCTTTGGATTTATTTTTCTGCAGATTTTTATAAAATATAAACTGTAATTTTTCTATGCCCTGATTTTGGGTTCTAAGGAACGATCCATGGTTGTAATTTTTGTTTTCTGCTGCACAACCGGGTCATTTCCTAACAATGGTATCAGAGCCTAGGGTACTAGATTTACAGTTATTGAATGGTTGATTACATGTGTTTGTTGATAACATGCTGCCTTTATGAATCTGCCATGAAAAACCCAGATTTTGTTAAATCTGAAAAATCTATAAATCCACTGTTGAATGAATGATTCAAATGATAAACTGGTTTAATAATGTGTTGATGAATGTTATATTAGTTGGTTAATATCCTGGTTGAACGTATGTGCGTTTGATTTGATTTGGATTTGTGTTTATACACAAAAACTGCAAAAAATGTGAACTGTACGAATTGGGGATTTCCAGGTCTCGCCGCGGTGAGGCTTTAAGTGCCTCTGTGAAGTCTCACCGGCGAAGTATGCAGCGGGGAAGTGCATACTGTAAATTCTCACCACGGCGAAGGCTGTAGCTTTCCCAATTCTATATTTTTCTACAAAGGGACTAATCTGCAGTTTTTAATAACCTATAAAGTCAATGTACATTCTACACATTTAAGAGGGTAATTAATTAATTAACCCACTCAATTCAAAAATTGACTGTTTTTTGAAATGTATGCTTTGTACTTGTTTGTATATTGCATGGTGCCCGGTACATGAGCCTTAGACCTAAGGGTGAATGTTTTAAATTATTTTGGGTATGTATGGCTGTAATATTTTAAATAAGGCCTGCATGTCCTGTCTTCTCTCCTCTTCTTGATGTACATTCTTTTCTCATCTCATTCCCCTCGAATGTAAATCGAGGTTTCTAAATTTGTTGATGTAAAATTAGTTTAATATTGATTTTATTGTAAATTTAGAATGACGTTTTTGTAATGTACTTGGAGTCAGAGCAAAAGACGAAGCAACCATACTTGAAGACTCAAGATATTTATTACAGGACCCCTAGGTGACCCACCGATCCCTCTAGGCTCGAGGAAATCGGTTTTAGTTAGGCCATGTACCGGCACATTTAATATTTTGCTTAGAATGCATGCTAACGTTGAACGTTGAATAACATGCCAAACAATGTTATTCTAACAAAGATAATAATCTGATGAGACATTAAATAACAAACCCCTCAAACTAAGTATATTAAGTCACGAATGCCTTCCGTTGCCATGGTTTTAATCAAACCACTGTTTGTCGAAACCTTGTTCGCCAAAGCAAAGGGTACACTTCTACCAGTGGGAGGTTAAAATTCATTGGAGTTTTCCTTAATGGTGATGGGTCGACTTAAAATGACGGTTTTGCTTGTTCGCCAAAGTGAAGGTTGATAAATGCATCATAGGCGAAGTAGAGCAGCACACATATTATGTGTACGTGGTGACATGTAGTGTCCACTCTACTAATACTGAGAATCACACTTGAGGACAATGGTTGGAGCCATTGGATTGTGTGATTGGCTTGTTGGCTTTTTCACATTTGAGGTTGATAGTCGGAGCTATCAATTGGTGTGGATTAAGTTTGTTGGCCTACCTAATCAACTCATTTTGGCTTGTTCGCCAAAGTGAAGGTTTGAAATGGGCAGGATGGGATCTCGGTCCTCTAGGAAAGCCAATGGGCTTTCCCAAGTTAATAGTGAGGGCTATTGACTTGAGTAAAATAGTGGGAGCATCGTTTAATAAAAGACCATATTAAATAATAATGAACTTTATAATAACTTTATCTTTTCTACAATTGTAGATTCACCAAAAATGAGCATTATGAACCTGCGACCAATAATCGAAAAAGAAAACAGGTTGGATGGATCCAATTTCTCAGGCTGGTATCGTAATCTTCGGATTATACTTAAGTCAAAAAAGAAATTGTATATCCTTGAAAAGCCATTCATGGCTGAGCCTGATCCTGATGCCACTCAGGAAGTTAAGGATACTTATCAAAAGTTCCTTGATGATGCTGATAGCGTACAATGCTTGATGTTAGCATCGATGACACCTATGCTGCAAAAGCAGCATGAGAATATGGATGCTTCTTCCATAATTCTACACCTCAAGGAGCTTTACGAAACAAATGCTCGACATGAGAGTACAAGGTGTCGAAAGCAAGACATTTGGGGAGTCGTCGCCGAGGGTGCCCAAGTTGGTCCTCATGTGCTCAAGATGATCGAGCACATAGAGAGGCTTGAGACTTTGGGATGTGGCTTGGATGCAGAATTACAAATGGATTTAATTCTGCAATCCTTGCCTGACTCTTATGCTCCGTTCATAATGAATTTCAATATGAACACTATGGAGAAAACCCCTCGGAACTTCCGAACATCTTTGAGGATCGCAGAGCAGGACTTGAAAAAGTCCAAGCCTGTTTCTTGGTTGCTGCCGTAAAGCAAAGTGTAACGGCAAGGGAAGGGTAAGGCTAAGGCCAAACCCAAGCCCAAGCCTAAAGGATAGGTTGCTCTTGGTCCCGAGAGTGGCATAGGAAAGGGCAAGGTAGTCTGCTTCTTTTGTGGCAAGCGCCACCCTTTGGAGGAAACACTTGCAAGGCTTTCCTCGCAAGCAAGAAGAAGTCGGAGGCTACGACTTGGTACTTTCATGATTGAGATTAACTTCTCTCCCTCAACATCTTGGGTCATGGACACAGGATGTGGTACTCACATTTGTACTGATGTGCAAGGGACTAAGGCGAGTAGAGTGCTCGCCAAGGGAGAGGTGGACCTACGAGTTGGAAATGGAGCACATGTGGCTGCATTAGGCTGTAGGGACTTATTGTTTATCTTTGCCTACGGGCTTATTGTTGGAACTACATAAGCTTGTTATCACGTACCTTCTATTTCTAGAAATATTATTTCAGTATCTGTTTTGGATAATATGGGGTATCATTTTGAGATATCTAATGGATTGTTTTCCTTTAGTTTGAATGGTATTATATAATGGATTATATGTTCTTGAATTAAACAATAAAGATATTCTCAATATTGAAACCAAGAAAGCTAAACATAGCGATCAAAACCAAACATATCTCTGGCATTGTAGATTTTGTCATGTTAATAAGACTCGCATTGCAAAGCTTCAAAGGGATGGAGTTTTGGCCCCTTTTGACTTCCAGTCATTTGAGGTATGCGAGTCATGCCTTTTAGGCAAGATGACCAAGTCTCCTTTCACAGGACAAAGTGAAAGACTCTTGAACTGTTAGGCATCATCCATAGTGATGTATGTGGTCCACTAACAGTTGAAGCCAGAGGTGGATATTCATACTTCATCACATTTACTAATGATTTCAGTAGATATGGTTATGTCTACCTTATGAAACATAAATCTGAAGCCTTTGATAAATTCAAGGAATTCAGGAATGAAGTACAGAATATGTTGGGCAAAAGTATTAAAGCTCTTCGGTCGGATCGAGGAGGTGAATACTTAAGCTCGGGGTTTTCTGAGTACCTAAAGGTGTAACGCCCCACTTGAGGTACGTAGTTGTTGTTTCTTCTTTCGCTCTTATTTGAGTTGGTTTTGGTAATATTGTTTGGTTGAGTGTTGTGTTGAATGTTTGCCCTGAAATTGGTTGAAAATAGAAGAAGTTCAGTGTACCAAGCTTCGCCGGGGCGAAGAATAATCTTCGCCGCGGCGAAGATGTGTTGCTCCACGGGAAACTCTCGACGATTTCGCACGGCGACAGACCGTTTAAAATGTTTGTTGAGTTTTAGATATTTTCTTCCCTAAGGGCAATTTGACCATTCTACCCCTTATTAGCAGGAAAAGTGGGGAGTTAATTGTAAGGATTTTTCATGGAGAATATGTTGATATGGGGGTGAGTTTGTAATGAATCAAAGGATATAGATGGAATTCCCAAAGAAGAGTAAGGGCAAAATGGGAATGCTTTGGTATAAATTTCATTAAAAGGAATTAAGAGTTAGCAAACCCTCATTCTTCTTCTCCAAAAACGCAACTCTCCATTCTTGTTCCTCTCAACTTCTCTTTCTTTTGATCAAAGAGTTCCAAGGGGTTTTTGAAGTAATTTGGGGTAGAATATCGACCTAAGGCTTCCTAAGGTAAGGATTCCTACTTAAGTTGTGTGATTTGTGAGTTTTAGTTTATATTGAAGTTTAAGAGTTTTTGTTCTTTTGGTTTAGAGTAGAGAAAAGTCAAGCAAAACAAGTGAAAGGAAGAGTTGGTGAAGTCTCTCCATAACAAGGTAAGTAAATCCCAACCCAAGTAGAGATTTAAGAATTTTCTTGATTAGGGTTTTGATAGAAATGATGTATGTATGTGATATACATGTGATATGCCATGTATGGAGGTTTAAATAGAGATTTCTATGCTTTGTGAATGTTTATACCGTGCAAATATGAGAAATGAGTTGTTGGGTTGGAAAGGTAGTTTGAGATGTAATTGAAGGGGTGTTATGGATCCCCTTTTTGGAAGTGCTTTCTTTGACAGGTTTTATGGTTATGTGAAGGGGTTTCTCCCCATTTTGGATGGTTAGAGAAAGATTTAGAATCATTGCTGTAGTAGAGTTTTAAAGTGCACTTGTGTTGTTTGATGAAATGCCTAATAGAGGTTTGAGTGTGAAAAGTGAACCTTAGTTCTTGCAACATTGCATGTTGGCATTTCATAAGTGCATTGGTGGGGATGAACCATCCATAGGCACTAATTGTGCATTGAAAAGTAACCAAAGAAAGAGTTGGTAACCTTGTGTATACAATCACTCTATGAGTAGAGAGCTTGGTGGATGCAACTACTAAGGGTAGAGAGAATGAAAATGCTAGAATAGAGTAAATTAGAAGAGTAGAATAGATGGGTTGATGCTTTGTGATCATCACCCGATAGTTATGGGAATCGGGTTGATGCTTTGTGATCACCACCCAAATAGCCCTTAGAGATGGGTCAATGCTTTGTGATCGTCACCCGATGAGTAGTAGAAATGGGTAGATGCTTTGTGACCACTACCCGGTTAGTTGTTAGATAAGTGGGTTGATGCTTTGTGGCCATCATCCAATATTTAGTAGAAGCGGGTTGATCCTTTGTGATCATCACCCGACAGTGACTAGAGACGGGTTAATGCTTGGTGATTGTTACCCAAAAGTCATGAGGAACGGGTAGGTGCTAGGTGATCTCCACCCGATAGTTAGGAAAACCGAGTAGGTGCTTTGTGATCCCCACTCGGTAGTCACTAAGAACGGGTTGGTGCGTGTGAATTCGCCCGATAGTCATGAAGAGTGAGATGGTCTTTGTGTGAAGCCATCCATCCAGTAGTACCTCCCGGTAAGATGAGGCCATGATGTTTAGTAGAAACAGAGATAGAATCAGAAATAGTATAAGGAAAGAATTAAGAGTTATACATACGGGGACAGACAGATAGAGGGTTTTACTTACTGAGCATTATTTTGTGCTCACCCCGTTATTTTCCTTTGTGGATGCAGGATCTAGGTGATGATGCAGTCGGAGGGGCGTCGGCAAGCGAAGAGAAATAGCTACACTGTTTCCCCTGTTTTGTCTTTTAAAACGAATTTTTGTAAACAGTACTTTTTGTGTATAAAAGACATATGAATTATAATGAAAAGAAATTTTTGGGGCCCAATTTTATATTGTTATTATGCATGCATTGTACTAGTTTTCAGCAGTTGTTACAAAAGGAATGTGGGATAGTATCACAACTCACCCCTACTTATACACTCCAACACAATGGTGTGTCAGAAAGGAGGAATAGGACCTTACTTGACATGGTTAGGTCCATGATGAGTTTTAGTGATTTACCTGCATCGTTCTGGGGTTATGCCCTAGAGACTGTGACTCACGTTTTAAACCATGTGTCGTCAAAGTCTGTAGATAAGACTCCATATGAGCTATGGAGTGGG
The DNA here is from genome assembly GCA_026229545.1 of Pistacia atlantica. NCBI lineage: Eukaryota > Viridiplantae > Streptophyta > Magnoliopsida > Sapindales > Anacardiaceae > Pistacia > Pistacia atlantica. The sequence continues at coordinate 23,458,550 of JAPEIT010000014.1, forward strand.
CGAAAGCCCAACTTGTCTTATCTAAGGATTTGGGGTTGCGAAGCTTATGTTAAGAAATTGACTTCGAACAAGCTGGGCCCAAAATCCTGTAAATGTATATTTGTGGGCTATCCAAATGAGACCAAATGATACCATTTCTACCACCCAGAAGAGCGCAAAATCTTTATTGCTCGATCTGGTGTCTTCCTAGAAAAGGAACATTTTCTAAGAAGTAATAATGGGAGAAAAGTAGAACTCGATGAAGTTCTAGAACCACAAGATATACTAGACGAAGGACGGGATGATGTACCACAAGAAGTGGTTGAGCATCATGAGGAGGTTACTCCACAAATTGTGGATCAAAGTGAACCACCTCATGTAGCACAGGAGCTACGTAGATCTGGGAAAGTACGCCATGAGCTCGAGAGATACAGTTATCTCGTGACTCAACACGGTGACGTACTGGTCTACTAAGACGATGAACCTAGAACCTAGAACCTACGAAGACGCTATATCGGATCCAGATTCCGTTAAATGGCTTGAAGCCATGAAATCTGAGATGGACTCCATGTACCAGAACCAAGTGTGGTCTCTGGTGGAACCACCTGAAGGGATAAAACCCATAGGGTGTAAATGGGTCTTCAAGAAGAAGACCGACATGGATGGCAACGTGCATACTTAAGCACGGCTGGTTGCCAAAGGTTTCAAACAAATTCATGGCATTGACTATGAAGAAACCTTTTCGCCAGTTGCCATGATTAAATCCATCCGGATTATGCTTGCAATTGTTGCATATCATGACTATGAGATTTGGCAAATGGATGTCAAAACTGCTTTCCTGAATGGAAACCTTGAGGAGGATGTGTATATGACACAACCTAATGGTTTCGTTCTTGATAGTCAAGCTAATAAGGTATGCAAGTTGCAGAGATCCATTTATGGACTCAAGCAAGCTTCAAGGAGCTAGAACATTCGTTTTGATGAGGCCGTAAAAGAATTTGGTTTTATCAAAAACGAAGATGAGCCCTGTGTTTACAAGAAAGTGAGTGGGAGTGCAGTAGCATTCCTAGTGTTGTATGTCGATGACATACTTCTGATCGGGAGTGATATACCAAACTTGCAGTTCGTAAAAACTTAGTTATCCAAGTGCTTCTCCATGAAAGACTTAGGGGAAGCAGCCTACATCTTTGGTATAAAGATCTATCATGATAGATCGCGTAGGTTGCTTGGCCTAAGTCAGAGTGCATATATTGACAAAGTACTGAAACGATTCAGTATGGAAGAATCCAAGAAAGGATTTCTTTCGATGTCACATGGTGTTTATCTCTCTAAGGATTTGTGTCCTAAAACACAAGATGAGAGAGATAGGATGAAGAGGATCCCATATGCATCAGTAATTGGATCCATCATGTATGCCATGCTATGTACTGGATTGATGTCTCATGTGCTTTGAGCACTTGTAGTAGATATCAATCGGATCCGGTGAGCATCATGGATGGTGTCAAGAATATTCTTAAGTACTTGAAGAGGACTAAGGATATGTTCTTGGTTTATGGAGGGGAAGATGAGCTCACTGTAAGAGGATACAGTGATGCTAGTTTCCAAACGGACAAAGACGATTATCGATTGCAATCAGGGTTTGTATTTTGTCTCAATGGCGGTGCAGTGAGCTGGAAGAGCTCCAAGCAAAGCACTGTAGCAGACTCTACAATGGAGGCTCAGTATATTGCATTATCAGATGCGGCCAAGGAGGCAGTTTGGATTAAGAAGTTCGTCACAGAACTTAGTATGGTTCCTACGATTGTTGATCCTATAGATATCTATTATGACAACAATGGAGCAATTGCTCAAGCTAGGGAACCACGGTCTCATCAGAAGTCTAGACACATACTCAGACGATTCCATCTCATCAGAGAAATAGTTGAGAGGAAAGACGTGCAGATTAGTAAAGTGCATACTGACGACAATCTCGCAGATCCACTCACAAAGCCTCTGTCGCAGCAGAAGCATGAAAAGCACTTGAAATCATTTGGTATTAAATACATGAATGATTGGCTATAGTGCAAGTGGGAGATTGTTAGAGTAGATGCCCTAGAGCCAATCAATTATTGTAGAATTGACTCTTTGTAATAATGTTCATTAATCAATAATAAAAGGCATTTTATTCTATATCGCGTAAATCATTATTATTGCAATATGTATTGATATATGTCCTTAGAATGGTAGAACCGTGACGAGGGTATCAGGTGTTTCAAATCTTGATAGTGAAAACCCTATGAGCACATATGGTGGCTATTCTAGAAATGTCCCTAGCCCCAATATTATTCTGAAGTAAGGGCACAGATAATACGGTAAAGCTATCATAGTGTTGAACGACCCTGTCAAAAGGCAGTGATTGATCTCACTTGTCAAGGTTGTTTGGTGACAACCTGGTGCAACACATGGGTGCTTGTTGTAGGCGGATATACCGCAACAAGTTCAACTGGACTGACCCACCGAGGATTCCATATGGATGGTAACCCCAGTGTCTATGGAACAAATCCTCTAACGAACGGTGGTGCATGTGATCCTTAGACTTGAGATCACCGGAGCGCCTTATGCACCGATTGGTACAGTTTGACACTAGCCTAACGCAGTTCTATTCAGAGCTGTCAGTACGGTGGTGATTGGCTATATTAAAGAGTGTATCAAGATTATGGTGGATTGACAGAGGATTCATCACTCCCGGGTACGGGAGAAGTTATCTCACGGCGCAATTCAATATATGGCAATGACACTAAAATTGTGGCCACAATGGGATTGAGTTGTTGCTCTATCCAGATTATAATACGGGTCATTGGTCTAGAAACTGAATATAAAATATCGAGAGTAACCGAAGGTTGACACTATTTCTATGCCCTCGTCTCATCGAGATAACGTATGATGAAATGATCGAATTGTACGGTAACCATATCATTGACAAGTAGCTACTTTGCTGAATCCGAATCTATCGGGTGGCCATGATGCCTTGCTAGGGGCCAATCTTGGTCTGTGTATAAGTGAGACGATTAATTGGTGTTAATCGCGATACTATACACTACTGATATGATGAGGAGCCTATGGGTCACACACATAGAAGATAATTTAAGAGCCAAGAAGAAAGAAGGGCGTTTTCGTCTTTTTGGGTAAAAGGGTATTTTGGTAATTTCACAGTGCAATTAAATTTGCTGAGGTCGTAGCCTTTTATTTAATTTGTTAAAAAAAATTAAATAAGTGAAATTACGATTAAATGTGTGTTCGCACATATTTAATTAAATCATCATTATTGTTAAATGTTAATTAAATATTAATTGATTTTAATTGAGATAATAATGAATTAAATTAAAATATCTAATTGGGAGTGTTTGGCAAATTTGGGGGTGTTTGGGTTGGAGCCTAAGCCCATTCCATATTGGAATAGGGTAACTAATTTTACTATAAAAGAAAATGTTTCTTTGTAAAAAAAAAAAAAAAAAAAAAAAAATTTCATTCATCACTATTTCATTGAAAAGGAAGAAATACAGCAGCCCCAAAAACACTCTCCCATGCCACTTGACTGTTTGATTGAAAAATAAACATTTTTGTTTTCTTCTTGATTTCTTAAGGCCAAGGAGGATCTGGCAAATCCCTCCTTGGTTCTTGTTGATTGTCTTCGTGTGGAGCTCTACGGTTCGATCCTATACTTGGATCGGTAGCAAACACGTTCGGAGACAATATTGGTGGAGCCTCCAACGCAGGTGTGAATCTAAACCTTTGGATTTATTTTTCTGCAGATTTTTATAAAATATAAACTGTAATTTTTCTATGCCCTGATTTTGGGTTCTAAGGAACGATCCATGGTTGTAATTTTTGTTTTCCGTTGCGCAACCGGGTCGTTTCCTAACAAAGTAGTGGCCCTAAAGTGACTCTAGGACATTTGCATTATGGTTTTTACATTAATTTATTGACTTAGAGTCTGGTTTGATTTGTCTAATTTTTTCTTGTTCTTTTTTTCTTTCTTTGTGCAAGAAATCATGGCATAATTACAGTCTAGAAAAGAGTTAATTTCTTAAAGGGGTTGCTTATCTAACCCATTTTGTTGCTTTTTGCTAATTTAGTAAAACTTGTGGCTATTGATACCATAGATCTTGGTTGGCCCTTGCTATAAATTTGTAGCTGACTTGTATGAACTTGCTAATCTGCCTTGCTTTAGAGGGAATAAATTATAGTTTATGATTCGTAGAACTTATCTAAACTTTTGCTGGTTTCAGGATTGATGGTTTTGTGCTTGCCTCTTATCCACTAGTGCTTACAGCTCTCTCAAGCTTGCATTATGAGATATTTTCTTAGGCATCTATAAATGATATTGTCTTTGCAACATACTCATAATTCTTAAAACACATTGATTGTTCTTCTGATTTTGTGTAATGTGTTCATGGCATTATTTTGATTTTCAACCAACTATTTATGTTGTGCATTATAAATGGATGTTGAACTTATCCAGAAAATAATAGTTAGAGATATTAAGGAGTTTACCTATAAAAAATATTGGCATTTTGTCCTTTTCAAAATAATGAGGAGAATGTGGAAATCAATTATTCAAGCCTGGAAATTAGCAATAGAATTTTTTGAAATGTTATGAAAGAGCAACCCAGTATGAATTTTCTTTTTCATCTTTGCAGTCGTCTCTGAACTGATACACTACTCAGCAGCTGGAAGGTGAAGCATATTTGATTAATATTTAAATAATAATATGATCAGGGGATGCTTTTTTCTTTTGAAAATAGTAGATACTTTGTATTTTTTCTCATATTCTCACATGAACTTTACACTATCAAAGGCAAACAGTTGAAGAATCCAAAGATGTATCGGTCAAATTATTTTTATATGAAGATGTTTACGTGTCTGTAAATGTATAAGTTCTTCCTTAGTCATTTCATTGAGTATGGAAATTGTTTCATTGTATCCATTTGGTGTTGTAGATTGTGAAAACAATCCCCCACAAAACTAAAATAAGTTGCTTGAGGAAAGGGTCTACTAAAGTAGTAGCTGAAGGACATTTTTCATCAGATGATCTAGAAGCACTTGTTCATGATGTTCCTATTGGACCTAATGCTATCAAAGTTTGGATTGATATAGCCAAGGTACCTAATGCGTTTTTGTGGAGGCTTACATCCGAAGTGGTTTCAGTTGAAGATGTTGTGGGTAGTACAGTTGCTTGGCTAGCTGACAAAGTTGTCCTAGCTTTTCCAAAGCAATTTTAGGTAACTTTTTTTTCCATTATATCATCTCTTTTAGGTTTCATTATTGTGACATATATTATAATGATATAATTTGGAGATAAGATTTGGAAATATGTAATATTGATATATCTTTTAAACTTGCATGTGCCATTTTTAAGAATCGCATGATTGTGAAGTTTGAGATTTAAACATGTTCTTTTCCTCTTTGCTTTGCATTATATATTATATATTTGGGGTGTTTTTGTCTTCATCTTTCTTGAATTTACAATATATGTGTTATCATCTTTAAGAATATACATGGGAATTGAAGATGTCTTTTATATTAATGCTTTTGTAGGTGTTCAGTTAGAAACAACTTTAATTCCTCTGCAAGTGCACAGCTCAGTAGCTCACTATTGCAATAAAGTGCATAAGTAAGGGTCGATCCCACAGAGAGTCGAGCTATCAATTAATCTAATACTGTGCAAAAACAATTAAAATAATGAAATCAAGTAAGATAATAAAATTACCCAACAATTTAATAAAATCCAAATTAACCAAAATTCAAGTAAGAATAACAAAAATACTTAAAATATCAACTAAGATAAAAACGAGATCTAAACAAATGATCAAACAATGAGAAATGGTCTAGTGTATCCAATTTTACCATAATTATCTTACTTTATGCTATTAATCTAACAAATGTTTCTCGATCCAAATCTTAAGGTCGTGTCGTGGCCAATCGGATCAACCTAGTGTTTTCATCATCCAAACTAGCTAGTGGTGTGTAGCCTAATCTAAATAACAAAACTCATTATGCAAAAAAGTACCAAAACGAACACAAACCAACTCACATCTACCAAGGGCATCGTACAGACATAAATCAATCGTTCATCAGAGCAATTTGAGATTAGTTAATGGCGTATAGCCTAACCCCAACTCATATAGTCAATCAATCAATCAACTATTAAACACAATCAGACATTAACAACGATCAAAGATCAAGAGACATTCATAGCCTAACTTTGACTCATACAACCATTCAGACGTAAATCAAAGGCAATCACACATTAATAATGATTAATCAACTCAACAAACATAAATGAACGAAACTAAGATACCATTAGATCAATTAAACATTCGATTAAACAATAAACATAAAGTAGTATAATTAGATTACACTGGATGCACTAGGAAAGAGTAGCTATTCATAAGTACAAGAAAACAAACCTTGATCTCACCCTTACACATTTGGATGCAAGATCCACTCAAAATGATCAAGGTTTAGCTTTACACTCAATCACTCTCTCCCAAGCCTCAAAAGTTGCAAAAGTGTTTTATATGAACTAATAATCATGAAAATCGGACTAAAGTTGCCTTTATATAGTTTTTAGGAAAAATGGAAAAATAATAAACATTGGTCACCAAAATTAGGGTTGAAAATGTGAAGTTTTTCCAAATATCGTGATTTGTGTTGTAGCGCATTTGAATTATGTTGTGGCACGGCTCTTGGTGATTTTTCCTTTGACAAAAACCCTATCATGCCATGGCATGGGTTAATTTGGATTTCATCAACTTTGTGCTATGGCGCGATTATTCTTCACTAGGGCACAATATGAATTTCGTCATCTTCACGCCGTGACTCAAAAAAGTGTGCAGCGGCTCAATTGTATAATTTCACTCTTTTTAGCTAGCCTTGATTTATCCACACTCGACGGGTCTAGGATGTCTGAACACCAACACAAGCATGAATAATCCATCTTTTTACACCTGAATACCTGAAAACACAACAAAACCCGTTATTCTGGAAGATAACAAAACAAGTAAGGAAACTCATCATAAATAATGCGTTAAACTTTGAATTCCTTATAATTTCACCCCCAAATCTCAAAATAAATTCGTATTTTCACCACCAACAAAACAAGTAAGGAAAGTCATCATAAATAATGCGTTAAACTTTGAATTCCTTATAATTTCACCCCCAAATCTCAAAATAAATTCGTATTTTCACCACTAAATAGTAGATCGTGAAAATGCAAGAGTACTATTTTGGTAAAGCACAATTGGGAATGGAAAATGGTATACATGGTAGTGTTTGTTGTTAGAAGTTTTTGAATGATTGGAAATTATTAACTATTGTTCATAGTTAATTTTCCAATCATCTAGATATTAGATTTTATGAATGTAAAGGATGTTGGGTGCCTATTTATTAGGCATATATGCAAACTTTTTGTACAATGAGGTTCACCATCAATGAAATGTTCTTTGAAAAATTAGTGTATCATTGTTTATAATTTGTATTATTAAAACAACAACTGCAGTAGTTTTTATATATGCTATAACAGATACATTGATAACACTTTCAAAATGTTAACATTTACTAAATGCAACGAATGATACTTTGGTAGCACTTTTAACATTTTATTTAAAAACTCTTCTGTAGCATTTTAAAAATGTTAAGAAAAACCAATCTACAACATTGTAAAAATGATATAGATTTGTTATCTATGACATTTTGAGAATGTTACAAAAAACTAAACTGTAACAGGTTAAGAATATTACAGAAAATTTATTTATAACATTTTGAGAATGTTACAGAAAACATTAATATAACAAGTTAGGAATGCCACAAAAACTTATTTATAGCATTTATGCACTGTTACCAAAAATCATTCGTAACTATGAATAAGTGCTACAATATACTTAACAATAGCATTTTATGACAGTTACTGAAATTATTTTAGTAACATGCAAAAAGTGTTACCCATGTCTACTTTTTCGTAACATGGGCTGTCACAGCATCCTTATAAATGGTATCAATTACCTACGGTAACACTTTTTGCATGTTACCGTAGGCCATTTTTCTTGTAGTGTAGGTTACATAATGGTATATATGTTGTAGATATGGATAAAGGGATATTCAATCTTGAAACTAAGAAAGCCAAGAATGGCAATCTTAACTAAACATTCCTCTGGCACAGTAAGGTAAGTCATGTCAATCAAACTAGCATAACAAAACTCCATAGGGACGGAGTCTTGGACCCATTTGATTTTCAATCATATAAGGTATGCGAGTCATGCCTTTTAGGAAAGATGACCAAGTCGTCTTTGACTAGCAATAGTGAAAGATCTACAAAGCTATTAGGGATCATCCATAATAGTGTATGTGGTCCTATGACAGTTTAGTCAAGAAGAGGGTATTCTTACTTCATCACATTTTCTGATTATTTCAGTAGATATGGTTATTTCTATTTAATGAGACATAAATCTGAATCGTTTGACATGTTCAAAGAGTTCAAGAATGAAGTACTAAACAAGTTTGGAGAAAGTATTAAATCCCTTCAGTTGGACCGAGAAGGTGAATACTTGAGCTTAAAGTTTGGTGGATACCTTAAGGAATGTGTGATAGTATCACAACTCACACCTCCTTATATGCCATAGCACAATAGAGGATCAGAAAGGAGGAATCCAACTTTACTTGATTTGGTTCGTTCGATGATGAGTTTGGCTAATCTACCCGCAACATTATGGGGATATGCCTTGGAGTTTGCAATTCACACACTGAATTGTGTGCCATCCAAATTAGTGGATAAGACTCCATATGAAATATGGAATTGGCGAAAGCCCAAATAGTCTTATTTGAGAGTTTGGGGTTGTACGTCTTATGTCAAGAAATTGATGTCAAATAACCTTGCCCCAAAATCTGAGAAATGTACCATTGTGATATCCCAATGAAATCATGGGATACTATTTCTTCCATCCCAGGGTCATGGGATACTATTTCTACCAGCCAGAAGAGCGAAAGGTATTTGTAGCTCTATCTAGGGTATTCTTGGAAAAGGAGTTTATCCAAAATAGTACAGGAGGTAGAAAGGTCAAACTTGGTGAAGTTCCGACTCCACAAGATATGGTTGATGAGGAATAGGTAGATGTACCACAAAAAATGGAGGAATGTCAGGAGGAGGTCACTCCTTAGATTATGGAAGAAAGTGAGCCAATTCAGACATAGGAGTTACATAGGTCTGGTAGAGTACGTCCTAAGCCGGTATAGTTTTCTTGTGATTCAGTAGGCAACATACTGGTTTATCAAGATGATGAACCTCAAACCTATGGTGATGCTGTATTGGTTCCAGACTCTACTAAATGACTTGAGGCCATGAAATACAAAATGCACTCCATGTGCCAAAACCGAGTATGGACACTGGTGGATTTACCCGATGGGATAAAACACGTAGGATGTAAATAGGTCTTTAAAAAGAAGACAGACATGGAAGGTAGCATTCCTATAAAGCACAACTAGTTGCCAAAGGTTTCAAGAAAAAGCATGGCATAGACTATGATGAAACCTTTTCACCAGTAGTAATGCTGAAGTTTACAACATACCATGATTATAAAATTTTGAAAATGTTAGGAAACGACCCGGTTGCGCAGCGGAAAACAAAAATTTTACAACCACGGATCGTTCCTTAGAACCCAAAATCAAGGCACAGATTTTACAGTTTATGCATAATATGAATCTGCAGAAAAATAAATCCAAAGGTTTAGATTTATACCCACGTTTGGAGGCTCCACCAATGTTGTCTCTGAATGTGTTTGCTACCGATCCAAGTGTAGGATCGAACCAAGAAGTCCACACGAAGACAACCACCAAGAACCAAGGAGGGATTTGCTAGATCCTCCTTGGCCTTAAGAAATCAAGAAGAAGATCAGTATTTGATTTTTTTTCAATCAAACAGTGAGATTGGCGTGGGAGAGTGTATAAGGGGCTGCTGTGTTTTTCTTTTCAAAATTAAAGAATGAATATCTTAAAATAACACACACACACTATTCTTTTTATAGGCAAACCAAGTTGCCCTATTCCCACATGGAATGGGCTTGGGCTCCAACCCAAACACCCCATGTTGCCAAACACTCCCAATTTGATATTTTAATTTAATTCATCATTATCTTAATTAAAATCAATTAATATTTAATTAACATTTAACAATAATGATGATTTAATTAAATATGTGCGAACACACATTTAACCGTAATTTCACTTATTTAATTTTTTAACAAATTAAATAAAAGGCTACGACCTCAGCAAATTTAATTGCACTGTGAAATTACCAAAATACCCTTTCGCCTAAAAAGACGAAAACGCCCTTCTTTCTTCTTGGCTCTTAAATTATCTTCTATGTGTGTGACCCATAGGCTCCTCATCATATCAGTAGTGTATAGTATCGTGATTAACACCAATTAATCGTCTCACTTATACACAGACCAAGATTGGCCCCTAGTAAGGCATCATGGCCACCCGATAGATTCGGATTCAGCAAAGTAGCTACCTGTCAATGATATGGTTACCGTACAATTTGATCCTTTCATCATACATTATCTCGACAAGACGAAGGCATAGAAATAGTGTCAACCTTCGGTTACTCTCGATATTATATATTCAGTTTTTGGACCAATGACCCGTATTATAATCTGGATAGAGTAACAACTCAATCCCACTGTGGCCACAGTTTTAGTGTCATTGCCATATATTAAATTGCGCCGTGAGATAACTTCTCCCGCACTGGGAGTGATGAATCCTCGTCAATCCACCATAATCTTGATACACTCCTTGATATAGCCAATCACCACCTGCATCGACACTAATAGAACGTGTTAGGCTAGTGTCAAACTGTACCAATCGGTGCACAAGGCGCTCCGGTGATCTCAAGTCTAAGGATCACATGCACCACCATTCGTTAGAGGATTTGTTCCATAGACACTGGGGTTACCATCAATATGGAATCCTCTCGGTGGGTCACCCGGTGAACTTGCTGCGTATATCCGCCTACAACAAGCACCCATGTGTTGCACGAGGTTGTCACCAAACAACCTTGACAAGTGAGATCACCACCGCCTTTCGACAGGGTCGTTCAACACTATGATAGCCTTACTGTATTATCTGTGCCCTTACTTCAGAATAATACTGGGGCTACGGACGTTTCTAGAATAGCCACCATATGTGCTCATAAGGTTCTCACTATCAAGATTTGAAACACTTGATACCCTCGTCACGGTTCTACCATTCTAAGGACATATATCAATACATATTGTAATAATAATGATTTACGTGATGTAGAATAAAATGCCTTTTATTATTGATTAATGAACATTATTACAAAGAGTCAATTCTACAATAATTGATTGGCTCTAGGGCATCTACTCTAACAGAAAATGGATGTCAAAATTGCTTTTCTAAATAGAAACCTTGAAGAGGATGTCAATATGACACAACCCAATGGTTTCATTCTTGAAGGTCAAGCAGGGAAGGTATACAAGTTGCAAAGGTCCATTTGTGGACTTAAGTAAGCATCAAGGAGCTAGAACATTTGTTTTGACGAAGCCATTAAGGAATTCGATTTCATAAAAATTGAAGATGAGCCCTATGTTTATAAAAAGTTCAGTGGTAGTGGTAGTGGTAGTGTAGTGGCATTCCTAGTATTGTATGTCGATGACATATTGCATATTGGGAATGATATACTAAACTTGCAAATGGTAAAGACTTGGTTATCCAAGTGCTTCTCTATGAAGGACTTAGGGGTACATCCTCGGTATTAAGATCTATTGTGATAGATTTTGTAGGTTGCTTGGCCTAAGTCAGAGTACATACATTGACAAGGTACTGAAGAGATTCAATATGGAAGAATCCAAGAAGGGATTCCTTTTAGTGTCACATGGTGTTCATCTCTCGAAGAACATGTGTCCAAAATCACCCAATAAGAGAGATAAGATGAGCAAGATACCATATGCATCCATTATTGGGTCCATTATATATGCCATGTTATGTACTCAGATTGATGTCTCACATGCTTTAAGCATTTGTAGCAGATATCAATCAGATCCAGGTGAGCGTCATTGGATCGTGGTCAAGAATGTTCTTAAGTACTTGAAGAGGACTAAGGATATGTTTTAGGTTAATAGAGGAGAGCATGAACTCACTATAAGAGGATATAGTGATGCCATTTTTCAAACTGATAGAGATGATTTTTTATCACAATCAGGTTATGTCTTTTGTCTCAAATGAGCTGTAGTGAGTTAGAAAATCCTAAAGCAAAGTACTATTGCTGACTTTACTATGGAATCAAAGTACATAGCGTTGTTGGAAGCTGCCAAAGAAGTGATTTGAATCAAGAAGTTCATTACTAAACTTGGAGTGGTTCCAAGCATTGTTGATCCAGTATAGATATTCTATGATAACAATAGGGCCATTGCTCAAGCCAAGGAACCACGGTCTCATCAGATATCTAAACACATTCTCAAACGTTTTCACCTTATCAGGGAAATTGTTGAGAGGGAAGATATGCAAATATGTAGAGTACCTACCGATGATAACATCTTTGATCCACTTACTAAAGCTCTTTCACTGTGGAAGCATGATAGGCACTTGGCGTCATTTGGTATTAAATAAGTAAATGATTGGCTATAGGTGCAAGTGGGAGATTGTTAGTATGGGTGCCCCTTAGCCAATCATATATTATTGTATGTTGACTTTGAGGATCATGAATATTCAATATAATTGAAAGGCATTGATTATACTATGTAAATCATATTTCATATGTATGTATTAATATATGCCCTTAGAGTGATTGAACCGTGACGAGGGAATCAAGCAGTGATAAGTCTTGATTGTGAGATCCCTATGACCACTTATGGTGACCATTTTAGAAATGTCCGTAGCCGGAGTATTATCTTGACCTAGGGCACAGATAATATGGTAAGGCTATCATAGTGTTGAACGACCCTACTGGAAGGCAATGACTGATCTCACATGTCAAGGTTGTTTGGTGACAGCTTGGTGCAATGCACGTGTGCTTGTTATTCATGAGTTCACCGAATTGACCCATCAAAGGATTCCATATAAATGGTGACACCAATGTCCATGAAACACATCCTCTAATAGATGGTGGTGCATGTGGTCCTTAGACTTGAGATCACCAAAGCACCGTGTGTACCTATTGTTGTAGTTTGACACTAACTAAACGTAAACCTGAGAGGATTATCAATACGGGAATGATTGGCTACATCAAAAAGCATGTCACAACTATGGTAGACTGACAAAGGATTCATCACTCTTGTGTACAGGGGATATTATCTTGGTGAGATTCTGATGAAAGACAACGACCTTGGAATCTGTGCCCACAATGGAATTGAGTCGAAGCTCGATTGCTCGATTAGTCTGATAGCTGAATATGAACATGTCAAGGTGGTTTATACTTGAAGCTGACATTGCTTCTATGCTTCAAACCTTGATGAGATAATAGATGATGAAAGGATTTGATTGCACAATAACCATACTATTGACAGGTAGAGATTACGCTGAATCAATCAATCTGTCGGATGGCCATGATGCCTTATTAGGGGCCAATCTTGGTCTATGTGTAAAGAGACAATTGATTGGGTGTCAATCGCGCATGATGAGGAGCCTTCGGGTCACACACATAGAAGATAATCTAAAGAAGATAAAATGTAAGGGGCATTTTCATCATTTGTTGGTGAAGAGGTATTTTGGTAAATTTTATGGAGCAATTAAATTTGCTGGAAAGGTCATTGTCTAGATCCAATCTCGTATTGGGTTTGATATGTAAGATTGGCTATTTATTTAAATATGTATATTGTCGTATATATATTATAAATAAATAAGCCGTCAATATTTAAATGTATATATTAGTGTATATATGTTTTAAATATTGAATAAACGTTATTAAAGGATAAAAATAATAACAGCTCAATACCCGGGTTATGATTTTGTTCCGAAATCATAGACACTAATTATTTAATTAGTGGAAGGGCATATTGGTAATCTACCCTTCAAGGGATTTTTAGGGCAACCTTATAAAATGGCACTTTTCCTTAAAAATCAAATAACTCTCATTTAATTCTCTCTTGGCCATGAATAGCAAAGGTTCACTAAGAGAGTTTTTTTCTCTTAACCCTTTTACTCACTCATCTTCTTTAGACTACACAAATCATCTGGTAAATCCTTTGTGTTGAATCTTGCCTTTGTGTGGATAAATTGTCAATTTGATCGTACACTTGGATTAAGAGTGCTTTCATCCAAATTGAAAAAGAGGTGGAGCCTCCAAACATTGGTATGATTTTGAATCTTTCATGGGTCTTTGATGCGTGATTTGACAAACATGCATATGTAACAAGTGCACTAGTCGCAGAAAGTAATAAAGTGATGAATCGAGTATTGTTCCCACGAGGATTGAGTGCTAAGTACCGATTTTCCTAGTTTTATAACTAATTGAAGAACACAAAAATGTTTGGATTTGCGGGAGAAAGTAAAGCTAAAATTTAAAGCACAAAATTAAACAATTGAAATTAAAAGTAAACTAATTAACACAATATCAATTCAAGGTAAGAGAGGTTAGGGGTTTTGACTTCACTAGGATACTCTAATTTAATCTACAATTTCTGTTGCTTTCAAGTTCACATGCAAGGATTATAAATCGGACTCCCTAATTTGTAGAATATACCTTTTTAGGCTATATTCTCCTACTTATCCTTATTAACCTTCCGCACCCAACAAAATGATAATTAATAGTTCAAAGTCCATTAAGTTTAGTGGAATCCTAAAGAGATTTCATAGATGGCTGAACCTATCTCTAACGTTAGCTTAATCTACGGTGTTTACTCTAAGAAGCTAACACATGAATCACTTTTCAGTCTCACCATGCTCAACATTCAATTGAATCAAAAACCCAACATCCAATTGCATTAAGAACAAGAATAAACACATAATCCAAGCAATAGAACTCAAAAACAACATCAATTTATAGACTAAACCATTGTAATCCAAGTTACATCAAAACCCTAACCCAAAAGTGAGTCTGTTCATACGCAAAGTAAAGAAAAACATAACATAAACTGTAAATAAAGAGTTCAACATGCTAGAAAATGAAAGAGAAATGAAATCTTCCCTAATTTGGAGATCCAAATTCTTCAAATCTCCTTCTCCTCTTCCCATTTCCTAAGAACGTCGACTCTCTCTTCAAAATGAGCTAAGTCTCTCTTAAATAGTCGGCCAAAACCCTAGGAACTAAAACAATAATAGAAAAAATAACGTTTTTGAAAAAAAAACAATTTTTTCTAGATTTTGTCGCGGCAAACTTGATTTTCGTCGTGGCATCACGATGAAATGCAAATATACATCTTCCACCCAATAGTTTCATGCCACGGCGATAATGCCTTTCGCAGGGGCGAAACTCTGTCTTCATTTGGTTGAATTTACAAAACTGCCCTTGCATACTCCAACACTTGAATCTTTGATTTTCTCTTCCTTCTTATCCTGCTGAGCCTCAAAGGTGCTTCCAATCAACCTTTGAACATCTCTGAACTCGAAAACTCTCGAGTTTGAATCAATTGACCCCGATTTGCTTCGTTTTGATCGAGAAATGCATTTTAGACTTGAAACTAGAAATAAACAATTAAGTAGGAATTCAAGCCTAAATTCAAAGGGAAATATCCGAAAATCCTACAAAATAAACAAGAAAAATAGTATAATCCACGGATTATTAGCCTTGCTGGATTTAAAGCGTGTATACATCGTTATGCTCATATATGGATTTTGGGGCTTGTAGGGTTTTAATCAGTAAATTTTTGTTTTCCATTGCATTTATCTTTGATTAAATCCTAACATAAATAACAAGCACCCATGCGTTGCATTAGGTTGTCACCAAACAACCTTAACATGTGAGAATTGTCACTACCTTTTGGTAGGGTCATTCAACGCTAAGATAGTCTTACTGTATAATTTGTATCATTGGTAATACTGAGGCTATAGACAATTCTATAATGGCTAGCATGTGATCATAAGGTCCTTATAGTTAAGATTTGAATAGCTTAATTCCCTTATCACGGTTCAACCATTCTAAAGAAGACATATATCAATGTATATATATATGACATGATATATAAATTTATGCCTTTATCGATATTCAATATAATATTACAAGAGTCTAATATTATTGGCTCTAGATCCTAACAATCTTCCACTTGCACTATAGACAATCTTTCATTTATTTAATACCAAAAGATGCTGAGTGTTTATCACGCTTCTATAGCGTCAGAGCTTTCATTAGTGGGTCTATTACATTGTCATCGATAGGTACTCTGC
The DNA here is from genome assembly GCA_026229545.1 of Pistacia atlantica. Classification (NCBI taxonomy): domain Eukaryota; kingdom Viridiplantae; phylum Streptophyta; class Magnoliopsida; order Sapindales; family Anacardiaceae; genus Pistacia; species Pistacia atlantica. The sequence continues at coordinate 23,474,903 of JAPEIT010000014.1, forward strand.
AAATTTGCACATCACCCATCTGAACAATTTCTCTGATTAGGTGGTCTCATATGAGTATATGTTTGGATTGTTGGTGAGACCGTAGTTCCTTATCTTGAGCTATAGCACCATTGTTGTCACAGTAAAGTTCTACCGAATCAATAATGCTTGGAACCACTTCAAGTTTTGAACCGAACTTCTTGATCCAAATCACCTCTTTTGTCCGCATCAGATATTGCTATGTACCAAGCTTTCATTATAGAATCTGCCATAGTGCTTTGTTTTGAAATTTTCCAACTTACTGCAGTCCTATTAAGACAAAACACATACCTTGACTATGATAAAAAATCATCTTTATTAGTCTAGAAACTAGAATCACTGTATCTTCTTACAGTGAGCTCATCTTCCTCTCCATAAACCAAGAATACATCCTTAGTCCTCTTTAGGTACTTAAGGATATTCTTGACAGTTGTCCAATGTTGTTCACTCAGATCTGATTAATATCTACTACAAATGCTCAAGGCACATGACACATCAAACCGAGTACACAACATGGCATACATGATAGATCCTATTATCGAGGCATATAGAATTATATTCATTTTATCTCTCTCTTCTTGTGTCTTAGTGTAACACCTAATGAAAACTAGTACAATGCATGCAATTTAACAATAGAAAATTGGGCCCAAAGCTTTCTTTTCATTACTAATCACGTGTCTTTTATACATAAAAGAGTATCGTTTACAAAAAATGTATTTTAAAAAAGACAAAACAGGGGAAAACAATGTAGCTATTCCTCATTGCTTGCCGACGCCCCTCCGACCGCATCATCACCTAGAACCTGCATCCATAAAGGAAAATAATGGGGTGAGCACAAAATAATGCTCAGAAGTAAAACTCTATCCGTCGTCTGTCCCCGTATGAATAACTTTTAATTCTTTCCTTACACTATTTCTGATTCTATTTCTGTTTCTAAAAACATCATGGCCTCATCTTACTGGAGGTACGGCCGGATGGCGTTCACACAAAGCACCATCTCACTCTCTATGGCTATCGGGTGGAATTCACACAGTACCAACCCGTTCTTAGTGACTACCGAGTGAGGATCACAAAGCATCCACTCGGTTCCTCCTAACTATCGGGTGGAGGTCACCTAGCACCTACCCGTTCCTCATGAATTTTGGGTAACGATCACCAAGCATTTACCCGTCTCTAGTCACTATCGGGTGATGATCACAAAGCATCAACCCGCTTCTACTAGCCGTTGGATGATGATCACAAAGCATCAACCCACTTATCTAAAAACTAATCGGATAGTGGTCACAAAGCATCTACCCCCTTTCTATTACTCATTGGGTGACGATCACAAAGCATCAACCCATCCCTCTAAGGGCTATTCGGGTGGTGATCACAAAGCATCAACCCGATTCCCATAACTGTCGGGTGATGATCACAAAGCATCAACCCAACCACACTACTCTTCTAACTCACTCCATTGTAGCATTTTTCAATGCTCTCTACCCTTAGAGTAGTTGTATTCACCAAGCTCTCTACTCATAGAGTATTTCTATACACAAAGTTTCCTACTCTTTCTTAGGTCACTTTTCAATGCATATAACAATGCATATGGATGATTCATCTCTACTAATGCACTTGTGAAATGCCAACATGCAATGTTGCAAGAATTAAGGTTCATTACTCACACTCAAACCTCTATTAGGCATTTCATCAAACAACTCATGTGCACTATAAAACTCTATCATAGCCATGAATCTAAAACTTTTCCTAACCATCCAAAATGGGGAAAAACCCCTTCACAAAGCCATAATAGCCTGTCAAGCAAAACACTTCCAAAAAGGGTTCTATAACACCCCTTTAAATTCATCTCAACTACCTTGCCAATCCAACAACCCATTTCTCATATTTGCAATGGATAAACAATCACAAGGCATAGAAATCTCTATTCAATCCTTCATACATGACATATTACATGCACATCACATACATATATCATGTCCATCAAAACCCTAATTAAGAATTTTCATAAATCTCAACTTGGGTTGGGTTTTACTTACTTGTTATGGAGAGACTTCACCAACTCTTCCTTTCACTTGTTTTGCTTGCCTTTTCCTCTACTCTTAACCAAAAGAATGAAAATTCTCAAACTTCAATATAAACCAAACTCACAAATCACACAACTTAAGAAGGGATCCTTACCTTAGGAAGTCCTAGATTGCTTTTCTACTCCAAATCACTTCAAAAATCCCTTGGAAATCCTTGAACAAAAGAGAAGAGAAGTTGAGAGGAGTGAAGATAGAAAGTTGCGTTTGAGAAGAAGAAATGAGGGGTTTCTTTGATTCTAATTCCTTTTAATGAAATAAAAACACACTCATTCCCATTTTGCCCTTATTCTTCTTTGGGAATTCCATCCATATCCTTTGATTCATTACAAACTCACCCCTATATCAACATATTCTCCATGAAAATTCCTTACAAATAACTCCCTACTTTTCCTGCTAATTAGGGGTAAAAAGGTCAAATTGTCCTTAGGGAAGAAAATATCTAAAACTTCATCAACATTTTATTGCCCGCCCGCCGCTGAAGAAACCTCTGCCGCGCGAAACTCCGTCGAGAGTTTCCCTTGGTTTCAACACATCTTCGCCCCGGCGAAGCTTGGTACACTAAGATTCTTCGATTTTCAACCAATTTCAGGGCAAACATTCAACATAACTTTCATTCAAACAATATTACCAAAACCAACTCAAATAAGAGCGAAAGAGGAAACAATAACAACGTACCTCAGGTGGGGCGTTACACTTAGGACACATGTTCTTTGAGAGATATACACCATGTGACATCAAAAGAAAACCTTTCTTGGACTTTTCCATACTGAAGCTCTTTAGTACTTTGTATATATATGTACTCTGATTTTGACCAAGTAATGTAGGAGATCTATCAGATGTTAACCCCGAGGATATAGGCTACTTCTTCTAAGTCCTTCATGGATAAGCATTTGGATAACTAAGTCTTTACCGATTGCAAGTTTGGTACTTCATTCCTAATAATTAGCATGTCATCGACATACAACACTAGGAATGCAACTACACTCCCACTGAATTTCTTGTATACACAAGGTTCGTCTTCGTTTTTTGATGAATCTGAATTCCTTAATGGCTTTATTGAAATGAATGTTCTAGCTCCTAGAAGCTTGCTTGAGTCCATAAATTGAACTCTGCAACTTTCATGCCTTATTTGCTTGTCCATCAAGAATGAAACCATCAAGTTGTGTCATTAGACATCCTCTGCAAGGTTTTTGCTAAGGAAAGCAATTTTGACATCCATCTGCAAATTTTCATAGTCATGGTATGCAACAATTGCAAGCATAATCCAAATGGACTTTAACATCATAGATGGAGAAAAGGTTTCATCATAGTCAATGCCATGTTTTTGTCTGAAACCTTTAGTAACCAACCCTGCTTTATAGGTTTGCACGTTACCATCCATGTCAGTATTATTCTTCAAGATCCATTTACACCTTATGGGTTTTACCCCTTCAGGTAGATCCACCAGAGTCCATAATCAGTTATGGTACATGGAGTCTATCTCATATTTCATTGCTTCCAACCATTTTGCGAGATCAAGATCCGTCACATCGTCATCATAGGTTCTGAGTTCATTGTCTTGATAGACCAATACATTGTCGCGAATGAGTCACAAGAAAACCATATCTCTCGGGCTCGTGATATACTCTCCCAAATCTATGCAGTGCTTATGTTATTTAAAGTGATTTACTTTGTTCCATAGAATGTAGAGTAAACTCCTCATGATGTTCAATCACTTCAGGTGGCATATCATTATTTCCATTGTCTAATGCACCTTGTGAATTCAGAAATTCATCGAGTTCTATTTGCCTCCCACTATCCCGTTTTAGAATGAATTCCTTCTAGAAGAATAACCTAGTACGAGCAACAAAAACTTTGTGCTCAACTGGATGGTAGAAGTAGTATCCTCTAGTTTCCTTAGGATACCCCACAAAATTGCATTTTTCAGATGAGGCAAGCTTATTTGAGTCAATTTCTTGATATAAGCGTCACAACCCCAAACTCTTAGATAAGATAAAATGGGTTTTTGTCTAATCTATAATTCATATGGTGTCTTATTTGCAGACTTTGACAGTACATGATTTAGTGTATAAGTCGTAGCCTCCAGGGCATAGCCACGGAATGATGTGGGTAAATTTGTGGAACTCATCATAGACAAAACCATATCTAACAAGGTTTGGTTTCTCCTTTCAAATACACCGTTGTGCTGAGGAGTATAAGAAGGTGTGAGTTGAGATACTATTCCCACATTCCTTTAGGTATGCATCAAACTTTTGGCTCAAGTACTCTCCTCCCCTGTCGGGTTGAAGAATCTTGAAATTCTTGTCCAGTTGATTATGTACTTCATTCCTAAATTCTTTAAACTTATCCAAGGACTCATATTTATGTCTCATTAATTAGACATAACCAAATCCATTGAAGTCATCAGTAAATGTGATGAAGTAAGAATACCCACCTCTAGCTTGTAAAGTTAGTGGTCCACGTACATCACTATGGATGATGCCTAATAGTTCTGTAGCTTAATAGGCATGACTTGCATACCTCACAAGACTAGAAGTCAAATGGATCCAAAACTCCATCTCTGTGGAGCTTTGCAATGCGAGTCTAGTTAACATGACTGTTGTACAAATTTTAAATGTACTCGCAAGTGCACGAGTCTATTAGAGTATAGAAATATAAGCACGAGGTCGAACCCACAAGGACTAGTAAGCCTAGAAAGTTTAATCTATTCTTAGCAAATTATATTTTCAGCCTAGCTAGCTCAAAACAAATAAAAGACTCGATGAAATTTAAAATAATGAAATTGAATAGACAATGTAAATAACAAAAGTATTATAGAAAACGAAATCAAGGGATTGAAACTACCAGGGTTTTAGAATCCACCATTGTCTAACTTAGCAAATGATCTAATTAACAAATTAATTCCAAAAAATTAGAGTGACAAATCGAAATCAATCTATGTCATCTCAAGGATAAAACAATTAACCCAATTTAACAAATCTAATACTGGTTTTTCTTCACTTAATTGTTAGTGTAACTAAGTATTCATTGTATTGATTTGGTAAAAGAAAACAAAGCATCAAATGAATCACATTTATTCTTTAGAGGATCAAGCATAGATAAATTAAATCAATATTCTAACTATAAAAAATACTTGATATTAATGATGAAAGAAAATATAATTCAGTTATCTATATAAGCAAAACCATAATCTTTGAAGAACAAATAAAAGGGAATTAATCTATTAAAAAATAACCAATTCATTAAACAAGGTTTCATCATAAACCCTAGTATAAGAAGATTGGAAACACATGGTTTAGATTAAAGAGTCAAGGAAGACTGAACCCATCATAGACACCATTATTTCATCTTCAAGCCGCCAGTCTTCAATCTCTAGCCTTCTTCTTTAATTCCTTTACCCTATTCTTCTTCTGGGAGTAGGTTGATGTGGCGGGCTATTAAAGAAGATTGTGCTTTATTTTGCAAGCATGATGAGCTAGACCAAGATAGGCCTTCCTTATTTCTATCAAATTCTTGCTTACATCATGGCCCCTTAAATGGGCTTTCAACACATTTAATTTTATTTGAAGATTTCTTTTTAAGTGCTTTGACCTTGGCCATACCCCTCTCATGAATGATTGTCCCAAGTTTTTTGATAAAGTATCCAATAATACAATCCACGTCCAAGTCTATAACTTGACTCTTTTTTTTTTTTTTTTTTTTTTTTAAGGCAATTCGCATTCACTTTTTCATTAAATTACTAACAACAATCAAATAAGAGTATGAGCATTATCCACAAAAATATCGCTCCCAAATTCACCAATTTACACACATCAACTAAGTAAGTCATGCAAAAGATTAATTATCAAAGCTACACTAATCAAGCCATTTTCACGAAAAACATATCATACCCCAAATCTCACATTATACAAGAATGTCACTCTCAAAGACAAACAATTTAAGCAACCACACACTCTCACCTATTTGAAAGAATAATGTCCAAAGCTTAGAATAAGTCATCTTTTTTTTGTAATCAATATTCTAGCATCATTACACTTTAGAGCCCATATCAGTAGCATCAATTTCAAATCATAGCTCCCTAAAATCTAGAAGGTCTTTTTTTTTTTAAGCTTGTAATGTAGGCCTAGGATAGGGGTAGTCAAACAAAAGAAAGGATAAATAACAAATGGATAAAACAAAATTATGAATGAGAAAAGTAAATATTTCCAAACTTGAGAGTGTTCTTTTCCTTTTGTTTATGAAAGAGAATGTCCAATTTGCAATACACTTTACTTCATCGGCATACTTTATTGATGACTATGCAACACTTCAAAACTTTTTTCTCTTTGAATTTTTTTTTTTTCATGAACACATAGTACCTTGATACTTTTCCATTCTCTTTCCTTTTCTTTTCCACCACTCTTCACAATCCATTTTTGTTTACTTTCTCAAACATAAAAGGGTATGGATTATAAAAATTGGGCTTAGGATGTGGTAGATTGGTTAATGAAAAAAATAAAGGTGTTTTTTTTTTTTTCTTTTAACATATGTGGGTCAAAATGGGTAACTAAGGAAAATATTATATGGGAAGGTTAGAATGGCTCAAATGGACCAACAATGGCCTAACTATCATCTTCTAGAGAACACTACAATCTTCCATAGATACCAATTTTATGGGCTTTCAAATGCAATAACACTCAAACAAAGAAAATCAACTAAGCTATGAATAAAAAGGGCAAATGGGGTTTTATATTTGCTGCTTTGTCTCCTTTGCCCTTACCATTTACTGAAGTCCTTTTGGTGCACATGGTGCATAAGGTGCGAACATCCTTGTAATGTTTTTCCAGGAGAGCTTTGCTGCACTGAGTAGCATTGACAACATCTACGTCGAGCTAGAGAAGGTTAAGAGAGCCTTGTCAGCATAGGTCAAGGAGATGGAGGCCGAGCTCAACGCCTCCAAGGTCAAGCTGGCTGAGAGGATTGAGGCTATGGCGGCCTAGGAGAAAGAGATCGATTGTCTCTATAAGGTGCTTGAGGTGGAGAAAAGCACGTTCCAACCTCAAATGCTTGATCTTAAGGAGAGTCTTGCGAACCTTTAGGTTGACTTGAAGGATTCCTAGGCCAAGGTCTCCGAGCTTGAGGGAGTGACCATGAAAGAGGAGAGGAAGGTCGAGAAGACTATTGTGTGGGAGGTGGTGATATCCCTCATAACATCTTTTTGGGAGTGAAACCCTAGTGTTGACTTCTCTTTTCTTCCTAGGGTGGTGCCCCTATAGTGAAGGATGTCGAGTCTACCCCCAGCCTTGAGGACACTTCTGCTTCCTCTCCTCGGTTTTAGTAGGATTTTTCCATCTATTTTTTATTGCTCTCGCATTTGCTATAATTATGTAAACAACTCTTGTATAAATAAAGATACCTTTTTTGCCTCTAAGCTGCTCTCTTGTTTGCTTGTATGACTATGTGGTATGACGACCATTTGTGAGCATTCCCTTGAGTTATGACGGTGAATGTCTTATCGAAAGGGTTGCTGTCAAATTGGACTTCGCAGATTCACCTCTAGGCTCCTTTGAGGTTGGGCAATTCGCCTCATTTTAGTTTTTTTTTTTTTGCCAAGGTATAAAGGGTTCTGCCTCAGTGTTGCGACACCTAGTAAAGGCTAGCAGATGGCATTTTTTTGAGTCATTCATAGCTAAGTTGTTGGAGTTGGGCCCCCTCTAAGATCAAATTTTGGTGACGCTGCCCTTTTGGGAGTCTTAGGTCCTAAGTTACAACCGTATCACCATCTTAAACAGAAGACCTTAAGTTAGGAGAAGTATTGCTGCAAACATAGCATGTCACTGCTAAGCGGGCCCACTCTCGCACGGGGTCGAGCCCACTACTGATAATACTTTTGGAGGTGCTTGATGTTCCAAGCTCTAAGGATTCTAGAGCCATGGAGTAGTTCCAGGTGGAAGGTTCTTGGGGCGATCTTCTCCGAAATCTGATAAAGGCACTCTTAGTTGGGTCTGAGTACTCCAACATTTGGCTCCTTGGTATTCAAAGAACCTTCCGTAGAATGAGGTCGCTTACTTGAAAATTCTAATTGTTGACTCTTGAGTCGAAGTACTTCTTCGCTTGTTGTTGGTAGGAAGCCACACGCAGTTGGCCCTTGTTGTGATGCTCTTCAATCAAGTCCAACCTTAGAAGCATGAGTGCACTGTTGTTTTCTTCGCTGAATACTTCACGTCCGAATCGTACTTAGGTGCACAGCGTGCCATTGGTAATGATTCTACTATGGTGTTACAAATTCACAAGCTGATCCCAATTAATCGTTGTTGATTAGATTCCTGAGGAACTACTTCGTTAGGATTGGGGAATTACTGCGATTCTTCCTGAATAGCCTGGATTCTCCCATCGAGAGTCACTTTCAAATTCTTACCTAAACTATTTCGATTGAATATGATAAATCCTATTAAACAATGAGCTAGGGTTCCCAGCTGTTGTATTGAATTCTTCTTCTTGTATGTAAATTTATAACAAACCAATGCCTTTAAGCCTTGGGTAATTTTATTAAGAAATCATATACTGTTTGAGAATACCTATAAGGTCATTTTCAAAGCAAAGCCTTTTAACGAGAGTTCATTTACCAAATGCTATTGAAAGAAGTATTTTTAAATAAATCTTTTTCGCTTGCCCTTTGTTCATTCTTATTCCCTCTTGACCGAACCTTGTTTGGCTGGTATATGAGTAAGAAGAGTCTCAGGCTTTCTATAACACCCACATTGAGGTATGAAATTTTATTTATGTCTTAAAGTCTTTATGCCTTTATTTCCAGAGGAATGCATGAAAATTTGTTGAAGAAAAAGTTTGCAGACTTCGCCACGGCAAAGGAAGTTTGTCGCTGCGACATTGTACATTCTGCCCAAATTCATGGCAGAAACAAGCAGCTTCGCCAGGGCGAGAAAAGTTCTTCACTGGGGCTAAGAACTCCTTGGAAATTTTAGTGATTTTGGGGAAAATCTTGCTTAAGGGCAAAATGGTCATTCCACCCACAATTAGTTGAAAGTGTGGGGAGTGAAAAGAGATAGAATTTCATGGAGAATGCAATGGAATGAGAACATTTTGGTAATTGACTAAGGGACAAAGACTAAATTTCATGAAATTTGTAAGGGTAAAATGGGAAGCTATGAGTAAATTTTGTTATATTAAGAGATTAAACTTAAACCTTAGCCATTCTTCTTTGCCTTTCAAGCCATCTTCTACCCAAAAATTTCTTTCAATCAATTTTCAAGGGAATTTCATAGATTTTGGTCTAAGTTGGGTAGATTTTCAATCCTAAGCCTCAAGGTAAGACTCTTGTTCCAAGATATGAGTTCTAATTTTTGTTAAGTGTTGAATTCTTATGGTTGTGGTTGATAGGGTGTAAGAGAAAGAAAGTTATGTCAAGGGAAGATTAAAGTGTTGAGTTGCTCACTTTCAAGGTAAGTAAATCCAATTCAAGTTATGATTTAAGAAATCAATTAAGTAGAGACTTGTTACATGTATGTATGTGCTTATGATTTTGAGAATTGTTGATGAGATTGATATTTATTGATGAATAGAATTGAGCCATGAGAAGTGGAATCGGTATGGTGATTGATGGAAGTTTGGTTGAATTTAGAAAGAGTTTGAGTGGAATTTTTAGAATGTATTTTCCTGGCCAGGTTTTGTATTGCTTTAAGGGAATTTTACTCCAAATATTGGTGGCTTGAAAAAGAAGTAGAAGTGTAGCAAAATTTGAGTTTGAGTGTGCATACAATATGTTTAATGAAATGTCCAAGAGAAGTGTATGCATGAGTTTATTCACTTGTAATCCTACTATGAGCTTGTAGATGGTAGGGAATGACTTATTTTTATGTTGCATGGCATTCTTGCATTCAAACATTTGCATTTAGAAAGAATAACAAGCATGAGCCATCTACATGCATACATATAAATACGTATGAGAACTTGAAGAATAAAGAGAAAGAAAGAGAAGCTATTAAAGAATGCTTTAAAAGAAGAAAAGAACAGGTTGTTATGATAGGGAGCCCATGAGTGACAGAAGAGAATAGCCCCACATGCACGCCGCCTTCAGAGAGCGGCCTTAGAATAAAAAGAAGAAAGTGTACAGTTAGTTAGAAGTGCATATGGATGAGAACTGTAATAACATAATAAACCTACATGCACGCCGCTTTCAACAAGTGGCCATAGAATAGAAAGAAGAATTGTACAGTCTATTAGAAATGCATGTAGATGAGGATTGTACCCACTCACATGGCCAGGGTTCAAAATCCATGCCTCAACCGAGTTTGATCGGCAAAGAAAGAATAGAAAGAATAGAATACAGAAAGAAAGCATAGAACACAGAAAAGAAAGAAAGAAGGGCAACAGAAAACATAAAACAATAAAGAAAATGCATTCTTGTATGCATTTATGCACATGCATCATGTCATTTGTATTAGTCAGAATTAGTTTTTCTAGTGGTGCTTATATGTTAGTAAGTGAGAAACTAGAACATAGAAAGAATATAAAAAGAATAAAGAAAGAATAGAGAGAAAGAACATAAAAGAATAAAGAAGGAACAAAGAGAAAGAATAGAAAAAGAATAAAGAAAGAGCAGAGAGAAAGAATAGAGAAGAAGAGAGAGAGATTCAAAATCTAAACAATGGAAAGAGAGGAACAGCTTAGTGGTTTACTTACTGACTAATTAGTTCTCACCCCGTTGTTTTCAATGTTTTTGCAGGTAGGAGGTAAAATGCGGTTAGAAGGAACGTTATAAGCAGAAGGATCTGGCAACCACTGTAAAGTTTATTTTGAGCACTTTTATTTCTTAATGTATAGTTTTGTGTATAAGAAAAGAAATACGCCCAAGTTTTGTATACTCATTCACATGTATAGATTTTCTTATCTATATGAGTTTTACTGTACATTTTACGAGTATACTAGCTAGAGAAAGAAAGCATTACAATTTCAAACCATATCTGTCTGATTGCCTTGAATTTCTTTAAAAAGCTTCTAGTTATTCCTACCTCTATTAGAGCCATGACTTCACAACCATACACAATGGAGAAAAATGTTTCTCTAATGGCGGTTCTCACGGTTGTTTGGTATGCCCACAATACTTTTGAGACCTCAACTACACAATTCCCTTTAGATTTGCTGAGCTTCACCTTTGGGGTATGCTTTATGACTTTGTTCACAACCTTGACCTTTCCATTGGATTGAGGTCGGTAATGTTAGAGTAGATGCCCTAGAGCCAATCAATTATTATAGAATTGACTCTTTGTAATAATGTTCATAGATCAATAGCAAGCATTTTATTCTATATTGTGTAAATCATTATTATATGTATTGATGTATGTCCTTAGAATGGTAGAACCATGACGAGGGTATCAAGTGTTTTAAATCTTGATAGTGAGAACCCTATGAGCAGATATGGTGACCATTCTAGAAAGGTCTGTAGCCCTAGTATTATTCTGAAGTAAGCACATATAATACGGTAAGGCTATCATAGTGTTGAACGACCCTGTCGAAAGGCAGTGACTGATCTCACTTATCAAGGTGTGTGGTGACAACCTGGTGCAACACATGGGTGCTTGTTGTAGGCAAGTTCACTAGACTGACCCACCAAAGGATTCCATATGGATGGTAACCCAGTGTCTATGGAACAAATCCTCTAACGAATGGTGGTGCATGTGATCCTTAGACTTGAGATCACCGGAGCACCTTATGCACCAATTGATGTAGTTTGACACTAGCCAAATGCAGTTCTATTCAAAGCTATCAATATGGTAGTGATTGGCTGCATCAAGGAGTGTATCAAGACTATGGTGGATCGACAGAGGATTCATCACTCCTGGGTAAGGGGGAAGTTATCTCACAGCGTAATTCAGTAAATGGCAATGACACTAAAACTGTGGCCACAGTGGGATTGAGTTGTTGCTCTATTCAATTTATAATTCAGGTCATTGGTCCAGTAACTGAATACATAATATCGAGAGTAACCAAGGTTGACACTAATTCTATGCCTCAGTCTCGTCGAGATAACGAATGATGAAAGGATTGGATTGTATGGTAACCATATCGCTTGATGTAGTCGCGTGAATAATGAATCTATCGGGTGGCCATGATGCCTTGCTAAGGGCCGATCTTGGTCTGTGTGCAGTGAAATGATTAGTTGTTGTTAATCACGATACTACACACTACTGGTATGATAAGGAGTCTATGGGTTACACACATAGAAAATAATCTAAGAACCAGATTATAAGAAGGGCGTTTTTGTCTTTTTATGCAAAAAGGGTATTTTGGTAGTCTCACAGTGCAATTAAATTTGCCGAGGTCATAGCCTTTGTTTAATTTGATATTAAAATTAAATAAGTGAGATTACGTTTAAATATGTGTTCGCATATATTTAAATAAATTATCATTATTGTTAAATGTTAATATATATATTAATTGAATTTAATTGAGATAATGATAATTAAAATTAAAATATCTAAATGGGGCTGTTTGGATACAAGGGGTGTTTGCGTTGATGCCCAAGTCTATTCTATGATGGAATAGGGCAAAGTGTGCACTATATAAGTGCAACACTTTGTGAATTAATAAATTCATTCATTCAATCATTAAGATTAAAATATTCTAGCCCCCTTTCTCTTCTTCCCACGCCAGTTTGCCTTTTTGCTTAAATCAAATATTATTTTATTCCTTCTTAGTTATTAAGGCTAAAGAGGATCTAGCAAATCCCTCTTTAGTTCCTTGGGGTTATCTTTGTTAGAGTAGATGCCTTAGAGCTAATCAATTATTATAGAATTGACTCTTTGTAATAATGTTCATTGATAAATAAAAGGCATTTTATTCTATATCACGTAAATCATCATTGTATGCATTGATATATATCCTTAGAATGATAGAACCGTGACGAGGGTATCAAGTGTTTCAAATCTTGATAGTGAGAACCCTATGAGCAAATATAGTGACCATTCTAGAAACGTCCATAGCCCCAGTATTATTCTTAAGGGCACAGATAATACGGTAAGGCTATCATAGTGTTGAACGACCCTGTCGAAAGACAGTGACTAATCTCACTTGTCAAGGTTGTTTGGTGACAACCTAGTGCAACACATGGGTGCTTGCTGTGGGCAAGTTCACTGAACTGACCCACTAGAGGATTTCATATGGATGGTAACCCCAGAACAAATCCTCTAACGAATGGTGGTGCATGTGATCCTTAGACTTGAGATCATTGGAGCACCTTGTGCATCGATTGGTGCAGTTTGACACTAGCCCAAAGCAGGTCTATTCAAAGCTGTCAATAGGATAGTGATTAGCTGCATCAAGGAGTGTATCAAGGCTATGGTGGATCGATAGAGGATTCATCACTCTCGGGTACAGGGGGAAGTTATCTCACGATGCAATTAAGTAAATGGCAATGACACTAAAACTGTGGCCACAGTAGGATTGAGTTGTTGCTCTATCTAGATTATAATTTCGGTCATTGGTCCAATAACTGAATACATATATATTGAGAGTAACTGAGGTTGACACTATTTCTATGCCTCAGTCTCGTTGAGATAATGGATGATGAAAGGATTGGATTGTACGGTAACCATATCATTGATAGGTAGCTGCTTCGATGAATCCGAATCTATCGAGTAGCCATGATGCCTTGCCAGGGGCCAATCTTGGTCTATGTATAGTGAGACGATTAATTGGTGTTAATCGCGATACTACACACTACCAGTATGATAAGGAGGCTACGGGTCACACACATAGAAGATAATTTAAGAACCAGTTTATAAGAAGGGCGTTTTCATCTTTTTAAGCAAAAGGGTATTTTGGTTATTTCACAGTTCAATTAAATTTGCTGAGGTTGTAGCCTCTATTTAATTTGATATTAAAATTAAATAAGTGAGATTACACTTAACTATGTGTTCGCATATTTTTAAATAAATTATCATTATTGTTAAATGTTAATATGAATATATATATATATATATATATATATTATACCGGTAGTGTGTAGTATCACGATTAACACCAATTAATCGTCTCACTATACACAGACCAAGATTGGCCCTTGGCAAGGCATCATGGCTACTCGATAGATTCGGATTCAGCGAAGCAGCTACCTATCAATGATATGGTTACCGTACAATCCAATCCTTTCATCATCTATTATCTCAACGAGACCGAGGCATAGAAATAGTGTCAACCTCAATTACTCTCGATTATCTCAACGAGACCGAGGCATAGAAATAGTGTCAACCTCAATTACTCTCGATATATATGTATTCAGTTATTGGACCAATGACCGAAATTATAATCTGGATAGAGCAACAACTCAATCATACTGTGGTCACAGTTTTAGTGTCATTGCCATTTACTTAATTGCATCGTGAGATAACTTCCCCCGTGCCCGGGAGTGATGAATCCTCTATCGATCTACCATAGCCTTGATACACTCCTTGATGTAGCCAATCACTATCGTATTGACAACTTGAATAGACCCGTGTTGGGCTAGTGTCAAACTGCACCAATCGATGCACAAGGCGCTCCGATGATCTCAAGTTTATTTAATTGAGATAATGATAATTAAAATTAAAATATCTAAATGGGGATGTTTGGATACAAAAGGTGTTTGGGTTGGAGCCCAAGGCTATTCCATAATGGAATAGGGCAAACTGTGCACTATATAAGTGCAACACTTTGTGAATTAAATTGATTCTTTCATTCAATCAGTTAGACTAAAATTCTAGCCTTTTTATTCTCTCTTCCACGCCAGGTTGCATTTTTGCTTGAAATCAAAATTTGCTTGATTTCTTCTTGGTTTTTAAAGGCTAAAGAGGATTTAGCGAATCCCTCTTTAGTTTCTTGGGGTTATCTTCGTGTGGATTTCGTTTGTTCGATCCTACTCTTGGGTTGGTAGTGAAATACATTTAGAAAGAAGTTGAATGAGCCTCCAAACGTCCATATGATTTCTTAAACTCTAAACTGAAAAATTTGCAGATTCTGATATTATGTATAAAATGTAAATTTGTGCCTTGATCTTGGTTCTAAGGAACGATCTATGATGTAAATAATTTTTGTTTTCCGCTGCCATGTATGATCGTTTCCTAACAGTGGTATCAGAGCCTAGGGTACTTGATTTTACAGTTTTTGTGAATGGTTGATTACATGTATTAGATTGATAACATTTTGCCTTGATGAATCTGCACAAAATCTTCCATGAGAGCATGTTTTAAGAAATCAATTGATTGATTAATTTAATTTGTTGATGATCCGCAAGTTTGGTATATTGAGTAATGGATTTTTGTTGAACTCAGTAGTTAAGATTGATTGCAAAATCCGTTTGGTGTATTTTTGGTGGATGATTGAACTGATCTGATACTACAGATTAGTATACGCCCGTCATGGTGATACAACCTATCGCTGTGGCGTGCGTTATTCGGCGTACACGTTGATTGCAAAAATCAGCGCTTGCCACAGCAAACGTCCTTATGATGACCATTGATTTAAATTAGCACTCGCTGTGAATGAACATGGTGTATGTATGTTGTAACGCCTCATTTGAGGTACGTAGTAAATTATGTTGTATGTTTGAATGTTTATTGCTTTGCTCATATTGTTTGGTTGGCCCTTAGTTGAATGGATGTATTGGTTTGGTTGAGTGGTTGCCCAGAAATTGTAAAGACTTGGCGAAATCTTGGTGTTACAGACTTCGCCAAGGCGAAGAATAATCTTCACCGCGGCGACGAGGTTCTGCAACCAAAGAGGTAGGTTCTGTAATTTTTCGTCGGGGCAAAGATGTTAGTAAATGGTCCCATATACGCAGCAGAAAAAAACAAAAATAATGTAGAGATCGTTTACATGAGCCAAGATCAACGGGTATAATTTTACAATTCATATTAAAATAAAATCTGCAGAAAACAAATGCACCTTGGAGGCTCCTCTAAATTTGTCAACGAATGTTTTGCTATCGATCCAAGTGTAGGATCGAACCCACGTAGTCCACACAAAGAAAATCTCAAAAGAACCAAAAAGGGATTTGTTAGATCCTCTCTGGCTTCAAGATTAAGAAGAAAGCAAATCAATTGAATTGATTTTAGAACCTCAAGTGTTTCTGCCGTGGGAGTGTATTATCAAAGAGTGGTCATTGTAAAGCTAAAGAAAAATCATACATTTAATTAACACATTTTTCTTTTTATAGTCAATAATTATGTTGCCCTACTCCCATATGGAATAGGCTTGGGCTCCAACCCAAACACCCCATGTTGCCAAACACTCCCAATTTAATATTTTATTTTTTCCATCATTATCTCAATTAAAATCAATTAATATATATTAACATTTAACAATAATGATAATATATTTAAATATGTGCAAACACACATTTAAACGTAATTTCACTTATTCAATTTTTCTAACAAATTAAATAAAGGCTACGACCTCAGCAAATTTAATTACACTGTGAAATTACCAAAATACCCTTTCGCCTTAAAAGACGAAAATGCCCTTCTTTCTTCTTGGATCTTAAATTATCTTCTATGTGTGTGACCCATAAGCTCCCCATCATATCGACAGTGTACAGTATTGCGATTAACACCAATTAATCGTCTCACTAATACACAGACCAAGATTGGCCCGTAGTAAGGCATCATGGCTACCTGATAGATTCGGACTTAGCAAAGTAGCTACCTGTCAACGATATGGTTACCGTGCAATTCGATCCTTTCATCATACGTTATCTCGACGAGACGAAGGCATTGAAATAGTGTCAACCTTCGGTTACTCTCGATATTATTTATTCAATTTCTAGACCAATGACCCGTATTATAAATTGGATAGAGCAACAACTCAATCCCATTGTGGCCACAGTTTTAGTATCATTGCCATATACTGAATTGCGTTGTGAGATAACTCTCTCCCATACCCGGGAGTGATGAATCCTCTGTCAATCCACCATAGTCTTGATACACTCCTTGATGCAGCCAATCACCACCGTATTGATAGCTCTAAAAAGAACTGCATTAGGCTAGTGTCAAACTACACCAATCGGTGCACAAGGCGCTCCGATGATCTCAAGTCTAAGGATCACATGCACCACCATTCGTTAGAGGATTTGTTCCATAGAAATTGGGGTTACCATCCATATGGAATCCTCTGGTGGGCCAGTCCAGTGAACTTGCTGCGGTGTAATCACCTATAGCAAGCACCCATGTGTTGCACCAGGTTGTCACCAAACAACCTTGACAAGTGAGATCAGTCACTGCTTTTTGACAGGGTCGTTCAACACTATAATAGCCTTACCGTATTATTTGTGCCCTTACTTCAAAATAATGTTGGGGCTACAGACGTTTCTAGAATGACCACCATATGTGCGCATAGGGTTCTCACTATCAAGATTTGAAACACTTGATACCCTCATCACGGTTCTACCATTCTAAGGACATATATCAATACATATTGCAATAATAATGATTTACGCGATATAGAATAAAATGCCTTTTATTGATTAATGAACATTATTACAAAGAGTCAGTTCTACAATAATTGATTGGCTCTAGGGCATCTACTCTAACAATCTCCCACTTGCACTATAGCCAATCATTCATGCACTCAACACTGAATGACCCAAGTGCCTTCACTATAGCCAGTCATTCATGCACTCAAAATTGAATGACCCAAGTGCCCATCATGCTTCTACTACAATAGAAACTTTAATAGTGGGTTGGTAGGTATTCTGCAAATCTGACATTCCCTTTCTTATCAATCCTTTAGATCAGATTGAATCAACTAAGTAAGTGTTTGGATTACTGGTGAGACCGTGATTCCTCAGCCACAACAATGGCTCCATTGTTATCGCAGTACAACTATACTGGATTAGCAATGCTTGAAATCACATCAAGTTCAGTAATGAACTTCTTAATCCAAATCGCCCATACGGCTGCATTAAATAATGTGTTACACTTAGCATCAATTGTAGAATTTGCTGCAGTACACTGATTCGAGCTCTTCCAGCTCACTGCAGTTACATTGAGACAAAATTGTGTAATCCCAAATTGCAAACTATAATCATCCTTTTCCCATTTGGAAATAGCGTCATTGTATTCTCTTACAGTGAGCTCATCTTTCCTTTATAATCCAAGAATATATATTCTTAAGCCTTTTTCAAGTACTTAAGAATGTCCATTGACACTCACCCAGTGTCATTTACTTGGATTTAGTTGATATCTTCTACTAGTGCTGAGTGCACGTAAGACATCAATCTAAGTACATAACATATTGCTCACTTGAGCCTGATTGATATCCACTACAAGTGCTAAATGCACATTAGATATCAATCTTAGCATACAAGATGGATCCACTTGCTGAAGCATGTGGGATCCTCTTCATTCTATCTCTCTCATTGTGTGGTTAAGGACACATATCCTTACAGAGATAGATACCATATGCCATCAGAAGAAATCCCTTCTTGGATTTTTTCTATACTGAATGTGTTCAGTACCTTGTCTATTTACTTTGAATTAGTTTGAGCAACTTACACGATCTATCACGATAGATCTTTATTCCAAGGATGTAGGCTGCTTCCCTTAAGTTCATGGAGAAGCACTTGGAAAACCAAGTCTTTACTAACTACAAGTTCGGTATATCATTCCTGATCAGAAGTATGTCATCGACATACAACACTGGGAATGCTACAACGCTCCCACTCACTTTCTTGTAAACACAGGGCTCATCTTCGTTCTTGATAAAACCGAATTCTTTTACGGCTTCATCGAAACAAATGTTCTAGCTCCTTGAAGCTTGCTTGAGTCCATAAATGGATCTCTGCTACTTGCATACCTTATTAGCTTGACTATCAAAAACGAAACCATCAGGTTGTATCATATACACATCCTCCTCAAGGTTTCTGTTTAGGAAAACAGTTTTGACATCCATTTGCCAAAACTCATAGTCATGATATGCAGTAATTGCAAGCATAATCTGGATGGATTTAATCATGGCAACCAGCAAAAAGGTTTCTTCATAGTCAATGCCATGAATTTGTTTGAAACCTTTGGCAACCAGTTGTGCTTTATAAGTATGCACGTTGCCATCCATGTCAGGCTTCTTCTTAAAGACCCATTTACACCCTATGGTTTTACCCCTTCAGGTGGTTCCACCAGAGACCACACTTGGTTCTGATTCATGGAGTCTATCTTAGATTTCATGGCTTTAAGCCATTTAACAGAATCTGGATCTGATATAGCATCTTCGTAGGTTCTGGGTTCATCGTCTTGGTAGACCAATACGTCACCATGTTGAGTCACGAGATAACCGTATCTCTCGGGCTCTAGCGTACTCTCCCATATCTACGTAGCTCCTATGCTACCTGAGGTGGTTCACTTTGATCCACAAATTGTGGAGTAACCTCCTCATGATGCTCAACCACTTCCTGTGGCACATCATCCCATCCTTCATCTAGTATATCTTATGGTTCTAGAACTTCATCAAGTTTTACTTTTCTCCCACTAGTACTTCTTAGAAAATATTCCTTTTCTAGGAAGACACCAGAACAAGCAATAAAAATTTTGTGCTCTTCCGGGTGGTAGAAGTAGTATCCTTTGGTCTCCTTTGGATACCCCACAAATATACATTTACAGGATTTTGGGCCCAGCTTGTTCGAAGTCAATTTCTTAACATAAGCTCCGCAACCCCAAATCCTTCGATAAGACAAGTTGGGCTTTCGCCCATTCCGTAGCTCATATGGAGTCTTATCTACAGACTTTGACGGCACACGATTCAAAACGTGAGTCGTAGTCTCTAGGGCATAACCCCAGAATGATGCAGGTAAATCACTAAAACTCATCATAGACCTAACCATGTCAAGAAAGGTCATATTCCTCCTTTGTAATACTCCTTTGTGTTAGGGTGTATAAGGAGGGGTGAGTTGTGATACTATCCCACATTCCTTCAGGTAATTCAGGTATGTCTAGCTCAACTTGCCAAAGTTGGCATAGTTGTCATTTTGAGATTATCCTTGTTGTCTTTCTTAAGAACATATTATTATGAAAGAGTTCCATAAAGAATATTATTTATACTCAAGGACATTAATCCATAAGTAAACTAATATTCTCATTTGTCCTAAGTAGACACAGAAATATAATTTCTAGAAACTGAAGAAAAACCATAATAATCCACAAGTTCCAAGAAACAAGTCCATTGGCTAAATCAGACAATAAGATCCTATAGCAAATGCAGCAGCACGTGCTTCATTTCCAACTGGTAGGTTCACCTCTCCCTCGGGAGCAATCTACTCTACCGTAGTTCCTACACATCAATTCAAATGTGAGAACCACATCTTGTGTCAACTAGATGTTTACGGGAGAAGTTAATCTCAAGAATGTACCTGACGAAGAAGTAACATTCTTCTTCCCTTTTGCTAGGAAGGCCTTGCAATGTTTCCTCCAATGGCTGGGATTCCCACAGAGAAGACAAACGACTTTCCTTTCTGCAACTATTCTTTCTAATGACTTCTGAGCCCTTTCCTTTTCACTTGAGTTGGCTTCAACCAACGTCAATGTTTCTGACATTTTCATGCCTGGCTCAATAACCTTTAACAAATCCAGAAGCTCGGAAAGGGTATTTTTCTTATCTTCCTCAATAAAGTCATAGATCAATTGAGAATAAGAATCTGGCAAAGACTGTAATATTAGGTTTATCACTAAACCTTCATTAAGTCCACATCCCAAAATCTCGAGCTTGTTCATATACTCGATCCACTTGAGTATATGATCGCCAATTTTGGTACGCTCTTCCATCCTACATCTGAATAATGACCGAGACACCATATGCTTCTCATTTTTTCGAAGAAAATGAAGAATAGAAGCTAAATCCATTTTCTGGCACTGTTGTCGTAGTAATTGTGCCATTGATGCAAGCACAATGTATCTAGTCATTTATGCTTTTGCATCATGTGTATGCTTCACATATACATACCTAGTCTCATGGATAGAACAATCAGCAGGCTCTAGTGATAGAGCTTGCTCAATGGTGTATAATCTATCGCTTGATTGAAGTATATTATTTATACTTCTATACCAGTCAACAAAATTTTCACCATTCCATTTCTCTCCCAGTTTGATGATTTGTTGCAGTGATGTTGGGATCATTTTGCTCAAATTTAAGTGAATCTACAAGTGTTGAAAAATAACTATTATTACCATGTTCATTATTATTGTTTAATATGGTCTTTTATTAAACGAAGCTCCCACTATTTTACTCAAATCAATAACCCTCACCATTAACTCGGGAAAGCTCGTTGACTTTCCTAGTGGACCGAGATCCCATCCTGCCCATTTCAAACCTTTGCTTTGGTGAACAAGCCAAAATGAGTTGATTAGGTAGGCTAGCAAGCTTAATCCACACCAGTTGATAGCTCCTACTATCAACCTCAAATGTGAAAAAACCAACAAGCCAATCACACAATCCAATGGCCACTGTATGCCATCGTCCTCAAGTGTGATTCTCAGTATCAGGAGAGTGGACACTACATGTCAGCACATACACACAATATGTGTACTGCTCTATTATGCCTATGACACGCGTTTATCAACCTTCGCTCTAGCAAACAAGCAAAACTGTCATTTTAAGTCGACCCATCACTATTAAGGAAAACTCTAATGCATTTTAACCTCCCACTGGTAGAAGTGTACCCTTCGCTTTGGCGAACAAGGTTTCGACGAACAGTGGTTTGATTAAAACCATGGTGATGGAAGGCTTACTTGACTTAATATACTTTAATTGAGGGTTTTGTTATTTAATGTCTCACCAGATTATTATCTTTGTCAGAATGACATTGTTTGGCATGTTATTGAACATTCAACCTTATCATGCATTCTAAACAAAATATTAAAACGTGCCGGTACATGGCCCAACTAAAACTGATTTCCTCAAGCCTAGAGGAATCAGTGGGTCACCTAGGGGTCTTGTAATAAACATCTTGAGTCTTCAAGTATGGTTGCCTCATCCTTTGCTCCGTCTTCAAGTACATTACAAAAAATATCGTTCTAAATTTACAATAAATAATTATACAAATTCTTTACATCAATAAATTTAGAAACCTCGATTTACATTCGAGGGGAATTAGATGAGAAGAGAATGTACATCTAGAAGAGGAGAAAGGCAGGACATGCAGGCCCTATTTAATAAATAATACAACCATACATACCCAAAATATTTTAAAACATTCACCCTTAGGTCTAAGGCTCAAGTACCGGGCACCATGCAATATACAAACAAGTACAAAGCATACATTTCAAAAACAATCAATTTTTAAATTTGTGGGTTAATTATAATTTACCCCCTGACAATTTACAAAACTCTGTTTGGTCCAAAAGTTTTTAAAACTTTACATTCTAGCCCCTGTACACTCGAAAGTGCGCTCGCTGCAGTGATGAGTTAGATCACCACGGCATGCATTGATTACTTAACGTTCACGCTTAACGTACCTTCGCCACGGCGATAGCCGAGGCGATTTGGTACAACGCCCGTCCTAAGGATGATCGCCGCGGCAATGGGTTATATCGCCGTGACGAGCGCGGTTTTCGTATAGCGCTCGTCTAGAAGATGATCGCCGTGGTGATGCTCTATATCACCACAGCGAGCACTGGTTTCGTCACCAGCGGTCATCTAGAGGACGATCGCTGTGGTGATGCTTTATATCGCCACGGCGATCACTGGTTTCGTCACCAGCGCCAGCGTGAACAACGCTCATTGCGGCAATGGGTTATATCGCCGCGGCGAGCGTACATAGATTTGTAGCTCCAGATCTGTTCATACAGCAACCAAAAACACTCTGAACGAATTTTGCAATCAATCAAACACATTGATCTTAACAAAAATCCATCAACCATTATACCAAACTAGCAGATCATCAACAAATTAAAATTAATTGATTAATCAATTTCTCAAAAACATGATTTAAGGCAGATTTTACAAGGCAACATTATATCATCGAATACATGTTATCAACCATCCAAATAAAAATTGTAAAATTCAGTACCCTAGGCTCTAATACCACTGTTAGTAAACGGTCCCATATACGTAGTGGAAACAAAACAAAAATAATGGAGAGATCGATTACATGAACCAAGATCAAGGGTATAATTTTACAATTCATATTAAAATAAAATTTGCAGAAAATAAATCTGAGTTTAAAGAAAACAAACGCACGTTGGAGGCTCCTCCAAATTTGTCAATGAATGTTTTGCTATCGATCCAAGTGTAGGATCGAACCCACGTAGTCCACACGAAGACAATCTCAAAAGAACCAAAGAGGGATTTGCTAGATCCTCTTTGGCTTCAAGATTAAGAAGAAAGCAAATCAATTGAATTGATTTTAGAGCCTCCAGCGTTTCTGCCGTGGGAGTGTATTATCAAAGAGGGGCTGCTGTGTTTTTTCAAAGAAAAATCTGTCACATTTAATTAACACATTTTTCTTTTTACAGTCAATAATTATGTTGCCCTATTCCCATATGGAATAGGCTTGGGCTCCAACCCAAACACCCCATGTTGCCAAACACTACCAATTTGATATTTTATTTTTTCCATCATTATCTCAATTAAAATCAATTAATATATATTTAAATATTTATTAACATTTAACAATAATGATAATATATTTAAATATGTGCAACCACACATTTAAACGTGATTTCACTAATTTAATTTTTCTAACAAATTAAATAAAGGCTACGACCTCAGCAAATTTAATTGCACTGTGAAATTACTAAATACCCTTTTGCCTTAAAAGACGAAAATGTCCTTCTTTCTTCTTGGATCTTAAATTATCTTCTATGTGTGTGACCCATAGGCTCCTCATCATATCGGCAGTGTATAGTATCGTGATTAACACCAATTAATCGTCTCACTAATACATAGACCAAGATTGGCTCGTAGCAAGGCATCATAGCCACCCCATAGATTCGGATTCAGCAAAGTAGCTACCTGTCAACGATATAGTTACCGTGCAATTCGATCCTTTCATCATACGTTATCTCGACGAGATGAAGACATTGAAATAGTGTCAACCTTCGGTTACTCTCGATATTATTTATTCAGTTTCTGGACCAATGACCCGTATTATAAATTGGATAGAGCAACAACGCAATCCCACTGTGAGCCAAAATTTTAGTATCATTGCCATATACGAATTGCACAAGAGATAACTCTTACGATTGTAGCCAACAACGCAATCCCACTGCGAGCCAAAATTTTAGTATCATTGCCATATACTGAATTGCTCTGAGATAACTCTCTCCCATACCTGGGAGTGATGAATCCTCTGTCAATCAACCATAGTCTTGATACACTCCTTGATGCAGCCAATCACCACCGTATTGATAGCTCTAAAAAGAACTGCGTTAGGCTAGTGTCAAACTACACCAATCGGTGCACAAGGTGCTCCGGTGATCTCAAGTCTAAGGATCACATGCACCATCATTGGTTAGAGGATTTGTTCCATAGACACTAGGGTTACCATCCATATGGAATCCTCTAGTGGGTCAGTCCAGTGAACTTGCTGTGGTGTAATCACCTACAGCAAGCACTCATGTGTTGCACCAGGTTGTCACCAAACAACCTTAACAAGTGAGATCAGTCACTGCCTTTTAACAGGGTCGTTCAACACTATGATAGCCTTACCGTATTATCTGTGCCCTTACTTCAGAATAATACTAGGGCTACGGACGTTTCTAGAATGGCCACCATATGTGTGCATAGGGTTCTCACTATCAAGATTTGAAACACTTGATACCCTCGTCACGGTTTTACCATTCTAAAGACATATATCAATACATATTGCAATAATAATGATTTACGCGATATATAATAAAATGCCTTTTATTGATTAATGAACATTATTACAAAGAGTCAATTCTACAATAATTGATTGGCTCTAGAGCATCTACTCTAACAGAAGAAAGAGTCTTTGCCGCGGCGAAGAGCCGAATAAAATGTGTATTGAGGTTTCTAGAGAATTCTTCCATAGGGGTAAAATGACCTTTCTACCCTTAGTTAGCAGGAAAAGTGGGGAGTAAAATGTAAGAGAATTTTATGGAGAATGTGTTAGAGTGGGGGTGTGATTGTAATGATTTAAAGGACAAGATGGAATTTCCAAGGAAGAATAAGAATAAGGGTAGTATGGGAATGA
Source organism: Pistacia atlantica (assembly GCA_026229545.1). Taxonomy (NCBI): domain Eukaryota; kingdom Viridiplantae; phylum Streptophyta; class Magnoliopsida; order Sapindales; family Anacardiaceae; genus Pistacia; species Pistacia atlantica. Next base: position 23,500,178 of record JAPEIT010000014.1, read on the forward strand.
ATGAAGATCTTTTGAGCTAAAAAGGGGTTAAGCTTAGTAAACCCTTCATTCATTCTTCTTCCACAGCCATACTCTTTCACCATTTCCTCTCAACTCTTCCTTCAATCTTTTAAGGATTTTTGAAGGCTTTTAGTTGGATCTTGGTAGAAAATCAATCTAAGGCATCCTAAGGTAAGGATTCTTGCTTTAGATGTGAAGTTTTGCATATATTTGTACATTGAAGGCTTATGGTTTTATTGTGTAAAGTTGCAGAGAAGAGACAAGCATTTAAAGGAAAGGAAAGTGCAAGTGTGATCTCTCCATTGCAAGGTAAGTAAATCCATCCCAAGTTGAAATTGAGAAATCTTTTGAGTAGAGATTAAGTAGAGATTTATATATGCATGAGTATGTTATGCTATTGAGGAATTGGGTTGAGATGAGTATTTGTTTTGTGGTTGTTGATTACACTTCATTGATGAGAAGTGTTAATATGTGATGAATATGTAGTGATGAGAGGATTTAGTTTGAAATGAAGTTGGAGGAGATTGAATACTTTCTTTGGGAGTGTTCTTTTATGACAAAAATTATAGTTATGTGAGGGAGTTTCCTCCCATTTTGGATGGTTCAAGAGAGAGATGGAACTATAGATAAAGTAGAGTGTATGTATGCACACTAGATGTTTGATGAAATGCCATGAGTAGTAAACCTTAATTCTTGCAACATTGCATGTTGGCATTTCATGAGTGCATTAGTGGAGAAGATTAATTGTGCATTGAGAATTGGCTTAAGAAAGAGTAGAGAACTATGTGTATGAACTACTCTAAGAGTAGAGAGAATGAGAAAATATAAAAAACGGGTTGGTGCTTTGTGATCTCCACCCGATAGTGATGAAAAAATGGGTTGGTGCTTTGTGATCTCCACCCAATAGTTACGAAAAGCGGGTTGGTGCTTTGTGATCTCCACCCGAAAGTCACGAAGAGTGGGTTGGTGCTGTGTGAACTCCACCCGGCCGTGCCTCCGGTAAGATGAGGTCGTGACATATAGCAGAAGTTAAGTAACGAGAGTTGTGTGAAAGAGAAAATAAATGAGTTGAGAAAAAATGTAAGGAAAGAATTAAGAGAAAAAGTTACAGGGATAGTCGAGTAGAGGATTTACTTACTGAGCATTATGTTGTGCTCACCCCGTTGTTTTTCTTTGTGGTTGCAGGATCTAGGTGAGAACGCAGTCGGATGGGTGCCGGCAAGCGAGGAGCAGTAGCTACATTGTCCGCCATTTTAATATCATTTTGTATAAAGAATGTTTATATGTAAAAAAAAAAAAAAAAAAATTGGGCCCATTTACTTTTGCTAATATACATGTATTCTACTTGATATATTTCTATGAATATCTTAGTATAAAGCAATCATTACATACGTGACGTAAATTAGTGCACGCTGCGGCGATCTAATCCATCACCGTAGCGAGCGCACTAGGCCAGAATGAAAAGTTTCAAAACTTTCGGACTAAATTGTATAGCTGTAAATTTTGAGGGGGTAATTAAACATTAACCTACCCAATTCAAAAATTGATTGTTTTTTAAATGTATGCCAAGTACTTGTTTGTATATTACATGGTGCTCGATACATAAGTCTTAGACCTATTGTGAATGTTTTAAATTTTTTGGGTATGTATGGTTGTAATTTATTAAATAGGGCTTGCATGTCCTGCCTTTCTCCCCTTCTCGATGTACATTCTTTTCTCATCTCATTCCCCTCGAATGTAAATCAAGGTTTCTAAATTTATCGATGTAAAGAATTTTGTATAATTATTCTCACGGTAAATTTAGAATGATGCTTTTGTAATGTACTTGAAGACAGATCAAGGAAGAGAAAATCATACTTGAAGACACAAGATTTTATTACAGGACCCCTAGATGACCTACCGATTCGTCTAGGCTCAAGGAAATGGGTTTTAGTTAGGCCATGTACCGGCATGTTTTAATATTTTATTTAGAATGCATGCTAAGGTTGAATGTTGAATAACATGCCAAACAATGTCATTCTAACAAAGATAATAATCTAGTAAGACATTAAATAATAAACCCTTAATTAAAGTATATTAAGTCAAATATGCCTCCCATCACCATGGTTTTAATCAAACCACTGGTCGTCGGAATCTTGATGGCCAAAGCGAAGCGTACATGTAACACCCACATTGAGGTACGTAGCCTGTTCTTGGTTATTAGCCCTTAGTTATGTTTGTATGCCCTTTACTTTTGCTTGGTTACCCTTGGTGTTCCTTGCTTTAAGGTGAAAGGTTGAAAATTTGGGAAGTGCAGACTTCGCCGTGGCTAAGGAAGTTGGTCGCCGCGGTGACATATGCCCTGGAATTGTTTGCCGAGGCGAAGAAAAATCTTTGCTGAGGCTAAGAGTCGGCTAAAATTCTTAAGAGAATTCTAGAGAAATCTTCCTTAGGGACAAAGTGACCATTCTACCCCTAATTAGTTGTAAATGTGGGGAGTGAAAAATAAGGAAATTTGATGGAGAATGTAATAAAGGTAAGGGCATTAGTGTAAATGACTAACGGACAAAGATGGAATTTTCTATAAAGTGTAAGGGCAAAACGGGAAAGAAGGCATATTATATGAGATATTAAGGGTTCAAGCACAAAGACCCTATCATTCTCTACACCCCACACGCCATTTCCACTCTCAATTTCTCTCATCCCTTCATCAAATTTCCAAGGGATTTTAGAGGGCTTTTGGTTGGATTTTGGTAGAGAATTGATCCTAAGCACCCAAAGGTAAGAATTCTTGCAATAGATGTGAAATTAATTTTTAATAGTGTTGAATTCTTATAGTGTTTATGCTTAGGGTTGTAGAGAAAGAACAAGTCTACCAAAGAAGAGGAATTTTAGTGGAATTACTCATGCACAAGGTAAGTAAATCCAACCCAAGTTATGATTCAAGAAATTAATTGTGTAGAGATTGTATATGCATGTATATGGCTTTAATTTTGAGAATTGTTGATGAGAATGATGTTGATTGATGAGTAAATGGTTATTGATGAGTAGAAGTGAGCTATGAGAAGTAGTTTTGGTAGTATGGTGATTAAGTGGAGTTTGATTGAATTTAGAAAGGGTTTGAGCAGAATTTTTGAAGTGTGTTTCTTGGCCAGGTTTAATCTTGTTTTAGAGGAGTTTTACTCCAATTATAGATGGTTCAAGAAAGAAATAGAATTATAGTTAAAATAGAATTTGAGTATGCATACATGATGTTTGATGAAATGTCTAAGAGAAGTGTATGCATGAGTAGAGAAAACTTCTTTTTGTGCTACATGGCATTTTTGCATTACATGTTTGTACTTAGAAAGAATTAAAAGCATGAGCCATCCACATGCATACATATGCATATGTATGAGAACCTAAAGAATAAAGAAAGAAAAAGCTAGAATGCTTTAAAAGAATAAAAGAATAGGTTGTTGCAATGCGGAACCCGTGAGTGATAAGAAGAAGAATATTCCCACATACACGCCGTCTTAAGTGAGCGGCCTAAGAAGAAGAAGAAGAAGAATTTATACGGCCCATAAGAGTGTATGTGGATGAGGGTTGTACCAAGAAGAAATACCTACATGCATGGCGTACTGTCGGAGGCACCCAGAATTAAAACCTTCCGAACCTAACTACTGAACTGTAAATAGGGTAAGCAAAGGTCGATCCCACGAAGAGTGTCTAGCCGAATTTTCTTTGATGTGAAAAAGGCTGGGGGGTTTGTGTAAAAACAGAAAACAATCTCAGCAAAAACAAAAACAATTTAATTCGAATTCAATCAAAATGATGAACTTGGTCTCTGTCAACATCCACCATCGGAATCTTACAACTGATCATTGATGCAAAGATAATCAATTCACACATTGAATATTCACCGTTGGAACTAATTTCCTATCTCTCCTTAATTGTAATTAATCAGGAAACAAGTGATCCTAATTAATCTTACCTCTAAACAACCCTAGACAAGCGCTCAAGATTTAATCTAGTGGCAGCCTTAAGAATTAGAGAGATCGATGAAGCTAAACAACACAAACACAAGCGGTTGTATTTAATTTAGTTGAATGTTCTTCGTAAGGTTACTAATTCCCTGACCCAGCAAATTACTAACCCTAATTGCTTCACAAGTTGGAGGGATCAAACAATTACGGATTTGGTATCAAACTTAGCAATAGATTTCAACAAATAATACACTAGTAGGGCTCCTAGTAATTAAATGCATCAATCATGAAAATATGCACAGAATAACATTTAATACTCAAACATGAATTTAACACTAAAAACAGAAAGATCTCACAGTTTATTTGATTCCGAGGTTTCCGTTTCCTTCGACCAAGTTACAAAAGTTCTAGCCGCTCATGGCCATAACAAAAACTCAAGAGAAAGAAAAATTCCCGAGCCGAGAAGAAAGAGACGTGGTTCCCCTCCAAAACCCTAATCTGATCCCTTTAGCAAAAATCCAGATTCAAGTGTTTGAATCCCACCCAATCTCCTAAAAGAAATATTCTAATATCCTAAATTAATCCTAATTTGATTCTAATTAATTAAAAAAATAAGATAAAGTCCTAAAATAAAATAGGAAAGTGGTGATTCTGAGCTGTAACTTGTGTGCCACATGTCCTCAAATCTTCCAATAATAACCTGCCCAATTGATTTGCATGACAAGGCAGAATGCTCCAGGACGTCCAGTGCAGATGTGTCAACTTCAAGCGCAATTACAACCTTGATTCAGTGAGTATCTCTCAAACCTCAAAACATAAAAGTTGTAGATATATTTATTAGCGTTACACATCATTTTTAATCATCTCAATCGGAGCTCGGATGAGATAGTTATGCCCAGATTACAAAACAATGTTGAAACTGTCCGAATTCACTTAATTAGTTCCGCTTTGCAATTAACACCTCTATTTGAATCCTAAATCAAAATAGAATAATAATGAGTATATTTAGGCAGCAAATAAGTATAAAAGACTAGACATTAAGGGGGGGTAAATATGACATTTTGTATTCCCATCAATGCACGCCACCTTAATTGAGTGGCCTAAGAAGAAAAGAATTTGTATAGTCCGTAAGAGTGCATGTAGATGAGGATTGTACTCACTCACATGGCCAGGGTTCCGAATCCATGCATCAACCGAGTCCGATTAGCAAAGAATAAGGAAGAATAAGGAAATATAAGAAATAATGAGCAAGCAAGAAAGAAAAGAAAAGAAAAAGAAAAGAAAGAAAGAAAAGAAATAGAAAGAAAGAAATATAGAAAAGAAGAAAGAAAATGTACCTCTATGCATTTTGTGCATTTGCATCTCATCCATGCATGTTACCATGATTCCTATCATGGTTAGTGAGAGATAAGAAAAGAAAGAAAGAATAGAGAGAATTAGAAAGAAAGAACAAAGAAAGTTAGAATAAAAGAACAGAGAGAACTAGAAACAGAGAAAGAAAAAAGAAAGAACAAAAAGAATAAAGTAAGAAAAGAACCCAAGATTAATTCACGGGGATAGAAGAGTAAAGGATTTACTTACTAAGCCATTAATGCTCACCCATTGTTTTTCCTTGTTTTGCAGGAAATAGGTGAGAAACGGTCGAATGGACGTCGAGAAGAGGAAAGAAATGGCATTACTGTCCACCATTATTAAGGCTTTTGTATATGCTATTTTATTATGTAAAGAATTATATATATTGAGTAAAGAAAATTTTTGGGGTCATTTACTTTTCATTTTATACTTATGTGTTTTATTTTGTATAATTTCCAAGTATACTAGTTAAGGAAGAAGGTATTACACAACACCCCCTGAAGTTCAGACTCGGAAGAAAGATACATCAATTCTTCATGTAAGACAACATCCATGGTCACAAACGTTTGTTGAGTTGGAGGATGATAACATCAATACCCCTTTTAATGAACATCATACTCAACGAAAACACGGGCATTGATGTTTATGAAGGTGAACAAAGGCGATACAACCAAAAACATGAGGCGATAAGTTCAGGATCGTTGGAGCATTCACTACGTTACTAAGAGCCTGAAAAGGTGTTTGGAACCTAATGGAACTATAGGGTACCCGATTGATTAGGTAGGTTGCAGAAGTAAGAGCTTATCCTCAAAAAGATAACGGCATGTGAGCTTTTATTAATGAGGCACAAACGACCTCCAATAAGTGCCTAATTTTTCGCTCAGCAACACCATTTTTGTTGGGGTGTGTTGGGACAAGTAGTCTAATGAATGATACCATGTGCTGCCAAGTATTGTTGAAGATCCGAACTTTGATATTCTCTTCCAATTATTACTTCAAAGGACCTGAATCTATGCATTATACTGCGTATAAACCATTTTGTGAAATCTCTGAAACAGCAAATTAACCTCCCTTTTGGATTTCATTAGACATACCCAAGTCATCCTTGTACAGTCATCAATAAAAGTAACAAACCATCGGGATCCACCTAAAGTAATAACTTGTGATGGCCCCCAAACATCTGAATGTATAAGCATAAAAGGACTTGGACTTTTGTTTAATGTTATTAGGAATGGGACTCGATGACTTTTGGATAATTCAAAAATGTTGCAGCAGAAGTTACTGATATCATTTTTTTCAAACAAACTTAGAAAAAATTTATTCAGATAGTCGAACGAAGCATGTCTGAGGCGCCGATGCCATAACCAAATGTCGGATTTTTGTTTATCCCTTTTAGAGTAATCTACAGTCAAGGCCTGTTGTAACATGACAAAACTTTGTGTCTCTAAATCCAAGTAATACAATTGCCCCCATCTAATACCACAACAAATTGTTTGCTTTGTTTGAATACTTTTAAACTCACAGAATTCAGGTCAAAAAATCACCACACAAGATAAGCTTTTGGTTATTTTGGAGACTGACAACAAGTTATAATTTAGGGATGGGACAACTAAGACAGAATCTAAGTGTAAAGAGTTTTTTAGGGTTAACGAACATTCCCCAATGACCCGATTAGATTCACCATTGGCAGTAGAAACAAAGTTTTGTGAGGATGACTTGAGGTTATAAGCATGTCTAGAATCAATTTCATATGATTGGTAGCACCAAAATCAATTATCCATGCACTATTAGAAACAAATGTACACATATTTAAAGACTTGCCATCATTTCCAACAGTAGCTACAAATGATGCAGATTGTTGGACATCTGCTTTCTTTTCCACAACAACATCAATAGAACTTTTCATTTTGTCATTGTTGAGCATGTCGGGTTTAGTTGCCTCTGAGTAACTTGCTTCCAAATTTGGAACCGCATTTCATAGAATTTCTCCACACATCCTCCCCTTTTTTTGGAACTATTTGACCCTAATGTTTTTTGCTATTTGACTATTCCTTTTTTTTTTTTTTACCGACTCCTTTTTTTTTTTTTACTTTCTTTGTCTCTTCCTTTTAAAGAGTTAAGGAAGCAAACAAAAAAACAAAAACTCAAACTCTCAAAAAAAAAAAAAAACTTACTTTCAAACTCTCAAAAAGACTTTCTCAGCGCCTCCTCTTGGTAGCAGGTGGCCATCATCGTTCACTTTGACAAATCAATTTCTGAGTTTCTCGGCGACAGTGGTAGTCGCAGATCATCGTCAAATCAACAGTGACATGGTGTTTTGAACTTCTCGGCAATGGTAGCAACAGATGGTGATGGGCGACTTTTTTCATAGCGTTGTTGGGCGATCGATTTCCAGTGATCGATTCTCATGGACTGGTGATTGACTTGCGACAACTAGGCAGATCGACGATTGGGCTTTTTTTTTTTTTTTTGGTGACTTTGTTTGGACTTTGGATTATTGGTTTTGGAATTTTTTTTTTCTGGGTATTTTGGTTGTTCGTGGCAGCCAAAGTTTGTGGTTAGGTGGCTTGATTGGATTTTGGTGTTGGGGTTGCATTTGGGTTTGATTGGACTGCGGCTGAAAATATTTTTCTGGGTATTTTTTGTTGATTTGCGGCTGGATTTGATGGCTGGTGGTTGGCTTGATTGATTGTGGGTTGAAAAAAAAAAATTTCGTAGGTGTTTTTGTTGTTTGCAGTGGCTAAAGATGGAGGTTGGATTTGTTTTTGGGTTGGGGTCGAATATTGGTTGATTATAGATTGGTTTTCAGCTGCAGGTTTGTTTATTGATGATGGTTGATATGGGATGAGGTTGAATATTGGTTGAATGATGATTGATGTTTGATGGTGGTTGAATATTGGTTGGTTTTTGACTGGGGGTTTGTGTATTTGGCATATTTGATATGTGCAGGATTGTGTTTTTTGGTGACCAAAGTTTGGAGGATTGGTTGGTGGGTTGGATTGTGTAATAGCCACTACTACTCAAAACATTGTAAAGAAATACATATAAAATAACATAAGGAAATTGGGCCCAAATTTTTCTTTTATTAAACATATATACATACTTTTTACAAACATATACGTTTTTACACAAAATATATAACGTATACAAAAGTCATCAAAACATCAGAGACAGTGGAACCACTCCTCCTCGCACGCCGACATCCATCCGACAGTGTTCCTCACCTAGGTCCTGCAAAACATGGAAAAACAACGGGGTGAGCACTAAAATAATGCTTAGTAAGTAAATCCTCTACTCAAACTATCCCCGTAACTCTCTCTTACATTCTTTCCTTACATCCTCGTTCAATATCTCTTTGGGTACATCTTTCTTTTCCTCTTTCTCTTTCTCTTAGAACTCTTTTCTAATAACTCTTTCATATGTCACGACCCCATCTCACCGGGGGCACGGCCGGGACTCACTCCCGCTACGTGACCTCTATTCACTCTAGCCGATCGGACTCGGTTATGCATGGATTCGGAACCCTTGGCCATGTGAGTCTATAATCTCTCTCTCGGGTACTGGGTATAGCCCTCATCCGCATGCCCTCTCACGGGCTACACCACTTCTCTAGCTGATACTCATGCCTCTCTCTCAATGCGGCGTACATGCGGGAATACTCTACCCATTACTCACGGGTTCCCCATCGCACAACCTACTCTATTCTCTTAACTCTTAAAGAACTTATACTCAAGCTCTCTACTAAATCTCAAGCTAATTCTCAAGTGTATAAACAAAGGTGTAGAGCTACCTCATGCTCCCTAATGCACTAATGAAATGCCAACTACAAGAGTTCCTCAACACAGTCATTCTGCACCAGTCACACTAAAACGGCCATAACTTATGCTATACACCTCGGATTACTACGGTTCTGGTCTCGTTTCAAAGATTAGAAACAGGGCTACAACTTCTCTGTTTTGGTCTCAGCCCAGTTCGGACCGTAAGATACTCAAAAATTACTCAGAAGGTTACGGCAGTGACAGGGCAGATTTCACTTAGGCATTTCCTCAAACATCTCATGTGCATATAAACACCCTACGAAAATTACTACTAAACTTCATTTTTCTAGCCATCCAAATTGGGGAAAAACTCCCTCAATTACTCCTAATCCCTGTCAAGAAAAGCACTCCCAAAAAGAATTACACAACATCTCACAAACTTCATCTCAAACTCCATTCTCAATACACATATCAACAACACTTCTCATATTTAATCAATCCCAACTACTAAGACTAAGCATACATCTCATCTCAATTTTCAGTAGGTATACCATGTACATACATAATTAAAATAAGTCTCTACTCAAAGCTTAGTCATAACTCAACTTGGTTGGATTTACTTACCTTGTGCAAAGATGGGTTCCTTAGCACCTTCTCCTTCCCTTTGTTGGCTTGTCTCTTCTCTACAACTCAAAACACCCACAAGGACAGCAACAACACAATAAGACTTCACTATAAATACAAGAAAACTTACATCTAAAGCATGAATTCTTACCTTAGAAAGCTTTAGATGAAACCTTTACTCAAAATTCCTCTTAAAAACCTTAGAAATCTTGGAAAATTGGGTGGAGAAATTGAGAGAATATGGGCAATGGAAGAGGCGGTGGAATGAAGATGAATGAGGGCTTTCTCTACACTTTACTCTTTTTAGTTCATATAATAAGCTTCATTTCCCATTTTGCCCTTGTCCTTTCTTGGAAATTCCATCTATATCCTTTGATTCTTTACAACTACACCCCCATACAAACACAATCTCTACTAAATTTCCTTTCATTTTACTCCCCACTTTTCCTACTAATTAGGGGTAGAATGGTCATTGTGTCCCAAAAGGAGAATTCTCTAGAAAACTCAAGAATCTTGGTTTTTGGCTCTTCGCCGCGGCGAAGAATTTTTCGTCGCCTCGGCGAAATTGGGCAGAACCTACCCGAATGCCACTTCTCCTCCTCGCCGCGGCGAAGTTTGAATTTCCAACTTCACCAAAACTCAACCCAATTCAAGGCAACAATTCAACCAACTCAACATACAAACTCAATTTAAGTTAAAACAATAAACTTTTAGCTAATACGACAAATCTTAAATACGTACCTCAAGTGGGATATTACAGATTGGTTGTAGTCGTTTCCTCCTTCTTGGATGGACGATAATGGGATGATACTTGTCAGTGATTTTTTCCGCTGGTTACTCTATGATGAGTAATTTTTTTTAATCAGAGAGTGGCTCTGATACTATATTTGTTTGAAGAATTGGGTTTTCAATTCATTTATTTATTCTCATGATTACATGTTTTTATAGGTAAAATACATTTTACGTAATCTCCTAATTATGTCAATACAATATACGACATAATTAGGAGACTATAAGATATCAATTACATTATGAATATCTTAAGACTAACATAATTAAGAGATTACGGTATATTCTTGAAATATTTGGTAAATTGGTAAATCTCTACAGTAATCACCGGAAAATTTGCAAGTCCCATTCCAGATATTTTTTTTTTCCTCTTTTTTAGCGCCACACAAGTAACATCAAAATCAATGTGAAAATCAAAAGTTAACAATCTATGTGCAAAACACATGGCTGGAAAGTAATGTAATGGAGTTTTAGATAATATGAAGTAAGTTTCTTTTCTTTAGGTTGAAATTTTAGAAAGATTGCCAACTCGAGTTAATGTTGGTAAATGAGGTATATATTTTATAAATAAATCAATTTTCATGGTTTGTTTATTTAATTTTCTGGGTATAAATTTATAAGAAAATAGCATAATTTAACTTTTTAATTTAATGATCAGCACCAAAAACATATGGCATTTTGAAATTCGTGATCAATTTTTCCTTATTTTATAATAAAAATAATTATTGGAAGGAATTACTAATTCATTTTACAGATCTCATTTGACTTAAAAGTTACCTAAAAGTTGGATTGAATTAAAAATAAATAAAGTTAGTCTTTTAAATATCTCTATTTTCTTCAAACAGTAGCCTATAAAAAGTTGATGTAAACATGATAAAATTTGATTTAAATATCTCTATTTTCTTTTAATTATTATTATTAAAAAGGGTTTGTCCTAATTAACAATGCCACAGAAACTTGTAAGCCAAGAGTTCTCATTCACCATGGATTCCTTGGATTGGCTCATCGGGTCAACTCATTTGGAGTCACTATCTGAAATGAGTGTGTCACGTGCAAGTGGAAAGGTAAAATACAAAGGAAGATGAAAACCAATAGATAAGCAATAAAATGATCATTTTACTTGGAAAATTCATAAGCGAAGTACTACTTAGCTTTATTGCTTTAATTTTATTTTCTAAGAATTAATAATTAGTTAATTAATTTTATATATTGTGGGGCCATAGTTTAGTTCAATGGAAAATCAGTTGAACTCACTCTTCTAAACAATACAACATTGGGTTCTTACAATTGATTACGTTTTCCGGGGAGAATGCATTTTCATATTTATGGATTTTAATATTATGATAATTATTATTATTGGTGGTGTATGGGCTCACTTCACTCTAAAGGTGGGCCATCCAGTGGTTTTATGGTCCACGACCAAACCAATATTCATGTATGCCACGTGGATAATAGCTGCTGAATGATATAAGCATGAAGTGTGATGATGATCAACCCCAACACCCCCAAAAAAAACACACACACACACACACACACACACACATATATATATATATATATATATATATATATATATATATATATATATATATAACAGTAATACTAGGTTTCATCACCTTTTTACATCACTCTCTCACATCATGACATGGCAGGTGACGTGACAACGCCACATCAACAAAATGCCATGTCATTTTCCTCCAAATTCAAAAAAACCCAAAATTCACTCCTTCAAATCATACACTTGAAGGCTTGTACAATTTCTCAACCATCTTCCTATACTTTGCGCACAACCCTAAACAAGCAAGGGACGCCGCCTAACAAAAGAAAGCAGGGAGCCAGAATTTACACGCTTTACACATGCCTTAAACTGCCAAAAGAAACCTTCCAAGGATGGAAAATAAAAAAGGTCTTTACACAGCCAAGAGAATAGTAGTAGCCACAACACAAGACCCAAAAAAAAACCTGGAGCAAGAGCATAAAATGAGTAGATATCCTAGAGCAAATCAATATTGTAGAATTGACTCTTTGTAATAATGTTCATTCATCAATAACAGGCATTTTATTTTAAATCGCATAAATCATTATTGTATTTATTGATATATGTCATTAGAATGGTAGAACCGTGACAAAGATATCAAGTGTCTTAAATCTTGATAGTGAGAACCCTATGAGCACATAGGTGACCATTCTAGAAACGTCCGTAGCCCTAGTATTATTCTGAAGTAAGGGCACATATAATACGGTAAGGCTATCATAGTGTTGAATGACCCTGTCGAAAGGCAGTGACTGATCTCACTTGTCAAGGTTTTTTTATGACAACCTGGTGCAACACATGGGTGCTTGCTGTAGGCAAGTTCACTGGACTAACCGACTAGAGGATTCCATATGGATGGTAACCCTAGTGTCTATGGAACAAATCCTCTAACGAATGGTGGTACATGTGATCCTTAGACTTGAGATCATCGGAGTGCCTTGTGCACCGATTGGTGTAGTTTGACACTAGCCCAACATAGTTCTATTTAGAGTTGTCAATATGGTAGTGATTGACTGCATTAAGGAGTGTATCAAGACTATGGTGGATCGACAGAGGATTCATCACTCCCGAATATGGGGGAAGTTATCTCACGACGCAATTTAGTAAATGGAAATGACACTAAAACTGTGGCCACAATGGGATTGAGTTGTTGCTCTATCCAGTTTATAATTCAGGTCATTGGTCCAGTAACTAAATATATAATATCGAGAGTAACCGAGGTTGACACTATTTCTATGCCTCAGTCTAGTTGAGATAATGAATGATGAAAGGATTGGATTGTACCATAACCATATTGTTGATAGGTAGCTGCTTCGTTGAATCCGAATCTATCGGGTGGCCATAATGCCTTGCTAGGGGCCGATCTTGGTCTGTGTGTAGTGAGATGATTAATTGGTATTAATCACGATACTACACACTACCGGTATGATAAGGAGCCTATGGGTTACACACATAGAAGATAATTTAAGAACCAGTTTATAAGAAGGGCGTTTTTGTCTTTTTAGGCAAAAAGGGTATTTTGGTAGTCTCACAGTGCAATTAAATTTGCTGAGGTCGTAGCCTTTATTTAATTTGATATTAAAATTAAAAAAGTGAGATTACGTTTAAATATGTGTTCGCATATATTTAAATAAATTATCATTATTGTTAAATGTTAATATATATATTAATTGAATTTAATTGAGATAATGATAATTAAAATTAAAATATCTAAATGGGGCTGTTTGGATACAAGGGGTGTTTGGATTGGTGCCCAAGTCTATTCCATGATGGAATAGGGCAAAGTGTGCACTATATAAGTGCAACACTTTGTGAATTAATCAATTAATTCATTCAATCATTAAGATTAAAATATTCCAGCCCCTTTCTCTTCTTCCCATGCTAGTTTGCCTTTTTGCTTGAATCAAATATTATTTGATTCCTTCTTGGTTCTTAAGGCTAAATAAGATTTAGCAAATCACTCTTTAGTTCCTTGTGGTTATCTTCGTGTGGACTATGGTTGGTTCGATCCTACCCTTGGGTCGGTTGCGAAACCCGTCTAGAGATAAGTTGGAGGAGCTTCCAAATGTGCGTATGATTTCTTAACTCTAGAGTGTGTTTTCTACAGATTCTAATTTATTATATAAACTGTAAATTTGTGCCCTAATCTTGGTTCTAAGGAACGATCCATGTTGTAAATAATATTTGTTTTTCACTGCCATGACTTGATCGTTTCCTAACAGTGGTATCAGAGCCATGGGTACCAAATTTCACAGTTTATTGTATGATTTATAACATTTATTTGATTGATAACATGTTATTATTGTTAAATCTGCAAAATCTACTTTTGAATGAGTGATTCAATTGATCAATTGGTTTAATAATATGTTGATGGATGTTATATTGATTGGTTGGTATCTTGGTCGAATGCTTGTGCATTCGATTTGATTTGGATACGTGTTATTACACGAAAAACTGCAAAAATACGAATTGGGATGCGATTTTAAAGGGATTTCGAATTAGTGCGAAATAGCAACTTCATGTCGACAAGCGTTCTTGCTGGAATTTTCAAGGTTGCCTGTTTCGCCGCGGCGAAACAAAACTTTGCCGTGACGACAAAGTTGCTGTCCCAATTCTGTGTTTTTCATGAAAGGACCAAACTGCAGTTTTTAATAACCTATAAAGCCAATAACCATTCTACATATATAAGAGGGTAATTAATAATAAACCCACCCAATTCAAAAAAAAAAAAAAATTTTGATTGTTTTTTAAATGAATGCCATGTACTTGTTTGTATATTGCATGGTGCTTGGAACATGAGCCTTATGACCTATGGTGAATGTTCTAAATTATTTTTGGGTATGTATGGTTGTAAGTTTTAAAATAGGGCCTGTATGTCCTGCCTTTCTTCCCTTTCTCGATGTACATTCTTTTCTCATCTCATTCCCCTCGAATGTAAATCGAGGTTTCTAAATTTATTGATGTAAAATTATTTTGAGACTAATTTTATTGTAAATTTAGTATGACGTTTTTGTAATGTACTTGAGAGGTAGCAAAGGACGAGACAATCGTACTTAAAGACTCAAGATATTTTTACAGGACCCCTAGGTGACCTATCGATTCCTCTAGGCTCGAGGAAATCGGTTTAGTTTGGGCCATGTACTGGCACATTTTAATATTTTCTTTAGAATGCATGCTAAGGTTGAATGTTCAATAACATGTCAAACAATGTCATTCTAACAAAGATAATAATCTCGTGAGACATTAAATAATAAACCCTCAATTAAAGTATATTAAGTTACGTATGCCTTCCATCACCATGGTTTTAATCAAACCACTGTTTATCGGAACCTTGTTCGCCAAAGCGAAAGGTACACTTCTACCAGTGGGAGGTTAAAATTCATTGGAGTTTTCTTTAATAGTGATGGGTCGACTTAAAATGACGGTTTTGCTTGTTCACCAAAGCGAAGGTTGATAAACGCGTCATAGGCAGAGTAGAGAAGTACACATATTGTGTACACGGTGGCATGTAGTGATGTAATAACTGCTTTCTACTAGTTTACTTTAGAACATATACAATAAAAACATACATAAGTAGTATATGAAAATAGTTGGGCCCAAATTTTTCTTTATGCTTTCCCATTTTGCCCTTACACTTTTTTGAAAATTCCATCCTTGTCCTTTAGTCAATTACCATAATGCCCTCATTTTTATTGTATTCTTTATGAAATTCTATCTCTTTTCACTCCCCACAATTTTAACTAATTTTGAGTGAAAAGACTATTTTACCCTTAATACAAGTTTAAGGCATTTTCTTCATATTCTCTTAAAATAATTCTAACAAAAATTAACTAAGGGCTATAAAACATAATTCAAATCACGTACCTACATTTTGGGCGTTACAAGTGACCACTCTACTAATATTGAGAATCACAGTTGAGGACGATGGTTAGGGCCATTGGATTGTGTGATTGGCTTGTTGGCTTCTTCACATTTGAGGTTGATAGTAGGAGCTATCAAATGGTGTGGATTAAGTTTGTTGACCTACCTAATCAACCAATTTTGGCTTGCTCATCAAAGCAAAGGTTTGAAATGCGCCAGAGGGGATCTCAGTCCACTAGGAAAACCAACAGGCTTTCCCGAGTTAATAGTGAGGGCTATTGACTTGAGGAAAATAGTGGGAGCATCGTTTAATAAAAGGACCATATTAAATAATAATGAACTTTATAATGACTTTATCTTTTCTGCAAATGTAGATTCACCAAAATGAGCATTAGGAACCTACGACCAATAATCGAGAAAGAAAACAAGTTGGATGGATCCAATTTCTCAGACTGGTATCGTAATCTTTGGATTATACTCAAGTCGGAAAAGAAATTGTATATCCTTGAAAAGCCATACATGGCTAAGCCTGATCTTGATGCCACTCAGAAAGTAAAGATACTTATCAAAAGTTCCTTAATGATGCTGATGGCGTTCAATGCTCAATGTTAGCATCGATGATACCAGTGCTACAAAAGCAGTATGAGAATATGGATGCTGCTGCCATTATTCTACACCTCAATGAGCTTTTCGAAGGGAATGCTCGACATGAGAGGTACAAGGTGTCAAAAGCACTATTTGGAAGTCGTCTGACTAAGGGAGCCCAAGTTGGTCCTCATGTGCTTAAGACGATCAGGCACATAGAGAAGCTTGAGACTTTGGGATTTGAGTTGGATTCAGAATTACAAATGGATTTAATTCTACAATCCTTGCCTGACTCTTATTCACCATTCATAATGAACTTCAATATGAACACAATGGTGAAAACCTTATCAGAGCTTTTGAACATGATGAGGACTACAGAGCACGACTTGAAAAAGTTTAAGCATATTTTACTGGTTGCTGTCAGTAAAGGAAAGGGTAACGACAAGGGTAAGGCTAAGGCCAAACCCAAGCCTAAACCCAAAGGACAGGTTGCTCTTGGGCCTGAGAGTGGCATAGGGAAGGGCAAAGTAGTCTGCTTCTATTGTGGCAAGCCTAGCCACTGGAGGAAACACTGCAAGGCTTTCCTCACAAGCAAGAAGTAGTCAGATGCCACAACTTCAGGTATATTTATGATTGAGATTAACTTCTCTCCCTCAACATCTTAGGTCATTGACATAGGATATGGTACTCACATTTGTACTAATGTGTAGGGACTAAGGCAGAGTAGAGTGCTCACCAAGGGAGAGGTGGACCTACGAGTTGGAAATGGAGCACATGTGGCTGCATTGGCTGTAGGGACTTACTATTTATCTTTGCCTATGGGCTTGTTGTTGGAACTACATAACTGTTATCCTGTACGTTCTATTTCTAGAAATATTATTTCAGTATCTACTTTGGATAATAAAGGGTATCATTTTGAGATATCTAATGGATTGTTATCCTTTAGTTTGGATGGTATTCTATTTGGAATTGCAAGGTTATATAATGGGTTATATGTTGTTCTTGATTTAAACAATAAAAATATTCTCAATGTTGAAACTAAGAAAGCTAAACATAGCAATCAAAACCAGACATATCTTTGGCACTGTAGATTGGGTCATGTTAATAAAACCTGCATTGCAAAACTTCAAAGGGATGGAGTTTTGGACCCTTTTGACTTTCAGTCATTTGAGGTATGTGAGTCATGCCTGTTAGGCAAAATGACCAAGTCTCCTTTCACAGGACAAGGTAAAAAGGCTACTGAATTGTTAGGCATCATCCGTAGTGATGTATGTGGTCCAGTAACAGTTGAAGCTAGAGGTGGATATTCATCCTTCATCACATTTACTGATGATTTCAGTAGATACGGTTATGTCTACCTTATAAGACATAAATTTGAAGCCTTTGATAAATTCAAAGAATTCAAGAATGAAGTACAGAATATGTTGGGCAAAAGTATTAAAGCCCTTTAGTCGGATCGAGGAGGTGAATACTTAAGCTCAGGGTTTTCTGAATACCTGAAAGAATGTGGGACAGTATCACAACTCACCCTTCCGTTTATACCCCAACACAGTGGAGTATCTGAAAGGAAGAATAGGAACCTTACTTGACATGGTTTGGTCCATGATGAGTTTTAGTGATCTACCTGCATCATTATGGGGTTATGCCTTAGAGACTGCTACTCACGTTTTGAACCGTGTGCCGTCAAAGTTAGTAGATAAGACTCCATATGAACTATGGAGTGGGCGAAAGCCAAACTTGTCTTATCTAAGCATTTGGGGTTGTGATGCGTGTTTCCTACAACATGCAATATGTAGCAAGTATACTAGTCGCTCAAGTAATAAAGTGATGAGTGAGTATCGTTCCCACGAGGATTGCTAGCTAAGCACTAAGTTTCTTACTGTTCTCAAGTTGGAGCAATAGACTTCTTTTGCATTAATGGGAGCAAATTAAAAGTAAAAACTAAAGCTGAAATTACTAACTTAAAAATTTAACTACGAACGCGAGATGAAGAACATGGATAAATTCAATTCAATTAAAACGGGTAGGGTTTTGACTTCATCCGGACTTTATGGGTTAAACCTATGAATTAAACTAAATTCATATTCATATGCATTGGTTGTAAATCGAACTCTCTAAAGTGTTAAAGATACCTTCTCAGGCTATGTTTCCCTACTTTTCTTTATTAACCTTCCACACCCAACAATTTGAAAGTTAACAAATCCAAGCTCATTAAGCATAACAATCCTATAATGATTTCATTAATTCTTGAATCTATTTCTAGCATCCAATACTACAATGGTGATTACCCAAGAAGCCTAACATGATTCATTTCTCAATCTCATCATGTTCATCACATATAAGCAGTAAAACTCAGAGCAAACACACAATCAAAGCATAATCATATGAAAATAAAACAACCATTCGCTTAACCCATTAAAATCCGAATTACAATCAAAACCCTAAAATGGGTTAGTTCATAGCTAACTCAATACTACAAACAAGAAAAACGAAAATATTAAAGTTCAACATAATGAAAATAACAAGAAAGATAAGAAATCTCCCCAATAGACGAATCCCCTTGGTTCAAAATCGAATCTTCACCCTTGTTAATCTCTAAATCACTCCAAAATCAATCTAAGAAAATGTAAAACTGCTAACCCTACTTCCTGAACGACCCTCTACAAAAAGGCTAAGTTTTCGTTTTATACTTCGCCCCAAAAACCTCAGAAAAACCTAGAAAAAAAAAATGTGCGTTTTACAAAACTAAAAATTGCAGACGTCGACGCGACGAAGAAGGAAACAGATCTGGCTTGTGACTAGCGCATTTCGCCACGGTGAAGAACAAATCTTTGCCGCGGCGAAGCTTCTTGAAAAATTCTGAAATTACAGAATTGCCCCGTTGCTTGTATCTTCGCTTGATTCTTCGATCTTCGGTGCTCTCCCTTGCAAACAAGCTTCATAGTGCTTTATTCTACTTCAAAACTCTCCCAACTTTTGAGATTCGCTTACTTCTAAGTCTAGAATTTCCAATTTTGTCCTTATTTGAGCTAAATGTCCATTTTAACCTGAAACATGAAATGTAAAGAATTAGGCAACAATTCAGGTAAAAAATGAACTAGAAAGTACTTGAAATCCGACTAAAAAGTCTAATAAAAACGGTATAATCCACGGATTATCAGGTTGCAAAGCTTATGTTAAGAAATTGACTTCGAATAAGTTGGGCCCAAAATCCTGTCAATGTATATTTGTGAGGTATCCAAAGGAGACCAAAGGATACTATTTCTACGACCTAGAAGAGCGTAAAATTTTTATAGCTTGTTCTGGTGTCTTCCTAGAAAATGATTTTTTCTAAGAAGTATTAGTAGGAGAAAAGTAGAACTCGATGAAGTTCTAGAGCCACAAATTATGCTAGATGAAGGACGAGATGATGTGCCACAGGAAGTGGTTGAACATCATGAGGAGGTTACCCCACAAATTGTGGATCAAAGTGAACCACCTCAGGTAGCACAAGAGCTATGTAGATCTGAGAGAGTATGCCATGAGTCCGAAAGATACGGTTATCTCATGACTCAACATGGTGATATACTAGTCTACCAAGATGATGAACCCAGAACCTACGAAGATGCTATATCGTATCCAGATTCCATTAAATGGCTTGAAGCCATGAAATCTGAGATGGACTCCATGTACTAGAACCAAGTATGGTCTCCGGTGGAACCACCTGAAGGGATAAAACCCATAGGGTGTAAATGGGTTTTCAAGAAGAATACTGACATGGATGGCAAGATGCATACTTATAAGGCACGACTGGTTGCCAAAGGTTTCAAACAAATTCATGGTATTGACTATGAAGAAACCTTTTCGCCGGTTGCGATGATTAAATCCATCCAGATTATGCTTGCGATTGCTGCATATCATGACTATGAGATTTGGCAAATGGATGTCAAAACAGCTTTCTTGAACGGAAACCTTGAAGAGGATGTGTATATGACACAACCCGATGGTTTCGTTCTTAATGGGCAAGCTAATAGGGTATGCAAGTTGCAGAGATCCATTTATGGACTCAAGAAAGCTTCAAGGAGCTAGACCATTCATTTTGATGCAGCCGTAAAAGAATTCAGTTTTATCAAGAATGAAGATGAGCCTTGTGTTTACAAGAAAGTGAGTGGGAACGGAGTGGCATTCCTAGTGTTGTATGTCGATGACATACTTCTGATAAGGAATGATATACCAAACTTGCAGTTAGTAAAGACTTGGTTATCCAAGTGCTTCTCCATGAAAGACTTAGGGGAAGCAGCCTACATCCTTGGAATAAAGATCTATCGTTATACATCGCGTAGATTGCTTGGCCTATGTTAGAGTGCATATATTGACATAGTACTGAAAAGATTCAATATGGAAGAATCATTAAGAAGGTGGATGCCATATAGTTCGTCACTTTTCAAGCAATTTTTACCTTATCTTCCAATTCGAATTGATTTTTGGCTAAAACATTAACATTTTAGGTCTATGTCTCAAATTTTTAACACTTCAAGAATCAACTCAATCGGACTTCTATAACTTCAGTTATGACTGATTCAATGAAGCATGTATAGTATAAGTCTCAAAAAGCCAAATCCGAATTCTATTCATTTTAACCATGTCACCTTCATTTGCACATTCATATCATTTGCCATGTCATTCTAAGTATAAAAGGCCATAAAACCCTCCATTTTTATAGAACCAAAAAGTGCCAAAACATCGTCCAACTACAAATCTCTCAATTGGCATAATCATCCTCCATATGCACACATACACCAATCAACACTCCCATTTAAACAATCCATAACCAAAACATAGCATCACACTCATATTAACATAAATAAATGTAAGTTCCATAAACCCTAGGTGTTATCAATTGTAGTCATAAGGGAGATTTTTTTCCTTACCTTAGTATTCAAAGCACAAAGACACTCCTCCTTAGCTCCAAAGGTTCACCCTTTCTACCTTATACACATAACCACTTATGAATTTCCCTTTTAACTAAAAGATCAGAACAACTAGGGTTTTGAAACTCATCTTAAACCCTGATATTGAAGTTCTTTAAGTGTGGATTGGTGATCTCCTTTAAAAATCAAATTGAAATCCTATGAAAATTTGAGAATAAAATGCTTGGATTAGTGGCTTTTATGGTGGATTTGAGAGATGAAGAAGAAGATGATATATTTGGGGTGTACAAGGCCGACTACTCTGTCTTAAAACCATGTAAATATTTATTCCATTGTTACTCTAATGTGATTGGTCAATAAAAGTTAGATATAAGGGTCATTTGGCATAAATTTTCCATATAAGGGCGTTTTGGTCATTTCTAATACAACATAATGATTAGCACTCATTTAATGCCATTTGACTTCTTTAAAACACTTAACAATTAGCAATCCCATTAGGTAAATGACTAATTTACCCTTGGTGCACTTTTATGGATACTTAAATCATATGGATTTGCATGAAAAGACCATTATACCCTTGGTTACCGTTTATGCCATTTATTCATATCAATCAACTTTATGACCATTCTACACTCATTTCTCTTCAATGACATCACCCTTTACACTTTATAATGGCCACATCTCGAAATACATGTAAATTGACCATTTTACCCTTCCATTCAAAAAAAGAAAATTGCTTGAAAAGGTAAATTTCACACCTTAGGGCATTGGAATAATAACGTGGGGTTTACAGAGGATCTAGCAAATCCCTCTTTAGTTCCTTGGGGTTATCTTCGTGTGGACTACGGTTGGTTTGATCTTACCCATGGGTCGGTAGTGAAACCCGTCTAGAGATAAGTTGGAGGAGGCTCCAAACGTGAGTATGATTTCTTAACTCTAGACTGTATTTTCTTTAGATTCTAATTTATTATATAAACTGTAAATTTGTGCCCTGATCTTGGTTCTAAGGAACGATCCATGTTGTAAATAATTTTTGTTTTCCGCTGCCATGACTTGATCATTTCCTAACATAAAATTGCCCATAAAACAGCAACAAAAAATCAACTAGAGATGTGAATCAGCCATAGCCCCACACTGCAAACCACAGCAGCAACATCCAAACAACAACACAACAGCAAGAATGGATAGCCAACAGCAAAAATGCAGCAAGAATAGCCCCTTGCTGGTAAAAAAAACTATAGCAACAGGGAGAAAAGGAGTCTACAACAACACACAAAGACCCTAGCGCTAGCTACCTCAATGCAACCCTCACCTCCTCCCACAAAGCCAACCACTCCAGCACCAAAAACACCCCCCAACTGCTAGTCCCTCTCACCAGCCACACAAACCACAAAAACCCCAAGAGATGGGTCTGTAATAGCCACAACATCGGACCCCAAAACCAAAAAGTCAACCCACGCACCAGGACAGAAAAAAAAACTGAAACAAGATCCCTTCCTCCAAAAACATCTCTGCCAAATGCACCATGCAACAAACTAGAAACAAGCCCTACACCCTCCCACTATGCACACACCATCTGCACCAATTGGGGAGCAACTGAAAATTTTAATTAAGTTATTTGTCTTTGTGAAAACATAACTTTCCATTTCTAGGTTCTTAATTTTCTCTTCATCCAAACATAAAATTAGAAGTTAATAAGAAAAAGAAAATTATATATTAGTGTTCTTACCATTAAGGCCATCAATTCAGACTGCAATCTATTCAATTAAACATATAAAAATGAACAATTAGAAAGTCCCAAAAATCCTAAAGGAACTTTTAGAAATAAGCAATCAAATCAACTTAAAAACCCAATTCAAGAACTCAAAGATTCACCTCTGAAAAGGATAGATTGGTGGCCCGAAACGTGTGGGTTTGTAAAGGATAGCCTATGGTGGTGGAAGAGGAGTCACGAATGACGGCGGTGAGTGGTGGTGGAAGACGATAACCCACTGTGGTGGAAGAGGAGTTGCGAATGACGGTGGTGGAAGAGGAGTCACAAATGACGGTGGTGGAAGAGGAGTCGCAAATGATGGTGCTGAGTTCAATTTTCATTCGAGGGTTTCAATTGGATTTTGGGAGATAATTTTTTTTTTTTAGGAAGAGGAGTTGTGCATGACAGTGGTGGAAGACTGATTGTAGGGAAATTTTGAGAGAGATTTCTAATTTAGGGGAAGAAGAGAGTTTGACATTTTGATTTTGTTTTGAGAGAGAGATTAGATTTAGGGGGAATTGAAATTTTGGGTTTTTTCAATTTTGTTTTTTAATAATTTGGGGGGAAGTGATGTGGAATTTGGTTAATGTGGCAGGTGATGTGGCATTACAGGTTTTTTCATGATGTGAGAAGATGGTGTAAACCTAGTATTACTCGTAAAATAAACCAAGTTCCCTCCAATAGTAACAGATACCGTTACTTGGAAGTATCTAAACGTTCCGTTAACCGCCGCCTTGGAGTTGAGTTGAGTTGAGAGCACTAATTTAATTTAATATGATCAAATCCACCTTCATTTTCACGTCACGCTCATTCTCTCTCCACTTTTATTATACTATAAATATATCATCACATCCAAACTCTTCCTTATCACTATTCTTTCTTCTTTTTTATTTTTTTTTTTTTTTCTTGAAACATGGGAGATAACATTAATGTTAATGTTAATCTACCACCTGGGTTCCGTTTTTATCCAACTGATGAAGAGCTTCTTGTCCATTTCCTTCAACGTAAGGCAGCTCTCTCAGCTTGTCATCCTGATGTCATTCCTGACCTTGATCTCTATCCTTATGATCCATGGCAACTTAATGGTATATACAATTCATTATTTATTTTCTATTTAATTTGTTCGTTTTTATAAATATATGTATATTAATTACATGGGCATGCAGGAAAAGCTTTAGCTGAGGGAAACCAATGGTATTTCTATAGTCGAAAGACTCAAAACCGGATCACAAGTAATGGATTTTGGAAGGCAACAGGCATTGAAGAAGCAGTAATTACAAGAGCTAACAGGAAAATTGGAATGAAGAAATATTTTGTATTCCATCTTGGAGAACCTCCATCCGGTGTTAAAACTAACTGGATATTGCAGGAATACGGTCTCTCTGATTCTGCTGCTTCTAATACTAGTAGTAGTAATAGTAGGTCGTCTTCTAAAAGAAGAGGACATTTAAAAACAGTAAGTGCTACGTATAAAGATATATCTGCATGTATATGTGTATATATATATATATATATATATATATATATATTAATTCTTAATTTTGATATATGATGAAAAATTGAATAATATAAGTGGTTCTGTATGAATATTTTTCAGGATTTCAGTAAATGGGTCATCTGTCGAGTTTATGAAAGGAATTGTGATGACGATGAAGCTGGAACAGAACTCTCATGCTTGGATGAAGTATTCTTATCGCTAGATGATCTTGATGAAATTAGTTAGCCAAATTAGCTCCAATCAATTGAGATCTTAATGGTCCAAGACAAAGGATTTATCTAAATGCACAATCGCATCGTTCCAATGAGTGATATGATGTATGTTCCAACAAATAAAAAAAAAAAAAAAAACAAAAGAACATATTGCGGTACCAAAATTCTCTATAGCTGTGCACCTTGGACGTTATATTTATTATAAATTTTCCTTCTATTATTACAATGAGAAACGTGGAATTTCCCTGCTTAAGTTGCCAAATATTGACCTGTATAACAGTGGGCCAAATAACAACAAAGCCCGATCACAAGTTTGGGTGATAAAGATTACATTACATGAATCTAAAACACTGAGTATGTTTGCATCGGCATGTTATATTGGATAATATTAAATAAATTATATAGTATAGCATTGTATTACATAATATTATACAAGATGTTATATGATGTCTGGTAGAACATTGCATCATAAAGTTTTTATATTGTACTATGTAATTATCTAATGTTATATATACTATATCGTGTGTCAAATATGCCCTATATATTTAATTTTTATCAAAATGGAAGAAATATGCAGAGCCAATGGATGATATGGGTTACATGGAAAGGGTATGCACCGGTAGAGGTGATGTTTTTCTTCTCTTTTTGCGGAGGTTCTCACGTGCAGAGATTATAAGGCTTAATGTGAAATGAGGTGGAGCCCAAAAAGCACTTTAAGATTGCTGGGCATGTGAGCATTCCTCCTTATAGCCTTTTTAGCTTTTTGTGTTTTGTTGGTA
This sequence comes from Pistacia atlantica, assembly GCA_026229545.1. Taxonomy (NCBI): domain Eukaryota; kingdom Viridiplantae; phylum Streptophyta; class Magnoliopsida; order Sapindales; family Anacardiaceae; genus Pistacia; species Pistacia atlantica. The sequence continues at coordinate 23,525,778 of JAPEIT010000014.1, forward strand.
TTTGGTAATGGTACTTGTCTTGTGTCACATTGCTAAGGAACAATATTTTTTATGGGTGCTTGCTTAGGGCAGCATTGAGTCATGAATGATGCAAGCACTCACACACTTTAAAAAAATAACGATCCGACTCAATCTTAATTTTCCCGTTCATATATAAATTAAAAATGTATTCTCAGGCATCAATCCTTTCCCTTACATAATTATATACTTATGCTGCTGAATTACATTTGAAGCCGAAGGCAAAAACTTTAAATTAGATCTTTTGTATTTAATTAATAAATTAGTTATGATTATTCATTAATTTTTTATCAGAAAATTATATCTACATTCACACACACACACACACACACACATATTGGATTATTAAAACCTTCACATGTTTAACGATTTTAGTTACTGTTAGGGCCAAAAAAATGTCCTCGGCCTAAATAGGACCAGAAACGAAGACACCTTCAACAAAGCCGGAAGCTCAGGCCCAATTCCGATTGGGCCCATAACAGAGTTCTACATATGAGGCATGTTCGGTATGTTTTCCGAGTTTCTCACCATTTGGACCCAAGCCTTCTGATCCTATAATATATTCTGGACTTACGATCAACTTGGAGCCCACGGTTGCCTACGAATTATAGTACTACTTGAACTCTGCTAAAGAAGTCAATCACGATCTTGATTCATTTAAGGTCTGTATCCTAGGCATGTTGCGACTCCCTTTCCTATTGAGATAAGGGAGCTGAAGGCTCCACTCTTTCAGAAAACCACCGCTGAAAGGACTCTTAGTCCCACTAGGATTCGAAGATCCTGTAGTCACTATTTAAATAGAGATCAGCCCTCTCACAAAGGATAGAAACATTACACCTCTAGACCCTAGAGTTCCCACTCTTGAGAACTTCGCATTGCAGCCGCAGTCATAGTCTCCGACTAGACTTCCGATAACCTTTCCTCTCCCTAACCCTCACTAAACTAGCCTCATTCAGCCTTGCTGACTTGGGAGTCAAAGTGCCTACGACAAACACAACCCTGGTGTTTTTTGTCGCTTCACGCTTGTTTTCTTGCATGTGCAGGTGCAACAGATCGCTAGTGGCCTCAACCTCACAAAATTAGTCCCTCTTTCCGTAAAGGTAGATTTTTGCATCTACAGTTTGGCGCCCATTGTGGGGTCTCTGGTAATCATTCGTCTCATAAACCTTGCTACGTAAAGAAACTCTCTATGGCTGAAAATTCTGATAACACTAATCCTTGCCTTGAGGCCAAACCAGAGGCTCTAATCGCCCTCATGCAACAGCACTTAAACAAGGTGGCCGCAATGGAAGTTGAGGACACTACCATCTAAACAGAAAACGCCTCCATCAAGGCCAAAAACAAGTCTCTAAAAGAGAAGGTAAGTCAGTTTTATGATCTTGAGCTTCTGCCTTGTCAGGTACAGCCCAATCGGTTCCACGCCTCAGTTCCGTCTACGCAACCTCTCTAAACTCTAGAGCATAGACCAACGATCTCGGATACAAGGTCGTGCCAGCTATGTTCGTCATTAGTTAATGATTCAGCGTTGACTCATAGTAAATGGGGGCTGCTAATAAAACCACTCTCGGTCGATCTACTTCAGGCTCGAGATCAAGGCGTCCAAGTGACAGAAAGCCCGCTACAACAAGAGCCACCCATCCTCGCCATCCCGTCTCACCTTCAGCCAACCATCCCTACCCAAACCCGATTCGGCTCGGCTCGGCTCATCCTAGCTGGTCAAGCAGGCTCCCACTCCTTTAAGTCCATCCATCCCAACGAACCAAGCGAATCCCAAATAACCCCTCTTACAATCCATGTGGGGTGAAACACCTGATCAGCCACAATGAGAGTCACCCAACCGGAGGGAATGAATGGGGATCCAGGCTACCAAGCAACACATGACGGAATGATCCATCAGGCTACACCACGTGGATTGACCTAACAAGACACACCGAGTGCGAATCATGTGGCCAACCGAGTTAATCAGGACGACCTAGTGGTATCCGCCTCTCCCATGGAACAGATATTGGCAAGAGACTGGCCGACATAGAAACAGTGATGAGGCGCATACCAAGAATGTCAATCCCAACCAAAAAGAGTTAACCTAACTACTATGCTGATTCACCCTTCGTGGATGCAATCGCGCTAGCCGAGATGCCACACAAATTCACCATCCCCAGCATGAAGCCCTATGATGGCACAATCGACCCAGATAACCACATAGCCTCCTACAAGCAATAGATGTTTGCCGTCTCGATACCCCTAACACTGAGGGAAGCCTGCATGTGTAAGAGCTTCGGTTCAAGCCTCTCCGACCTAGCTCTTCAGTGGTATACTAACCTCCCAAACAATTCAATCAACTCATTTGCCCAGCTCACCGACACCTTCGTTGAGCAATTCGCTAGCAGTAAAAAACTCAAGAAGTTATCAGCTAACTTATACAAAGTCTACCAGAAGAGGGGGGAGCCACTAAGAGAATACGTTAGCAGATTCAACAAAGAAAAAATCTTCATCCCCTTCTGCAACCTAGAGACGGCAGTAGACACCTTCAGAAAGGGTTTCCTCCCAGATGGAGAACTATACAAAGACCTGATGAAGCTCAGCTACATCACGATAGAAGATGCCCTGGCCAGAGTTGTGATTCAAATAAGATAGGAGGAAGATGAGATTAACAGGATGAGGCATGCCAAGTATGACGACCGTCACTAAAGGCGGAATGATAGAAGGTTAGAGTCCAGATTGATTGAGCCCCGTTACCAACCCCCTCCATGCAATCTGAACAAAGTCAAAAAACCATACAATCGCTAACCAATTAGAGTTGACAATAGACCATCTGGATCGAACCAATGCAAAGTTCTAGAGTACAACCTTAACTTCGAACTAGCCCAGGTTGTGGCAATCATGAAAGGCGGAATGATAGAAGGTTAGAGTCTAGATTGATTGAGCCCCGTTACCAACCCCCTCCACGCAATCTAAACAAAGTCAAAAAAACATACAATCGCCAACCAATTAGAGTTGACAATAGACCATCTGGATCGAACCAATGCAAAGTTCTAGAGTACAACCTTAACTTCGAACCAACCCAGGTCGTGGCAATCATGAAAGGGATGGTGTTAGAGTAGATGCCCTAGAGCCAATCAATTATTGTAGAATTGACTCTTTGTAATAATGTTTATTAATCAATAAAATGCATTTTATTCTATATCGCGTAAATCATTATTATTGCAATGTGTATTGATACATGTCCTTAGAATGGTAAAACTATGACGAGGGTATCAAGTTTTTCAAATCTTGATAGTGAGAACCCTATGAGCACATATGGTGGCCATTCTAGAAATGTCCGTAGTCCTAGTATTATTCTAAAGTAAGGGCATAGATAATACGGTAAGGCTATCATAGTGTTAAACGACCCTGTTGAAAGGCAGTGAGTGATCTCAATTGTCAAGGTTGTTTGGTGACAACCTGGTGCAACACATGGGTGCTTGCTGTTGGCGGATATACCGCAGCAAGTTCACTGGACTGACCCACCAGAGGATTCCATATGTATGGTAACCCCAGTTTCTATGGAACAAATCCTCTAACGAATGGTGGTGCATGTGATCCTTAGACTTGAGATCACCGGAGCACCTTGTGCACCGATTGGTGTAGTTTGACACTAGCCTAACGTAGTTTTGTTTAGAGCTGTCAATATGGTGGTGATTGGCTACATCAAGGAGTGTATCAAGACTATGGTGGATTGACAGAGGATTCATCACTCTCAGGTACATGAGAAGTTATCTCACGATACAATTCAGTATATGGCAATGACACTAAAACTGTGGCCATAGTGGGATTGAGTTGTTGCTCTATTTGGATTATAATACAGGTTGTTGGTCTAGAAACTGAATACATAATATCGAGAGTAAGCGAAGGTTGACACTATTTCTATGCCTTCGTCTCGTCGAGATAACGAATGATGAAAGGATCGAATTGTACGGTAACCATATCTTTGACAGGTAGCTATGTAATAACTACTTCCTACTCAAATACTTATAAAAAAATACATAATAAAATACATGTAAAATAACATAAGTAGTTGGGCCCAAATTTTTCTTTTATTAAACATATACATTCTTTATACAAAATTAGTATCATAAACAAAAACTATCAAAAACTATGTAGACAGTGTAGCCAATCCTCCTCGCGTGCCGACATCCATCCGACCGTGTCCTCACCTAAATCCTGCAAAAACATAGAAAGACAACGGGGTGAGCACAAATAATGCTCAGTAAGTAAACCCTCTAGTCATCTATCCCCGTAACTCTCTCTCTCTAAGTCTTTCCTTACAATTCTCATTTACTCTCTCTTTTATACTTCTCTCTGTTTTCTCTTTCTGTTTCTCTTTCTTAGAAATCTTTTCTACTAACTCTTTTTAGTAAGTCACAACCCCATCTTACCGGGGGCACGGATAGGACTCGCTCCCGCTCTCCGTGACTTATACTCGTTCTTAGCCGATCGGACTCAGTTATGCATGGATTTAGAACCCTTGGCCATGTGAGTATATAATCTCTCTCTCGGGTACTCTCGGGTATAGCCCTCATCCGCATGCAGGCTCACGGGCTACACCACTTCTCTCTTTCATACTCATGCCACTCTCTTAAGCGGCATACACGCGAGAATGCTCTACCCATTACTCACGGGTTCCCCATCACAGAACTTACTCTATGCTCTTTTTCTCTCTTTTCTCTTAATAAAGCTCACACTCAAAGTTCTCTACTCTTTTTCTACTCTTTCTCTAGTGCATAATGAATGCACATCTTGATGCAAGAATCTTACCTTTGGATGCTTAGAATTGAAAATCCACTCAAAAATACCCAAAATCTATGAATTTCCTAGGAAATCTAGTGAAGAAATTTGAGAGAATTTGAGTAGAGAATGGCATGAATGGAGGGATAGAGTGGCTAGGGTTTCTACTCTTGAACTCTTATTACATAATAATATATATATATTCCCATTTCACCCTTACACTTTCTATGAAATTCCATCTATGTCCCTTAGTCAATTACAATAATGCCCTCATTTCTATTACATTCTCCATGAAATTCTATCCCTTTTCACTCCCCACTTTTTCAACTAATTTTGAGTGAAAAGACCATTTTACCCCTAATGAAAGTTTAAGGGATTTTCTTCACATTTTTCTCAAAATAACTTTAACAAAGGGCCAACCAAGCAAAAATAACAACATGCAAGCTCAAATGAGAACAAATCAAGCAATGCAACAATAATTTAACTACATACCTCAAGTGGGGTGTTACAAGCTACTTTGCTGAATCCGAATCTATCGGGTGGCTATGATGCCTTGCTAGGGGCCAATCTTGGTCTGTGTATTAGTGAGACGATTAATTGGTGTTAATTGTGATACTATACACTGCCGGTATGATGAGAAGCCTATGAGTCACACACATAGAAGATAATTTAAGACTCGGGAAGAAAGAAAGGATGTTTTCGTCTTTTTAGGTGAAAGGGTATTTTGGTAATTTCACAATGCAATTAAATTTGCTGAGGTCGTAGCTTTTATTTAATTTATTAGAAAAATTAAATAAGTGAAATTACGTTTAAATATGTGTTCGCATATATTTAATTAAATCATCATTATTGTTAAATGTTAATATATAGATTAAATATATATTAATTGATTTTAATTGAGATAATGATGAAATAAAAATTAAATATCTAATTGGGAGTGTTTGGTAACATGGGGTGTTTGGGTTGGAGCCCAAGCCTATTCCATATTGGAGTAAGGTAACTAATTTTTTTACTATAAAAGAAAAATGTTTCTTTGTAAAAAAAAAAGAGAATAAGACTTTTCATTATTTCATTTTCTTGAAAAACACAAACACAGCAGCCCCTTAACTCTCCCACGGTAGAAACATTTTTGCCCCAAATCAATTAAATTTGATTTTCTTCTTCTTTAATCTTAAAGCCAAAAAGGATCTAGCATATCCCTTTTTGGTTCTTTGTAATTGTCTTCGTGTGGACTACGTCGGTTTGATCCTACGCTTGGGTTGGTAGCAAAAACGTTCAAAGACAAACGTGGTGAAGCCTCCAAACGTGCGTATGATTCTCTTAACTCATGATTAACCTTTTGTGCAGATTCTACTTTAATATAAATTGTAAAATTATACCCTTGATCTTGGCTCATATAAACGATCCTTGTATTATATTTTTTTGTTTCCGCTACGTATATGGGACCGTTTACTAACAGTGGTATCATAGCATAGGGTACCAAATTTTACAGTTTTTATGCGGATGGTTGATAACATGTGTTTGATGATATTATGTTGCCCTATAAAATCTGCCTTAAAATCATGTTTTAAGAAATTTATTAATTGATTAATTTAATTTGTTGATGATCTGCAAGTTTGGTATATTGGTGATGGATTTTTGGTTAAAATCAATGTGTATGATTGATTGAAAATCCGTTTGAGTGTATATGATTATTGTATGAACAGATGGGAGCTACAAATCTGTGTACGTGATGGGAATGCAAAATGTCATATTTAAGCCCCTTAATGTTTAGTCTTTTATATGTATTTGTTTCCTAATTGTACTCATTATTACTTTATTTTGGTTTAGGAAGCAAATGGAGGTGTTAATTGAAAAACGGAATTAATTAGGGGAATTCGGAAAGTTTCGCCACTGCTTCGTATTCTGGGCATAATTCTCTCATCCGATCTCCGATTGAGATGATTCAAAATGCTTTTGAACGCTAAGAAAGAGATCTACAACTTTTATGTTTTGAGTTTTTAGAGACACTGGCTGAATAAAGGTTGTAATCGAGCTTGAAGTTGACGCACCTGCATTGCCGACGTCCTGGAGCGTTCTGACTTGTTATGCAAGTCAGTCTATTATTGCAAGTTTTGAAGACATACATGCTGCACGAAAATTACAGCTGGAAACACCACTTTCCTATTTTATTAGGACTCTATTTTATTTTAGTTCCAATTAGAATTAAATTAGGATTAATGTTATTTTAGGATAGGAGAATATTTCTTTTAGGAGATTGAGTGGGATTCAAACACTTAAATCTGGATTTTTGCTAAAGAGATCAGATTAGGTTTGGAGGGACCACGCCTCTCTCTTCTTTTCTCTGGAATTTTTCTTTCTTTTTGAGTTTTTGGTTGATGGCCATGAGCGGCTAAAACTTTTGTAACTTGGTCGTCGGAAACGGAGACCTCGGAATCAACCAACTGTGAGATCTAATCTATGTTATCTTAGTGTTCAATTTTCGTGTTTGAGTATTGAATGTTATTCTGTGCATATTTTCATGATTGATGCATTTAATTACTAGGAGGCCTACTAGTGTATTATTTGTTGAAATCTACCGCTAAGTTTGATATCAAATCCGTAATTGTTTGATTCCTCCAACTTGTGAAGCAATTAGGGTTAGTAATTTGCTGCGTCAGGAATTAATAACCTTATGAAGAACATTCAACTAAATTAAATACAACCACTTGTGTTTGTGTTGTTTAGCTTCATCGATCTCTCTAATTCTTAAGGCTGCCACTAGATTAAATCTTGAGCGCTTGTCTAGGGTTGTTTAGTGGTAAGATTAATTAAGAGCGCTTGTTTCCTAATTAATTAAAATTAAGGAGAGATAGGAAAATAGTTCCAACGGTGAATATTCAATGTATGAATTGATTATTTTTGCATCAATGATCAGTTGTGAGATTCCGATGGTGGATGTTGACGGAGACCAAGTTTCGTTATATTAATTGATTTCGAATTGAACTGCTTTTGTTTTTGTTTTTGGTTTTTGCTAAGAACGTTTTCTGTTTTACACAAAACCCCTCAGCTTTGTTCACATAACATCAGATTCGGCTAGACACTCTTCGTGGGATCGACCCTTGCTTACCCTATTTACAGTTCAGTAGTTAGGTTCGGAAGGTTTTAATTCTGGGTGCCTACGACAAAGACGCTGATTTTGGCGCCGTTCGTTCTTGGTAGTGATTCTAGTTGATTTTTTTTTTTGTTTTTGTGTTTGTTGTGATTTTTATTTTGTTCTTGTTATTTTATTTTTATTTTCCAGAAAAAAAAATATATTTTGGTAGTACTGTTCATGGCAGGAATTTTGGTGGAATTAGGAGAGCTGCAAGTACCGTTTCGAAGAAAACGACGTTCTAAGAAAAAATAGAAAGTTTTCTAGCCCCACCCTCTTGAGGCCAAATTCGAATGGTTTGATATAGTTTTTTTCGTTTTAGTGTTTCTGGCCAATTTAATTTAATTTAATTTTTATTTTTTATTTTATTTTCTAGTTAGTTTTCAATTTTTGTCATTCATTCTAATTCTTTTATTAGGTTTTTTGTTGTATGACCAGGTCCTCTAACCTTGGTGAATTAACATTCGATCCAGAAATTGAAAGCACTTTGCGTAGGTTAAGGAAGGAAGTTCGGAGAAATTCTGAGGAAAGCAATTTGGCTTTTGATTCCCAATTTGCTAGCAACTCTGATATAGAAGAGGAGGACGTCATGGCTGGAAATCGAACTTTGAAAGAGCTTGCTGCCCCTGATTTGAATCAAGCACCTTAATGCATATTTTTTCCTGTTTTAGATGCTGCCACTACTTTTGAATTAAAATCTGGACTAATACATCTCTTGCCCACTTTTCATGGTCTTGCAGGTGAAGACCCTCACAACATCTGTGAAGGAGCTTCATGTGGTTTACTGTATGAAACCTGGGGTGGGGGAGGCTGAGGATAAATCAAAGGTTAAGACCTTCCCGTTTTCTTTGAAGGATGCGGCTAAGGATTGGCTCTATTATCTACCCTCTAGAACTATAACCACATGGAACGAGATGAAGAGATTATTTTTGGAGAAATACTTCCCGCCCGAGGGCGCAAACATTCGGAAATAAATTTGTGGTATAAGGCGGCTGCCTGGAGAGATCCAACCACATGAATCTGGGAGCATTTTAAGAAATTGTGTGCAAGCTGCCCCCATCATCGATTAGTGAGTTACTTATCCAATATTTCTATGAGGGCCTTACATATACTGATAGGAGCATGATTGATGCTGCAAGTGGAGGAGCGTTGGTGGATAAGACTCCTGAGGCCACGAGGAACTTGATTGCAAATATGGCGGCCAATTCTCAACAGTTTGGCAGTAGGCTTGACCTTCCATCTAGGCGTGATAATGAGGTAAATATTTCTTCCCTAGAACAAAAAATCTCTAGTCTAACTTCTCTTGTTCGTCAAATGGCTGTAGGTAACATGCAAACAGTGAAGGCTTGCGGGATTTGTTCGGTAGTAGGGCATCCAACTGACATGTGCCCAACTCTTCAAGAGGAGCCCTTGAGCAAGTGAATGCAGCAGGTGGTTTCCCTGGACAACCGCAAAGGAAGTATGATCCTTATTCGAGCATATATAACCCTGGATGGAGGGATCACCCTAATCTTGGCTATGGGAATCAACAAATGAGTCAGCCCTACCCTCAAAACCACCCAAATTACCAGCAGTATAAGCAGCCATACCCCCCTAGACAACAACTGAACCAAACTTCTAATTCTGGTATGTCTTTAGAAGATATTGTTAAGTCTCTTGCAACTAATACTTTGCAATTTCAACAGAAGACGAGAGCCAGTGTTCAAAGTTTGGAGAATCAAATGAGTCAAATGGCAACCGCAATCAATAGGCTGGAGGCGCAAAGTTCGGGGAAATTACCTTCTCAAACGATGGTAAATCCAAGAGAAAATGTAAGTGTGATCGTCTTGAGAAGTGGTAAAGAGGTTGAGATTCCAATGAAGGCAGCCCCTGCATCGTCGAAGGAAGAAAAGGAGAAAGATGTAGTTGTAGACAGCAACGTTCCTAACAACGATGGTGTTCCTAAGCGTAAGTTTCCGCCTCTGTCTGAGTATAAACCGGTACCACCTTTTCCTCAAGCTTTAGCAGAATCCAGAAAAGATGAGCAAAACAAAGATATGTATGAGACTTTTCGTAGATGCGAGGTAAATATTCCACTTTTAGATGCTATCAAACAAGTACCTCGTTATGCTAAATTTTTGAAGGAACTGTGTACACTTAAGAGGAAACAGAAACTTAAGGGGTGTGAAAAGGTGAGAGTGGGAGAGAATGTTTCTGCTGTGATTCGGAGAAAACTCCCAACGAAGTACAAGGATCCAGGTATGTTTACTATCCCTTGTACGATAGGTAACACTAGGTTTGAGAAGGCCATGATAGACTTAGGACTTACATTAATGTCTCCATATTCCACTCTCGCTTCTTTGAAACTTGGACCTTTGAATAAAACTGGTGTTGTAATTCAATTAGCTGATGGATCTAATGCCTATCCTAAGGGTGTAGTTGAGGATGTTTTGGTACAAGTTAATGGCTTAATTTTCCTTACTGATTTTTATGTACTTGATATGGAAAATGGTGATCAAACTGCTCCTATTTTGTTAGGAAGACCTTTCTTAAAAACATCCAAGACTAAGATAGATGTTCATAGTGGCATACTTACCATGGAATTTGATGGTGAACTTGTCAAATTTAATATTTATGATGCCATGAAATATCCTGATGATGATGATGATGATCATGTTTATTCTATTGATGTGGTTGATTCTTTAGCACAAGAAGTTTTTGAACTCAATGGAAAAGATGGATTGGGAGTTGCCATTAGTAAGCATCTTGAGGAAGAGAATGAGGAGTTAGCTTTTAGTACTGATTTGCAGGAAACGGTTGCAACATGGAATGATTCTCCAAAGTTACAGCAGCAGTCAGGTGACTTTCCTTGTATTGCATTACCAATTTCTAACGAGAGGCCTTTACCTTTTGTTTTGCAGGCCCCCGTTCCAGATTTGAAGCCTCTCCCTAGTTACCTCAAGAATGTGTTCCTGGGAGATGGTAGAATGTTACTTAGTGCATCGCAAGAACAAAAGCTTTGAGTCGAGCCAACGACAGTAAACAAAGGCGCTGCTTGGGAGGCAACCCAAGGGGAGTTTGTTTTCTTTTCTTGCATTTTAATTTTGGTTATTTTTGCCCTTTTCTTTGCATTTCATCTTCCATTGGGGACAATGTCAGTTTTAAGTGTGGGGGAAGGGGATTTAGGTTTTGTTTAGGTTGTGTTTTAATTTATGTTTAAAAAAAACAAAAAACAAATTACGCCTGATTTCCCAAGGGTATCTGCGTGCAGAAAGCCAGAAGCCATTTGTTAAAAGCGCCTAGCGTGCTTGGCAACCTCTAGTATAACAACACCACGTACACCTTAAACTTGTTGTTTTTAGGAAGGTTTATGCTTTAAGTCATGTCTTTGAATGTCTAGTGATGCATGAAATAGTAACTTGACTTTGTTGTTGAGCATATTCCTTGACTTAGGATGTTAGCAATATTTCATAAAATAGAGTTAATCATATTTGAATCCTTGTAGTTTGAAACAATATGTATTGAGAAGTTGTGTAGACTTGGTGACGAAGCATGATTGAGGAATGTATAACAACCCTTAAAAGAAAAAAAAAAAAATTGTTTCTCTTAAGCTAGTCCTAAATTTGGGTTTAAGCAAATAGGAAAAAGAAAAGAAAGGTATGTGGATGAGTCAGATGGAGCGTAAAACGCACTCACTCATAAACACAACCATGAAATGAGATGGAGCATAAAATGCACTCATTCTTTTTCAAAACAGAAAAAAAAAAAAAAAAAATTTGTATCCTTAGTTTGCTACCCAGTTTGTAGTAGTAAAGAGAAACAGTAAAAGAAAAGTTGAGAGGGGAGTTGTACACGAATTGGTTGTGATTAGTTTCCTTGTTTGCATTGACCAATTGAGAGTAATTGTGGAAGATGATAAAGAGAGATGAATGTCATTAACTCTGTTTTATTTTATTTTGCTGCTTCCTAAGTTAGGTATGAATATGCATGGATTAAATATTGTTGCTTATGCATCATGCTGATGTTCTTGAGATGACTTGAGATGATGGAGTTCCTCATATGACTTGAGTGTAGGGTTTGTTTGAATTAGTTTGCCCGAGGACGTGCAAAAGCTAAGTGTGGGGGAATTTGATGGGAATGCAAAATGTCATATTTAAGCCCCTTAATGTTTAGTCTTTTATATGTATTTGTTTCCTAATTGTACTCATTATTACTTTATTTTGGTTTAGGAAGCAAATGGAGGTGTTAATTGAAAAACGGAATTAATTAGGGGAATTCGGAAAGTTTCGCCACTGCTTCGTATTCTGGGCATAATTCTCTCATCCGATCTCCGATTGAGATGATTCAAAATGCTGTGGAACGTTAAGAAAGAGATCTAAAACTTTTATGTTTTGAGTTTTTAGAGACACTGGCTGAATAAAGGTTGTAATCGAGCTTGAAGTTGACGCACCTGCATTGCCGACGTCCTGGAGCGTTCTGACTTGTTATGCAAGTCAGTCTATTATTGCAAGTTTTGAAGACATACATGCTGCACGAAAATTACAGCTGGAAACACCACTTTCCTATTTTATTAGGACTCTATTTTATTTTAGTTCCAATTAGAATTAAATTAGGATTAATGTTATTTTAGGATAGGAGAATATTTCTTTTAGGAGATTGAGTGGGATTCAAACACTTAAATCTGGATTTTTGCTAAAGAGATCAGATTAGGTTTGGAGGGACCACGCCTCTCTCTTCTTTTCTCTGGAATTTTTCTTTCTTTTTGAGTTTTTGGTTGATGGCCATGAGCGGCTAAAACTTTTGTAACTTGGTCGTCGGAAACGGAGACCTCGGAATCAACCAACTGTGAGATCTAATCTATGTTATCTTAGTGTTCAATTTTCGTGTTTGAGTATTGAATGTTATTCTGTGCATATTTTCATGATTGATGCATTTAATTACTAGGAGGCCTACTAGTATTATTTGTTGAAATCTACCTAAGTTTGATATCAAATCCGTAATTGTTTGATTCCTCCAACTTGTGAAGCAATTAGGGTTAGTAATTTGCTGCGTCAGGAATTAATAACCTTATGAAGAACATTCAACTAAATTAAATACAACCACTTGTGTTTGTGTTGTTTAGCTTCATCGATCTCTCTAATTCTTAAGGCTGCCACTAGATTAAATCTTGAGCGCTTGTCTAGGGTTGTTTAGTGGTAAGATTAATTAAGAGCGCTTGTTTCCTAATTAATTAAAATTAAGGAGAGATAGGAAAATAGTTCCAACGGTGAATATTCAATGTATGAATTGATTATTTTTGCATCAATGATCAGTTGTGAGATTCCGATGGTGGATGTTGACGGAGACCAAGTTTCGTTATATTAATTGATTTCGAATTGAACAGCTTTTGTTTTTGTTTTTGGTTTTTGCTAAGAACGTTTTCTGTTTTACACAAAACCCCTCAGCTTTGTTCACATAACATCAGATTCGGCTAGACACTCTTCGTGGGATCGACCCTTGCTTACCCTATTTACAGTTCAGTAGTTAGGTTCGGAAGGTTTTAATTCTGGGTGCCTACGACAGCACGCCAGTACGCTCGCCACGGCGATATAATCCATCACCGCAGCGAGCGTTGCTCATGTTGGTGCTAGTGACAAAACCAGAGCTCGCCGCGGCGATCGTCTTCTGGATGAGCGCTATACGAAACCAACACTCGCCGCGGCGATATAAAGCATATCCGTAGTGATCATCCTTTGGACGAGCGTTATACGAAAATAGCGCTTGTCGTAGCGATGGGTTGTCCTTAGGACGAACACTATTCGCCGCGTTGAGCGTAAACGTCAAGTAATCAACGCACACTGCAGCAATCTAACTCATCGCCTTAGCGAGCGCACTTCCGAGTGTGTAGGGGCTAAAATGTAAAGTTTCAAAACTTTTGGACCAAATGCAGATCTATAAATTGTTAGGAGGTAAATATAATTAACCCACAAATTTCAAAATTGATTGTTTTTTAAATGTATGCTATGTACTTGTTTGTATATTGTATGATGCCCAGTACATGAGCCTTAGACCTAAGGGTGAATGTTTTAAAATATTTTGGGTATGTATGGTTGTATGATTTATTAAATAGGGCATGCGTGTCCAGCCTTTCTCCTTTTCTCGATGTACATTCTCTTCTCATCTCATTCCCCTCGAATGTAAATCGAGGTTTCTAAATTTATTGATGTAAAGAATTTGCATAATTATTTTATTGTAAATTTAGAATGATATTTTTTTTGTAATGTACTTGAAGACGGAGCAAAGGTCAAGGCAACCACACTTGAAGACTCAAGATGTTTATTACAGGACCCCTAGGTGACCCACTGATTCCTCTAGGCTCAAGGAAATCGGTTTTAGTTGGGCCATATACTGACACGTTTTATATTGTGTTTAGAATGCATGCTACGGTTGAATGTTGAATAACATGCCAAACAATGTCATTCTAACAAAGATAATAATCTAATGAGACATTGAATAACAAACCCTCAATTAAAGTATATTAAGTCACGTATGCCTTCCATCATCATGGTTTTAATCAAACTACTGTTCGTCGAAACCTTGTTTGCCAAAACAAAGGGTACACTTCTACCAATGGGAGGTTAAAATGCATTAGAGTTTTCCTTAATGGTGATGGGTCGACTTAAAATGACGGTTTTGCTTGTTCGCCAAAGCGAAGGTTGATAAACGCGTCATAGGCATAGTAGACCAATACACATATATTGTGTACGTGGTGACATGTAGTGTCCACTCCACTGATACTGAGAATCACACTTGAGGACAATGGTTGGAGCCATTGGATTATGTGATTGGCTTGTTGGCTTTCTCACATTTGAGGTTGATAGTGGGAGCTATCAACTGGTGTGGATTAAGTTTGTTGGCCAACCTAATAAACTCATTTTGGCTTGTTCGCCAAAGCGAAGGTTTGAAATGGGCAGGATGGGATCTCGGTCCACTAGGAAAGTCACTGGCTTTCCCGAGTTAATAGTGAGGGCTATTGGCTTGAGTAAAATAGTGGGAGCATCGTTTAATAAAAGACGATATTAAATAATAATGAACTTTATAATAACTTTATCTTTTTTGCAATTGTAGATTCACCAAAATGAGCATTATGAACCTGCGACCGATAATCGAGAAAGAAACAAGGTTGGATGGATCCAATTTCTCATACTGGTATCATAATCTTCGGATTATACTCAAGTCAAAAAAGAAATTGTATATCCTTGAAAAGCCATACACGGCTGAGACTAATCCTGATGCCACTCAGGAAGTAAAGGATACTTATCAAAAGTTCATTGATGATGCTGATAGCGTACAATGCTTGATCTTAGCATTGATGACACCTATGTTGCAAAAGCAGCATGAGAATATGGATGCTTCTTCCATTATTCTACACCTCAAGGAGCTTAATGAATCAAATGCTCGACATGAGAGGTATAAGGTGTCGAAAGCACTGTTTGGGAGTCGTCTGACTGAGGGAGCCCAAATTGGTCCTCATGTGCTCAAGATGATCGAGCATATAGAGAGGCTTGAGACTTTGGGATTTGCCTTGGATGCAGAATTACAAATGGATTTAATTCTGCAACCCTTGCCTTACTCTTATGCTCCGTTCATAATGAATTTCAATATGAACACGATGGAGAAAACCCTATCAGAACTTCTGAACATGCTGAGGATTGTAGAGCAGAACTTGAAAAAGTCCAAGCCTGTTTTACTGGTTGCTGCCAATAAAACAAAGGGTAACGACAAGGGTAAGGCCAAGGCTAAACCCAAGCCCAAGCCCAAGCCCAAGCCCAAATGATAGGTAGCTCTTGGACCTAAGAGTGGCATAGGGAAAGGCAAGGTAGTCTACTTCTTTTTTGGCAAGCTTGGCCATTGGAGGAAACACTGTAAGGCTTTCCTTGCAAGAAAGAAGAAGTTAGAGGCTACAATTTCAGGTATTTATATGATTGAGATTAACTTCTCTCCCTCAACATCTTGGGTCATTAACACAGGATGTGGTACTCACATTTGTACTGATGTGCAGGGACTAAGGTAAAGTAGAGTGCTCGCAAGGGAGAGGTGGACCTACAAGTTGGAAATGGAGCACATGTGGCTGCAGTGGATGTAGGGACTTATTGTTTATCTTTGCCTACGAGCTTGTTGTTGGAACTACATAACTGTTATCACATACCTTCTATTTCTAGAAATATTATTTCAATATTCGTTTTGGATAATATAGGGTATCATTTTGAGATACCTAATGGATTGTTGTCCTTTAGTTTGAATGGTATTCTATTTGGAATTGCAAGGTTATATAATGGATTATATGTTGTTGATTTAAACAATAAAGATATTCTCAATATTGAAACCAAGAAAGCTAAACATAGCGATCAAAACCAGACATATCTCTGGCACTATAGATTGTGTTATGTTAATAAGACTCGCATTTCAAAACTTCAAAGGGATGGAGTTTTGGACTCTTTTAACTTTCAGTCATTTGAGGTATGCGAGTCATGCCTGTTAGGCAAGATGACCAAATCTCCTTTCACAGGATAAGGTGAAAGGGCTGCTGAACTGTTAGACATCATCCATAGTGATGTGTGTGGTCTACTAACAGTTGAGGCCACAGGTGGATATTTATACTTCATCACATTTACTGATGATTTCAATAGATATGGTTATGTCTACCTCATGAGACATAAATCTGAAGCCTTTGATAAATTCAAGGAATTTAGGAATGAAGTACATAATATGTTGGGCAAAAGTATTAAAGCTCTTCGGTCGGATCGAGGAGGTGAATACTTAAGCTCAAGGTTTTCAGAGTACTTGAACGAATGTGGGATAGTATCACAACTTACCCTTCCTTATAGACCCCAACACAATAAAGTGTCAGAAAAGAGGAATATGACCTTACTTGACATGGTTAGGTCCATGATGAGTTTTAGTGATTTACCTGCATCGTTATAGGGTTATGCCCTAGAGACTGCAACTCACGTTTTGAACCGTGTCCCATCAAAGTCTGTAGATAAGACTACATATGAGCTATGGGGTGGGCGAAAGCCCAACTTGTCTTATCTGAAGATTTGGGGTTGCGAAGCTTATGTTAAGAAATTGACTTCGAACAAGCTGGGCCCAAAATCCTATAAATGTATATTTGTGGGGTATCTAAAAGAGACTAAAAGATACTATTTCTACCACCCAGAAGAGCACAAAAATTTTGTTGCTCTATCTAGTGTCTTCCTAGAAAAGGAATATTTTCTAAGAAGTACTAGTGGGAGAAAAGTAAAACTCGATGAAGTTCTAGAACCACAAGATATACTAGACAAAGGACGGGATGATGTGCCACAGGAAGTGGTTGAACATCATGAGGAGGTTACTCCACAACGTGTGGCTCAAAGCGAACCATCTCAGGTAGCGCAGGAGCTACGTAGATTTGGGAGAGTACGCCATGAGCCCGAGAGATACAGTTATCTCGTGACTCAACATGGTGATGTACTAGTCTGCCAAGACAATGAACCCAGAACCTATAAAGACGCTATATCGGATCCAGATTCTGTTAAATGGCTTGAAACCATGAAATCTAAGATGGACTCCATGTACCAGAACCAAGTGTGGTCTTTGGTGGAACCACCTGAAGGGGTAAAACCCATAGGGTGTAAATGGGTCTTCAAGAAGAAGACCGAAATGGATGGAAAGGTGTATCCTTATAAAGCACGACTGGTTGCCAAAGGTTTCAAACAAATTCATGGCATTGACTATGAAGAAACCTTTTCGCCAGTTGCCATGATTAAATCCATCCAGATTATGCTTGCAATTGCTGCATATCATGACTACGAGATTTGGCAAATGGATGTCAAAACTGTCTTCCTGAACAGAAACCTTGAGGAGGATGTGTATATGACACAACCTGATGGTTTCGTTCTTGATAGTCAAGCTAATAAGGTATACAAGTTGCAGAGATCCATTTATGGACTCAAGCAAGCTTCAACGAGATGGACCATTCGTTTTGATGCAGCCGTAAAAGAATTCAGTTTTATCAAGAACGAAGATGAGCCTTGTGTTTACAGGAAAGTGAGTGGGAGCGTAGTGGCATTCCTAGTGTTGTATGTCGATGACATACTTCTGATCGGGAATGATATACCGAACTTGCAGTCAGTAAAGACTTGGTTATCCAAGTGCTTCTCCATGAAGGATTTAAGGGAAGCAGCCTACATCCTTGGTATAAAGATCTATCGTGATAGATCGCGTAGGTTGCTTGGCCTAAGTCAGAGTGCATATATTGACAAAGTACTGAAAAGATTCAGTATGGAAGAATCCAAGAAGGGATTTCTTCCGATGTCACATGGTGTTGATCTCTCTAAGGAAATGTGTCCTAAAACACAAGATGAGAGAGATAGGATGAAGAGGATCCCATATGCATCAGCAATTGGATCCATCATGTATGCCATGCAATGTACTCGGATTGATGTCTCATGTGCTTTGAGCACTTGTAGTAGATATCAATCGGATCCAAGTAAGCGCCACTGGATGGCTGTCAGAATATTCTTAAGTACCTAAAGAGGACTAAGGATGTTTTCTTGATTTATAGAGTGGAAGATGAGCTCACATTAAGTGGATATAGAGATGCTAGTTTCCAAACGGACAAAGATGATTATCGATTGCAATCAGGGTTTGTATTTTGTCTCAATGGTGGTGCATTGAGCTGGAAGAGCTCAAGCAAAGCACTGTAGCAGATTCTACAATAGAGGTTGAGTATATTGCACTGTTAGATGTAGCCAAGGAGGCAGTCTGGATTAAGAAGTTCATTATTGAACTTAGTGTGGTTCCCACGATTGTTGATCCTATAGACATCTATTGTTACAACAATGGAGCAATTGTTCAAGCTAGGGAACCACGGGCAGCTCATCAGAAATCTAGACACATACTCAGATGATTCCATCTCATCGGAGAGATAGCTGAGAGGAAAGACGTGTAGATTAGTAAAGTGCATACTGAGGACAATCTCGTAGATCCACTAACAAAGCCTCTGTCACAGCAGAAGCATGAAAGGCACTTGAGATCATTTGGTATTAAATACATGAATGATTGGCTATAGCGCAAGTGGGAGATTGTTAGAGTAGAAGCCCTAAAGCCAATCAATTATTGTAGAATTGACTCTTTGTGATAATGTTCATTAATCAATAAAAGGCATTTTATTCTACATCGCATAAATCATTATTATTGCAATATGTATTGATATATGTCCTTAGAATGGTAGAACCGTGACGAGGGTATCAAGTGTTTCAAATCTTGATAGTGAGAACCCTGTAAGCACATATGGTGGCCATTCTAGAAACAACAATAGCCCACCCTAGTATTATTAGTAAGGGCTAGGCAGATAATACGGTAAGGCTATCATAGTTTTTAATGACCTTGTCGAAAGGCAGTGAGTGATCTCACCTATCAAGGTTGTTTGGTGACAACTTGGTCCAACACATGGGTGCTTACTGTAGGCGGATACTCTGCACAAGTTCATTAGCGACCCAGCCAAAAGATTCCATATGGAAGGTTGGTAATAACCCCGATATACATGGAACAAATCCTTTAACGAATGGTGGTGCATGTGATCCTTAGACTTGAGATCACCGGAGCGCCTTGTGCAGATTGGTGCGCTTTGACACTAGCCTATCACAGGTTGCATTCGAGTGTCAATACGGTGGTGATTGGCTGTATCAAGGAGTGTATCAAGACTATGGTGGATTGACAGAGGATTCATCACTCCTGGGTACGGGAGAAGTTATCTCATGGCGTAATTCAGTATATGGCAATGACACTAAAACTGTGGCCACAGTGGGATTGAGTTGTTACTCTATCCGGATTATAATACAGGTCATTGGTCCGCTTGAATACATAATATCGAGAGTAACCGAAGGTTGACACTATTTCTATGCCTTCGTCTCGTTGAGATAACAAATGATGAAAGGATCGAATTGTACGGTAACCATATCGTTGACAGGTAGCTACTTTGCTGAATCCGAATCTATCGGGTGGCCATGATGCCTTGCTAGGGACCAATCTTGGTCTGTGTAGTGAGATGATTAATTGGTGTTAATCGCGATACTATACACTACCGGTATGATGAGGAGCCTATGAGTCTTACACATAGAAGATAATTTAAGACTCAGGAGGAAAGACGTTTTCATCCTTTTAGGCGAAAAGGTATTTTTAATTTCACAGGGCAATTAAATTTGCTGAGGTCGTAGCCTTTATTTAATTTATTAGAAAAAATAAATAAATGAAATTACGTTTAAATATGTGTTCGCATAGATTTAATTAAATCATCATTATTATTAAATGTTAATATATATATTAAATATATATTAATTGATTTTAATTAAGATAATGATGAAATAAAAATTAAATATCTAATTAGGGAGTGTTTGGTAACATGGGGTGTTTGGGTTGGAGCCCAAGCCTATTCCATATTGGAATAGGGTAACTAATTTTTTTACTATAAAAGAAAAATGTTTCTTTGTAAAAAAAAAAAAAAAAAAAAAAGAATAAGACTTTTCATTATTTCATTCTCTTAAAAAACACAAACACAGCAACCCCTTGACTCTCCCACGGGATAAACATTTTTGCACCAAATCAATTAAATTTGATTTCCTTCTTCTTTAATCTTAAAGCCAAAGAAGATCTAGCAAATCCCTTTTTGGTTCTTTTTTATTGTCTTCGTGTGGACTACGTCAGTTCGATCCTATGCTTGGGTCGGTAGCAAAAATTTTCAAAGACAAACGTGGTGGAGCCTCCAATGATTCTCTTAACTCATGATTAACCTTTTGTACAGATTCTACTTTAATATAAATTGTAAAATTATACCCTTGATCTTGGCTCATGGATCAAGCAACGTGAATGGAAGCGGGCTTGGTGTCATACTTACTACACTAGAAGGAGATATCATCCAACGGGCCACACGATGTGGGTTCAAGTGCACCAACGAAACTGAATACGAGGCTCTCATCGTTGGACTCTCCCTAGCCAAAGAAATCAGAGTAAGGAAGCTGGAGGTGAAGTTCAACTCCTAACTCTTGGTCAACTAGCTAGTAGCTACAAGGCACTTACCAAGCCCACAACTCAAAGATGACAGCCTACCTAAACTTGGCCAAAAAATTGTAGACCGCCTTCGAAGAATTCTACATCGCCCAAGTCCCAAGAGCGGAGAACACCGATGCTGACGCCCTTGCTAACCTCGGCTCAACCCTTCAAGGTTCCTTTTAGTCATCTATCCCTCTATTGTTCCTCCAATGGCTGGCCAACTGGAATAACAACAAATGAACAAGCCCGGGAAATTGTAATGTCAGGCATCCATCATGGATAGCCCCGATAATAATATATTGGAACATAATGAGCTCCCAGCCGACAAGAGTGAAGCACACCGCCTGAAAACGAAAACCGCAAGGTTCACCATATACGAAGGCTGCTCCTTAGGAAGTCATTCTCTGGCCCCTACCATAAGGGCATAAGCCCAAAAGAAGCCAAACAGGTTCTTGCCGAACTCCATGAAGGCGAATTGGAAACCATGTAGGAGGACACAGTCTTGCCCACCGGGTGATCACTGCTAGCTACTATTGGCCAACCATACGCATTGACTCAGCAACCTATGTGAAGAAATGTGACAACTATCAAATGTTTGCCCACATCTCACACCTCCCACCTGAGCAACTCAACTCCACTCTCACACCTTGCCCATTCATGAAGTAGGGAATGGATATAGTCGAAAAACTTTCAACCGCGCCCGAGCAGCGGGTCTTCATGTTGGCGGTCATTGACTACTTCACCAAGTGGATCGAAGCCAAAACACTCGTACAAGTCAGAGATCGAGAGGTAAAAGCTTTAATCTTGAAACACGTCATCTACAGGTTTGGGATACCGAAGGAAATCGTCACTGACAATGGATCCCAATTTATCAGTTCAGGCTTCAAAGACTTCTGCGACATGTGAAGGATAAAGCTTAGCTTCTCTACCCCCGTAACCCCCAGTCCAACGACCAAGCCGTATCTCAAACAAAACCATCATGTAGACTTTAAAGAAGTGCCTACATAAAGCTAAGGGTGCATGGGCAGACGAACTACCTGGGGTCTTATGGTCCTACCGAACCACAGTCCGCTCATCCATTGGCGAAACCTCTTTCTCCCTCATGTATGGATCTGAAGCAATCATCCTAGCCAAAGTATTAGTCCCTTCCACCAGACTCCAATGGGCGGACGAGGAAACCAACAGCCAGGATCTTTGCCATAACTTGGACATCATCGACGACTTACGCGAGCGGGCGAACATACATAATGCGATCACATCATAACAGTGCCCGACTCAGCCTTGCAATGTCCAAAACAGAACTTTCAAGCTAGGTGACTAGGTTCTTCGCAAAGTCTTTCAAAACACTAGGGAGATCAACTCTGGCAAGCTTGGCCCTACTTGGGAGGGCCCCTATAAGATTGCTAAGGAAGTAGGGAAGGGCGTCTACTGACTCCAATCAGCAACAGTTGGAATGCAATTCACCTCAAATGTTACTACTTTTAGTCTAACTCTTTCATTGACATTTCTGCTTTCTTGTTTCCATTTTTAAAAGGATGAGTGGGCCTATCTACCTTTTTCACCGCCTCATGGCACGAATTCAATAAAAGTACTATTTAGTGATAGAATAGTTTACACCTTCAATCGGCCTAAACCGATTTATAAATTTACACCTTCAATCAGCCCAAACCGTTTTATAAGATTAATACCTTCAGTCGGCCTAGAACGATTTATAAGATTCACACCTTCAATCGGCCCGGACCGATTTATAAATTTACACCTTCAATTGGCCTAGACCAATTTATAGATTTACACCTTCAGTGGCCCAGACCGATTTATAGATTTGCACTTTCAATCGGCCCAGACCAATTTATAGATTTATACCTTCAATCGGCCCAGACCGATTTATAGATTTACACCTTCAGTCGGCCTAGATCGATTTATAGATTTACACCTTTAGTTGGCCTAGACCGATGGAAGGACTTACACCTCCAATCGACGATTCATCGACCTAACCCACTAGATGGCCCAGACCGACTTAACAACTCAACGACTTACACATTCGGCCGACCATGCTGACACACTACCATGACGGCGGCTGACGCATCATCAAAAGGGGTTACAACACAATGTCGGTTGAACCTACAATACATCTACAAACAATCAAGCAACCGACTCATCCATCCACAAGGAAAGTAGTAAAACAAAAACACAAGTAGAAACACAAAGCCACTAACGGATAACTGTATGATAAAGGAGCCTCAAGCGGCTAAGTATCAAGTACAAAAAAGGCACACATGCCATGGAAGGGCATCGTAGGCCCCAAAAATACATGAGTAAAAATAAACCTAAGGGGCATCATGGCCCACATCATTGATGTGAGTCGTCTCACCCATCTCTGACTCAGCCACCCTATCACCGACCACATCGCTCATCCTCACAACCTGGTCACCTACATCCACTATGATCGATCGCCCTAGCTAACTAGCAAGGTTAAATATCTAATCATCGACCCACTCCTTCGCGTGCCCAATAGGTTCCTCCTCTTCTATCTCCCGCAGAAGTTGGATGTCCTCATTCGGGTTCTAATGGGAGGTGTTCCCAGCCTTGTACTCCAACATTAGCTCTATCTTAGCCTTGATGGTGGCATCGTTAGTGATACTGAGGCACTGCTCCCTAAAGGACTCGACCTTTGCATTCTTCTCGGCTAGCTCTCTCCTTAGTCAATCCTGCTCGGCCTCAACCTCTCTTAGATGTTTCTGGCTCTCCCGCTCTTTTTGGGCCTTTTTGGGCCGTCGCCCCTATCTGTCGCAGACTGGCATTTGATTTGGATACATCTTGTATCCTATTCTCCTCGACACGATGGACTTCCTCAAGTGCATGCTACTGGTAAATGCCTACATGACAAAACAACTTGATCAGTATACAACCACAATAAACACAATAAGGTAAAACTCTAGCTCATACCTGGAAAGCAAAAGAAACCCCCCAGTCAGCGGCTGTGACTGTACCCATCTGGTTCAAACGACTCTCGTCCATCAGGAATAGGAATGAGTCGGCCAACTTGCTCATGGAAGCCGCGTCGGAATAAGTCAACACGAAATTCGGGATGCTAAAAGTAAGCATCTTAGTCTCCTCATCCAAGGCCATGGTCTTGGATGACCCAGCTCCAGCCGTAGGTTAACGACTTGGTGGAGTCGCCACCACATCCTCCGCTCTCCTCCCTCTATGGCTGAGGAGTCATTCTTCTGTTTCTCGCGACATCTCGCGGTAGACTAGCTCGCACTCGAGATAGTCAGCTTCTTCATTAGGTTTTCTGCAATCACAAATTCTTCAACAGTTTGTGGGTTCAGCCTCGACTTACCGAACAAAATATGATTGCAGTAGCGGATGAGCAACACACTCCAAGTTTGCTTCAGCGAAGAGAAGAGGATACCTCACTGAATCGCACCCATTCCAGCCCTAAAGATGACTCATACTCTAGTTAGCTTCCTCCAACACTACCCGTTAATCCCTTTGCGCTTTTGGAATGGCTAGAATCTTCTAGGTCTGCACGTCCAAGTCGTCCCCACTTTGCCTAGCTCGGTTGAATTCAAGATTTGCAAAGAAGAAACATAATAAGATTTTAGTAATCAAAATCCAAGGTAAAGACAATGTTTCTCACGCTCACCAGGTGTACGAAATCTCGCCCTGGCCTCTCTCCTCGAAGATTGCCTCACCCCTCATAAAAAAGTACCGCTCCTTCTAATTCTTGTCACTCGACCGGAGGTCAATCATGAGGTGAGCTCGATCATGCCTAAGGTTGATCAGGTATTGACCTTTGTCCTTGTCGTTTTCCTTCAAGAAATACGAATACAACAACTTGTGCAGCCCAAACATCACATGGTTCTACACACAAAGGTCCTCCAAAGCCGTCAGCAACCTCCACCCATTCGGCATAATCTGGGTCAGTGCGATCATGAAATGGTTCAGGACCTCCCAGACAAGGCGAGGGATGGGAAGCCTCAGCCCACATAAAACCATTTCTCATAGGCGCTCATCTAGCCTTTCACCTCTTAGTCGACCCGCTTGTACGATCGCGGTGCCCTGATCTCGATGGACTCTGGAATGTGATACATCGTCCTAATCTTCCACACATCATTGTCCTTCAACAAAGGCAAGTAATCCCAGCTCAGTATCCCACTACCTGATCGACTCGGCTCGTCCTTAGAGCCACTACTAGTGGATAGTGAACTCTCGAATCACCTACTATGTCGAAGTCTTCCCCATTCCTCCCCTGCCGCTCTAACTCATCATCAGTCGAGGTGGCACCACTCGGTCCAAGGGCAGCCACACTGTCCCTAATCGATATACCAACCAGAACGCCCCACCTTCGGCATCATCACTATGGTTAGAGCATTCTCATACTCATCTCTAACCCCTGCCTCAGCCTCACTCAAACAGCTCGATCCTGACCTCGACATTGAGTGTTCTGTCCACTCGACCCTAGCGACCGACCGAATCTCTATCCAAAATCCAACCCCACCTTGATGCGTACTTGCCTTGAGCTACCAACCGACTCTCTATCCAAAATCCAATAGCACCTTGATGACTACTCCCCTAAGCCACTGACCGGCCAATCCTCAAACACCAAACTTATCCAACTCCTATGTGACCTTCGGCTCAGTCCAAACGACCAAATACCAGCCTAGCTCAAACTTCTTACCATTCGGTCTAGAAGACCGATCGACTCCAAAAGGCAGTACCAAAAACTCCCCCAACTAAACACCGCACTGAGCTTGGAGAGGTGATAAAGGGCCGAGATGTGAGTAGGAAACACATATAAGAAATCGGTCTCAT
Organism: Pistacia atlantica; assembly: GCA_026229545.1. Classification (NCBI taxonomy): domain Eukaryota; kingdom Viridiplantae; phylum Streptophyta; class Magnoliopsida; order Sapindales; family Anacardiaceae; genus Pistacia; species Pistacia atlantica. The sequence goes on from JAPEIT010000014.1 coordinate 23,551,561, forward strand.
CTTCTACTCACCCCAAACCCAGAATCCTTGATCGCCGACAAAAAAATTTTTTTACCTTTTCCGTTCGACCCAAAATGAAAACCCTTTCAAAAATAAAACACGACACCTCCTAAAATTTTTCCAAACCCTTTCAAAAACTAATCAAATCCCACTCAAAACCCTCTGGGAACTCTACACAAACAAAGAGAAGAAGAAAAGAAACAGAAAACTATGCAAAAAGCTAGTGTTTACCATGAAGATGGTTGGAATCCATGAAAGAAAAACCACCACCACTAAGAAAAACTCGAATAGAAGAAGTGTAACACCCACATCGAGGTACATAATCTCATTTCCCTTAGTTGTAGTGTTTATTCCAAGATGAATGCATGAAATTAGCTTTGGGAAAATTTTGCAAACTTCACCGTGACAAAAGGGATTTTGTCGCCGCGGCAATGTACTCTCTGCCCAAATTCGTGGTAGCAAATGCATGCTTCGCCAGGGCAAAGAAAGTGCTTCACCAAGGTGAAGAACGTCCTCGAAATTTTAGTGAAATTCAGGGGAAAACTTGCTCAAGGGCAAAATGGTCATTCCACCCATAATTAATTGATAATGTGGGGAGTGAAAAGAGATAGATGATTGCATTATGGTAATTGACTAAGGGACATAGATGGAATTTCATAGAAAGTGCAAGGGTAAAATAGGAAGCTACAAGTAGTAATATGTTATATTAAGGGTTCAAGCATGAAACCCTAGCCATTCTTCCTCCTCTTTCATGCCACCTTCATCCTCAAATTCTCTCAATTTTCTTCAATCACTTCCCAAGGAAATTCATAGATCTTGGTTCACTTTTGGTGGAATTTCAATCCTAGGCGGCCCTAGGTAAGAGTCTTGTACTAAGATGTGAGATTAAGGTTTTAAAGTGTTGATGTTAGGAACAATCATCTAAGGTAGCGGAAAACAAAATAAATTTACATGATAGATCGTTCCTTAGAACCAAGATCAAGGCACAAAAATTACAGTTTATACATAATAATAGAATCTGCAGAAAAGTCAGTTTAAAGTTTAAGAAATCATACCAATGTAGGATCGAACCAATGTAGTCCACATGAAGATAACTCTAATGAACTAGAGAGGGATTTGCTATATCCTCTTTAGTCTATACGAACCAAAAGAAATCAATCAAACTTTGTTTCAAGCAAAAACATTCTGGCGTGGGAGAGAAGAGAAAGTGGCTGGAATTTTTCTTTTAATGATTCAAATGAATTAAATTGAATAATTCACAAAGTATTGCACTTATATAGTGCACATTTTGCCCTATTCAATCATGGAATAAGCTTGGACTCCAACCCAAACACCCCTTTTATCCAAACAAACCCCTTTAGATATTTTAATAATTATTATTGTTATTTTCAATAAAATTCAATTAATATATATATTTCATATATTAACATTTAACAATAACAATAATTCATTTAAATATATGCGAACACATATTTAAATATAATTTCATTTATTTAATTTTAATTAACAAATTAAATAAAGGCTACAACCCTCAACAAATTTAATTACACTGTGAAATTACCAAAATACCCTTTCATCTAAAAAGACCAAAATGCCCTTCTTATAAACTGGTTCTTAAATTATCTTCTATGTGTGTGACCCGTAGGCTTCTTATCATACCGGCAGTGTGTAGTATCGCGATTAACACCAATTAATAGTCTCACTCCACACAGACCAAGATTGGCTTCTAGCAAGGCATCATGGCCACCCGATAGATTCAGATTTAGCGAAGCAGCTACCTGTTAACGATATGGTTACCGTACAATCTGATTTTTTCATCATCCGTTATCTCGACGAGACCGTGGCATAGAAATAGTGTCAACCTCGGTTACTCTCGATATTATGTATTCAGTTACTAGACCAATGACCTGTATTATAAACTAGATAGAGCAACAACTCAATCCCACTATGGCCACAGTTTTAGTGTCATTGCCATTTACTGAATTGCACCATGAGATAACTTCTCCCGTACCCAAGAGTGATGAATCCTCTGTCTATCCACCATAGTCTTGATACACTCCTTAATGCAGCCAATCACCACCGTATTGATAGCTCTAAATAGAACGACATTAGGCTAGTGTCAAACCCCCAATCGGTGCATAAGGCGCTTCGGTGATCTCAAGCCTAAGGATCACATGCACCACCATTTGTTAGAGGATTTTTCCACAGACACAGGGGTTACCATCCATATGGAATCCTCTGGTGGGTTAGTCCAGTGAACTTGCCTACAACAAGCACCCATGTGTTGCACCATGTTGTCACCAAACAACCTTGACAAGTGAGATCAGTCACTACCTTTCAACAAGGTTGTTCAACACTATAATAGCCTTATCGTATTATCTGTGCCCTTATTTCAGAATAATTCTGGGGCTATGGACATTTCTAGAATGGCCACCATATGTGCTCATAGGGTTCTCACTATCAAGATTTGAAACACTTGATACCCTCATCACGGTTCTACCATTCTAAGGACATATATCAATACATACAATGATGATTTACGCGATATAGTATAAAATGCCTTTTATTGATCAATGAACATTATTACAAAGAGTCAATTCTACAATAATTGATTGGCTCTAGGGCATATACTCTAACAGTTGATTCTTATGATTTATATTCATAGGGTTTGAGAGAAAGAGGGTTGTATCAAGGAAGACTACTAAAGTGTTGGGTTGCTCACATCTAAGGTAAATAAATCCAACCTTAGTCATGATTGGAGCAATATTGTGTAGAGAATTTCTTTTATGCATGTATGTGTTTTTATGATAATTGTTGATGGAATTGATGTTAAGTGATGGTTAGAATTCCACCATGAGAAGTGGTGTTTGTGTATGTGGTGTCTGATGATAGTTTGATCGACAAGAAAGAATAGAAAGAAAGAAAGAAAGAAAGAAAGAAAGAAAGAAAGAAAGAAAGAAAAGAAAGAAAAGAAAGAAAAGAAAGAAAGAAAGAAAGAAAGAAATGAAAGAATAGAAAGAATAGAAAGAAAGAGAGCATAGAAAGAAAGAAAGACTAGAAAAGAAAAAAAGAAAGAAATACAGAGAAAAGAAACAGAAAAACAAAAAAGAAAATGCACATCCTATGCATGATACCATTTCCACTATCCCGAGTAGTGAGAAACTAGAGTTATAGAAAGCGAGAGAAGAATAGAGAAGTTTGATGTAAGGAAGGAAAATCAGAATTAGGGTAACATAGATAGCAGGGTAGCATAGCAGGTTTACTTATTGAGCAATTAATGCTCACCCCGTTGTTTCCAATGGTTTTGCAGGTAGTAGATGTGATATGGTCAGATGAAGCATCAAGAAGCAGAAGGGTCTGGCAAACACTATCGAGTTTATTGTTTTTGAGTAATTTTGTTACTTAATGTACAGTTTTGTATATAAAGAAAAATTAGTATGGGCCCTCTATTTTATCCTCATCTACATGTATATTGTCTTATATATATATATTTAGTGAGTTTAACTGACTGTATATTTCACAAGTATACTAGCTAGAGAAAGAGAAGCATTACAAGAAGAAAAAGTAAAGAAAGCTAAACGGGATGTGAAATGAAGTTGTACAGCTATCCCTTCAGTTTTATGGACGAAGCCTAACAAATAGAGACAAGTGGCAACCTCCTGTTGGTTATGGGACAGAGCGACCCTTTGTTTTCTGATCCAAACGAAGAAAAAAAAATCTCCACCGCACATGTGGAGTAAATCCACGCACACTTAGAAATCGCGATCCCACGTACACGGCACGCTTAATCACGTGGTCGACCCGACCGAACTGGCGTGTTCAAGCATACCAATTGTCCGCTGCCAAACCAACGCATTCTAGCACTTCATCCATTCAGGGCGCCCGCCCGAGTGAGCAGTGAGACTAGAACTGTTAACCCCGCATTCGGGCCCCGAGACAAGCATCGCCAAAAGTTAGAGCAGTAAGCTACTCAGTCATCATGGACAGACGAACCAGTCACGATTGGGAAGTGAGCACACACACACCCATTCACTCGGATTCAACCAATCAGCCTAAGGCACCACCACCAGGTTCAGCCTAACGTATTCCGCTCGACAAGAACTACCGAGTGAGCACACCTTTAAGGGATAGCTCACGCACCCACTCACCTGGCTCGTTACACCGACTGAAGACATCTTCATGAGATAGCCCACGCATCCACTCGCTTGGACCATTACACTAACTAAAGACACCTTCATGGGACAACCCACACGCTCGACCATTTGTCTCGATACATCGACTGAGAACACCTTCAGGGGAGGTTTCGCTTACTTTCCCGCTCAGGAGGACATACCGAGTGAGGACGTGTTGAGTTGATTCTTCATGCTCCCCCTTGACCTAGCATACCAGACGATTCTAATAAGATTAGCTCCACTCCCCCACTTGGTCAGATGCACCAAGCACGTTTGTGACTACTTGACCTCCATCCACCCGGTATGGCATACCGAACGATGTACCGACAACAAAAGCTATACTATTCGTTCCCAGAAGAACGGAGAGGCAACATGTTCACAAGTTTTGCTGGTCGATCATGAAGGTTGACCAAATACACCTCCATACAATGTCTACTCTCTAAGTTAAGCACTCCTTAACTCAGAGAGTGGGGGGCAAACTGGTAGGGCCAAAAAATGTCCTCGGCCCAAATAGGTCAAAAAACGAAGACACCTTTAACAAAGCTAGAAGCTCAGACCCAATTCCGATTGGGAACATAACAGAGTTCTGCATATGAGGCCCGTTCGGTATGTTTTCCCAGTTTCTCACCTTCTATACTTACGATCAACTTAGAGCCCACGGTCGCCTACGAACTATAGTACTACTTGAACTCTACTAAAGAAGTCAATCACGATCTTGATTCATCTAAGGTTCGTATTCTAGGCATGCTGGGACTCCCTTTCCTACTGAGATAAGGGAGCCAAAGGCTCCACTCTTTCAGAAAACCATTGTTGCAAGGACTCTTAGTCCCACCAAGATTCAAAGACCTTACAATCACTATTTAAACAGAGGTCAGCCCTCTCACAAAGGACAGAGACATTACAGCTTCAAACCCTGGAGTTCCCACTCTTGAGAACTTCGCATTGCAACCGCAATCAGAGTCTCTGACTAGACTTCTGGTAACCTTTCCTCTCCGTAACCTTACTAAACTAGCCTCATTCAGTCTTGCTGACTTGGGCGTCAGAGTGCCTATGGCAAACACCACCTCAGTGTTTTCTGTCTGCTTCATGCTTGTTTTCTTACGTGTGTAGGTGTAGCAAATCGCTAGTGGCCTCAACCTTACGGGATCAATCCCTATTTCCGTAAAGGTAGATTTTTGCATCTACAGATACCAGCTGCGATTATTGAAAACAGGAATTTGACCCCCATTTCGCTAATAATTGTTAATGAAAATTGAACTATTAGTATAACTTTTTTACCCTTTAGCTAAAATATCATAAAATTACCTTGAAATATTTAAATTTAATTATATGAAAAAAAAAATATTATAAATTTTTTTTTTCACCTCACTTCGTAAAACCTTACAAGGCAAATATTTCTAGAGAGAGGGTGAATAGGAATCTATAAAAATAATTGCAAAATAAAGACTATCAACAACACCAATGAACACCAATGATTTTAACTAATCAATGACAATAAATAAACTCAACAAACAATGAATGACAATGTTAATGATCAATAAAGATAAGCAATGGAGAGCAATAAATGAGAATGATGTTAAACAATAAGGATAAACAATATGGAGCAATAAATGAGTGAGTGTTATAAATATGAGCAATGAATAAGAGCAAGTGATAATGATGAACAATGAGTGTGTTTTGAGTGTTATAAATATGACCAATGAATACTCCAAATCTACTCGATCAAAACATAATTTGAGTGTTTTTAGGGTTGTTTTGATGTTAGTTTAGTTAACTTCTCATATGTTTCCATTGTTTTGATGTTTGTTTTTGTTAAGTTTGAGATATGAATGGTTATCTATTGATTTGGATAACTTTTGTGTTTTTTAGGCTTTGATTGAGTATATTGGAGTATTGGAATGAAATTGGGACTTAAAGCTTGAAGAAGTTGAGATAACCTAACATTCTTGAAGGCCATGACCATGCCTTGGTAGTTCACCATGACCATGGTGGTGGAACAAAGAAAAAAAAGAGACCAAGAAGCACCATGACCTAGGCTGTGGTGACTTAAATTTGGCCATGGCCAGGGTTGTAGCGGAAACTATTAGGGCGTTTTTATCGGTTTTTCTTTCCTTTTTCAGTTAGGACTCTTTTGGGTATTTATGTATAATTGAGATCAGTTGTCATGGGGTGAATTTTGTATATTTTTTGAGAGGAGAAGATGCACTTTTGAGGCTTGAAGACTGATGATTAGATTTAAGAGTTGGATTTTTGTTTCTTTTCAAGTCTAAATATGTTTTCCTTCTTTTCTACTTATTCCTTTGTTCTTAGGATGGGGTGAATCTCTTTTGTTAGGCGAGGATAGAACCCTAATTATGTTTTGAACAATTTTTATTCTGAATACCAGATTTATGTTTATGAATTTGTGCAAAAGTTTAGGTTTAATGCTTTATGAATGTTGGATTGATTCAATTACCTTGATGATGTTTCGAATAGAGAAGTTAGGGTTTACTGCTTAATTCATATTCATAATAGTTTTATGGGCATAACATTGCACAACATATTAAAACTAGAAGTAATCGAATAAAGATTCTAGGATTAATTTGTGGTCCATCTAATTCATAACCGAATAGGGCAAATTAGTCAGAAGGGATTGATGAATTTATGCTTCTTAATTTCAGTGTAACCGGATAGGGATCTGTATTAAGTTGAATATTATGCCTGAATAAGGATAATTGGCCTTAGAAGAATCCTACCAATTCATAGCACAAACGGGTATTAAGAGTAGTTGTCAAGCATAATTAGGGGGAAATCTGTACCCTAACTTCATTAATATTGCAAGTTCTTCACATTATTTATTTGTTTAATTTAGTTATTTTTAATCTATTATTTTTACACTCTAAGATTTCGTTTTCTCAAATAACGTGTAGTTAGTTTTAGGTAATTACAAATATTCGCTTTGATGTATGTGGGAAGATACTCAAACTCATCACTTTATTACTTGAACACGACTAGTGCACTTACTAGAGTTGATTTAGTCGCATCAAGTTTTTGGAGTCGTTGTTGGGGATCATCAGATTGTTTGTGATTATTTTTTTATTTTGTTTTTTTTTTTATTGGAAACCAATAGGTGTTTCTGCTAGTGTATGACCAGAGCTTCTAGAAAGAGTTTACTAGCATTTGATCCTGAGATAGAGCACACTTTTCATGCAAGAAAGAGAGCAATCAAAAAGGAGATCATGGGTGATCACGATAACCAAAATGATGGGACACCACCAGTAACTCGTACATTGAATAAGTACTCTACCCCATCTCTAAATGGAGCAACATTGAGCATTCGACGACCAGTGATCAATGCCAACACCATTTGAGATAAAGCCAACAATCATCTAGATGATTCAGCAGTCAGTGCAGTTTGGTGGTTTGGCACATGAAGATCCCAACTTACATATTGCAAATTTCCTAAAGATTTGTGATACTTTTGAGCACAGTGGAGTTTCTGATGAAGCTATAAGACTAAGATTGTTCCCATTTTCATTGAGAGACAAAGCTAAAGTTAGTTGACCTCATTACCAGCAAGCTCGATTACAACCTGGGAGCAAATGACAAAAAAATTCCTAAGTAGGTATTTTCCTCCTGCAAAGACTGCACAATTGCGTAATGACATTACTATGTTAGTGCAGGTGGATACAGAGTCACTATACGAAGCATGGGAAAGGTTCAAAGACATGCTCCAGAGATGTCCCCATTTGGCTACAAGTCTAGACATTCTATAATGGTCTTAATAGTGAAGTTCGAAATATGATCAATGCTGCTGTAGGTGGTACTTTATGTAAGAAGACACCAAAACAAGCTTATGAATTGATGGAGGAAATGGCTTCAAACTCTTATCAATGGCCGATAGAGAGGTTGCCTGTGGGAAGAAAGTTAGTTGTTCATAACATAGATGCTATCACGACTTTGGCAGCACAAATGCAAGCGTTAAATAAGAAGATTGATGGACTTCAAATGCAAAAACCTGCAATAGTTGCTTCTATGTGTGATTTTTGTGGCAAAGATCACTCTAACCATGCGTGTCAATCAGGTAACATGTTTACTATTAATTCTATGCCTGATCAAGCTAACTATGTTTCAAATTTTCACAAGCCTAATAATAATTCATATAGTGCAACATATAAACTGGGGTGGAGGAATCACCCAAATTTCTCTTGGAGTAACAATAATCAAGTGAAACCTCCACCACTAGGTTTTCAATCTCAAGAGAAGAAAACAAATTTAGAGGAGATGATGGCAAAGTTCTTGAGTACTACAGAGACAAGAATTCAGAATCAAGAGGCTTCCATCAAGAATTTAGAAGCTCAAATTGGCCAGTTGGCCAATATCATTTCGGGTAGACAACAAGGGCATTTACCGAGTGACATGGAAAGGAACCCGAAGGAGCAATGTAAGGCCATAACCTTGAGAGATGGAAAGGTGATTGGTGAAGAAGAATCACTAAAGAAGGCGAAAAGTGAAGCAGAGTTACCGATCTCTATTGAAGAAAAGAAAGCGAATTTAGAGAAAGAGACAGAGAAGAAGGTAAAGGAAATTGCAAGAGGTAAAGGAAAAGATACGTCCAATTATGATTTTGTTGTTGTTGAAAAAGATTTATCTTAATTTCTTTATCCTGAAAGAATTAGAAAGAATAAACTAGATCAACAATTTTCAAAGTTTTTAGAGGTCTTTAAGAAATTGCAAATTAATATTCCATTTGCTGAAGCTTTAGCACAGAGGCCTAGTTATGCAAAGTTCCTAAAAGACATCCTTTCTAACAAGCGGAAGAACGAGGAGCATGGGACAATTATGCTCACTGAAGAATGCAGTGCCATACTGCAAAATAAATTACCTCCTAAACTGAGAGATCCAGGGAGTTTTACTATACCTTGTGCATTAGGAGATTCATTCTTTGATAAAGCATTGTGTGATTTAGGTGCTAGTATTAATTTGATGCCTTTATCAATTTTCAGGAAGCTAGGACTTGGAGAAGTGAAAGAGACGAACATGTCACTCCAGCTTGCTGATAGATCAATCAAATGACCTAAAGGCATTGTTGAAGACATTTTGTTAAAGGTCGACATATTTATCTTTTCAACGGACTTCATAGTTCTTGATATGGAGGAGGACCGGGAGGTGCCTCTAATTCTGGGACGTCCATTTTTTGCGATAGCTCGTGCTCTGATAGACGTGCAACAAGGAAAATTAAATCTAAGACTAAATGACAAAGAAATAGTGTTTGATGTCCATAAAGCGATGAAAAATCCTATTGCATTTTATATTGAATCTTGTTTTCACTCTGACAATTTTGGTGAGATTGTAGGTGATCACAGAGAAGAAGTTTTGCAGAAGGACTCTTTCGAGAGATGTCTAATAGAGTCAAGTATGGTGTGCTGTCGTAAGCAACCAAGATTAAAAACCTTCCTAACCTAACTACTGAACTGTAAATAGGGTAAGCAAGGGTCGATCCCACGAAGAGTGTCTAGCCGAATTTTCTATGATGTGAATAAGGCTGGGGGGTTTTGGTAAAACAGAAAACAATCTTAGCCAAAAACAAAAACAAAAACAATTCAATTCGAAATCAATTAATATAATGAAACTTGGTCTCCGTCAACATCCACCATCAGAATCTTACAACTGATCGTTGATGCAAAAGTAAATCAATTCTTACTTTGAATATTCACCGTTGGAACTATTTTCCTATCTCTCCGTAATTGTAATTAATTAGGAAACAATCGATCTTAATTAATCTTACCATTAAACAACCCTAGACAAGCGCTAAAGATTTAATCTAATGGTAGCCTTAAGAATTAGAGAAATCGATGAAGCTAAACAACACAAACACAAGCACAAGCAGTTGTATTTAATTTAGTTGAATGTTCTTCTTAAGATTACTAATTCCTGACGCAGCAAATTATTAACCCTAATTGCTTCGCAAGTTAGAAGGATCAAACAATTACGGATTTGATATCTAACTTAGCAGTAGATTGCAACAAATAATACACTAGTAGGCCTCCTAGTAATTAAATGCATCAATCATGAAGATATGCACAGAATAACATTCAATACTCAAACACGAAAATTGAACACTAAAATAAAATAGATTAGATCTCATAGTTGGTTGATTCCGAGGTCTCCATTTCCGACGACCAAGTTACAAAAGTTTTAGCCGCTCATGGCCATAATCAAAACTCAAAAGAGAAATTTGCAGAGAAGAGAAAAGAGAGGCGTGGTCCCCCTCAAAAACCCTAATCTGATCTCTTTTACAAAAATCCAGTTCAAGTATTTGAATCCCACTAAATCTCCTAAAAGAAATATTCTAAAAATCCTAAAATAACATTAATCTTAATTTGATTCTAATTAATTGAAAATAAGATAAAGTCCTAAAATAAAATAGGAAAGTGGTGATTCTAAGCTGTAACTTGCGTGCCACATGTCCTCAAATCTTCCAATAATAAACTGCCCAATTGATGCATGACAAGGCAGAATGCTCCAAGACGTCCAGCGCAAATGTGTCAACTTCAAGCTCGATTACAACCTTGATGCAGTGAGTATATCTCCAAACTAAAAACATGAAAGTTGTAGATATATTTCTTAGAGTTCCACAGAATTTTGAATCATCTCAATCGGAGCTTGGATGAGAGAGTTATGCCCAGATTATGAAACAACGTCGAAACTGTCCGAATTCACTTAATTAGTTCCGTTTTGCAAATTAACGCCTCCATTTGCATCCTAAATCAAAATAGAATAATAATGAGTACATTTAGGCAACAAATACGTATAAAAGACTAAACATTAAGGCGGGGTAAATATGATATTTTGCATTCTCATCAAAGTACAACAGAAGATGAAGACCCGTGCTTGAGAGAAGAAGCTGAAGCGTTAGAGAATGAATCTCTTACAAGATAATAATATGGAGCTAAAGGAGGATTTGCATAAAACTCCTAATGAGGCTTATAAACCTAAACTTAGACCGCTTCCTTCACATTTAAAATATGCTTTTCTAGATAAAGATGCTTACCCTGTGATTATTTATGCATCTTTGACAAATTTGGAGGAGAAGTCACTGCTAGACATTTTGAGGAAGCACAAGAAGGCTATGGGATGGACAATTGCTGATATCAAGGGAATAAGCCCTTCCATCTACATGCATAAGATCCTCATGGAAGAGAATTTCAAGGCCAACAATACAACCACAAAGGAGATTAAATCCTGCCATGCAAGAAGTGGTACGAAAGGAAGTGGTAAACTTACTCGATGTAGGTATTATTTATCCTATCTCTGATAGTAATTAGGTTAGTCCTGTGCAAGTAGTGCCTAAGAAAGGGGGAATGAATGTAGTGAAGAATGAAAATAATGAGCTTATCCCCACTAGGATGGTAACTGGATGGCGTGTGTGTATAGACTATAGAAGATTAAATTCTGCCACTAGAAAAGACCATTTCCCATTGCCATTTATTGATCAAATGTTAGGGAGGTTAGCGAGCGGCGTGCTGTTGTAGGCACCCAGAATTAAAACCCTAAAAAAATACACGTAGTAGTGTGAGTAGGGATCGTTCCCACGAAAAGTGTCTAGCCGAGTTTAATGTTACGTGAACCAGTATGGGGGGATTTTGAGTAAAACAGAAATAATTTCAGGAAAAACAATTCAAATTAAACTATCGAAATCAATCAAATAACGAAACTTGGTCTAGGTCAACATCCACCATCGAAATCATACAACTGATCATTGATACAAAAATAAATCAATTCATAACCTGAATATTCACCGTTGGAACTATTTTCCTATCTCTCCTTAGTTGTAATTAATTAAGAAACAAGTGATCTAATTAACCTTACTACTAAACAACCCTAGACAAGCGCTAAAAGATTTAATCTAGTGGCAGCCTTAAGACCTAGAGAGATCGATGAAGCTAAACAACACAAACTCAAGCGGTTGCATTTAATTCAGTCAAATGTTCTTCTTAAGACTTAATAATTCCTGACACAACAAATTCTTAAACCCTAATTACTTCACAAGTTAAAGGGATCAAACAATTACAGATTTGATATCTAACTTAGCAGGAGATTGCAACAATTAATAAACTAGTAGGCCTCCTAGTAATTAAACGCAACAATCATGAAAATAAGCACAGAAGAACATTCAATACTCAAACATAAATTGAACACTTAAAGAAAAAAAAACCAGATTGATCTCACAATTTATTGATTCCGAGGTCTTGTTTTCTTCTACCAAGTTATAAAAATTAGCCACTCATGGCCATCGCGAAAATTCAAAGGAAACAACGAAAATCCACCAGAGAGAGGCATATGTGATATATCCCAATCTGATCTCCCTTTGAAAATATCTAATTCTAATTCTAATTCTACTAAATCTAAATCTCCTAAAAATATTCTAAAATCCCAAACTAACCTTTATCCTAATCTAAGTAATTGAAAATAAAATAAAGTCTTAATACAAAATAGGAAAGTGTTGTTTCCAGCTGTAATTTCTGTGCAATAGGTCTTCAAAACTTCTTGTAATAATCTGCCTATTTGAATTGCATGACAAGGTAGAATGTTCCAGAACGTCGGCAGTGCAGGTGCGTCAATTTCAAGCCCGATTATAACCTTGATGCAGCGAGTATCTCTCCAAACTCAAAACATGAAAGTTGTAGATCTCTTTCTTAGAGTTCCACATCATTTTTAATAATCTCAATCGGAGCTCAGATGAGAGAGTTATGCCCAGATTACGAAACAGTGTTGAAACTGTCTGAATTCACTTAATTAGTTCCGTTTTGCAATTATCGCCTCCATTTGCATCCTAAATCAAAATAGAATAATAATGAGTATATTTAGGCAGAAAATAAGTATAAAAGACTAGACATTAAGGGGGTTAAATATGACATTTTGCATTCTCATCAAATTCCCCCACACTTAGCTTTTGCACATCCTCGGGCAAACTAATTCAAACAAACACTACACTTAAGTCATATCAAGAACACCATCATCTCAAGTCATATCAAGAACACCATCATGATGCATAATTAACAATATTTAATCCATGCATATTCATACCTAACTTAGGAAGAAGCAAAATAAAATAGAGTTAATGAAATTCATCTCTCTTCATCATTTTCCACAATTCCTCTTAATCAGCCAATGCAAACAAGAAAACTAATCACAACCAATTCATGTACAACTCACCTCTCAACTTTTTCCTTAACAGTTTCTCTTTACTACTACAAACTGGGTAGCAAACTAGGGATATTTATATTTTTTCTGTTTTCTGTTTTGAAAAAGAATGAGTGCATTTTATGCTCCATCTCATTTCATGGTTGTGTTTATGAGTGAGTGCGTTTTACTCTCCATCTCGACTCACCACAAACCTTTCTTTTCTTTTTCCTATTTGTTTAAACCCAAATTTAGGACTAGCTTAAGAGAAACAATTTTTTTTTCTTTTAAGGGTTGTTATACACTCCTCAATCATGGTTCGTCACCAAGTTCACACAACTTATCAAGACATATTGTTTCAAACTACAAAGATTCAAATCTGATTAACTCTATTTTATGAAACATTACTAACATCCTACGTCAAGGAATATGCACAATAACAAAGTCAAGTTACTATTTCATGCATCACTAGACGTTCAAAGATATGACTTAAAGCATAAACCTTCCTAAAAACAAAAAACAACTTGTTTTTTTTTTTTTTTTTTTTTGAACAAATTAAAACACAACCTAAATCAAATTAAAATACAACCTAAATCCCTTCCCCCACACTTAAAGCTGACATTGTCCCTAATGTAAGATGAAATGCAAAGAAAAGGAAAAAATAACCAAAATTTAAAATGCGAGAATAAGAAAATAAACTCCCTTTGGGTTGCATCCCAAGTAGCGCCTTTGTTTATTGTTGGCTTGACTCAAGGCTTTTCTTCTTGCGATGCACTGAGTTTACTTGAGATGATCACCGGTAACGTTCCTCCGTCTCCAAGGAACACGTTCTTGAGGTAACTAGGGAGAGGCTTCAAATCTAGAATGGGGGCCTGCAAAATAGAATGTAAAGGCCTCTCGTTAGAAATTGGTAATGCAATATAAGGAACGTTACTTGACTGCGGTAACTTTGGAAAATCATTCAACACTATAACAGTTTCCTGCAAATCAATACTCAAAGCTAACTCCTCATTCTCTTCTTCAAAATGCTTACTAATGGCAACTCCCAATCCATCTTTTCCATCAAGTACAAAAACTTCCTATGCTAATGTAATAACTACTTCATACTAGGATACTCATAGAAATACATCAAGTACATATATTAGTAAATGGGCCCAAAAGTTTCTTTTAATACATTTAATCATTCTTTATACCAAGTAAGGCATCATTAGTAAAAGTTATCAAAAACAGTGGACAGTGTAGCTATTACTCCTCGCTTGTCGACGCCCATCCAACCGCGTCCTCACCTAGATCCTACAATCACAAAGAAAAACAACGGGGTGAGCATAAAATAATGCTCAGTAAGTAAATCCTCTACTCATTTAACCCTGTGACTCTTTCTCTTAATTCTTTCCTTACACTCTTCTCATATCATTTATTTTCTCTTTCTATTTCTCTTTCACATAGCTCTTTTCTATCAACTTTCTATTGTATGTCACGGCCTCATCTTACCAGAAGCACGGTTGAGTGGAGATCACAAAGCACCCACCCACTCTTCGTGACTTCTACTCATTCTCTTCCTCTATTCTTTCTTATATTTTTCTCATTCTTTCTCACTGGAATGTCACGGCCTCATCTTACCGGAGGCACGGCTGAGTGGAGATCACAAAGCACCCACCCACTCTTCGTGACTTCTACTCATTCTCTTCCTCTATTCTTTCTTATATTTTTCTCATTCTTTCTCACTGGAATGTCACTGCCTCATCTTACCGGAGGCACGGCCGGGTGGAGTTCACAAAGCACCAACCCACTCTTCGTGACTTCCGGGTGGAGTTCACAAAACACCAAACCGTTCTTAGATTTTTCTCATTCTCTTTACTTTTAGAGTAGCCCATTCACAAAGTTCTCTACTCTTTCTCAAACAACTTCTCAATGCACAATTAATGCATAAGGATGGTTCATGCTTAAAGCTTCTTACTTAATGAACTTATGAAAGGCACAAATGCAATATTGCATCAAAACAGTCATTCTGCGCATGTCACACTCAAGAAGGCATAACTTGAGTTATACACCTCTGATTGCTACGTTTTTGGTCTGGTTTTAAAGCTTAGAGACAGGGATGCAACGTTTAAGTTTTGGTATAAACCCAGTTCAATCCGTAAGATGCCAAAAAATCACTCATAAAGTCACGGCTGTGACAGGTCAGTTTGGTAACATGTTTTCACTTAGGCATTTCATCAAACATTAATTGTGCATAAACAAACCCTAATTCAATTATCATTCTATTTAGTTCTCAAACCATCCAAAATGAGAGAAAAACTCTCTTGTAGCATCACATACCTACATGGCACTCACACTCCACAAAAATTTCTCCAATTCTTCCAGTTTCAACCCATCATCAAATCATCACATATACTTCTCATATTCAAATATATCCAACAACAAGCATAATTCATCATCAATCTCATCTCAATTTCTCAATAATCACAACATATGCATATTTAAAAGAAATCTCCACTCACTTGAATTCTTAAATTTTAGCTTGAGTTGGATTTTGAGTGGAATTTACTTACCTTGTGCTTGAGTAGTCTCTCCTAAGCTCTTTATTTTTGTTGGATTCCAATATTCTCTTAACTCTAAGCATAAACTTCATAAGAACTCAACTCTTACACAAATAAATCATAGATAAAGAGCTTGAATCCTTACCTTTTAATGCCTAGAATCAAAACCATATGAAAAACCACTTAAAAGCCCTCAAAATCCTTGGAGGATTGAATGACAATTTGAGAGAAATTGAGGGAGGAGTGTGGGGGTGGAGAAGAAGAATGAAGGGTTTCAAACCCTTAACACTTTAATTTATAACCACACTTTCCCATTTTGCCCTTGCTCTTTATTGGAAATTCCATTTATGTCCCTTAGTCAATTTACAATAATGCCCTCATTTTTTGCATTCTCTATGAAATTCTATCTCTTTTCACTCCCCACAATTTCAACTAATTTTGAGTGAAAAGACCATTTTACCCCTAATGAAAGTTTAAGGGATTTTCTCTACATTTTTCTAACTTTAACAAAAATTCAACTAAGGGTCAACCAAAATTAACAATATATCAACCCAAATAAAAGCAAAACAATAAACCTTCAAGGAATACACCATAACTTAGCTACGTACCTCAAGTGGGGCGTTACGATTCTCCCCCCTTAAAAGAATTTCGTCCCCGAAATTCACACAAACAACTCCGGGTAACGATTCTGCATGTCTTGCTCTACCTCCCATGTGGCCTCTTCTACCTTGTGATTTCTCCAAAGGAATTTTACTAATGGAATGCTTTTATTTTGGAGCTCTTTAATCCTTCGGTCTAAAATCTGTACTGGACACTCTTCATACACAAGTTTCTCTTCTAGGTCAACGTCTTCTATTCTCAAGATATGGGAGGGATCACTTACGTACTTCCGTAGCATCGAGACATGGAAAACATCATGTACCTTGTCCATGCTAGGTGGTAATGCCAATCTGTAGGCCACCTTTCCCACTCGTTGCAATACCTCAAATGGACCTACATATCTCGGTGCTAACTTCCCTTTGCTTCCAAAGCGCATTACTCGCTTGTAGGGGGAAACTTTCAGAAAGACTTTATCACCCACTTGGAATTCAACTTCTTTTCTTTTCAAGTCATCATAACTCTTCTGACAATCTTGGGCTTGCTTCATTCTATTTCTGATTAACCTTATATCTTCTATCATTTTCTAAGTCATCTTTGGCCCAAGAGCGGTACTCAACTCATCCTTTTCGCCTATCTCATCCCAATGTAGTGGAGACCTACATCGTCTACCATACAAGGCCTCGTAAGGCGCCATCTTAATTGTAGACTGGTAACAATTATTGTAGGCAAACTCCACTAAGGGTAACATCTCATGCCAAGATACTTTATAATCCATACAACAGGCCCTCAACATATCCTCAAGCACCTGATTTGTTCTCTCTGTTTGGCCATCCGTCTGAGGATGATAGGCAGTAATGAATGCTAAACGAGTACCCAAATTCCTCTGTAAACTCATTCAAAAAGCTGAAACAAATCTGGAATCTCTATCTGATACTATTATCTTGGGCACACCATGTAACCTGACTATCTCTTTAATGTAAATCTGAGCCAACTAATCCGTAGTGCTGCTCTCCTTTACTAGAAGGAAATGGGCTGACATGGTTAACCTATCCACAATCACCCATATAGCATTATACCCTTGCTGTACTCTGGGGAGACCTATAATAAAATCCATCAAAATGCTCTCCCATTTCCACTCTGGAATACTAAGTGTCTGAAGTAACCGTGACGGCCGTTGGTGTTCTGCTTTCACCTGCTGACAAACCAGGCACTTAGCTACAAATTCTGTAATATCCTTCTTCATACCTGGCCACCAGTAGCCTTTCTTTACGTCTTGATACATCTTAGTTGCTCTAGGATTGTAAAACCCCTCCCTAGCCGAGTATTTCCTAAGTATCCCTTGGCCATTGAGAACCTAGAAAACGCACGCCTAGGAAAGAAGTTTATTTTAAAATCCTATTAAAAGAATAAACTTGTAGTTTAAAAATATATCTATTTTTATTTTAAAACATTTTAATTTCTAAACTATATTAAGTTCATTGTACAAGTAAAAAATATAGTTTCCTTTCTTGGAGTACATTATGAAATCCATAGTAGTACTTACGAGAACATACACACTTTTACAAAATTTACTAGCAATTTGATTTCTTTTATTAACACAAACATATATACTCCATAATAACATGGACATATTTACTGCATTATGAGATATAAACATAATTACTACACTAAATACTGGCAAAACCATTCAAAAGTCATAATTAAAACATCCCTTCATGCTCATAGCGTCCCTCGGAATCCTCTCCCAGCTTCATGCCTTAATCCTTACCTGCAAAACATTTTAAAACATTTCTTGGGGTGAGCGCTAATCGCTCAGTAAGGAATATGGCCATTTATAAACTATTAAGGTTCATTATACATCATTTTACAAGTATATTACTTAGGACCTTACCTACCTACAAAATATGACCTTCATTCTTTAACATAACAAGTTCATAAAACATATCATACACTTTAGACTTTTCTCATAAACATAAGTCATAACATAATCATCTATAATATAACATAGAACATATATGACTTATGAAATATTCATGTACATGGCATGCTTATTTCTTTTGTCTTTATACTTGATGGTTTCATTAGTCTTTGTTATCCGATCGGATTCATTTAAACCATTACCTTGTTCTTGGTCGTCACCTCAAAGGACTCATGGTTTCCATAAGAATTCCATTCCTCTGATCTTGGTTTATACCTCAAGAGACTCATGGAATTCATTATTTAACATTTCATAAATTTTTCATAAGACAACTAAATAAGCTATATGCATTACCATTATGAATGCAAACATATGGACTAACATATTCCATGCTCAATCATACTATATTCTCCTACTAAACTTCTTAACTTAATTCATTCAATTTCTCATACAATACAAGGAATTTCAGTAGTAAGATTATTCAGGGCTTTATTAGAATTAGAAACAAATGGGAATTTCCATTAATAAGGTGGATGCCATACAGTTCGTTACTTTCAAGCAATTTTTCCATTATCTTCTAATTCGAATTTATTTTTGGCTAAAACATAAAAGTTTTAGGTCTGTTTCTCAAATTTTTAACACTTCAAGAATAAACTCAATCAGACTTCTATAACTTGAGTTATGACTGATTCAGTGAAGCATGTACAATATAAGTCTCAAAAAGCCAAATCCGAATTCTATTCATTTTAACCATGTCACCTTCATTTGCACATTCATATCATTTTCCATAT
The DNA here is from genome assembly GCA_026229545.1 of Pistacia atlantica. Classification (NCBI taxonomy): domain Eukaryota; kingdom Viridiplantae; phylum Streptophyta; class Magnoliopsida; order Sapindales; family Anacardiaceae; genus Pistacia; species Pistacia atlantica. The sequence continues at coordinate 23,570,747 of JAPEIT010000014.1, forward strand.
CATTCTTAGTATAAAAGGCCATAAAAACCTCCCTTTTTACAGAACCAAAAAGTGCCAAAACATCGTCCAACTACAAATCTCTTAATTGGCATAATCATCCTCCACATGCACACGTACACCAATCAACACACCCATTTAAACAATCCATAACCAAAACATAGCATCACACTCATATTAACATAAATAAATGTAAGTTTCATAAACCCTAGGTGTTATCAATTGTAGTCATAAGGGAGATTTTTTCCTTACCTTAGTATTCAAAGCACAAAGGTACTCCTCCTTGGCTCCAAAGTTTCACCTTTCTACCTTACACACACAACCACCTATGAATTTCTCTTTTAACTAAAAAATTCAGAAAAACTAGGGTTTTGAAACTCACCCTTAACCCTGAAATTGAAGTTCTTTAAGGGTGGATGCTGATCTCCTTTGAAAATCAACTTGAAATCCTAAGAAAATTTGAGAATAAAAGCTTGGATTAGTGGCTTTTATGGTGGATTTGAGAGATGAAGAAGAAGAAGATATGTCTGGGGTGTACAAGGCCGACTACTCTCTCTTTAAACCTTGTAAATATTTATTCAATTGTTGCTCTAATGTGATTGGTCAATAAAAGTTACGTATAAGGGTCATTTGGCATAAATTTTTCATATAAGGGCGTTTTGGTCATTTCCACCACAACATAAAGATAAGCACTCATTTAATGCCATTTGACTTCTTTGAAACACTTATCCATTAAGCAATCCCATTAGGTGAATGACTAATTTACCCTTGGTGCACTTTTATGGACACTTAATCATATGGTTTTGTATGAAAAGACAATTATACCCTTGGTTACTGTTTACGCCATTTAACCATATCAATCAACTTTATGACGATTCTACCCTCATTTCTCTTCAATGACATCACCCCTTACACTTAATAATGGCCACATCTCGAAATACATGTAAATTGACCATTTTACCCTTCCATTCAAAAAAAGAAAATTACTTGAAAAGTAAATTTCACGCCTTAAGGCATTGGAATAATAACGCGGGGTTTACAAACATCCCCCATTATAAGAATTTCGTCCTCGGAATTCAGTTGAAGAGGTCTGGATATCTTTCTTTCATATCTTGCTCAACCTCCCATGTCGCTTCTTCTACATTATGATTCCTCCACTGTATTTTAACAAGCGGTACTTTTTTTATTTCGGAGCTCTTTTATTCTTCTATCCAGAATCTGAACTGGGCGTTCTTCATAAATTAGTTCATCTTTTAACTCCACTTCATTTGCTTGTAATATATGCGAAGGATCACTAACATGCTTTCGCAAAAGGGAAACATGGAAAACATTATGGATCCGGTCCATACTAGCTGGTAAGGCAAGTCTGTAAGCTACTTTGCCCACTTTCTCTAATACCTCATATGGACCGATATATCTAGGGGTGAGCTTCCCTTTTCTTCCAAACCTCATCACCCTTTTATAAGGAGAGATTTTCACAAACACCTTGTCTTCTATTTGGAATTCTATATCCTTTCTTTTTGGGTCTGCATAGCTCTTCTGTCTGTCTTGGGCCTTCTTCATTCTCTCTCGAATTAACTTTACATCTTCTATCATTTTTTGTGTCATTTCTGGACCAAGAGCTTGAGCTAATGCATTCTTTTCTCCTATTTCATCTCAATGCAATGGAGATCTACATTTCCTTCCATACAGGGCTTCATATGGTGCCATTTTAATGGTTGCTTGATAACTATTGTTATAAGCGAATTCAACGAGAGGGAGAATGTCACACCAATTCAACTTGTGATCAATACAGCATGCTGTAACATATCCTCCAATATTTGATTTGTTCTTTCTGTCTGTCCCGTTTGAGGATGATAGGCTGTGCTAAAATTAAGCCTAGTACCCAATGCCTTCTGTATGCTACTCCAGAATACTGACATAAATTTCACATCCCTGTCTGAGACAATACTACTAGGTACTCCATGTAATCTTACTATTTCTTTGACATATAATCGGCCTAGCTGATCAGAGGAGATCTTATCTGTAACTGGAATGAAATGGGCAGATTTAGTCAATCTATCTACAACCACCCAAATGGCATTATAACCCCTTTGCACTCTAGGAAGACCTAAAATGAAATCCATTAATCAACTTTTGTGATGTTGAAGATCCAATGGCCATAATAATTTTGTCCATATCTTGAGGGTTTTGACATTGAGCCAAATCAGCAAGGAGTCTTGATTTTTTAGTCAAAAATGTTGATTGTTGTTGAGGCTGACATAACTGTGGGTGTTGAGAGAGCCACACTTGCACAGCTGGTGGACTAATATTTTGGATGGAAAAACTAGGCCACCATTTAATAAGAAATTTTCTTTGTAATTCTCGGAATTTTGGAGGAGGAGGAGTAGTGATGTGAAATTGCCAACTCATTATCCAAGCAATTAAGAAATTGCTGGAAAAAGCTAGCAAAGGGTCTTCACTGTTGTTGAAATTTTTTGTAAACAAGTGATATCCTTCCAAGACCGAAGGTGGAAAGATTTTTTCATTTAAACCAAAAAAATTAAACCATTGTTGAAACCATTTTGGAAATGTTTTTGGACAAGTTTTGTCAAAAATGAAAAACCAGGAGTGTGTTGTATGAGTTAAACAGAAAGTATGAAACCAAGCTTTTTGATAATCTTTATAAGAAAATTCTTGGGGAATGAAGGATTGAGAAAATGGGCGTCTTTGATAAATTCCAGTACGCCAGTCTTGAGGTCTTAAAACCTTTTTAATTTTGTATTTTGAAAAAGCAATTCTATTGGGATCATTTCTATCAGGATTATGAGTAATTTCTATTGAATCAGTATCAACTAAAATAAATTCATAAAATGTTCTTGTTTTTAATAAATCATCAGGAATAAAATAAAAATCTAGAGGGAAAATTTTTGATAAAGTTTCTTGCATAGTTTGTCCCCAATATTCGGGTTTGCTTTTGAATTTAATGTATATATTTTAATGTTTGTAATCTAAGTTTTATGAAATGGTAAATATATTTTGCTTATAAATGATGGGAGATATTTTATATTTGCTTCCGCTATTAAAACAATTGATGTTGTTGTTTTCTTTAAACCATATTTTTCATATATAGTCATGTCTTGATAGGTTGATTAAGAAAGTAATATAAATGCGAGGAGAAGTTTTTATTTATTTATTTCTATATAGGACATGTTTGTAACCAGGATTTACGTTTTAAATTACACAACCTTCCAGGCGTGAATTCTCTAATTTTCCATCCTAATGGGATACTTAGAGGGTACCTGGCTGGAGGGGAGTGTTACAAGGATGAGCAGTGTACGGTGTGTCATGAGCCTCTGTAAGTATTCTCTTCCTCAACTCATCATTTTGAGGGATACACAACCGATTCCTGAAATAGAGGACACCATCTATTAAGTGGAACTCCGTTACCTTGCCCTCATGTACTTGCTGAACTATTCTCTGACACCACTCATCGACCACTTGCTTATCTTGGACTTCCTCCCGTAAAGTAGACTGAACCTCTAACCTGGCAATCTTTCCTGGAATCACTTCAATCTGTTCTCTACACAATTCTGCTATCAACTCTTTTTGCTTAGTAAGCCAGGATAGATAAGCTTTTCTACTCAAGGCATTGGCTACTACATTGGCTTTCCCCGGTTGATACTTAATCTCACACTCATAATCCTTAACCAGCTCTAACCACCTTCTCTGCCTTATATTCAGCTCATTTTGAGTAAAGAAATACTTTAAACTTTTATGATCAGTGTAGATATTACTCTTGGCACCATAAAGGTAATGCCTCCGAATCTTTAATGCGAAGACCACGGCTGCCAACTCTAAATCATGCATAGGGTATCTCATCTCATACTCTTTCAATTGTCGAGAGGCATATGCTATCACCCTACCTAACTGCTTTAATACGGCACCAAGTCCTTGCAGTGAGGCATTTGTATAAATGTCGTAATCTACACCCTCTTGTGGTAGCACTAACACGGGAGCTATCGTTAACCTCTTCTTCAACTCCTGGAAGCTCTCCTCACATGCTTTTGACCATACAAAAGGAGTTCTCTGTTTGGTAAGAGTTTTCAATGGTTTAAGCAACTGGGTGAACCCTTCTACAAATCGCCGGTAGTAACTTGCTAGGCCCAAGAAACTTCTGACCTCTTTTACTGTTTTTGGCCTTTGCCATTCAAGGATTACCTTCACTTTACTCGGATCCACTGAAATCCCTTCCTTTGACACAGTATGGCCCAGAAATATCACTTGATCAAGCCAAAACTCACACTTAGAAAATTTAGCATACAGCTTCTTTTCGCTCAACCGTTGCAACACTATTCTTAAGTGTTTCTCATGCTCTTTTCTTGACTTAGAATAAATCAGGATATCGTCAATGAAAACCACTATAAACTGATCCAAATAATCATGGAATACCCGGTTCATCAAGTCCATAAAAACTGCTGGGGCATTAGTCAAGCCAAACGGCATCACTACAAACTCATAATGCCCATACCTTGTACGGAAAGCAGTCTTGGCTATATCTTGCTCGGCCACTCTTACTTGATGATATCCTGACCTCAAATTAATTTTAGAGAACACAGTGGCTCCTTTCAACTGATCGAACAAATCATCAATATGAGGTAGTGGGTACTTATTCTTCACTGTCACTTTATTCAACTCTCTATAATCAATACACATCCGTAGTGACCCATCTTTCTTTTTCACAAACAAAATTGGAGCTCCCCAAGGAGAATGACTCGGTTAGATAAAGCCTTTATCCAAAAGCTCTTGGAGTTGCTTCTTTAATTCCTGAAGCTCTGCTGGGGCCATTCGATAAGGGGCTTTAGATATTGGTGATGTTCTTGGTGCTAGTTCAATACTAAACTCAACTTCCCTTTTTGGAGGCAAACCCGGTAACTCTTCCGGAAATACATCTAGAAAATCTCGAACTACTGGCACCCTCTGAATCTCTGATTGTGGAACATCGCCACTTTGCACTACATGGGCAATATATCCCGAACACCTATTTCTCAACATCTTTCTAGCCTTCACACTGCTAATCAACATACTCAACTGATGGCCCTCTCCAAAACTAAACTTCTCTCCACTATCGAGATTGAATCTCGCTTTCTTTTTCCGACAATCAATTTCTACTCCATACCTCCCTAAGAAATCCATACCTAATATTACATCAAAGTCCGGCATATCAAAAACTATTAGATCAACTATTAACTCTCTACCCTGGATCACCACGAACTCTCCTGACAACATCTCTTGCGTCAGAACACTAATCCCATCAGGTAACTCTATCTTAATGGGTTGAGTCACTGTAATAGGTTTCAAGCCTAATCTCTCTATCATCCCATAAGATATAAAAGAATGAGTGGCTCCTGAATCAATTAAGGCATATAAAGGACTGCATGGAATAATAACTGACTAGTAACCGCTGATGGACTAGCCTCTGCTTTACCCTGTGTCACTGTAAACACTCTAGCATTAGTAGTATCTCTAGAACTCTGTGCTGGTGGTGGGAAAGGAGCTTTACAATCTCTCATCAAGTGCCCTAGCTGTCGGCACCTATAACACACACTCTGGTCCCTCAGACACTCTCTTGGGTGGTTCCTCCCACATTTGGGGCAAAGAGGAAACCCTTCCATCCGAAGCTGCTTACTCCTCCACTCTTTTCTGGTCTGTCTGGACTGAAACTTCTTCTTATTATTCTTCATTTCCTTGTTTTTCGTACCCTCAAATTTCTCTCTCTACAGGGCCGAAGATGGCTCACTTGGTTCTCTTGTCGACGAACCTATCGGGGGAATTTTATTCTCAAATATTTCTGCCCTCATTGCCCGCCTCAAGGCCTCACTATAAGTTCGAGAGGGATCAGAACTCATCATTATATCCCGAGCTATCTCTGGCTTCAACCCATGTATAAACATGTCTCTTCTCAATGTCAGGGTACTAACTATTCCGGGTGCAAATCTTGCAAGGGAGTTGAATTTCACTGAGTACTCCTTCACGGTACTAGACCCTTGCTGCAGGCTGATAAATTCTTGAACCTTCTCATGAACTCGGTCCTCTGTCCTATACTTAGCCTCAAACTCTTGTCTGAATTCTTCCCAAGTCATCACTGCCACATCATGGGTATCTTCTATTAATTCCCACCAAATTCGGGCATCACCCCGAAATAAGAAACTCGCATACCGGATCTTCTCTCGGTCCGTCATGGGAAACAAGGCTGTTATACGTTCCATGGACTTAAACCATTCTTCTGCTACTATCGGGTCCGTAGTACCCTTAAACTCTGATGGTTGATGTTGGTGGGAAGACCATAAATTGGTTTGATTCTGTTCTGTATTGGGGGAGGTACCGATTGTTCTCTTTCTATATTAGTGGTTGGTGGTACCTGTATGCGGATCCCAACTCTCCCTTGGCTTTCTGCCATAACTTGCTGTACAATCCCCCGAACTCTAGCTTCATCCAAGGGAGGGGGCGTAGCTTCTGGTGGGTTAGAAGGTTCTCCTTCATTCATCACACCCTTACCACGCCCTCGAGTACTACGCCTCATCTACAAAATAATCACATTTAATCAATTCGAGAAACACTTATAGTAAGGAAACAATTAACTCACACAGTCGGTTATCGGATGTCGGGGCGATGAGAATAGTACACTGTCAAATCCCAAAATCTCAGCTCTGATACCAAAAATGTAATAACTGCTTCATACTAGGATACTCATAGAAATACATCAAGTACATATATTAGTAAATGGCCCAAAAGTTTCTTTTAATACATTTAATCATTCTTTATACCAAGTAAGGCATCATTAGTAAAAGTTATCAAAAACAGTGGACAGTGTAGCTATTACTCCTCGCTTGCTGACGCCCATCCAACAGCGTCCTCACCTAGATCCTGCAATCACAAAGAAAAAGAATGGGGTGAGCATAAAATAATGCTCAGTAAGTAAATCCTCTACTCATTTAACCCCGTGACTCTTTCTCTTAATTCTTTCCTTACACTATTCTCATATCATTTATTTTCTCTTTCTATTTCTCTTTCACATAGCTCTTTTCTATCAACTTTCTATTGCATGCCACGGCATCATCTTACCGGAGGCACGGCTGAATGGCGATCACAAAGCACCCACCCACTCTTCGTGACTTCTACTCATTCTCTTCCTCTATTCTTTCTTATATTTTTCTCATTCTTTCTCACTGGAATGTCACGGCCTCATCTTACCGGAGGCACGGCCGGGTGGAGTTCACAAAGCACCAACCCACTCTTCGTGACTTCTGGGTGGAGTTCACAAAGCACTAACCCGTTCTTAGATTTTTCTCATTCTCTTTACTTTTAGAGTAGCCCATTCACAAAGTTCTCTACTCTTTCTCAAAATACTTCTCAATGCACAATTAATGCATAAGGATGGTTCATGATTAAAGTTTCTTACTTAATGCACTTATGAAAAGCACAAATGCAATATTGCATCAAAATAGTCATTCTGCACATGTCACACTCAAGAAGCATAACTTGAGTTATAAACCACTGATTGCTACGGTTTTGGTCTCGTTTCAAAGCTTAGAGACAGGGCTACAACTTTTATGTTTTGGTCTAAGCTCGGTTCAATCCGTAAGATGCCCAAAAATCACTCATAAAGTCACAACTGTGACAAGGCAATTTGGTAACATGTTTTCACTTAGGCATTTCATCAAACATTAATTGTGCATAACCAAATCCTAATTCAATTATCATTCTATTTAGTTCTCAAACCATCCAAAATGAGAGAAAAACTCTCTTGTAGCATCACATACCTACATGGCACACACACTCCACAAAAATTTCTCCAAATCTTCCAATTTCAACCCATCATCAAATCATCACATATACTTCTTATATTCAAATATATCCAACAACAAGCATAATTCATCATCAATCTCATCTCAATTTCTCAATAATCACAACATATGCATATTTAAAAGAAATCTCTACTCACTTGAATTCTTAAATTTTAGCTTGAGTTGGATTTTGAGTAGAATTTACTTACCTTGTGCTTGAGTAGTCTCTCCTAAGCTCTCTATTTTTGTTGGATTCCAATATTCTCGTAACCCTAAGCATAAACTTCATAAGAACTCAACCTTTACACAAATAAATCACAAATAAAGAGCTTGAATCCTTACCTTTTAATGCCTAGAATCAAAACCCTATGAAAAACCACTTAAAAGCCCTCAAAATCCTTGGAGGATTGAATGACAATTTGAGAGAAATTGGGGGTGGAGTGTGGCGGTGGAGAAGAAGAATGAAAGGTTTCAAACCCTTAACACTTTAATTTATAACCACACTTTCCCATTTTGCCCTTGCTCTTTCTTGAAAATTCCATCTATGTCCCCTAGTCAATTTACAATAATGCCCTCATTTTTTGCATTCTCTATGAAATTCTATCTCTTTTCACTCCCCACAATTTCAACTAATTTTGAGTGAAAATACCATTTTACCCCTAATGAAAGTTTAAGGGATTTTCTCCACATTTTTCTAACTTTAACAAAAATTCAACTAAGGGTCAACCAAAATTAACAATATATCAACCCAAATTAAAAGCAAAACAATAAACATTCAAGGAATACACCATAAGTTAGCTACGTTCCTCAAGTGGGGCGTTACAGCTAAAGAATCAATCACATCAATAGAATAAACAGGATTGTCATTATCATCATAAGGATATTTCATGGCATCATAAATATTAAACTTAACAATTTCACCATCAAATTCCATGGTAAGTATGCCACTATGAACATCTATCTTAGTCTTGGATGTTTTTAGGAAGGGTCTTCCTAACAAAATAGGAGCAGATTGGTCTCCATTTTCCATATCAAGCACAAAGAAATCAATAGGGAAAAGTAAGCCATTAACTTGTACCAAAACGTCCTCAACTACACCCTTAGGATAGGCATTAGATCTATCAGCTAATTGAATCACAACACCAGTTTTATTCAAAGGTCCAAGTTTCGAAGAAGCATATATAGAATATGGCATGACATTTATAGAAGCTGCTAAATCTATAATGGCCTTCTCAAACATAGTGTTACCTATCGAACAAGGGATAGTAAACATACTTGGATCTTTGCACTTCACTGGAAGTTTTCTCTGAATCACTGCAGAAACATTCTCTCCCACTCTTACCTTTTCACACCCCTTAAGTTTCTATTTCCTTTTAATTGTACACAGTTCTTTCAAGAATTTAGCATCGCGAGGTACTTGTTTAATAGCATCTAAAAGTGGAATATTTACCTCGTATCTACGAAAAGTCTCATATATATCTCTATTTTGCTCATCTTTTCGATGCCAAAGCTTGAGGAAAAGGAGATACCGGTTTATAATCAAACAGAGGCGAAAACTTACTCTTAGGAACACCATCGTCGTTGGGAACATTCCTATCTACAATGACGTTTTTCTCCTTTTCATACTTCGACGATGCAGGGGCTACCTTTATTGGAATCTCCACCTCTTTACCACTTCTCAAAACGATTGCACTTACATTTTCTCTTGGATTCACCATCGTTTGAGAGGGTAATTTCCTCAAACTTTGAGCCTCCAGCTTACTGATTGTGATTGCCATCTGTCCCATCTGATTCTCCAAAATTTGAACACTGGCCCTTGTCTCTTGTTGAAATTGCAATGTATTAGTGGTAAGAAACTTAACAATATCTTCTAAAGACATACAAGAATTAGAAGTTTGGCTCAGTTGTTGTCTAGGGGGATATGGTTGCTTATATTGCTGGTAACTTGGGTGGTTTTGAGTCACGGGCTGATTTACTTGTGGATTCCCATAGCTAAGATTGGGATGATCTCTCCATCCCGAGTTATATGTGCTCGAATAGGGATCATACTTCCTTTGTGGTTGTCCAGGAAAACCACCTGCTGCATTGACTTGCTCAATGGGCTTCTCTTGAAGAGTTGGGCACATATCAGTTGGATGCCCTACTACAGAACAAATCCCGCAAGCCTTCACTGTTTGCATGTTACCTACAGCCATTTGATGAACAAGAGAAGTTAGACTCGCAATTTGTTGTTCAAGGGAAGAAATATTTACCTCATTATCACGCCTAGAAGGAAGGTCAAGCCTAGTGCCAAATTGTTGAGAATTGGCTGCCATATTTGCAATCAAGTTCCTCGCAGCCTCGGGAGTTTTATCCACCAAAGCTCCTCCACTAGTAGCGTCAATCATGCTCCTATCAGTATATAGAAGGCCCTCATAGAAGTACTGGATAAGTAGCTGCTCACTAATCTGATGATGGAGGCAGCTTGCACATAATATCTTAAAACGTTCCCAGTATTCATGTAGGGACTCTTCGTTGTGTTGCCTTATACTACAAATTTCTTTTCGAATGTTTGCCGCCCTCGAAGTTGGGAAATATTTCTCCAAAAACAACCTCTTCATCTTGTTCCATGTGGTAATACTCCCGGAAGGTAGATAATAGAGCCAATCCTTAGCTGCATCCTTCAAAGAAAACGGGAAGGCTCTTAATTTAATTTGCTCTTCAGTCACCCCTGTAGGTTCATACTCGTGCAAACCACATGAAGCTCCTTTAAATGCTTGTGAGGATCTTCACCTGCAAGACCATGAAAAGTGGGCAAGAGATGTATTAGTCCAGATTTTAATTCAAAAGTAATAGCAGCATCTAAAATAGGAAACGTTATGCATAAAGGTGCTTGATTCAAATCAGGGGCAGCAAGTTCTTTCAAAGTTCGATTTCCAGCCATGACGTCCTCCTCTTCTAAATCAGAGTTGCTAGAAAATTGGGAATCAAAAACCAAATTGCTTTCCTCAGAAATTCTCCGAGCTTCCTTCCTTAACCTGTGCAAAGTGCTCTCTAATTCTAGGTTGAATGTTAAATCGCCAAGATGAGAGGACTTGGTCATACAACAAAAAACCTCATAAAAGAATTAGAATAAATGACAAATAATGAAAACTAACTAGAAAATAAAAAAAAATAAAAAATTAATTTTTTTTCTGAACAAAAACACAAAACTGGCCAAAAACCTTATCAAACATTGTTTTTGGCCTCGAGAGGGTGGGGCTAGTGAATCCTAAATGGATTGACAAGTCTTCCTTAGAATTTCATTTTCTTCGAAACGGGTACTCGCAGCACTCCTAATTCCACCAAAAATCTTGCCGTGAACAGTATTGCCAAAAATTTTGTTTTTTCTAAAAAATAACAACAACGAAATCAAAATCACAAGAACAAAAAAAAAAAAAAAAAAACTAGAATCACTCCCTGGCAACAACGCCAAAATATGGCGTGCTGTCGTAGGCACCCAGTATTAAAACCCTAAAAAAATACACGTAGTAGTGTGAGTAGGGATCATTCCCACAAAGAGTGTCTAGCCGAGTTTACTGTTACGTAACCAGTATGGGGGGGTTTTGAGTAAAACAGAAATGATTTCAGGAAAAACGATTCAAATTAAACTATCGAAATCAATCAAATAACGAAACTTGGTCTAGGTCAACATCCACCGTCAGAATCGAACAACTGATCATCGATGCAAAAATAAATCAATTCATACCTTGAATATTCACCGTTGGAACTATTTTCCTATCTCTCCTTAGTTGTAATTAATTAAGAAACAAGCGATCTAATTAACCTTACTACTAAACAACCCTAGACAAGCGCTAAAGATTTAATCTAGTGGCAGCCTTAAGACCTAGAGAGATCGATGAAGCTAAACAACACAAAATCAAGCGGTTGCATTTAATTTAGTCAAATGTTCTTCTTAAGACTTAATAATTCCTGACACAGCAAATTCTTGAACCCTAATTACTTCACAAGTTAGAAGGATCAAACAATTACGGATTTGATATCTAACTTAGCAGTAGATTGCAACAATTAATAAACTAGTAGGCCTCCTAGTAATTAAACGCAACAATCATGAAAGTAAGCATAGAAGAACGTTCAATACTCAAACATAAATTGAACAGTTAAAGAAAAAAAACCAGATTGATCTCACAGTTTATTGATTCCGAGGTCTTGTTTCCTTCGACCAAGTTATAAAAATTAGCCACTCATGGCCATCACGAAAATTCAAAGGAAAAAACGAAAATCCACCAGAGAGAGAAGGGAGAGGCATTGTGATATATCCCAATCTGATCTCCCTTTGAAAATATCTAATTCGAATTCTAATTCTACTAAATCTAAATCTCCTAAAAATATTCTAAAATCCCAAAATAACCTTTATCCTAATCTAAGTAATTGAAAATAAAATAAAGTCTTAATAAAAAAATAGGAAAGTGGTGTTTCCAACTGTAATTTCCGTGCAATAGGTCTTCAAAACTTCTTGTAATAATCTGCCAATTTGAATTGCATGACAAGGCAGAATGTTCCAGAACGTCGGCAGTGCAGGTGCGTCAACTTCAAGCCCGATTATAACCTTTATGCCGCAAGTATCTCTCCAAACTCAAAACATTAAAGTTGTAAATATATTTCTTGGCTTCCTATATCATTTTGAATCATCTCAATCGGAGCTCGGATGAGAGAGTTATTCCTAGATTACAAAAGAATGTTGAAAATGTCCGAATTCACTTAACTAGTTCCGTTTTGCAATTAACACCTCCATTTGCATCCTAAATCAAGATAGAATAATAATGAGTATATTTAGGAAGCAAATAAGTATAAAAGACTAGACATTAAGGGGGTTAAATATGACATTTTGCATTCTCATCAGCGGGTAATAAATTTTACTGTTTTCTTTATGACTATTTTGGTTATTATCAAATTCCTATTGCTCCAGAGGACAAAGAGAAAACAACATTTACTTGTCCTAATGTCATGTTTGCTTATAGATGTATGCCATTTGGTTTATGTATGCGCCAGCTACTTTCCAACGTTACATGATGGCAATTTTCTCTGACATGATTGAAAAATTTCTGGAAATTTTCATGGATGATTTTACGTTGTATGGTCTAACCTTTGAATCTTGTTTGCAAAATCTTGCATTAGTTTTACAGCATTGTGAGGAATCAAATCTTGTGTTGAATTGGGAGAAGTGCCATTTTATGGTACGAGAAGGTATCGTGCTTGGACACAAGATCTCTGAGCGAGGGATTGAGGTCGATAAAGCAAAAGTGGAAGTGATTGAAAAATTACCTCCCCCAATGACGGTTTGAGCAGTCAGAAGTTTCCTTGGCCATGTGGGATTTTATAGAAGATTTATCAAAGATTTCTCAAAAATTACAAAACCTCTATCTATTCTTCTTGCCAAGAATATAAAATTTAACTTTGATTTTGAATGTTTGTAGGCCTTTAATTTGCTGAAGGAGAAGCTAGTGACAACACCAATAGTGGTCGCACCAGATTGGAACAACCTCTTTGAAATTATGTGTGATGCGAGTGACTATGCCATCAGTATGGCTCTCGGTCAAAGGAAAGACAAAATGTTTTAGGTCATATCCTATACAAGTCATACCTTAAATGGTTCGCAACTAAACTACACAACAACAGAGAAAGAATTACTAGCAGTGGTCTTCACATTCAAGAAGTTTATATCGTACCTCATAGGCACAAAATCTATAGTCTACATAGATCACGCAGCTCTACGACATCTCTTTGCTAAGAAGGATGCCAAACCATGCCTTATCAGACAGGTCCTTCTACTTCAAGAGTTTGATTTGGAGATTAAAGATTGAAAGGGTATAGAAAATCAAGTTGCTGATCATTTATCCCGCCTAGATAAGTCAATCCTTGAAGAGGGAGATATTAGTGAAGAATTTCCTGATGAACAAATTCTATCTCTTAACTCTTCTTTTTCTAGATCTCCATGGTTTGTTGATAAGGCTAATTTTCTTGCAAGAGTTTGGATTCCAAAGCATGCTAAGATTTTTTCTTGAATGAAGAAAGTGGAGAAAGTCAAGCTAACAACTCTAAATTAGAACTATAATTTTTTTTTTCTTTTCTCTTTTCTACAATTATTTTATTTTTGTTTGACTTTGTTTTTATTTTTATTTTGTTATCATTGGAACAAGGAACAAGTTTGGGGGAAGCATAGGTGATAGAAGAAGAAGACAATTTTGAGCAGAATAAAACACAGGCTAGCCTTTGTTATTTTACACAGCCATGGGCATGTTAAAAGATAAAAAGTTTGCAAATTCCAGCCTTCACCATGGGGTACCTGTGTCATTTTACACAGCCGTGGCCATGTGCAAAAATAAAAAAATAAAAAAATAAAAAATCTCTTCTTTTTCAGGGAAGTTTATATCTTTTATTCTCCATATTTTTTGTTTTGTTTTTGTTTTTCATGCATTGAGAACATTGCATTCATTAAGTTTGGAGGAGTGGGTAGTTTGATTTGTGTTGCATTGTTGATAGTCAGTTTCTTTTGTTTGGTAGGTTTGTTTTTAGGAAATGTTTAGTTTATTTGTGTGTTTTTGGTTTGTATTTTGTATTTGTTGCATGGTGGTTATTATGCTTGTGCTTACAATTGTGAACAAAACTTTGTGATAACTCTAAAGAAAAAAAAAATTGCTTTTTGTGATGAACTTTGTAATCAATTGGAGTAGTGGTAGTATCAAGTCATTGAAAGGATTCAAACATGCTCATATCTTTAGGAATGCTGAAGAGTATGCAATTCAAGATGGTTGTGCAAATTTGGTTTATTACTTGACTTTGTTGTGTACTAGTTGAGCCTTGTCTTCACTCCCTACCAAAAAAAAAAAAAAAAAAAAAAGAAAACAGTCTTGAAATAAATTAACTATGCTTATTTGTTTGTTTTTGAATGACCTACTCCACTGTTTCGAGCTGCTTAGTAACCAGGAGTATTCATGAGCCCCATGTTTACTTTTGCGTCAAATCATGGCTTGAAGTATGAGTATGCAAAGCATTTTATGTGTTGTGACATTGTTGAGTAACCGGGGGCACTCATCACAAATGTGTGCATTCACGTGAAAAGGTGATGTGACAATCTGAGGAAGCAATTAAAAAAAAAAAAAAGAAGAAGAAGAAAATAAGTTGGGGGTTGAGTATAAAGTCTTGGTGAGGCATGATTAGGTTGAGGAAAGATTAGAGTTGCACAACTAGCTGGTTTGTATGTTTGGTAGCATGAATATTATTTAAAGCATGATTGCTTTCTTTTCTTTGATTTTGGGAATGTTGCGAATCCTTGATGATTGTTGAGTTTATTTTTCTGATATTTTCTTTACTCGGGGACGAGCAAAGGATAAAGTTTGGGGGAGTTGATAAGTTGCATAATTTGAGTGTTTTTAGGGTTGTTTTGATGTTAGTTTAGTTAAATTATCATTTGTTTCCTTTGTTTTGATGTTTGTTTTTGTTAAGTTTGAGATATGAATGGTTGCCTATTGATTTGGATAACTTTTGTGTTTTTTAGGCTTTGATTGAGTAGATTGGAGTATTGGAATGAAATTGGGACTTAAAGCTTGAAGAAGTTGAGATTACCTAACATTCTTGAAGGCCACGGCCATGCCCATGGTGGTGGAACAAAGAGAAAACAAAGAGACAAAGAAGCACCACGGCCTAGGCTGTGGTGACTTAAATTTGGCCACGGCCAAGGTTGTGGCAAAAACTATTAGGGTGTTTTTATCAGTTTTTCTTTCCTTTTTCACTTAGGACTCTTTTGGGTATTTAAGTATAACAAAGATCAGTTGTCATGGGATGAATTTTGTATATTTTTTAGAGGAGAAGGCGCATTCTTGAGGCTTGAAGACTGAAGATCAAATTTAAAGTTTGATTTTTGTTTCTTTTCAAGTCTGAATATGTTTTCCTTCTTCTCTACTTATTCCTTTGTTCTTAGTATGGAGTAAATCTATTTTGTTAGGCAAGGATGGAACCCTAATTATGTTTTGAACAATTTTTATTCTGAATACCAGATTTATGTTTATGAATTTGTGCAAAAGTTTAGGTTGCTTTATGAATGTTGGATTGATTCAATTACCTTGATGATGCTTCGAATACAGAAGTTAGGGTTTATTGCTTAATTCATATTCATAATTGTTTTATGGGGATAACATTGCACAACATATTAAAACTAGAAGTAATCGAATAGAGATTCTAGGATTAATTTGTGGTCCATCTAATTCATAACCAAAAAGGGCGAATTATTCGTAAGGGATTGATGAATTTATGCTTCTTAATTTTAGAGTAACCGAATAGGGATCTGTATTAAGTTGAACGTTATGCCTGAATAAGGATAATTGGCCTTAGAAGAATCCTACCAATTCATAGCACAAACAGGTATTAAGAGTAGTTGCCAAGCATAATTAGGGGGAAATATGTACCCTAACTTCATTAATATTGCAAAGTTCTTCACATTATTTATTTGTTTAATTTAGTTATTTTTAATCTATTACTTTTACACTCTAAGATTTCGTTTTCTGAAATAATGTGTAGGTAGTTTTAGGTAATTACAAATATTCGCTTTGATTTCTATGGGACAATACTCAAACTCATCACTTTATTACTTGAACACGACTAGTGCACTTGCTAGGGTTGATTTAGTCGCATCAAGTTTGAGTTATAATGATGAACAATAATGGTGAGCAAGCAATAAATATGCAAGGAATAATACATGAGTTGAGAGAAAAGAAATGCTCAGAGATTTATAGTGGTTCAAAGTTATATCCACAAGCCTCCTACATCCGCTTCTTCAAGGCAACCTCCTTGAAGTTCCGCTAGACTCGGATTTCGCTAAATACACTAGTTTTACAGGATTTTGCCACACAAAAGTTTGATAGGACTTCGCCTATAGTTTTACATGATTTTGCCCCTAGATTTACAAGATTTCTCCCAAAGATTAATAGCAAAGTGTTTTGTGAATGATTGCCTCTAAGCTAGGTTGATTCACTTAATGCTTTACAAGGTTTCTCTCTCTAAAGATAGAAGATTTAGTTCAAAGAGAATAAGGGAAGATCAATGTTGAACTATATATGAGTACTGCAATAGATTTTTTGTGTTCTTCTCCCCTGCTTCTTTCCTCTTCAAAGTGATCTTTTATACTTTGATTTAAAGATATAGCCATTTATAGCCGTTGCTTCATTTAATGCACCTTTGAAACTTTATGAAAAGTTATAGTACCCAGAGGAATAATCATTCCACCATCACGAACGGTCATTCCTGACACCAATAGTCATATTTCTCAGCTTTAGGGTTTATGGAACGGTCATTTCACCATCACGTATGGTCGTTCCACCATATGGAATAGTTATTCCATTTGGCTCCTCAAAGTCCATAAAAATTATAGAAACATGCCTGGCTTCCCGGAATGATGATGTTCAGTCATGAATAATCTTTGAATGTGCATCATCATTCCACCATGTGGAAGGGTTGTACCACTTCAGACATATGAACTTCAACTTGATCTTCAAGGCTCGTTTTCCAAGAAGAGTCAAAGGCGTGAAGAGTTTAAATTCTAAGAACTTTGAATTTGGACTTGTATGGGACAGGCATACTACTTGGTCGTGTTGGCTGGACATTTTGATTTTCAAATCTTTGACTTGAGCACGAATCTTCAAAGTCCAAAGAGTTTCACGTGATATGGAACGACTTGCTGGAATGGGCGTTCCATCATGATTCTGGATGATTTGAGCAAAGTTGATAAATATCAAATTTTGGCTCTTTGAATTATCTTTCTGACACCGCAAGAATCACATAATTATGATATCTGTAGCAAAAGTTGTCCTTGAAATACCGATGAGATGTCATGGATCTTAATTCTGCTAGACTGTCAACTTGTGTCATGATTTCCTTCTCGATCCCAGCTAATCTAGTAGGCTTCTAAACATAAAAGTTTTGGCCCTATGAATTAATGATGGGAATGCAAAATGTCATATTTAACCCCCTTAATGTTTAGTCTTTTATACGTATTTGTTGCCTAAATGTACTCATTATTATTCTATTTTGATTTAGGATGCAAATGGAGGCGTTAATTGTAAAACGGAACTAATTAAGGGAATTCGGACAGTTTCGATGTTGTTTCGTAATCTGGGCATAACTCTCTCATCCAAACTCCGATTGAGATTATTCAAAATGCTGTGGAACGCTAAGAAATATATCTACAACTTTAATGTTTTGAGTTTTGAGAGATACTCACTGCATCAAGTTTGTAATCGAGCTTGAAGTTGATGCATCTGCACTGGACGTCCTGGAGCATTCTGCCTTGTCATGCAAATCAATTGGGCAGGTTATTTTTGGAAGATTTGAGGACATGTAGCACACAAGTTACAGCTCAGAATCACCACTTTCCTATTTTATTTTATGACTCTATCTTATTTTAAATTAATTAGAATTAAATTAGGATTAATGTTATTTTAGGATATGAGAATATCTCTTTTAGGAGATTTAGTGGGATTAAAACTCTTGAACGGGATTTTAGGCTAAAGAGATCAGATTAGGGTTTTAGAGGGGGACACACGCCTCTCTCTTCTCTTCTCTGGAATTTTTCTTTCTTTTTGAGTTTTTGTTGATGGCCATGGGCGGCTAAAACTTTTGTAACTTGGTCGTCGGAAACGGAGACCTCGGAATCAACCAACTGTGAGATCTAATCTATGTTATTTTAGTGTTCAATTTTCGTGTTTGAGTATTGAATGTTATTTTGTGCATATTTTCATGATTGATGCATTTAATTACTAGGAGGCCTACTAGTGTATTATTTGTTGAAATCTACTGCTAAGTTTGATATCAAATCCATAATTTTTTGATCCCTCCAACTTGTGAAGCAATTAGGGTTAGCAATTTGCTGCGTCAGGAATTAATAACCTTATGAAGAACATTCAACTAAATTAAATACAACCGCTTGTGTTTGTGTTGTTTAGCTTCATTGATCTCTCTAACACTTAAAGGCTGCCACTAGATTAAATCTTGAGCGCTTGTCTATGGTTGTTTAGTGGTAAGATTAATTAAGAGCGCTTGTTTCCTAATTAATTAAAATTAAGGAGAGATAGGAAAATAGTTCCAACAGTGAATATTCAATGTATGAATTGATTATTTTTGCATCAATGATCAGTTGTGAGATTTCGAGGGTGGATGTTGACGGAGACCAAATTCCGTCATTTTAATTGATTTCGATTTGAGTTGTTTTCTTTTCCTGGAAATGTTTTCTGTTTTTACTCAAAACCCCCCAGCCTTATTCACATCAAAGAAAATTCGGCTAGACACTCTTCGTGGGATCAACCCTAACTTACACTACTACGTGTATTTTTAGGTTTTAATTCTGGGTGCCTACGACAGGACGCCAGATTTTGGTGCCGTTGTCGGGGAGTGATTCTAGTTGATTATTTTTGTTTTTTTGATTTTTTTTATTGCGTTTTTGTTATATATATATATATATTTTTTTTTGCAGAAAAAAGAAAAGAAAAAAAAATGTGAACAGTAGTACTATTCATGAGGAAAATTTTGGTTGAGTTAGGAGTGCTGCGAGTACCCGTTTCGAAGAAAATGACATTCTGAGCAAAACTAGACTAGCCCCACCCTCTTGAGGCCAAATTCAAATGTTTTGATAGGGATTTTGGCGTTTTTGTGTTTCTGCCTATTCTTTTTTTTTTATTTTTTATTTTTTTTTCTAGTTAGTTTTCAATTTTTGTCATTCATTCTAATTCTTTTATTAGGTTTTTTGTTGTATGACTAGGTCCTCTAACCTTGGTGATTTAACATTCGATCCAGAAATTGAAAGCACTTTGCGTAGGTTAAGGAAGGAAGTTCGGAGAAATTCTGAGGAAAGCAATTTGGCTTTTGATTCCCAATTTGCTAGCAACTCTTATATAGAAGAGAAGGACGTCATGGCTGGAAATCGAACTTTGAAAGAGCTTGCTGCCCCTGATTTGAATCAAGCACCTTTATGCATAACGTTTCCTGTTTTAGATGCTATCACTACTTTTGAATTAAAATCTGGACTAATACATCTCTTGCCCACTTTTCATGGTCTTGCAGGTGAAGATCCTCACAAGCATCTAAAGGAGCTTCATGTGGTTTGCACGAGTATGAAACCTACGGGGGTGACCAAGGAGCAAATTAAATTAAGAGCTTTCCTGTTTTCTTTGAAGGATGTAGCTAAGGATTGGCTCTATTATCTACCTTCCAAAACTATAACCACATGGAACGAGATGAAGAGATTATTTCTGGAGAAATATTTCCTAGCTTCGAGGGCAGCCAACATCCGGAAAGAAATTTGTGGTGTAAGGTAGCATAACGGAGAGTCCCTACATGAATACTGGGAACGCTTTAAGAAATTGTGTGCAAGCTGCCCCCATCATCAGATTAGTGAGCAGTTACTGATCCAGTACTTCTATGAGGGCCTCACATACACTGATAGGAGCATGATTAATGCT
This sequence comes from Pistacia atlantica, assembly GCA_026229545.1. Taxonomy (NCBI): domain Eukaryota; kingdom Viridiplantae; phylum Streptophyta; class Magnoliopsida; order Sapindales; family Anacardiaceae; genus Pistacia; species Pistacia atlantica. The sequence goes on from JAPEIT010000014.1 coordinate 23,591,058, forward strand.
GCAAGTAGAGGAGCTTTGGTGGATAAGACCCTTGAGGCCGCAAGGAACTTGACTGCAAATATGGCGGCCAATTCTCAACAGTTTGGCAGTAGGCTTGACCTTCCATCTAGGCGTGATAATGAGGTAAATATTTCTTCCCCATAACAACAAATCTCTAGTCTAACTTCTCTTGTTCGTCAAATGGCTATAGGTAACATGCAAACAGTGAAGGCTTGCAGGATTTGTTCGGTAGTAGGGCATCCAACTGACATGCGCCCAACTCTTCAAGAGGAGCCTGTTGAGCAAGTGAATGCAACAGGTGGTTTTCCTGGACAACCGCAAAGGAAGTATGATCCTTATTCGAGCACATATAACCCTGGATGGAGGGATCACCCTAATCTTGGCTATGGGAATCAATAAATTAGTCAGCTCTACCCTCAAAACCGCCCAAATTACCAACAGTACAAGCAGCCATACCCCCCTAGACAACAACCGGACCAAACTACTAATTCTGGTATATCTTTAGAAGATATTGTTAAGTCTCTTGCTACTAACACTTTGCAATTTCAACAGGAGACGAGAGGTAGTGTTCAAAGTTTAGAGAATCAAATGGGGTAGATGGCAACCGCAATCAGTAAGCTGGAGGCACAAAGTTCAGGGTGATTACCTTCTCAAACGGTGATAAATCCAAGAGAAAATGTAAGTGCGATCGTTTTGAGAAGTGGTAAAGAGGTTGAGATTCCAACAAAGGCAGCCCCTACATCGTCGAAGGAAGAAAAGGAGAAAGATGTAGTTGTAGACAACAATGTTCCCGACGACGATGGTGTTCCTAAGCGTAAGTTTTCGCCTCTCTCTAAGTATAAATCGGTACCACCTTTTCCTCAAGCTTTAGCAGAATCCAGAAAAGATGAGCAAAACAAAGATATGTATGAGACTTTTCGTAGATGCGAGGTAAATATTCCACTTTTAGATGCTATTAAACAAGTACCTCGTTATGCTAAATTCTTGAAGGAATTGTGTACACTTAAGAGGAAACAGAAACTTAAGGGGTGTGAAAAGGTGAGAGTGGGAGAGAATGTTTTTGCTGTGATTCAGAGAAAACTTCCAGCGAAATGCAAGGATCCAGTTATGTTTACTATCCCTTGTACGATAGGTAACACTAGGTTTGAGAAGGCCACGATAGACTTAGGAGCTTCTATGAATGTCATGCCATATTCCATATATGCTTCTTTGAAACTTGGACTTTTGAATAAAACTGGTGTTGTAATTCAATTAGCTGATAGATCTAATGCTTATCCTAAGGGTGTAGTTGAGGATGTTTTGGTACAAGTTAATGACTTAGTTTTCCCTATTGATTTCTATGTGCTTGATATGGAAAATGGAGATCAATCTGCTCCTATTTTGTTAGGAAGACCTTTCTTAAAGACATCCAAGACTAAGATAGATGTTCATAGTGGCATACTTACCATGGAATTTGATGGTGAACTTGTCAAATTTAATATTTATGATGCCATGAAATATCTTGATGATGATGATGATGATCATGTTTATTCTATTGATGTGGTTGATTCTTTAGCACAGGAAGTTTTTGAACTTGATGGAAAAGATGGAATGGGAGTTGCCATTAGTAAGCATCTTGAGGAAAAGAATGAGGAGTTAGCTTTGAGTACTGATTTGCGGGAGCTCAGTCAGCGTTAAATGATTCTCCAAAGTTACAGCAACAGTCAGGTAACGTTCCTTATATTGCATTACCAATTTCTAACGAGAGACCTTTACCTTCTGTTTTGCAGGGCCCCCATTCCAGATTTGAAGCCTCTCCCTAGTTACCTCAAGTACATGTTCCTTGGAGATGGAGATGGAGGAACGTTACTCAGTGCATCGCAAGAAGAAAAGCCTTGAGTCGAGGCAACGACAATAAACAAAGGCGCTACTTGGGAGGCAACCCAAAGGGAGTTTGTTTTCTTTTCTTGCATTTTAATTTTGGTTATTTTTGCCCTTTTCTTTGCATTTCATCTTCCATTGGGGACAATGTCAGTTTTAAGTGTGGGGGAGGGGATTTAGGTTTTGTTTAGGTTGTGTTTTAAGTTACGTTAAAAAAAAAAAAAACACTGCCTAGTTTAAGGGTATATCTCTGGAAAGGCAGAACCCAGCCTTAAAAGCTGCTGGCGTGCTTGGCAACCTCGTGTATAACAACGCCACGTACACCTTAAACGAAATTCCCCCGCATTTGTTTTTAGGAAGGTTTATGCTTTAATTCATGTCTTTGAACGTCTAGTGATGCATGAAATAGTAATTTGACTTTGTTGTTGAGCATATTCCTTGACTTAGGATGTTAGCAATCTTTCATAAAATAGAGTTAATCATATTTGAATCTTTGTAGTTTGAAATACTATGTCTTGAGAAGTTGTGTAGACTTGGTGACGAAGCATGATTGAGGAGTGTATAACAACCCTTAAAAAAAAAAAAAAAAAAAAATTGTTTCTCTTAAGCTAGTCCTAAATTTGGGTTTAAGCAAATAGGAAAAAGAAAAGAAAGGTATGTGGTGGGTTGAGATGGAGCGTAAAACGCACTCACTCATAAACACAACCATGAAATGAGATGGAGCATAAAATGCACTCATTCTTTTTCAAAACAGAAAAAAAGAAAAAAAAAAGAGAAAAAAAATTGTATCCTTAGTTTGCTACCCAGTTTGTAGTAGTAAAGAGAAACAATAAAAGAAAAGTTGAGAGGGGAGTTGTACATGAATTGGTTGTGATTAGTTCCCTTGTTTGCATTGAGTGATTAAGAGTAATTGTGGAAGATGATAAAGAGAGATGAATGTCATTAACTCTATTTTATTTTATTTTGCTGCTTCCTAAGTTAGGTATGAATATGCATGGATTAAATATCGTTGCTTATGCATCATGCTGATGTTCTTGAGATGACTTGAGATGATGGTGTTCCTGATATGATTGGGGTGTAATGTTTGTTTGAATTAGTTTGCCCGAGGATGTGCAAACGCTAAGTGTGGGGGAATTTGATGGGAATGCTAAATGTCATATTTACCCCCTTAATGTTTAGTATTTTATACGTATTTGTTGCCTAAATGTACTCATTATTATTCTATTTTGATTTAGGATGCAAATGGAGGCGTTAATTGCAAAACGGAACTAATTAAGGGAATTCGGACAGTTTCGATGTTGTTTCGTAATCTGGGCATAACTCTCTCATCCAAACTCCGATTGAGATTATTCAAAATTCTGTGGAATGCTAAGAAATATATCTAAAACTTTCGTGTTTTGAGTTTTGAGAGATACTCACTGCATCAAGGTTGTAATCGAGCTTGAATTTGACGCATCTGCACTGGACGTCCTGGAGCATTCTGCCTTGTCATGCAAATAAATTGGGCAGGTTATTTTTGGAAGATTTGAGGACATGTAGCACACAAGTTACAGCTCAGAATCACCACTTTCCTATTTTATTTTAGGACTCTATCTTATTTTAAATTAATTAGAATTAAATTAGGATTAATGTTATTTTAGGATATGAGAATATTTCTTTTAGGAGATTTAGTGGGATTAAAACTCTTGAACTGGATTTTAGGCTAAAGAGATCAGATTAGGGTTTTAGAGGGGGACACACGCCTCTCTCTTCTCTTCTCTAGAATTTTTCTTTCTTTTTGAGTTTTTGTTGATGGCCATGGGCGGCTAAAACTTTTGTAACTTGATCGTTAGAAACGGAGACCTCGGAATCAACCAACTGTGAGATCTAATCTATGTTATTTTAGTGTTCAATTTTCGTGTTTGAGTATTGAATGTTATTCTGTGCATATTTTCATGATTGATGCATTTAATTACTAGAAGGCCTACTAGTGTATTATTTGCTGAAATCTACTGCTAAGTTTGATATCAAATTCGTAATTCTTTGATCCCTCCAACTTGTGAAGCAATTAGGGTTAGCAATTTGCTGCGTCAGGAATTAATAACCTTATGAAGAACATTCAACTAAATTAAATACAACCGCTTGTGTTTGTGTTGTTTAGCTTCATCGATCTCTCTAATACTTAAGGCTGCCACTAGATTAAATCTTGAGCGCTTGTCTACGGTTGTTTAGTGGTAAGATTAATTAAGAGCGCTTGTTTCCTAATTAATTAAAATTAAGGAGAGATAGGAAAATAGTTCCAACAGTGAATATTCAATGTATGAATTGATTATTTTTGCATCAATGATCAGTTGTGAGATTTCGAGGGTGGATGTTGACGGAGACCAAGTTCCGTCATTTTAATTGATTTCGATTTGAGTTGTTTTCTTTTTCTGGAAACGTTTTCTGTTTTTACTCAAAACCCCCCAACCTTATTCACATCAAAGAAAATTCGACTAAACACTCTTCGTGTGATCGACCCTGACTTACACTACTACGTGTATTTTTAGGTTTTAATTCTGGGTGCCTACGACAGCACGCCAGTTAACTTTCCGTCTTCACCAAAATCACACCATTCTAATCTCTTTAGACAAAGTTATCTCTAAAATACCAAACGATGGTTCTAAATGTTGATTCTGCCAAACTGTAAGCTTGTATCTCGATTTTCTTCTCAATACTGACTGAGCTAGGTGAATTGGTGTACATAAACATTTTAGATCGTTGTGTTAGCTTTCATCTGATTTGGATTTCCCTAGCCAAAGATATCTTCAAAATATCGAAGAGTGTTCCAATTTGAGATTAAAACCTACATTTTCATTTTTGGTCATGACTTATGTCATGCCTTAGTGTTTTGTTAGTCCTTATATAATTATTTTGCTTGGTTGGGTACATCAAAACACACAAGGGTCCAACAATCTCCCACTTTTTATTGATGACAAAACAAAGCAAAATTTGTATACAACACACATTGAAAAATTTAAGATTAATATGTGTTAGAGTAGGTGCCCCAGAGGCAATTGTATATTGTAAATTGACTCTATGTAATATGTTATTCTATTAATAAAAAGAATTATTTATATTATCTAAATCGTATTCTATAGGTAATAATATATGTCCTTAGAGTGGTGGAACCATGACAAGGGAATCAAGCGGGTATGAGTCTTGATTGTGAGATCCCTAAGAGCACATATAGTAACCATTTTAGAAATGTCCATAACCCTAGTATTATTCTGTCCTAGGGCACATACAATATGTGTAACACCCCACTTGAGGTACGTAGCTAAGTTATGATGTATTGCTTGAATGTTTATTGTTTTGCTTTTATTTGGGTTGATATATTGTTAATATTGGTTGGTTGGCCCTTAGTTGAATTTTTGTTAAAGTTATTTTGAGAAAAATATGAAGAAAATCCCTTAAACTTTCATTAGGGGTAAAATGGTCTTTTCACTCAAAATTAGTTGAAATTGTGGGGAGTGAAAAGAGATGGAATTTCATAGAGAATGCATTAAAAATGAGGGCATTATTGTAATTGACTAAGGGACATAGATGGAATTTCTAAGAAAGAGCAAGGGCAAAATGGGAAGACATGTGTTAATTGTGAGTTAATAAGGGTTTGGGTCTAGAAAACCCTTCATTCTTCTTCTCCATCGCCAACTTTTTCTCACCACTTCCTCTCAACCCCTTTTTTCAATATTTCAAAATATTTCAAGAATTTTAGAGAGCTTTTTGAGTAGTTTGGGATAGAAACTTAATCTAAAGCACCCTATGGTAAGGAATTTTGCATTAGATGTAAAGTTTTGCTTATATATATATATATATTGAAGTCTTAGAGTTTTATTGTTTAAAGGTCTAGAGAAGAGACAAGCTATCAAAGGAAAGGGAAAGTGTTAGTGAAATCTCTCCATTACAAGGTAAGTAAATCCAACCAAGTTAAGATTTGAGAAATCTTTTGAGTAGAGATTTAGTAGAGATTTATATATGCATGCGTATGTTATGCTATTGAGAAATTGAGTTGAGATGAGAATTTATTCTAGTATTGCTGGATATAATTTAATTATGAGAAGTGTTTGATGTGTGAAGAGAGATTGAAATTGAGTTGAAGTTGGAGGAGTTTTGTATGAATATTTTTGGGAGTGTTTTCCTTGGCAGGAATTATGACTATATGAGGGAGTTTTCCTCCCAATTTGGATGGTTAAGAAGAGAAGAAAAGTTATAGTTAAAGTAGAGTTCTTGTATGCACATTAGTTATTTGATAAAATGCCTAAGTGAAAACCTGGTAACTGCCATATCACAACCATGACATTCTGAGTGATTTTTAGGCATCTTACAGATTGAACTGGCCGAGACCAAAACATAAAAGTTATAGCCCTGTCTCTAAGCTTTAAAACGAGACAAAATTGTAGCAATCTGATATATATATCTCAAGTTATGCCTTCTTGAGCATGACCTGCGCAGAATGACTATTTTGATGCAATATTGCATTTGTGGATTTCATAAGTGCACTAAGTAAGAAACTTTAAGCATGAACCATCCTTATGTATTAATTGTGCATTGAGAAGTAGTTTGAGAAAGAGTTGAGAACTTTGTGAATGGGCTACTCTAAAAGTAAAGAGAATGAGAAAATCTAAGAATGGGTTGGTGCTTTGTGAACTCCACCCGGAAGTTATGAAGAATGGGTTGGTGGTTTGTGAACTCCACCCACAAGTTATGAAGAATGGGTTGGTGCGTTGTGAACTCCACCTGGCCGTGCCTCCGGTAAGATGAGACCTTGACATTCAAGTGACAAGGAATGAGAAAATATGAGAAAGAATAAAGGAAAAGAATGAGTAGAAGTCACGAAGCGTGGGTGGATGCTTTGTGATCTCCACTTAGTCATGCCTCTAGTAAGATGAGGTCGTGACATACAACAGAAAGTTAATAAAAAAGAGCTTTGTGAAAGAGAAATAGAAAGAGAAAATAAATGAGATGAGAAGAGTGTAAGGAAAGAATTATGAGAAAGAGTTATGGGGACAGACAAGTAGAGGATTTACTTACTGAGCATTATTTTGTGCTCACCCCGTTGTTTCTCTTTGTGTTTGCAGGATCTAGGTGAGGACGCGGTCGAATGGGCGTCGGCAAGCGAGGGGCAATAGCTACATGATGAGAATGCAAAATGTCATATTTACCCCCCTTAATGCCTAGTCTTTTATACCTATTTTCTGCCTAAAATGTACTGATTTTTATTCTATTTTGACTTAGGAAGCAAATGGGAGCGTTAATTGCAAAACGGAACTAATTAAGTGAATTCGGATAGTTTTGACGTTGTTTCGTATTTTGGGCATAACTCTCTCATCTGAGCTTCCGATTGAGATGATTCAAAATTCTATAGAACGCTAAGAAATATATCTACAACTTTTATGTTTTGAGTTTAGAGAGATAATTGCTGCCATCAAGGTTTTAATTGGGCTTGAAGTTGACGCATCTGCACTGCCGATGTTCTGGAACATTCTGCCTTGTAATGCAAGTCCAAGAGGCAGTTTATTATTGGAAGATTTGAAGACATGTGGCACACGAGTTACAGCTGGACAAATCACTTTCCTATTTTTATTTTTAAGACTTTATTGTATTTTCAATTAATTAGAATCAGATTAGGATAATTGATTTTAGGAGATTGAGTTGGATTCAAACACTTGAATTAGATTTTTGATTAGGGAGATCAGATTAGTTTTTGGGGGACACGCCTCTCTCTGGTCTCCTCTGAACTTTTCCTTCTGTAATTCGGTGATGGCCATGAGAGGCTGATTTTGATAACTTGGTGAAGTAAACGGAAGCCTCGGAATCGATAAACTGTGAGATCTAATATATTTTTCTTTGTGTTCAATTTTCGTGTTTGAGTATTGGATGTTTTTCTATGCCTAATTTTATGATTGTTTCGTTTAATTACTAGGGAGGCCTACTAGTTTATTAATTGTCGCAATCTACTGCTAAGTTAGATATCAAATCCGTAATTGTTTGATCCCTCCAACTTGCGAAGCAATTAGGGTTAGTAATTTGCTGCGTCAGGAATTAATAACCTTACGAAGAACATTCAACTAAATTAAATACAACCACTTGTGTTTGTGTTGTTTAGCTTCATCGATCTCTCTAATTCTTAAGGCTGCCACTAGATTAAATCTTGAGCGCTTGTCTAGGGTTGTTTAGGGGTAAGATTAATTAGGATCGCTTGTTTCTTGATTAATTACAATTAAGGAGAGATAGGAAATTAGTTCCAACGGTGAATATTCAATGTGTGATTTGATTATCTTCGCGTCAATGATCAGTTGTAAGATTCTGATGGTGGATGTTGACGGAGACCAAGTTCCGTCATTTTAATTGACTTCGATTTGAGTTGTTTTCTTTTCCTGGAAACGTTTTCTGTTTTTACAAAAGAACCCCCAGCCTTGTTCACATAACAGCAAATTCAGCTAGACACTCTTCGTGGGATCGACCCTGACTTACACTACTACGTGTATTTTTAGGTTTTAATTCTGGGTGCCTACGACAGCACGCCACTACACTATCCACTATTTTTGATAACTTTTACAAATGATACCTTACTTTGTATAAAGAATGATTATATGTTTTAAAAGAAAATTTTGGGCCCATTTACTTTTGCTAATATAAATGTATTTTACTTGATGTATTTCTATGAGTATCCTAGTATGAAGCAGTTGCTACATTTTTTGTATCAGAGCAGAGATTTTGGGATTTGACAGTGTACTATTCTCATTGCCCCGACGTCCAATAATTGACTGTGTGAGTTAATTCTTTCCTTACTATGAGTGTTTCTCGAATGAATTAAATGTTGTTTTGTAGATGAGGCGTAGTACCCGAAAGCATGGTAAAAGTGTGATGAATGAGGAAGAACCTTCTAACCCACCAGAAGCTACGCCTCCTCCCTTGGATGAAGCTAGAATTCGGGGAATTGTACAGCAAGTTATGGCAAAAAGCCAAGGGAGAGTTGGGACCCCCGTACAGGTACTACCAACCACTAATGTAGAAAGAAAACAACCAGTACCTCCCCCAGTACAGAATAGAGTTGAACCGATTTATGGTCTTCCCAGCTAACATCAACCCTTAGAGTTTAAGGGTACTACGGATCCTATAGTAGCAAAAGAATGGTTTAGATCCGTAGAACGTACCACGACTTTGTTTCCCATGACAGACCGGGAGAAGATCCGGTATGCGAGTTTCTTATTTCGGGTGATGCCCTCGAATTTGGTGGGAATCAATAGAAGATAACCATGATGTGTCAGTGATGACATGGGAAGGATTTAGACAAGAGTTTGAGGCCGAGTATAAAACAGAGGACCGAGTTCATGAGAAGGTCCAAGAATTTATCAGTTTGCAGCAGAGGTCTAGTACCGTGAAGGAGGACTTAGTGAAATTCAATTCCCTTGCAAGGTTTGCACCCGGAATAGTTAGTACTCCGACATTGAAAAGAGACAAGTTTGTACATGGGTTGAAGCCGGAGATAGCTCAGGATATAATGACGAGTTCTGATCCCCCTTGAACTTATAGTAAGGCCTTGAGGCGGGCAATGAGGGCAAAAATATTTGAGAATAAAATTCCCCCAGTAGGTTCCCGACAGGAGGACCAAGTGAGCCATCTTTTGCCCCGCAGAGAGAGAAATTTGAGGGTGTGAAAAGCAAAGAAATGAAGAATAATAAGAAAAAGTTTCAACCTAGACAGAACAGAAGAGAGTGGAGGAGTAAGCGGCCCCGGACGGAAGGGGTTCCTCTTTGCCCTAAATATGGGAGGAACCATCCAGGAGAGTGTCTGAGGGACCAGAGGGTGTGTTATAGGTGCCGACAGCCAGGGCACTTGATGAGAGATTGTAAATCTTCTCTTCCACCACTAACATAGAGTTCTAGAGGTACTAATAATGCCAGGGTGTTTATAGTGGCATAGGGTGAAGCAGAGGCTAGTCCATCAGCCGTTACTGGTTAGTTACTATTTCATGTTGTTCCGTTATATGCCTTAGATTCAGAGGGTGCCAGTAGTTCGAGAGTTTCTAGATGTGTTTCCGGAAGAGTTACCGGGTTTGCCTCCAGAAAAGAAGGTTGAGTTTAGTATTGAACTAGCACCAGGAACAACACCAATATCTAAAGCCCCTTATCGAATGGCCCCATCAGAGCTTCAGGAATTAAAGAAGCAACTCCAAGAGCTTTTGGATAAAGGCTTTATCCGACCGAGTCATTCTCCCTGGGGAGCTCCAATTTTGTTTGTGAAAAAGAAAGATGGGTCACTACGGATGTGTATTGATTATAGAAAGTTGAATAAAGTGACAGTGAAGAATAAGTACCCGCTACCTCGTATTGATGATTTGTTTGATCAGTTGAAAGGAGCCACAGTGTTCTCTAAGATTGATTTGAGGTTAGGGTACCATCAGGTAAGAGTGGCTGAGCAAGATATAGTTAAGACTGCCTTCCGTACAAGGTATGGGCATTATGAGTTTGTAGTGATGCCATTTGGCTTGACTAATGCCCCCACAGTTTTTATGGACTTGATGAACAAGATATTCCATGATTATTTGGATCAATTTATAGTGGTTTTCAATGACGATATCCTGATTTATTCTAAGTCGAGGGAAAAACATGAGGAACACTTGAGAATAGTATTGCAATGATTGAGAGAAAAGAAGCTGTATGCTAAATTTTCTAAGTGTGAGTTTTGGCTTGATCAAGTGATATTTCTGGGCCATACTGTGTCTAAGGAAGGGATTTCAGTAGATCTGAGTAAAGTGAAGGCAATCCTTGAATGGCAGAGACCGAAAACAGTAAAAAAGATCAAAAGTTTCCTAGGCCTAGCAGGTTACTACCGGCGATTTGTAGCAGGGTCCCAGTTGGCTAAACCATTGATAGCTCTTATCAAATAGAGAACTCCTTTTGTATGGTTAAAAGCATGTGAGGAGAGCTTCTAGGAGTTGAAGTAGAGGTTAACGATAGCTCTCGTGTTAGTGCTACCACAAGAGGGTGTAGATTATGACATTTATACAGATGCCTTATTGCAAGGACTTGGTGCCGTATTAATGCAGTTAGGTAGGGTAATAGCATATGCCTCTCGGCAATTGAAAAAGTATACCCTACGCATGATTTAGAGTTGGCAGCCGTGGTCTTCGCATTAAAGATTTGGAGGCATTACCTTTATGGTGCCAAGAGTAATATCTACACCGATCATAAAAGTTGAAAGTATTTCTTTACTCAGAATGAGCTGAATATGAGACAAAGAAGGTGGTTAGAGCTAGTTAAGGATTATGAATGTGAGATCAAGTATCAACCGGGGAAAGCCAAGGTAGTAGCCAATGCCTTAAGTAGAAAAGTTTATCTATCCCGGCTCACTAAGCAAAAAGAGTTGATAGAAGAATTGTGTAGAGAACAGATTGAAGTGATTCCGGAAAGGATTGCCAGGTTAGAGGTTCAGTCTACTTTACTGGAGGAAGTCAGAGATAAGCAAGTGGCCAATGAGTGGTGTCAAAGAATAGTTCAGTAAGTACATGAAGGCAAGGTAATGGAGTTCCACTTAATAGATGGTGTCTCTATTTCAGGAATCGGTTGTGTATCCCTCAAAATGATGAGTTAAGGAAGAGAATACTTATAGAGGCTCATGACACACCGTACATTGCTCATCCTGGAGGAATCAAGATGTATCAAGATGTAAAGAAAGGCTACTGGTGGCCAGGTATGAAGAAGGATATTGTAGAATTTGTAGCTAAGTGCCTGGTTTGTCAGCAAGTGAAAGCAGAACACCAATGACCATCAGGGTTACTTCAGCCACTTAGTATTCTAGAGTGGAAATGGGAGAGCATTTCGATGGATTTTATTACAGGTCTCCCCAGAGTACAGCGAGGGTATAATGCTATATGGGTGATTGTGGATAGGTTAACCAAGTCAGCCCATTTCCTTCCAGTAAAGGAGAGCACCACTACGGATCAGTTGGCTCAGGTTTATATTAAGGAGATAGTCAGGTTACATGGTGTGCCCAAGACAATAGTGTTAGATAGAGATTCCAGATTTGTTTTAGCTTTCTGGATGACTTTACAGAGGAATTTGGGTACCCATTTGGCATTCAGTATTCCCTATCATCCTTAGACGGACGGAGAGAGAACAAATCAGGTGCTTGAGGATATGTTGAGAGTCTATTGTATGGATTATAAAGTATCATGGCATGCAGAATCGTTACCCGGAAGTTGTTTGTGTGAATTTTGGGGACGAAATTGTTTTAAGGGGGGAGAATTGTAACTCCCCACTTGAGGTACGTAGCTAAGTTATGGTGTATTGCTTGAATGTTTATTGTTTTGCTTTTATTTGGGTTGATATATTGTTAATATTTGTTGATTAGCCCTTAGTTGAATTTTTGTTAAAGTTATTTTGAGAAAAATATGAAGAAAATCCCTTAAACTTTCATTAGGGGTAAAACGGTCTTTTCACTCAAAATTAGTTGAAATTGTGGGGAGTGAAAAGAGATAGAATTTCATAGAGAATACATTGAAAATGAGGGCATTATTGTAATTGACTAAGGGACATAGATAGAATTTCTAAGAAAGAGCAAGGGCAAAATGGGAAGACATGTGTTAATTGTGAGTTAATAAGGGTTTGGGTCTAGAAAACCCTTCATTCTTCTTCTCCATCGCCAACTTTTTCTCACCACTTCCTCTCAACCCCTTTTTTCAATATTTCAAGAATTTTAGAGAGCTTTTTAAGTAGTTTGGGATAGAAACTTAATCTAAAGCACCCTAAGGTAAGGAATTTTGCATTAGATGTAAAGTTTTGCTTATATATATATATTGAAGTCTTAGGGTTTTATTGTTTAAAGGTCTAGAGAAGAGACAAGCTATCAAAGGAAAGGGAAAGTGTTAGTGAAATCTCTCAATTACAAGGTAAGCAAATCCAACCAAGTTGAGATTTGAGAAATCTTTTGAGTAGAGATTTAGTAGAGATTTATATATGCATGTGTATGTTATTCTATTGAGAAATTGAGTTGAGATGAGAATTTATTCTAGTATTGCTGGATATACTTTAATTATGAGAAGTGTTTGATGTGTGAAGAGAGATTGAAATTGAGTTGAAGTTGGAGGAGTTTTGTATGAATATTTTTGGGAGTGTTTTCCTTGGCAGGAATTATGACTATATGAGGGAGTTTTCCTCCCAATTTGGATGGTTAATAAGAGAAGAAAAGTTATAGTTAAAGTAGATTTCTTGTATGCACATTAGTTGTTTGATAAAATGCCTAAGTGAAAACCTTGTAACTGCCCTGTCATAGCCGTGACATTTTGAGTGATTTTTAGGCATCTTACAGATTGAACTGCGCTGAAACCAAACATAAAAGTTATAGGCCTTGTCTCTAAGCTTTAAAACGAGACCAAAATCATAGCAATCTGATGTATATAACTCAAGTTATGCCTTCTTGAGTGTGACCTGCACAGAATGACTATTTTGATGTAATATTGCATTTGTGCATTTCATAAGTGCACTAAGTAATAAACTTTAAGCATGAACCATCCTTATGCATTAATTGTGCATTGAGAAGCAGTTTGAGAAAGAGTTGAGAACTTTGTGAATGGGCTACTCTAAAAGTAAAGAGAATGAGAAAATCTAAGAATAGGTTGGTGCTTTGTGAACTCTACCCGGAAGTTATGAAGAATGGGTTGGTGCTTTGTGAATTCCACCCGCTAGTTATGAAGAATGGGTTGGTGCGTTGTGAACTCCACTATAACAACTACTGTAAACTAGTACAATGCAGGCATAATAATAGAAAATGGGCCCAAAACTTTTCTTTTTATTATATGTAATAAGTCTTTTATACACAAAGAGCATTATTTACAAAATGCCATTTAAAAAGACAAAAACAGGGGAAACAGTGTAACTATTGCTCCTCGCTTGCCGACGCCCCTCCGACTGCATCATCACCTAGATCCTGCATCCACAAAGGAAAATAATGGGGTGAGCACAAAATAATTCTCAGTAAGTAAACCCTCTATCTATCTATCCTTGTATGTATTTCTCTTAATTCTTTCCTCACACTTTATGTTGTTCTTTAGTAAATGTCATGGCCTCATCTTACCGGAGGTATGGCCGGATGGTGTTCACACAGCACCATCTCACTCTTCATGACTATCAGGTGGAGTTCACACAGCACCAACCCGCTCTTAGTGACTACCAAGTGGGGATCACGAAGCACCTACCAGGTTTTCGTAACTATCGAGTGGAGACCACAAAGCACCTAACCGTTCCTCATGACTTTCGGGTGACGATCACAAAGCATCAACCCGTTTCTAATAACTATCGGGTGATGATCACAAAGCATCAACCCGATTCTCATAACTATCGGGTGATGATCACAAAGCATCAACCCATTTCTAGTAACTGTCGGGTGATGATCACAAAGCATCAACCCGTTTCTAATAACTATCGGGTGATGATCACAAAGTATCAACCCGATTTCTAATACTCTTCTCATTCACTCTACCCTTAGAGTAGTTGCATCCACAATGTTCTCTACTCATAGAGCAAGTGCATACACAAAGTTTCCTACTCTTTCTTAAGTCACTTCTCAATGAACAATTAATGCCTATGGATGGTTCATCCCCACTAATGCACTTATGAAATGCCAACATGCAATGTTGCAAGAATTAAGGTTCACTACTCATACTCAAACCTCTATTAGGCATTTCATCAAACAACTCAAGTGTATAACAAAACTCTACTATAACAATAATTCTATGTCTTTCTCTAACCATCCAAAATGGGAGAAAACTCCCTCACATAGCCATAATTCCTGCCATAGAATAGCACTTCCAAAAAGGATTTCTCAATATCCTTCAATTCTATCTCAAACTACATTTCCAACCCACATCCCACTTCTCACAATTGAAGTGTATGAACAACCACAAGCAATAATAATCTCCATTTAAAACTCAATAACATAGCATATAACATGTATATAACATACATACATAATTGCTATTAAAACCCTAATCAAGAAAATTCTCAAACCTCAACTTGGGTTGCGATTTACTTACTTTGTTATGGAGAGATCTCACTAGCTCTTCCTTTCTCTTGGTTTGCTTGAATCTTTCTCCACTCTTTAAACAAATGAACCAAAAGACCTCAATATTCAAATAAACATAAAATCTCACAAAACTTCACATCCAAAGCAAGAATCTTTACCTTAGGATGCCTTAGATTTATTTTCTACCCAAAAACACTCCAAAAGCCCTCTAAAAATCCTTGAAGAAGTGAAAGAGAAATTGAGAGGAAGTAAGAAAGGAGAGTGGCGATGGAGAAGAAGAATGAAGGGTTTGCAATGACTTAATTCCTTTTAATGCAAATTATGCACAAGCATTCCCATTTTGCCCTTACTCTTCCTTGGGAATTCCATCTATATCCTTTGATTCATTACAAACACACCCCCATATCAACATATTCTCCATGAAAATTCCTTACATTTTACTCCCCACTTTTCCTACTAATTAGGGATAGAATGGTCAAATTGCCCTTAGGGAAGAAAATATCTAAAACTTAACAAACATTTTGGTCGGCACGTCGCCGTGGCGAAGAAGATTCTATCACCACGGCGAAACTGTCCAGCAGTTTCCCGTGGCTTCAACACCTCTTTGCCGCGGCGAAGCCTGGAACATTGAACTTCTTCTATTTCAGCCAATTTCAGGGCAAGTATTCAACATACCACTCAATCAAAGGTCAACCAAACAATAATACTAATAAACCAACTCAAATAAGAGCAAAAGAAGAAACATTAGCTACGTACCTCAAGTGGGGCATTACATCCACCCGGTCGTGCCTCCGGTAAGATGAGGTCGTGACATTTAAGTGACAAAGAATGAGAAAATATGAGAAACAATAGAGGAAGAGAATGAGTAGAAGTCACCAAGCGTGGGTGGATGCTTTGTGATCTCCACTTAGTCATGCCTCTGGTAAGATGAGGTCGTGACATACAACAGAAAGTTAATAGAAAAGAGCTTTGTGAAAGAGAAATAGAAAGAGAAAATAAATGAGATGAGAAGAGTGTAAGGAAAGAATTATGAGAAAGAGTTACGGGGACAGACAAGTAGAGGATTTACTTACTGAGCATTATTTTGTGCTCACCCCGTTGTTTCTCTTTGTGTTTGAAGGATCTAGGTGAGGATGCGGTCGAATGGGTGTCGGCAAGCGAGGGGCAATAGCTACACTGTCCATTGTTTTTGATAACTTTTACAAATGATACCTTACTTTGTATAAAGAATGATTATATGTATTAAAAGAAAAATTTTGGGCCCATTTACTTTTGCTAACATAAATGTATTTTACTTGATGTATTTCTATGTGTATCCTAGTATGAAGCAATTACTACAATATGGTAATGCTATCATAGAGTTGAACGACTCTACCGAAAGGTAGTGGCAGATCTCGCATGTCAAAGTTGTTTGGTGATAACTTGGTGCGACGCATGGGTGCTTGTTATTCACGAGTTCACTAGACTGTCCCATATAAAGGATTCCATATAGATGGTAACCCCAGTATCTATGGAATACATCCTCTAACGGAAAGTGGTGCATGTGATCCTTAGACCTAAGATCACCAGGGCATCATTTGTAAATATTGGTGTAGTTTGACACTAGCCAATCTTAATCCTATTTAGGGCTATCAGTATGGTAGTGATTGGCTACATTGAGATGTACACTATGGCTACAGTGGGTCAACAAAGGATTCATCACTCCTGGGTATAGGAGAAATTATCTTGGTGAGATATTTAATAAAAGGCAACAACCTTAAATCTGTGGCCATAGTGAAATTGAGTTGTTACTCATTTGGTTGTTAGTCCGATAAACCGAATACAAATATATCAAGGTGATTCATATTTGAAGCTAACACTATTTCTGTGCTTCAAAGCTTGACGAGATAATAGATGATGAAATGATTGAATTACACGGTAACCATACCGTTGATAGGTAGTTATTTTGCTGAATTTGAATCTATCGAGTGGCCATGATGCCTTGTAGGGCAATCTTGATCTATGTGTACTGAGATGATTAACGGGGTGTTAATCGTAATATTACCCACTGTCAATATGATAAGGAGCCTACAGGTCATACACTTCGAAGACAGATTAAGAATTAATAAGTGAAAAGGGTAATTTCATCTTTTTGGACGAAAGGATATTTTGGTAATCTCACAGTACGATTAAATTCGTTGAGGTCGTTGCCTATATTTAATTTCATATTAGAATTAAAATAAGTGAAATTACATATTTAAATATAAATATATATTTAAATGTATTATTATTATTATTAAATATTAATTAACTTATATATATTAACATTTATGGAAAGTAATAATAATTAAAATGAAACACCAAATAGGCAATGAGTGGATATTAGAATAAATATATTCCAATAAAGGAAAAAGAGTTAATGCTATTCCAATTAGGAATAGGGTTTTTATTTGTTGCACTATATAAGTGCAACTTTAAAATAAAGACAAGGGTGATTTTTCATTAGAACACTAGTGAGTAAAAAAAACCCTAACCACCCTCTCTCACTCTCCCAAAACATTAAGAATAGATTTTCTCTTGAAAAATTCTGCACTTTTAATTCTTGAACCAATTGACATTGTTCTAGTAAACAAATCAATTGTACTTCCTCCAATCTTCACGTGGATCATCATTTGACCATTCCTAACCTTGAAGCGAAAGCAATTTAACTTTTACAAAGAGAAAAATCCATCAACGTGGGTATAAAATAATCTTAGTATTATTTTATGTAATTTAACCTGTAAATAATGCAAATCAATATAAGGATTTATGGGCATTCAAGGTTTTAATCGAAAATTTTTAATTTTCCATTGCGTATAACTCGATTAGAACCCAACAGTGGCATCAGAGCCTCTTATATATGATTGCATTATTTAATTAAATGTTTGAATTGTATTATTAGTTGATGGCATGATTAGGGTTTTTAGTTTAATTAATTTGCATGATTAATTGGATTAAAAACGGGATTTTGTCGTGTTGGAATAAAGTGCATCTAAATATGATTTTTAGTTTTATTTTAAATTGGAATTGGCAGGAACCCTAGGACCACCACCACGTGCGGTGGTGAACTGTTGTCATGCGTGGTTGTGCATGGTGGTAGCAGCACAGCAATCGCACATTGCTACGAGCGATGGGGTGGTGGTCGTGTGCTCACGCACGCGGCCTTGAATGACACCACCACAAATGGCGTCCAGTGGCCATGTGTGCAACACATGACCATTGCACCAAAAGTTACGTGTTGCCACGCACAACTGCTATTGCCCCTCTTGTGAAGCATTGCTACATGCGATGGCTGTCATGACCATGCATTGCTGCACATGGCCAAACCCTACTGGCCATGTGCTTCGAGGCATGGCCTTGACTTGCACTATGTGTTTTCACACAAGTGCTCGATTTGTTATACATTTTTGTGCACAGTAGATCCGTTTTGGGCAGCCTATTATACTCCTTGTGGAAATATCTCCCAATTGCTTAACAAAGCATATTTTGGAGCGAAACAAAATTCTGCATGTTGCTACACATGTGAGGATCGCATTGACAAATGTAACGAGGGGTTTCAATTATTTTGAGCAAGCAGTTTTTTTGCGCGTTGTCGCATGAGATTTTACTTCATGCTCGACAACTAAACATAACATATGCTAAAATGATTCAAATGATTCATGATTTGCACCATTAGCTAGCTGACTTGTTGGTACATGTTCAACAAGCCTTCGAAGACTACATAATGGTGCAACGGGTTTTATTTTTGGGCTGTTTTCGCATTGTCGCGCTTCAACAATGGGCCAAAAGAATTCTATAATATGTTGCTACATACTATAAACATTTTGGAGGTCCAATAAACCAAAGCCCAATAACAAGGGACTAAACTACAAAGTTTAAAACTTGTTGGGTTTAAACACTACAATATTAAAATTCGAGGGGTAATGATAATTTTCCAACATGATCAAAATTTTGTTTTGATTGATTATATGCATATTCTTGTGTTTGAATTTGCATGTGTTTGGTGCATTTTCCTTTAGACCTAGTGTAATTTATTTTTGGGATTTTGTACTTTTCAATTTAAATAAGGCCGGTGAGTCTTGCCTTCTTTCTCACTCTATTGTAAATTCTCTTCTCATCTTACTCCCCTCAAATGTAACTTGAGGTTTCTTTTCAATGATGTAATATTATATTATAATTTTTTTTTTGTAATGATCGAGCAAGAAGGAGCATTGGATTGAAGAAAAGGTGTTTTTCCATTTAAGACCCAATTTAATTTTAGCTAGGTTGACCCACCGATTCCTCTAGGCTCGAGGAAATTGGTTTTAGTTAAGGCAATGCACCAACATGTTTGCCTTATTGCTTAGTATGCATGCTAAGGGTGTATGTTATGACTATAACATGTTAACCAAGACAATAAAATGATGAGACCAAATACAAAATCCTCTAAAAGATATTAAGTCTAATTCACACCTTCCAACACCATGGCCTAGTCAAACCACTATTCGTCGTAACCTTATTAGATTTATGAAGGGTACACTTCTATCAGTGGGAGGCTAAGTCACATTGGAGTTTTTCCTTAATGGTGTTGGGTAAAGACTTAACTAGTAAGTTTTGACTTGTTATATCAATGAAGGTTAAAAATGTACTAGAGGCATACTAGAGAAATGTAATCTAAAGATGCACAAGTTGACATGTAGTGTCTACTCTACTATTCAACAATTACACTTGAGGTCAATGGTTGGTGCCATTGAATTGTGACCCAATTTATATTGGAGGATTAATGGTTGGTGCCATTAGCTAGTATAAATTGAGTTTGTTTGACCAACCTAATTCAACGCATTTTGGCTTGTTCGATCAACGAATGTTTAAAATGGAATTGATGGGATCTTGGCCCACTGGGAAGACCAACGAGCCTTCCCAAGTTTAATAGTGAGGGCTATTAGAACTTGAGTAAAATAGTGGGAGTGTTTAATTAATTAAAAGACCTTGATTCCTAAAATTTATAACATGATATTAACTCTATTTATTTTACATTGTAGACTCACAAAATTACTACCAACACACTGTTATCGTGATTGATTGCTGAAAATAAAACAAGCTCAATGGTACTAACTTTATGGATTGGTATAGAAATCTTTGGATTGTACTAAAATCCGAGAAGAAGTTGTACATCCTTAATGAGCCTGTTCAGGATGCACTTGGTTTTGAGGCTACATAAGAGGAAAGAGATACTTATGAATAATATCTACAAACTTCTAAGTATGCTCAAGACAGCAAAGCCAGACATGAAGAAGTCAAAGCCAATGTTGCTAGTTAAGGTTGCCCCTGGAAGAGGCGAAGGCAAAGGCAAAGGCAAAGGAAATGGTAAAACCAAACCCAAGCCTAAGTACAAGCCTCAAGATACCTTGAAACCTGCTAGTGGCATAAGCAAAGATGGGAAGGTGGTTTTCTTTCATTGTGGCAAACATGGCCATTGGAAGAAAAACTACAAGGCCTTCCTAGCAAGTTAGAAGGAGACTGTTGGATCTTTTTCTAAAGGTATGTTCATGATTGAAATTAACCTATCTCCTATTACATCTTGGGTTATTGACATTGGATGTGGATCTCACATTTGTACTAATGTCTAGGGACTACGACATAATAGATCACTTGGCTGAGAGGATGTGGACATATACATTGGGAATGGAGCTAGAGTTGCTACATTAGTCGTACGAGTTTATTGTTAGAGTAGATGCCCTAGAGCCAATCAATTATTGTAGAATTGACTCTTTGTAATAAGGTTCATTTGATCAATAAAAGGCATTTTATTCTATATCGCGTAAATCATTATTATTGCAATATGTATTGATATATGGTCCTTAGAATGGTAGAACCGTGACGAGGGTATCAAGTGTTTCAAATCTTGATAGTGAGAACCCTATGAGCACATATGGTGGCCATTCTAGAAACGTCCGTAGCCCCAATATTATTCTGAAGTAAGGGCACAGATAATACGGTAAGGCTATCATAGTGTTGAACGACCCTTTCAAAAGCAGTGAGTGATCTCACTTGTCAAGGTTGTTTGGTGACAACCTGGTGTAACACATGGGTGCTTGCTGTAGGCGATTACACCGCAGCAAGTTCACTAGACTGACCCACCAGAGGATTCCATATGGATGGTAACCCCAGTGTCTATGGAACAAATCCTTTAACGAATGGTGGGGCATGTGATCTTTAGACTTGAGATCACCGGAGTGCCTTGTGCACTGATTGGTGTAGTTTGACACTAGCCTAACGCAGTTATTTTTAGAGATGTCAATACAGTGGTGATTAGCTGCATCAAGGAGTGTATCAAGACTATGGTGGATTGATAGAGGATTCAGTGGCCAAAGTGGGATTGAGTTGTTGCTCTATCCAGTTTAAAATACGGGTCATTGGTCTAGAAACTGAATAAATAATATCGAGAGTAACCGAAGGTTGACACTATTTCTATGCCTTCATCTTGTCGAGATAACGTATGATGAAAGGATTGAATTGCATGGTAACCATATCGTTGACAGGTAGCTACTTTGCTGAATCCGAATATATTGGGTGGCCATGATGCCTTGCTAGGGGCCAATCTTGGTCTGTGTATTAGTGAGATGATTAATTAGTGTTAATCGCGATACTATACACTGCAGATATGATGAGGAGCCTATAGGTCACACACATAGAAGACAATTTAAGATCCAAGAAGAAAGAAGGGCGTTTTCATTTTTTAAGGCGAAAGGGTATTTTGGTAATTTCATAGCGCAATTAAATTTGCTGAGGTCGTAGCCTTTATTTAATTTGTTAGAAAAATTAAATAAGTGAAATTACGTTTAAATGTGTGTTCGCACATTGATAATCCATAAATTATACAGTTTTTATTAGACATTTTTGTCGGATTTCAGGTACTTTCTAGTGCATTTTGACCTGAATTATTGCTTAATTCTTTACTTTTCGTGTTTCAGGTTAAAATGGACATTTTGAGCAAATAAAGACAAAATTGGATAGTTTTGACTCAGAAATTAGCGGATCTCATAAGATAGGAGAGTTTCGAAGCAGGATAAAGCACGATGAAGCTTGTTCCCAAGGAAGAGCACAAGAATCGAAGAATCGAAGAATCGAACGAAGAAGCAAGCAGAGTGGCAGTTCTGTAATTTCAGAACTTTTCAAGAAGCTTCGCCCCGGCGAAGGAATTGTCTTCGCCACGGCGAAGTAAGCCAAGGACGAATGTGTCTGCTTCATTCTTCGCCGCGGCGACAGTCATATTATTCAGTTTTGTTAAACGCATAGTTTCGTGTTGTGCGTGTTTTGGCTGGCTTATTTGGACTAAGTATAAAAGAAAAACTTAGCCTTTTTCCCAGGGGTCTTCATCTTTTTAGGGTTAGCTACTTTTACATTTTTCTTAGTAAAACTTTGAGCTTTTTGGTTTGTTAAAGGGAGAAGATTCGGATTTTGACTAAAGGATTCATCTTTTGGGTAGATTTCTTATCTTTCATCTCAATTTCATTATGCTGAACTTGTTTATTTCCGTTTTTTGTTTTTATAATTATTGATTTAGCTATGAACTAATCTATTTTGGGTTAGGGTTTTGATGGTAGTTTGGATTTTAAATGGGTTAAGTGTTTGATTATGTTATTTTCATATGAATATGCTTTGGTTGTGTGTTACTCTGATTTTTAATGCTGTATGTGATGAACATGGTGAGATTGAGAAATGAATCATGTTAGGCTTTTTGGGTAATCACCATTATAGTATTGGATGCTAGAGATAGATTCAAGAATTAATGAAATCATTTTAGGATTCTTTTGCTTAATGAGTTTGGAATTATTAATCTTCAAATTGTTGGGTGCGGAAGATTAATAAGGATGAATAGGAAAACATAGCCCGAGAGGGTATGTTTAACATATTAATGAGTTCGATTTACAACCATTGCGCATGAATGTGAATGCAGTGTAATTTTTAGGTTTAACCCATAAAAATCCAAACGAAGTCAAAACCCTATCCGTTTTGCTTGAATTGATATTCCGTGTTTTCATATTGCGTTCTTAATTAAGTTTTAAATCTTTGTTTAAAATTCATTGTTGTTTTTAATTAAAATTTGCTCCCACCAATCCAAAGAATTTGATTGCTTCAACTTGATAACATTAGGAAACTTAGTGCTTTGCTAACAATCCTCGTGGGAACGATATCCTACTCATCATTTTATTACTTGAGTGACTAGTATACTTGCTACATTTTTGCATGTTGTAAGAAACACGCATCACACATATTTAAATATATTATCATTATTGTTAAATGTTAATATATATTAATTGATTTTAATTGAGATAATGATGGAAAATAAAATAAATCAAATTGGGAGTGTTTGGCAACATGGGGCGTTTGGGTTGGAGCCCAAGCCTATTCCGTATGGGATTAGGGCAACTTGATTATTTTATTATAAAAAGAAAAGTGTGTGTTAATTAAAATATGATGAATTGATTTTTCTTTGAAAATAACACACACACAGCAGCCCTCTCTTTTCACTCCTACAGGAGAAACACTCTTAGTCTAAAATCAATTTCAATTGATTTGTTTTTCTTCTTAATCTTGAAGCCAAAGAGGATCTAGCAAATCTCTCTTTGGTTCTTTTGAGATTGTCTTTGTGTTGACTACACAGGTTCGATCCTACATTTGGATTGGTAGCAAAACGTTCAAAGACAATCGTGGTGGAGCCTCCAAATGTGTGTTTGTTTCTCTTAACTCATGTTGAATATTTCTGCAGATTTTATTTAATATAAATTGAAAAATCATACCCTTGATCTTGGCTCACGTAAACGATCCTGTTATATTATAATTTTTGTTTCCGTTGTGTATACGGGACTGTTTACTAACATTTATCATTAACAGTTGCCTTCCTACCTTATTTTAGAACTCATGGATTGCTATTATGTACCTTCGATTTCGAAGATTATCATTTCCATGTTCGCTTTGGACAATTATGGATATCATTTTATAATATCTAATGGATTGTTGTCTTTTAGTTTAAATGATATTCATTATGGAAATGCTAGATTACATAATGGTTTATATGTTCTAGATATGGATAATAAAGAAATATTCTAAATCCTTGGAGGATTGAATGAAAATTTGAGAGAAAATGGGGAAGTAGTGTGGCAGTGGAATGAAGGAAATAAGGGTTACAAACCCTTATCATCTTATTTTATAAACTCACTTTCCCATTTTGCCCTTACACTTTTTTAGAAATTCCATCCTTGTCCCGTAGTCAATTACCATAATACCCTCATTTTTATTGTTTCTTTATGAAATTCTACCTCTTTTCACTCCCCACTTTTTCAACTAATTTTGAGTGAAAATACCATTTTACCCTTAATACAAGTTTAAGGCATTTTCTTTATATTCTCTTAAAATAACTTTAATAAAAATTAACTAAGGGCTATAAAACATAATTTAAATCATGTACCTCCATGTTGGGCGTTACAATTCTCCCCCCTTTAAAAGAATTTCGTCCCCGAAATTCAAACGAATAGCTCCGGGTAACGGTTTTGCATGTCTTGCTCTGTCTCCCATGTAGCTTCTTCAACTTTATGATTTCTCTAGAGGACTTTCACGAAATGAATACTCTTGTTTCGGAGCTCTTTAATTTTTCTGTCCAAAATTTGCATTGGTTGCTCCTCATACACAAGATTATCTTCTAAGTCTACGTCCTCTATGCTCAGAATATGGGAGGGATCACGTATGTACTTGTGAAGCATTGAGACATGAAATACATTGTGAACTCTGTCCATATTGGGTGGTAGTGCTAATCTGTAGGCCACCTTTCCTACTCGTTGTAACACCTCAAATGGACCAATGAATCTCGGTGCTAATTTTCCTTTATTACCAAAACGCATCACCTGTTTGTAGGGGAAAACTTTCAGAAAAACTTTGTCATCCACTTCAAACTCAACTTCCTTTCTTTTCAGATTAGCATAGCTTTTCTGCCTATCATGGGCTTGTTTCATTCTGCTTTTGATCAGCTTTACATCTTTTATCATTTTCTGAGTCATTTCTGGCCCAAGAGCTATATTCAACTCATCTATCTCGCCCATCTCATCCCCATGCAGTGGAGATCTACACCATCTACCGTACAAAGCCTCATAAGGAGCCATCTTAATTGTAGACTGGTAGTTGTTATTATAAGCAAACTCCACCAAGGGTAACATCTCATGCCAGGATACTTTATAATCCATATAGCATACTCTCAACATGTCCTCAAACACTTGATTTTTTTCTCTTTGTCTGGCCATCTGTCTGAGGATGATAGGCAGTACTAAAAGCCAATCTGGTACCCAATTCCTCTGTAAACTCATCCAGAAAGCTGAGACAAATCTGGAATCTCTATCTGATACTATTGTCTTGGGTACACCATGAAGTCTCACTATTTCTTTAATATACATCTGGGCCAATTGATCCAAAGTGGTACTCTCCTTTACTGGAAGAAAATGGGCTGATTTCGTTAATCTATCTACTATCACCCATATAGCATTGTATCCTTTCTGCACTCTAGGGAAACCTGTAATAAAATCCATCGAAATACTCTCCCATTTCCATTCAAGAATACTAAGTGGCTAAAGCAACATTGATGGCCTTTGGTGTTCTACTTTCACTTGTTGACAAGTCAGGCATTTAGCTACAAACGCTGCAATATCTTTCTTCATCCCTCGCCACCAATAGCCTTTCTTTAAATCTTGATACATCTTGGTTGCTCTGGGATGAGCAGTGTACGGTGTATCATGAGCCTCTGTCAGGATTCTCTTTCCCAACTCATCATCCTGAGGAACACACAACCGACTCCTAAAACAGAGAACATCATCCAACAATCTAAACTCTAATGTCTTGTCCCTTATGCACTTGCTGAACTGTTTTCTGACACCACTCATCAATTAGCTATTTTTCTTTAATTTCTTCCAGTAAGGTAGACTGAACCTCTAATCTGGCAATTTTTCCTGGTATGATCTCAATCTACTCTTTACACAACTCTTTTATTAATTATTTTAGTCTTCTGACTCGGGACAAATAAGCTTTCCTGCTCAGAGCATCGGCTACTACATTAGCTTTCCCCGGCTAATAGTTAATCTCACACTCATAATCTTTAACCAGCTCTAACCATCTTCTCTGTCTCATATTCAACTCCTTCTGATTAAAGAAATACTTTAGACTCTTATGATCGGTGTAGATATTACTCTTGGCACCATAAAGGTAATGCCTCCAAATCTTTAATGAGAAGACCACGGCTGCCAACTCTAAATCATGCGTAGGGTATCTTGTCTCATACTCTTTCAATTGCCGAGAGGCATATGCTATCACCCTACCTAACTACATTAACACGGCACCAAGTCCTTGCAGCGAGGCATCTGTATAAATGTCATAATCTACACCCTCCTACGGTAACACTAATATAGGAGCTGTCGTTAACCTCTTCTTCAAATCCTGAAAGCTCTCCTCACATGCTTTTGACCATGCAAAAGGATTTCTCTGCCTTGTAAGAGCTATCAACAGTTTAGCCAACTGGGCAAACCTTGCTACAAATTGCCGGTAGTAACCTGCTAGGCCTAAGAAACTTCTGACCTCTTTTACTGTCTTCGGCCTTTGCGATTCTAGGATTGCTTTTACTTTACTAGGATCTACTGAAATTCCCTCACTAGAAACAGTATGGCCTAGAAATATCACCTGATCAAGCCAGAACTCACATTTAGAAAACTTGGCATACAACTTCTTTTCTCTCAATCGCTGCAACACAAATCTCAAGTGTTCCTCATGCTCTTCTCTTGACTTCTAATAAACTAGGATTTCATCAATAACTACCACTATAAACTGATCCAGACAATCATGGAACACCCTGTTCATTAAGTCCATAAATATCGCTGGGGCATTAGTTAACCCAAACGGCATCACCACAAACTCATAATGCCCATACCTTGTACGAAGGCAGTCTTAGCCATATCTTGCTCGGCCACTCTTACCTGATGGTACCCTGACCTCAAATCAATTTTGGAGAACACTATGGCGCCTTTCAACTGATCGAACAAATCATCAATACAAGGTAATGGACACTTATTCTTCACTATTACTTTATTCAATTCTTTATAATCAATACACATCCATAGGGAACCATCTTTCTTCTTCACAAACAGAATTGGGGCTCCCCATGGAGAATGACTTGGTCAGATAAAACCTTTATCTAGGAGCTCTTGGAGTTTCTTTTTCAATTCTTGGAGCTCGGCTAGGGCCATTCGGTAAGGGGCTTTAGAAATCGGCGCTGTCCCTAGTGCCAATTCAATACTAACTTCTCTTTCAGGAGGCAAACTCGGTAAGTCTTCTGGAAATACATCTAGAAATTCCTAGACTACTGGCACACTCTGCACTTCTGGTTGTGGGACATCTCTACTTTGCACCACATGAGCTATATACCCTGAACACCCTTTTCTTAAAATCTTTCTAGCCTTCATACTACTAATCAACATACTCAATTGATGGCCCTTTCCGAAACTAAACTTATCTCCACTATCAAGATTAAATCTCGCTTTCTTCTTTCGACAGTCAATTTCTACTCCATACCACCCTAGGAAATCCATACCCAAAATCACATCAAAGTCGGGCATATCAAACACTATCAAATCAACTGCTAACTCCCGACCATGGATCACTACGGACTCTCCTGACAGCATCTCATGGGTCACAACACTTAACCCCATCAAGTAACTCTATCTTAATGGGTTGGCTCACTCTAGTAGGTTTCAAACCTAACCTCTCTGTCATCCCATAAGATATAAAAGAATGAGTGGCTCCTGAATCAATTAAGGCATTTAAAGGAATAGCATAGAATAATAACTGACCAGTAACTACTGATGGGCTGGCCTCCACTTCACCTTGTGCCACTATACATACTCTGTCATTAGTAGTACCTCTAGAACTTTGTGCGGGAGGTGGAAGAGGAGCTTTACAATCTCTCATCAAGTGCCCTGGCTGTCGGCACCTATAACACACCCTCTGGTCCCTCAGACACTCTCTTGGGTGGTTCCTCCCACATTTAGGACATAAGGGAAACTCCATTGTTCTCGGCCGTTTATTCTGCCAATCTTTTCTGTTCTTCTTCAGCTGAAACTTCTTCTTATTCTTCACTTCTCTGTTTCTTGTACTTTCAAATCTTTCTCTCTGTGGGGTAGGAGATGGTTCACTTGATCCTCCTATCGAGGAACCTGTTGGGGTGATTTTGTTCTCAAATATTTCTGCCCTCATTGCTCGCCTCAAGGCCTCACTATAAGTTCGAAGGGGATTAGCACCTATCATTATATCACGAGCTATCTCCGGCTTCAACCCATGGACAAACTTATCTCTTCTCAATTCTGGAGTACTGACTATTTCGGGTGCAAACTTGGCAAGGGAATTAAATCTCACTGAATACTCTTTCACTGTACTAAAACCCTGCTATAAACTGATAAATTCTTGGACCTTCTCATGAACTCAATCCTCTGTTCTGTACTCGACCTCAAACTCTAGCCTAAATTCTTCCCAAGTCATCACTGCCACATCATGGGTATCTTCTATTAATTCCCACCAAATTCGGGCATCACCCTGAAATAATAAACTCGCATATCGGATTTTCTCCCAGTCCGTCATGGGAAACAAGGCTGTTATACGTTGTATGGACTTAAACCATTCCTCTGCTACTATCGGGTCCGTAGTACCCTTAAACTCTGATGGTTGATGTTGACTGGGAAGACCATAAATTGGTTCAATTTTGTTCTGTACTGGGGGAGGTACCAGTTGTTCTCTTTCTATAGTAATGGTTAGTGGTACCTGCATGGGGGTTCCAACTCTCCCTTAGCTCTCTACCATAACTTGTTGTACAATCCCTCGAACTCTAGCTTCATCCAAGGGAGGGGGCGTAGCTTCTAGTGGGTTAGAAGGTTCTCCCTCATTCATCACACCCTTACCACGCTTTTGGTTACTACGCCTCATCTACAAAACAACCACATTTAATCAATTTGAGAAACACTTATAGTAAGGAAAGAATTAACTCACAGTCGGTTATCGGACGTTGTGGCAATGAGAATAGTACACTGTCAAATCCCAAAATCTCTGCTCTGATACCAAAAATGTAATAACTCCTTTATACTAGGATACTCATGGAAATACATAAAGTAAAATACATTTATATCAACAAAAATAGATGGGCCCAAAATTTTCTTTTAGTACATATAAACATTCTTATTACCAAATAAGATATCATTTTACAAAAAGTTATCAAAAACAGTGGACAGTGTAGCTATTACTCCTCGCTTGCCGACACCAATACGACCGCGTCCTCACCTAGATCCTGTAAACACAAAGAAAAACAACAGGGTGAGCACAAAAATAATGCTCAGTAAGTAAATCCTCTACTCGTCTGTCCCCGTAACTCTTTTTCCTAATTCTTTCCCTTACACACTTCTTGTCTCATTTATTTTCTCTTTCTGTTTCTCTTTCATAGAGCTCTCTTTTATTAATTTTCTATTGTAAGTCACAGCCTCATCTTACCGGAGGCACGACCGGGTGGAGTTCACAAACCACCAATCCGCTCTTCATGACTCTACTCATTCTCTCTTTATTGTTTCTCACTTGAATGTCACGGACTCATCTTACCGGAGGCACGGCCGGGTGGAGTTCACAAGCACCAACCCACTCTTGCGTGACTGCCGAGTGGAGTTCACAAAGCACCAACCCACTCTTTGTGTTTTTCTCATTCTCTCTACTCTTAGAGTAGTTCATTCACAAAGTTTTATACTCTTTCTCAAGCTACTTGTCAATGAACAATTAATGTACAAGGATGGTTCATGCTTAAAATTTCTCAGTTAAGGCAGTTATGAAATGCACAAATGCAATGTTGCATCAACATAGTCATTCTACACAGGTCAAACTCAAGCAGACATAACTTGAGTTACACACATTGGATTGCTACGGTTTTGGTCTATTATTAAAGCTTAGAGATAGGGCTATAACTTTCATGTTTTTGTCTCAACCTAGTTCAATCTGTAAGATGCCAAAAAATCTCTCAGAAGGTCACGGCTGTGCAGGGCAGTTTTCACTTAGGCATTTCATCAAACAATATGTGTGCATATATAAACTCTATTTTAACTATAATTCTACTTCTTTCTTAACCATCCAAAATTGGATTTCAACTCCTTTAAATCATCACACATCCTGTAAAGAAAACACACTTCAAATATTCCTCTCAAATTCTTCTAAAGCTATCCATACTTCTATCAAATTTTATCAACACAATCCACCCTTCTCATGGTGGAAATCTCTCTATAAAATCAACATTGAACTCATTCATAAATCCATCAACTCATCATCAAACCATCACATACACTTCTCATATTCAAATATGTCTAACAACAAGCATAATTCATCATCAATCTCATCTCAATTTCTCAATAACCAGAACATATGCATACTTAAAAGAAATCTCTACTCACTTGAATTCTTAAACTTTAACTTGAGTTGGATTTTGAGTGGAATTTACTTACCTTATGCTTGAGTCTTCTTGACTAAGCTCTCTACTCTTGTTGGATTCAAAACTTCTTCTAACCCTAAGCATAAACTTCATAAGAACCCAACTTTTACATAAATAAATCATAGATAAAGAGCATGAATTCTTACCTTTTGAGTCTTGAATCAAAACCCTATTAAAAAATCACTCAAAAGCCCTCAAAATCCTTGGAGGATTGAATGAAAATTTGAGAGAAAATGGGGAAGTAGTGTGGCGGTGGAATGAAGGAAATAAGGGTTACAAACCCTTATCATCTTATTTTATAAACTCACTTTCCCATTTTGCCCTTACACTTTTTTAGAAATTCCATCCTTGTCCCGTAGTCAATTACCATAATACCCTCATTTTTATTGTTTCTTTATGAAATTCTACCTCTTTTCACTCCCCACTTTTCAACTAATTTTGAGTGAAAAGACCATTTTACCCTTAATACAAGTTTAAGACATTTTCTTCATATTCTCTTAAAATAGCTTTAATAAAAATTAACTAAGGGCTATAAAACATAATTTAAATCATGTACCTCCATGTTGGGTGTTACAACTTACATGATTCAGCATTTCTTATGCGCCCGACGATGTACAGTTTTATTCAATGTCTTTGCTCGTTGATAGTAGTAAAACAGAGTATCAGAAAAGAATGCAGAATATCAGAAAAGAATGAAGAATATCAGAAAAGATTAAAGTAAGAAACGGAAAATCTGAACATGAGTAATGGAGGAAAAACAATAGTGCAGTTTGGTTTAGTTACTGAGCAATTAGTGCTCAGTTCGTTATTCTACTATTTTACAGGTACTTGATGATTGATGAGAATGCAAAATATCATATTTACCCCCCTTAATGTTTAGTCTTTTATACGTATTTGTTGCCTAAATATACTCATTATTATTCTATTTTGATTTAGGATGCAAATGGAGGCGTTAATTGCAAAACGGAACTAATTAAGTGAATTCAGACAATTTCAACGTTGTTTCGTAATCTGGGCATAACTCTCTCATCCGAGCTCCGATTGAGATGATTCAAAATTCTGTGGAACGCTAAGAAATATATCTAAAACTTTCATGTTTTGAGTTTGGAGAGATACTCACTTAATCAAGGCTGTAATCGAGATTGAAGTTGATGCATCTGCACTGGACGCTTGGAGCATTCTGCCTTGTCCTGCAAATCAATTGGGCAATTTATTATTGGAAGATTTGAGGACATGTGGCACGCAAGTTACAGCTCAGAATCACCACTTTCCTATTTTATTTTAGGACTTTATCTTATTTTTAATTAGAATCAAATTAAGATTAATGTTATTTTAGGATTTTAGAATATTTCTTTTAGGAGATTTAGTGGGATTCAAATACTTGAACTGGATTTTTGTTAAAGAGATCAGATTAGGGTTTTCGAGAGACACACACGCCTCTCTCTGGTCTTCTCTGCAACTTTTCCTCTGTAATTTCGTGATGGCCATGAGAAGCTAATTTTTGTAACTTGGTCGTCGGAAACGGAGACCTCGGAATCAACCAACTGTGAGATCTAATCTATTTTATTTTAGTGTTCAATTTTCATGTTTGAGTATTGAATGTTATTCTGTGCATATCCTCATGATTGATGCATTTAATTACTAGGAGGCCTACTAGTTTATTATTTGTTGCAATCTACTGCTAAGTTTGATATCAAATCTGTAATTGTTTGATCCTTCTAACTTGTGAAGCAATTAGGGTTAATAATTTGCTGCGTTAGGAATTAGTAATCGTAAGAAGAACATTCAACTAAATTAAATACAACCGCTTGTGTTTGTGTTGTTTAGCTTCATGATTTCTCTAATTCTTAAGGCTGCCATTAGATTAAATCTTTAGCGCTTGTCTAGTGTTGTTTAATGGTAAGATTAATTAAGATCGTTTGTTTCCTAATTAATTTCAATTAAGGAGAGATAGGGAAATAGTTCCAATGGTGAATATTCAAAGTAAGAATTGATTTACTTTTGCATCAATGATCAGTTGCAAGATTCCGATGGTGGATGTTGACAGAGACCAGGTTTCATTATATTAATTGATTTCGAATTGAATTGTTTTTTTGTTTTTGTTTTTGGCTAAGATTGTTTTCTGTTTTACTCAAACCACCCCCGGCCCCCGAGGGCTTATTCATATCATCAAAAATTCGGCTAGACACTCTTCGTGAGATCGACCCTTGCTTACCTTATTTACAGTTCAATAGTTAGGTTAGGAAGGTTTTTAATCTTGGTTGCCTACGACAGCACCCCAAATTTTGGCGCCGTTGCCGGGGAGTGATTTTAGTTGATTTTTTTTTTTTTTTGTGATTTTTTTTATTGTGTTTTTTTTAATTTTTTTATTGTAGAAAAAAAAGCGTGAAGCGATGAATCTTGTTCGGATGAAGCGATAGTACTATTCATAAGGAAAATTTTGGTTGAGTTAGGAGTACTACGAGTACCCGTTTCGAAGAAAACGAAATTCTGAGCAAAACTAGAAATTTTCTAACCCCACCCTCTTGAGGCCAAATTCGAATGTTTTGATAGGGTTTTTGGCCTTTTTGTGTTCCTAGCCATTTTATTTTATTTTATTTTTAATTCTTTTTTAATTTTCTAGTTAGTTTTCAATTTTTGTCATTTATTCTAATTCTTTTGTGAGGTTTTTTGTTGTATGACCAGGTCCTCTCATCTTGGTGATTTAACATTCGATCCAGAAATTAAGAGCACTTTGCGCAGGTTAAGGAACAAAGCTCGGAGAAATTCTGAAGAAAGCAATTTGGCTCTTGATTCCCAATTTGCTAGCAACTCTGATTTAGAAGAGGAGGACGTCATGGCTGGAAATCAGACTTTAAAAGAGCTTGTTGCCCCTGATTTGAATCAAGCACCTTTATGCATAACTTTTCCTGTTTTAAATGATGCTACTACTTTTGAATTGAAATCTGGACTAATACATCTCTTGCCCATTTTTCATGGTCTTGCAGGTGAAGATCCTCACAAGCATCTAAAGGAGCTTCATGTGGTTTGCACGAGTATGAAACCTACGGGAGTGACCGAGGAGAAAATTAAATTAAGAGCTTTTCCGTTTTCTTTTAAGGATTGGCTCTATTATCTACCCTTCGGAACTATAACCATATGGCACGAGATGAAGAGATTATTTCTAGAGAAATATTTCCCAGCTTCGAGGGCAGCCAACATCCAGAAAGAAATTTGTGGTGTAAGGCAGCATAACGGAGAGTCCCTACATGAATACTGGGAACGCTTTAAGAAATTATGTGCAAGCTGCCCCTATCATCAGATTAGTGAGCAGTTACTGATCTAGTACTTCTATGAGGGCCTCACATACACTGATAGGAGCATGATTGATGCTGCAAGTGGAGGAGCTTCGGTGGATAAAACTCCTGAGGCCGTGAGAAACTTGATTGCAAATATGGCGGCCAATTTTCAACAGTTTGGCAGTAGGTTTGACCTTCCATCTAGTGGGATAATGAGGTAAATATTTCTTCCCTAGAACAAAAAATCTCGAGCCTAACTTCTCTTGTTCATCAAATGGCTATAGGTAACATGCAAATAGTGAAGGCTTGTGGAATTTGTTCGGTAGTAGGGCATCCAACTGATATGTGCCTAACTCTTCAAGAGGAGCCTATTGAGCAAGTGAATGCAGCAGGTGGTTTTCCTGGACAACCGCAAAGGAAATATGATCCTTATTCGAGCACATATAACCCTGGATGGAGGGATCACCCTAATCTTGGCTATGGGAATCCACAAGTGAATCAGCCCCACCATCAAAACCGACCAAATTACCAATAGTACCAGCAACCATATTCCCCTAGACAACAACCGGGCCAAATTGCTAATTCTGGTATGTCTTTAGAAGATATTTTTATTTTTAAGTCTCTTGCCACTTAATACTTTGTAGTTTCAACAGGAGACGAGGGCCAGTGTTCAAAGTTTGGAGAATCAGATAGGGCAGATGGCAACCGCAATCAGTAAGGTGGAGGCACAAAGTTTGGGAAAATTACGCTCTCAAACAGTGGTAAATCCAAGAGAAAATGTAAGTGCGATCGTTTTGAGAAGTGGTAAAGAGGTTGAGATTCCAATAAAGGTAGCCCCTGCATCGTCGAAGGAAGAAAAGGAGAAAGATGCAGTTGTAGACAGCAACGTTCCCAACGATGATGGTGTTCCTAAGTGTAAGTTTCCGCCTCTATCTGATTTTAAATCAATACCACATTTTCCTTAAGCTTTGGCAGAATCTAGAAAAGATGAGAAGAACAGAGATATATATGAAACTTTTCATAGATGCAAGGTAAATATTCCACTCTTAGATGATATTAAACAAGTACCTCGCTATGCTAAATTCTTGAAAGAGCTGTGTACAATTAAGAGGAAACAGAAACTTAAGGGGTGTAAAAAGGTGAGAGTGGGAGAAAATGTTTCTGCAGTGATTCAGAGAAAATTCCCAGCGAAGTGCGAGGATCCAGGTATGTTTACTATCCCTTGTAAGATAGGTAACACTATGTTTGAGAAGGCCATGTTAGATTTAGGAGCTTCTATCAATGTCATGCCATATTCCATTTATGCTTCTTTGAAACTTGGACCTTTGAATAAAACTAGTGTTGTAATTCAATTAGCTGATGGATCTAATGCTTATCCTAAGGGTGTAGTTGAGGATGTTTTGATACAAGTTAATGGCTTAGTTTTCCCTACTGATTTCTATGTGCTTGATATGGAAAATGGTGATCAAACTGCTCCTATTTTGTTAGGAAGACCATTCTTAAAAACGTCCAAGACTAAGATAGATGTGCATAGTGGCATACTTACCATGGAATTTGATGGTGAAATTGTCAAGTTTAATATTTATGATACCATGAAATATCCTGATGATGATGATAATCATGTTTATTCTATTGATGTGATTGATTCCTTAGCACATGAAGTTTTTGAACTTGATGGAAAAGATGGATTGGGAGTTTCCATTAGTAAGCATCTTAAGGAAGAGAATGAGGAGTTAGCTTTTAGTACTGATTTGCAGGAAACGGTTGTAGCATGGAATGATTCTCCAAAGTTACAGCAGCAGTCAGGTAACGGTCCTTGTATTGCATTACCAACTTCTAATGAGAAGCCTTTACCCTCTGTTTTGGAGGCCCCCATTCCAGATTTGAAGCCTCTCCCTAGTTACCTCAAGTACGTGTTCCTTGGAGACGGAGGAACGTTACTCAGTGCATCGCAAGAAGAAAAGCCTTGAGTCGAGCCAACGACAATAAACAAAGGCACTGCTTGGGAGGCAACCCAAGGGGAGTTTGTTTTCTTTTCTCGCATTTTAAATTTTGGTTATTGATGCCTTTTCTTTGCATTTCATCTTACATTGGGGACAATGTCAGTTTTAAGTGTGGGGGAGGGGATTTAGGTTTTGTTTAGGTTGTGTTTAAAAAAAAAAAAAAAAAAAAAACGAGTGCCTAGTTTAAGGGTATACCGACTGGAAACCAGAACCCGCCTTAAAAACTGCCTAGCAGTACTTGGCAACCTGAAATTCCCCCGCATTTGTTTTTAGGAAGGTTTGTTTATGCTTTAAGTCATGTCTTTTGAACGTCTAGTGATGCATGAAATAGTAACTTGACGTTGTTGTTGAGCATATTCCTTGACTTAGGATGTTAGCAATATTTCATAAAATAGAGTTAATCAGATTTGAATCTTTGTAGTTTTAAAACAATATGTCTTGAGAAGTTGTGTGAACTTGGTGACGAAGCATGATTGAGGAGTGTATAACAACCCTTAAAAGAAAAAGAAAAATTGTTTCTCTTAAGCTAGTCCTAAATTTGGGTTTAAGCAAATAGGAAAAAAAAAAGAAAGGTATGTGGTGAGTCGAGATGGAGCGTAAAACACACTCACTCATAAACACAACCATGAAATGAGATGGAGCATAAAATGCACTCATTCTTTTTTTTTTTTTCAAAACAGAAAAATAGAAAAGAAAAACAAATTGTATCCCTAGTTTGCTACCCAGTTTGTAGTTGTAAAGAGAAACAGTTAAGGAAAAGTTGAGAGAGGAGTTGTACATGAATTGGTTATGATTAGTTTCCTTGTTTGCATTGAGTGATTGAGAGTAATTGTGAAAAATGATGAAGAGAGATGAATGTCATTAACTTTCCTTTATTTTATTTTGCTGCTTCCTAAGTTAGGTATGAATATGCATGGATTAAATGTTGTTGCTTATGCATCATGCTGATGTTCTTGATATGACTTGAGATGATGGTGTTCTTGATATGACTTGAGTGTAGCGTTTGTTTGAATTAGTTTGCCCGAGGACATGCAAAAGCTAAGTGTGGA
Organism: Pistacia atlantica; assembly: GCA_026229545.1. NCBI lineage: Eukaryota > Viridiplantae > Streptophyta > Magnoliopsida > Sapindales > Anacardiaceae > Pistacia > Pistacia atlantica. The sequence goes on from JAPEIT010000014.1 coordinate 23,627,842, forward strand.
GGAATTTGATGAGAATGCAAAATATCATGTTTACCCCCCTTAATGTTTAGTCTTTTATACGTATTTGTTGCCTAAATGTACTCATTATTATTCTATTTTGATTTAGGATGCAAATGGAGGCATTAATTGCAAAACGAAACTAATTAAGTGAATTCAGATAGTTTTGATGTTGTTTCGTAATCTGGGCATAACTCTCTCATCCGAGCTTCGATTGAGATGATTCAAAGTTCTGTGGAACACTAAGAAATATATCTACAACTTTCATGTTTTGAGTTTGGAGATATAATCACTGAATAAAGGCTGTAACCGAGCTTGAAGTTGATGCATCTGCACTGGATGTCCTGGAGCATTCTGCCTTGTCATGCAAATCAATTGGGCAGTTTATTATTGGAAGATTTGAGGACATGTGGCACACAAGTTACAGCTCAGAATCACCACTTTCCTATTTTATTTTAGGACTTTATCTTATTTTTAATTAGAATCAAATTAAGATTAATGTTATTTTAGGATTTTAGAATATTTCTTTTAGGAGATTTAATGGGATTCAAATACTTGAACTGGATTTTTGTTAAAGAGATCAGATTAGGGTTTTTGAGAGACACACACGCCTCTCTCTGGTCTTCTCTGCAACTTTTCCTCTGTAATTTCGTGATGGCCATGAGAGGCTAATTTTTGTAACTTGGTCGTCGAAAACGGAGACCTCGGAATCAACCAACTGTGAGATCTAATCTATTTTATTTTAGTGTTCAATTTTCGTGTTTGAGTATTGAATGTTATTCTGTGCATATCTTCATGATTGATGCATTTAATTACTAGGAGGCCTACTAGTGTATTATTTGTTGCAATCTACTGCTAAGTTTGATATCAAATCCATAATTGTTTGATCCCTCTAACTTGTGAAGCAATTAGGGTTAATAATTTGCTGCGTCAGGAATTAGTAATCTTAAGAAGAACATTCAACTAAATTAAATACAACCCCTTGTGTTTATGTTGTTTAGCTTCATCGATTTCTCTAATTCTTAAGGCTGCCATTAGATTAAATCTTTAGTGCTTGTCTAGGTTTGTTTAATGGTAAGATTAATTAAGATCGTTTGTTTCCTAATAAATTAGAATTAAGGAGAGATAGGGAAATAGTTCCAACGGTGAATATTCAAAGTAAGAATTGATTTACTTTTGCATCAATGATCAGTTGTAAGATTCCAATGGTGGATGTTGTCAGAGACCAAGTTTTGTTATATTAATTGCTTTCGAATTGAATTGTTTTTTTGTTTCTGTTTTTGGCTAAGATTGTTTTCTGTTTTACTCAAACACCCCCCAGCCTTATTCACATCATCAAAAATTCGGCTCAACACTCTTCGTGGGATCGACCCTTGCTTACCCTATTTACAGTTCAGTAGTTAGGTTAGGAAGGTTTTTAATATTGGTTGCACACCAATGAATTAAAATTACAATTTTCGGATTTTACATTATATAGCTCTATGTATATATATGTTTACAAAGTTATTTAGTGGATTTTATCATATATTTCTCAAAGAATTACTAGCTAGAGAGTATATTACATTTTTGGTATCAGAGCGTCAATTTTGGGAAATTCACAGTGTGCCTCTCTTACCACGTTGATGTACCATAGCTGATCATTGTAAGTTATTTCTTTTTCTCACTTGTATTAGCTGACTAATAGTATTGGTGCTATATTATTTAGATGAGACGGACGACTCGATTCGGTAATAAGAATGCATCAAGTATGGGTAAGCCATCCAACCCGTTAGGATCTACTCCCCATGTCCTCGATGAAGCAAGGATTCGTAACATCATTCAGCAAGTTTTGGCGGAGAGTTTGGGGAGACCTATATCAGAGAGAGTTGAGATGCTAGTTGTAATACCGACCATTAGAGATGAGAGAGAAAGGTCAGTACCTCATACTACAGAGTCATCTTGAGCCTATTTATGGGTTACCTAGTCAACATCAGCCATCAGAATTTAGAGGTACGACTAACCCATTAGTGGAAGAAGAATGGATTAAATATGTGGAGCATATGACAACACTTTTTCCCATGATAGATTGGGAGAAGATCCGGTATGCTAGTTTTTTGTTTAAGAGTGATGCCCGAATCTGGTGGGAGTTGATGGAGGACTTATGATGTAGCCACTATGATTTGGGGAGATTTCAGAAGACTTTTTGAGGCAGAATATAGGACAACTGATAGAATGCATGGAAAGATACAGGAATTTATTAGCCTACTACAGGGAATCAGTTCAGTGAAAGAATACTCCATTAGATTTAATTCCTTGGCAAGGTTTGCACCAGGTATAATGAACACACCAGAATTGAGGATGAACAAGTTTGTGCATGGGCTGAATCCATAAATAGCTCGAGATGTGATGGTAGGTGCCCAACCCCCTCAGACTTATAATGAGGCTTTGGAGTGAGCTTTACGCGTTGAAGTATTTGTGAATAAGTTAACTCTATTGACTCCATCAGCAGCAATGCCCAATATTCCACCTCTTGCTCCACAAAGAGACAGATTTGATACCCCCAGCAATAGAGAAAGGAAGAATAAGAAAATATTTCAGTCAAAGAAGAATAAGAAGGATGGGAAGAATAAAAGGCCAAGGACTTTTGAGTTTCCCCAATGTCAGAAATGTGGGAAACATCATCCGGGAGAGTGTCTAAAGGGTGTGTGTTTTAGATGCCGACAGCCTGGACATATGATGAAGGACTGTAAGGCCCCTCTTGCACCCATAGTACATACATCTAGAGGTACTAATGCTCGGGTATTTACTGTTGCACAGAGTTGTAAAACCCCCCTCCAGTAGGTATCCTCTGAATATCCCTCAATGAGAATCCCCGGGGATACATGTTTGGAGAACGAGTTGTATTTAGAAAAAACAACCTGTGTAAGGATAATAATAATAATATCCGAAAAATGCATATAAAATATCATGCAGGATCCAAACATATAATTTCAAAACTTTAGGAATTTATTCGTAAAATACACAATTGAAACATATTTATAGGGTGGAATATTCCAAAAGGTGTTTCACAAATATTTATCATTTACATTATTTACATCAAGGTAAAAACATCGAAATGACAATAAATCATCTCCCCTCACGTGTAGCCCCGCTGTCTCTAGCATCCTTCGCTTCTAGTCTACCTGTAAAGCAATCAACAATAAAAGGGTGAGCGCTAATCGCTCAGTAAGGAATGATCTATTTCATTCTAAATGTGCTATTTGACCTTTATTTAAACATATTTGTTAACACATCACTTATCTTTTACATCTAAATATCATCTAACATGAGTATAAATCATCTCATGACATAAATAACATCATAACTCGTGTAGTGCAACTAAATGCATATGAAGCATTTAACATGTAGCCGATCGGACTTTTGTTAGCGTCTTAAGCACTTCATATCATCTAGCCTCAAATTCATCTAGAGCTCATATCATCGAGAGGCGTGCTTACACGTTATTTAACATCTAAAGCATATATTCATCTTTCCTCAACCGGTATACGAGGATATGCTTACGCGTTTCCCATCATGTGTATATGCATCTCTAACATCTTATGGCATGTAAATACATATTTTGGTGAGCTTAATACTTTTAATTCATCTATGGATTATCAATCCATTTACATTACCTCTTGCTCACATACATCATCTTAAAAAATGTATTACATTGCATCTTCATGCCATTTCATAACATTAATCATGCATTGACATCATGACCATGTATATCTTTCAAAGATCATCTAACTAATGGGTAAACCTTATTACATGGCATAATTACAATAATACATTAATAATCATAAGAATGGATCACATTAAATCTTAAACTTTAATAACCAGTTTCTACTCCAGGCCATTTTCCATCCATTTCTCAAACGAATTGGCTCTTAGCATAAACATAAAAGTTATAGGTCTGTGTCTTAGCTTTCTAATGCTTCAAGAATCATCTCATTTTAAATTTTATAACTCAAGTTATGGTCAAAATTGTAACACCTCACTCGAGGTACGTAGCTAATGTCTCTTACTTTCCTCTTGTTTTGACTTGGAATATTGGTAATATGGTTTGGTTGCCTTGAAATTGTAGAGACTTGGTGGAATTTTGGGGTCACTGTCTTCATCGGGGCGAAGAAGAATCGTCGCCGCAGCGATGAGGCCCTGCAACCACGGTGTAGGTTCTGTGAAGTTTCGCTAGGGTAAAGAAATAGTCTTCGTCGCAGCGACGAGCCTAACAAAAAGTTTAATGAAGTTTCTAGAATTCTTCCTTTGGAGCACAATGACCATTCTACCCTTAATTAGCAGGAAAAGTGGGGAGTGAAATGCAAGGTAATTGCATGGAGAATAGTTTAATTGAGGGTGCAATTGTAAGGAATTAAAAGGGCAATAGTGGAATTCTTAAGGAAGAGTAAGGGTAAAATAGGAAAAATGGAGAAAATATGAGATAATAAGGGTTTAACTTTAGAAACCTATTCATTCATCTTCTTCTCCACCGCCATTCTCCTTTCCTACTTCCTCTCAATTCCTTTTTCATTAGTTCAAGGATTTTGAAAGGGCTTTTTGGAGTGATTGGAGTAGAAAATCAAGCTAAGTCATCCTAAGGTAAGGATTCTTGCTTTGGAGGTGAGGTTTTGTGTATTTTTGTATATTAAGTTGTATGGTTTTATTGTTTAAAGGGTAGAGAAAAGTCAAGCAAACAAAGGAAAGGAAGTACTAGTGAGAGTTCTTTATCACAAGGTAAGTAAATCCCAACCCAAGTTGAGATTCTTTTGAGTAGAGATTTAGTCGAAATGATGTATGCATGTTTTATGTATGTATTTAAGAAATTAAGTAGAGATATATGTCTACTTGTTGAGAAATTAAATTGAGATAAGTATTCATGTTGAGTTTGTTGAATACTTTCCCTTTATAAGAAGTGTGGATGTGTGATGAGTTAATATGAAGTTAGATGAGAATTAGTATATTTTGGGAGTGTTCTTTTTTGGAAGGGATTATGCCCATGGAAAGGAGTTTACTTCCAATTTTGGATGGTTAAAGAGACAAATAGAGTTATAATTAGAGAAGAAGTTTGATATGCACATGAGTTGTTTGATGAAATGCCTAAGAGAAGCATGAGAATGAGTCATGAACCTTAATTATTGCAACATTGCATATTGGCATATCTTAAGTGCATTATTGAGCATGAACCATCCATATTCATTAAGTGTGCATTGAGAAAGAACTTGAGAAAAAGTTGAGTAAGAGTAGAGAATTACTCTAAGAGTTAAGTTACATTATGATGAGTAGCTAGAGAAAGAGTAGAGATCTTGTGCACAAGAGTGAAATAAGAGAATAGAGTAAGTTGTGCGATGGGGAACTTGTGAGTGATGAGTAGAGTCATGGGAGTGGGTGCTTTGTGATCCCCAGTCGTGCCTCCGGTTAGATGAGGTCATGACCGTCACGTAAAGTGGAACATGAAATTCCAGCCGTGCCCTTGGTAAGAAAAGGCTGTGACATTTAAGAGATATAGAGAAAGAATGTACACTCACATGGCGAAGGGTTTCGAATCCATGCATGACCAAATCCGATCAGTAGAGAAATGAGCAGAAGTCACGTAGAGTGGTAATGCCCCGCCGTGCCTCCGGTCAGATGAGGCCGTGAGATTCTAATGAGTAAGAATGAGAAAGAACATAAATAGAAAATAGTAAAGTCACGAAAAGCGGGTTGAGTCCCCGGCTATGCCTCCAGTAAGATGAGGCCGTGACATACACCAGAGGGTGTATAGTAAAGAATACGAGAAACAGAAACAAAAAGAAAGAATAGAAATGAGAAAAGAATAGTGTAAGGAAAGAATTAAAAGAAAGTGTTACGGGGATAGACAAGTAGAGGATTTACTTACTGAGCATTAATTGTGCTCACCCCGTTGTTTCTATGTTGTTTGCAGGTTCCAGATGAGTACGCAGTAGGATGGACGTGAGCGGGCGAGGGAGAGTAGTTACACTTTCCACCACATTTTTTAGAACTTCTGTATATGATACTAAGTTTATGTAAAGATTATGTATATTCAATGAAAGAAAACTTTTGGGCCCAATTATTTTTATTAATGTAACTTTATTTTATTCTATGTGTTTTGTGAATATAGTAGTATAAAGCGATTATTACATTTTTGGTATCAGAGCAGAGATTTTGGGATTTGACAATGTACTATTCTCATCGCCACAACGTCCGATAGCCAACTGTGTTAGTTAATTCTTTCCTTACAATGAGTGTTTCTCAAATTGATCAAGTGTGGTTGTTTTGTAGATGAGGTGTAATACCTGAAATCGTGGGAAAAGTGTGATGAACGAGGGAGAACCTTCTAACCCACCAAAATTTACGCCTCCTCCCTTGGATGAAGCTAGAATTCGGGGGATTGTACAGCAAGTTATGGCAGAAAGCCAAGGGAGAGTTGAGACCCCCATCCAGGTACCACCGACTCCTAATGTCGGAAGAGAACAACTGGTACCTCCCACAGTACAGAATAGAGTGGAGCTGATATATGGTCTTCCGAGTCAACATCAACCCTCAGAGTTTAAGGGTACTACGGATCGAGTAATAGCAGAAGAGTGGTTTAGATCCGTAGAGCTTGTCACAGGTTTATTTCCCATGACAGACCGGGAAAAGATACGGTATGCGAGTTTTCTATTTTGGGGTGATGGCCGAATTTGGTGGGAACTAATAGAAGATACTCATGATGTGGTAGTAATGACTTGGGAAGAATTAAGGCGAGAGTTTGAGGCTGAGTATAGAACAGAGGACCGAGTCCATGAGAAGGTCCAAGAGTTTATTGGTTTGCAGCAGGGGTTCAATACAGTTAAAGAGTATTCAGTGAGATTTAATGCCCTTGCTAGATTTGCACCAGGAATTGTTAGCACTCCGGTATTGAGGAGAGATAAATTTGTTCATGGGTTGAAACCGGAGATAGCGAGGGATATAATGACGGGTGCCGATCCCCCGCAAACCTATAGTGAGGCTTTGAGGCGGGCAATGAGGGCAGAGATATTTGAGAACAAGATCACCCCTGTAGGTCCTTCAGTAGAAGGATCGAGTGAGCCACCTTCCGCCCCATAGAGAGCAAAAGTTGAGACCGAGAAGAGTAAAGAAATGAAGAATAATAAGAAAAAGTTTCAGCCTAGACAGAATAGAAGAGATGGGAGGAGTAAACGACCTTGGACAGAAGGGTTTCCCCCTTGTCCTAAATGTGGAAAGAACCACTTAGGAGAGTGTTTGAGAGACCAGAACGTGTGTTGTCGGTGCCGGCAGCCAGGGCACTTGAGGAGGGATTGTAAAGCTCCTCTCCCATTAGCAGTTTAGAGTTTTAGAGGTACTAGTGCCAGAGTGTTTACCGTGGCACAAGGAGAAGCGGAGGCCAATCCATCAGTTGTAACGGATCAGTTATTATTTCATGCAGTTCCTTTATATACTTTAATTGATTCTGGAGCTACGCATTCTTTTATATCTTATGGGATGATAGAGAGGTTGTGTTTGAAACCTGATAGAGTAAACCAACCCATTAAGATAGAGTTACCCGATGGGGTTAGCGTGGTGACCCATGAGATATTGTCGGGAGAGTTTGTAGTGATCCATGGATGCGAGTTAGCAGTGGATTTAATAGTGTTTGATATGCCCGACTTTGATGTGATTTTGGGTATGGATTTCCTAGGGAGGAATGGAGTAGAGATTGATTTTCGGAAGAAGAAAGCGAGATTTAATCTCGATAATGGAGACAAGTTTAGCTTTGGAGAAGGCCATCAGTTAAGCATGTTGATTAGTAGCATAAAAGATAGGAAGATGTTAAGAAAGGGGTGTTCAGGGTATATTGCACATGTAGTGCAAAGTGGTAATGTTCCTCAGTCAGAGATTCAGAGGGTGCCAGTAGTTTGAGAGTTTCTAGATGTGTTTCCAGAAGAGTTACCGGGTTTGCCCCTAGAAAGGGAGGTTGAGTTTAGCATTGAACTAGCACCAAGAACAGCACCAATATCTAAATCCCCTTATCGGATGGCCCTAGCAGAGCTTCAGGAATTAAAGAAGCAACTCCAAGAGCTTTTAGATAAAGGCTTTATCCGACCGAATCATTCTCCCTGGAGAGCTCCAATCCTGTTTGTGAAAAAGAAAGATGGGTTACTACGGATGTGTATAGACTATAGAGAGTTGAATAAAGTAATAGTGAAGAATAAGTACCTGTTACCTCGTATTGATGATCTGTTTGATCAATTGAAAGGAGCAGCAGTGTTCTTAAAAATTGATTTGAGGTCAGGGTACCATCAAGTAAGGGTGGCCGAGCAAGATGTAGCAAAGACGGCTTTCCGTACAAGGTATGGGCATTATGAATTTGTAGTGATGCCTTCTGGCTTGACTAATGCCCCAACAGTTTTTATGGACTTGATGAACCTAGTATTCCATGATTGTTTGGATCAATTCATAGTGGTTTTCATAGATGATATCCTGGTTTACTCTAAGTCGAGAGAAGAGCATGAGGAACACTTGAGATTAGTGTTGCAACGATTAAGGGAAATGAAGTTGTATGCTAAGTTTTCCAAGTGTGAATTTTGGCTTGATCAAGTATTGTTTCAGGGCCATACTGTGTCTAAGGAAGGGATTTCAGTAGATCCGAGTAAAGTAAAGGCAATCCTTGAATGGCGAGAGTTAAAGAGATCAGTTAGATTTCTTAAGGGCCTCGAGGTTACTATCGGCGGTTTGTTGCAGGGTTCGCCCAATTGGCTAAACCGTTGACAGCTCTTACCAAGCAGAGAACTCCTTTTACATGGTTAGAAGCATGTGAGGAGAGTTTGCAAGAATTGAATAAGAGATTAACAATAGCTCCCGTATTAGTGTTGCCTCAAGAGGGTGTAGACTATGACATTTATACATATGCCTCTTTGCAAGGACTTGGCGTTGTGCTAATGCAGTTAGGTAGGGTGATAGCATATGCCTCTCGTCAATTAAAAGAGTATGAGACGAGATACCCTACGCATGATCTAGAGTTGGCAGCGGTGATCTTTGCTTTAAAGATTTGGAGGCATTACCTTTATGGTGCCAAGAGTAATATCTACACCGATCATAAGAGTTTAAAGTACTTCTTCACTAAGAAGGAGCTGAATATGAGACAGAGAAGATGGTTAGAGCTGGTTAAAGATTATGAATGTGAGATCAAGTATCAACCAGGGAAAGCCAATGTAGTAGCCGATGCCTTGAGTAGAAAAGCTTATTTGTCCCAACTCACTAGACAGAAAGAGTTAATAGTTGTGTTGTGTAGAGAGCAAATTGAAGTAATCCCGGGACGAATTGCCAAGTTAGAAATTCAGTCAACCTTACTGGAAGAAGTTAAATAAAAGCAAGTGACTGATGAGTGGTGTCAGAGAATAGTTCAGCAAGTGTACGGGGGCAAGACATCAGAGTTATATTTAAAGGATGGTGTGCTCTATTTTAGGGAAAGGTTGTGCATTCCTCCGAGTGATGAGTTGAGGAAGAAAATTCTTACGAAGGCTCATAACACACCATACACTGCTCATCCTGGAGCACCTAAGTTGTATCAGGATTTAAAGAAAGGCTACTGGTGGCCAGGTTTGAAGAAAGACATTGCAGAATTTGTAGCTAAGTATCTGGTTTGCCAACAGGTGAAAGCGGAACATCAAAGGCCATCAAGATTGCTTCAGCCACTTAGTATTCCAGAATGGAAATAGGAGAGCATTTTGATAGATTTTATCACAGGTCTCCCTAGAGTGCAGAAAGGATATAATGCTATATGGGTGATTGTGGATAGACTATCTAAATCAGCCCATTTTCTTCCAGTAAAGGAAAGCACTACCTCGGATCAATTGGCTCAGATTTATATCAAGGAGATAGTCAGGTTGCATGGAGTGCCTAAGACAATAGTGTCAGACAGAGACTCGAGGTTTGTCTCAGCTTTCTGGATGAGTTTACAGAAAACAATTTGGGTACTCGTTTAGCATTCAGTACTGCCTATCATCCTCAAATAGATGGGCAAACAGAGAGAACGAATCAGGTGCTTAAGGATATGTTGAGAGCTTGCTGTATGGACTATAAAGTATCCTGGCATGAGATGTTACCCTTAGTGGAGTTTACCTACAACAATAGTTATCAGTCTACAATTAAGATGGCGCCTTATGAGGCCTTATATGGTAGACGATGTAAGTCTCCACTACATTAGGATGAGGTAGGCGAAAATGATGAGTTGAGTACCGCTCTTGGGCTAGAAATAGCTCAGAAGATGATCGAGGATGTAAAGTTAATCAAAAACAGAATGAAGCAAGCCCAAGATAGACAGAAAAGTTATGCTGATTTGAAAAGAAAAGATGTTGAGTTCCGAGTGGGTGACTAAGTATTTTTAAGAGTTTCCCCTTATAAGCGAGTAATGCACTTCGGAAGCAAAGGGAAGTTAGCACCAAGATTTACAGGTTCATTTGAAGTATTGCAGCAAGTGGGAAAGGTAGCCTACAGATTGGCACTACCACCTAATATGGACAAGGTGCATGATGTTTTTCATGTCTCAATGCTTCGGAAGTATGTAAGTGATCCCTTCCACATCCTGAGTGTAGAGGACTAGAGGACGTTGAGTTATCAGAGAATCTTGTGTATGAAGAACGTCCGGTTCAGATTCTAGATCAAAGGACAAAAGAGCTTCGGAACAAAAGTGTTCCGCTAGTGAAAGTCCTTTGGAGAAATCACAAAGCGGAAGAGGCCACATGGGAGGTAGAATGGGACGTGCAGAATCGCTTTCCGGAGTTGTTCGTGTGAATTTCAGGGACGAAATTCTTTAAGGGGGAGAGAATTGTAACACCCCACTCGAGGTACGTAGCTAATGTCTCTTACTTTCCTCTTGTTTATCTTGGAATATTGGTAATATGGTTTGGTTGCCTTGAAATTGTAAAGACTTGGTGGAATTTTGGGGTCACTGTCTTCGCCGGGGCGAAGAAGAATCGTCGTCGCGGCGATGAGGCCCTGCAACCACGGTGTAGGTTCTGTGAAGTTTTGCTGGGGCGAAGAAATAGTATTCGCCGCAGCGACGAGCCTAACAAAAAGTTTAATGAAGTTTCTAGAATTCTTCCTTTGGAGCACAATGACCATTCTACCCCTAATTAGCAGGAAAAGTGGGGAGTGAAATGCAAGGTAATTGCTTGGAGAATAGTTTAATTGAGGGTGCAATTGTAAGGAATTAAAAGGGCAATAGTGGAATTCTTAAGGAAGAGTAAGGGTAAATGGGAAAAATGGAGAAAATATGAGATAATAAGGGTTTAACTTTAGAAACCCATTCATTCATCTTCTTTTCCACCACCATTCTCCTTTCCTACTTCCTCTCAATTCCTTTTTCATTAGTTCAAGGATTTTGAAAGGGCTTTTTGGAGTGATTGGAGTAGAAAATCAAGCTAAGTCATCCTAAGGTAAGGATTCTTGCTTTGGATGTAAGGTTTTGTGTATTTTTGTATATTAAGTTGTATGGTTTTATTGTTTAAAGGGTAGAGAAAAGTCAAGCAAACAAAGGAAAGGAAGTACTAGTGAGAGTTCTTTATCACAAGGTAAGTAAATCCCAACCCAAGTTGAGATTCTTTTGAGTAGAGATTTAGTAGAAATGATGTATGCATGTTTTATGTATGTATTTAAGAAATTAAGTAGAGATATATGTCTACTTGTTGAGAAATTAAATTGAGATAAGTATTCATGTTGAGTTTGTTGAATACTTTCCCTTTATAAGAAGTGTGGATGTGTGATGAGTTAATATGAAGTTAGATGAGAATTAGTATATTTTGGGAGTGTTCTTTTATGGAAGGGATTATGCCCATGGAAATGAGTTTACTTCCAATTTTGGATGGTTAAAGAGAGAAATAGAGTTATAATTAGAGAATAAGTTTGATATACACATGAGTTGTTTGATGAAATGCCTAAGAGAAGCATGAGAATGAGTCATGAACCTTAATTATTGCAACATTGCTTATTGGCATATCTTAAGTGCATTATTGAGCATGAACCATCCATATTCATTAAGTGTGCATTGAGAAAGAACTTGAGAAAAAGTTGAGTAAGAGTAGAGAATTACTCTAAGAGTTAAGCTACATTATGATGAGTAGCTAGAGAAAGAGTAGAGATCTTGTGCACAAGAGTTAAAGAAGAGAATAGAGTAAGTTGTGCGATGGGGAACTTGTGAGTGATGAGTAGAGTCACGAGAGTGGGTGCTTTGTGATCCCCAGCCATGCCTCCGGTAAGATGAGGTCGTGACAGTCACGTAGAGTGGAATATGAAATTTCAGCCGTGCCCTCAGTAAGAAAGGGCCGTGACATTTAAGAGATATAGAGAAAGAATGTACACTCACATGGCCAAGGGTTTTGAATCCATGCATGACCAAATCCGATCGGTAGAGAAATGAGCAGAAGTCACGTAGAGTGGTAGCGCCCAGCCGTGCCTCCGGTTAGATGAGGCTATGAAATTCTAATGAGTAAGAATGAGAAAGAACAGAAATAGAAAGAATAGAAAGAGAAAATAGTAAAGTCACGAAAAGCGGGTTAAGTCGCCGGCCGTTCCTCCGGTAAGATGAGGCCGTGACATACACCAGAGGGTGTATAGTAAAGAGTACGAGAAGCAGAAGCAGAAAGAAAGAATAGAAATGAGAAAAGAATAGTGTAAGGAAAGAATTAAAAGAAAGTGTTACGGGGATAGACAAGTAAAGGATTTACTTACTGAGCATTAGTTGTGCTCACCCCGTTGTTTCTATGTTGTTTGCAGGTTCTAGATGAGTACGCAGTAGGATGGATGTCAGTGGGCGAGGGAGAGTAGTTACACTGTCCACCACATTTTTGAGAACTTTTGTATATGATACTAAGTTTATGTAAAGATTATGTATATTCAATGAAAGAAAACTTTTGGGCCCAATTATTTTTATTATGTAACTTTATTTTATTGTATGTGTTTTGTGAGCCTGATAGTACTCATGGTGCTTCCCATTTGCCTATAGCCCCTTGGGCATGGGTTCAAGCCATGGGGGAGGCGAAGAAATCCCTTAAGGGGGGGACAATACCTGCCCAGGTGAGCTGGGCCGGACAGTGTTGGGTCAGAGCCAGGCGGTGCGTTACATAAAAAGGCGCCTTTTTATGTAACGGACCGCTCTAACTCCAACTGCTGAACAGCTCACCACAGGTATTGTCCCCCCCTTAAGGGATTTCTTTGCCTCCCCTATGGCTCGAACCCATCCCGCCCTCTTTCCCCATGTAAGCAGGCTGCTTGGCTCGACCCAGCCCACACGTCAGGCCCGGCTCACCACAGGCGGATATTGTCCCCCCTCTTAAGGGATTTCTTCGCCTCCTCCATGGCTCAAACCCATGCCCAAGGGGCTATAGGCAAATGGGAAGCACCATGAGTACCATCAGACTAGCTAGTCATACAGCAGAAGAAGCTACATGGGAAGTAGAGCAAGATGTACGCAACCACTATCCCGAATTGTTCAGTTGAATTTCACGGACAAAATTCTTTTAAGGGGGAGAATTGTAACACCCACATCAAGGTACGTAATTTTATTTATGCCCTAATACCCTTAGTTGGATTTCTTTGAAGTTACCTTAGACAAATCTAAAGAAAATTCTTTGAAGTGGGAAGTGAAAGGAAGCAAAATAATGTGAAGAAGATAATAAAAATGAGGGTATTTTGGCAATTGACTAAAGGATATAGATGGAATTTCATAGAAAGTGCAAGGGCAAAATAGGAATTCATGTGTATAATATTAGATATAAGGTTTCATTGAAGAAACCCTAGCCCTATATGCAGCCCTTGTTCACGCCACCTTCACCTCATTTTCTCTCAATTTTCTTCACTAAATTTCAAAGGGAAATCATAGGATTTGGCTTGGATTTTTATACATATTCAATCCTAAAGCATCCAAAGGTAGGATTCTAGCACAAGGTGTGTGATTAACCTTTAAATTTTTTAATTCTTATGGTTTTTATATGATCTAGGTCCAAGAGGAAGAGACTTTTAGCAAAAGGAGGTGATATCACACATTCAAGGTAAGTAAACCTAATTTTAACCTTGATTTGAGCAAGACTTGTGTTGAATGAACTTTTGCATGTTTGTATATCATGGTTTGAGAGAATTATTGGCTGTTTTTTATGTTTGATTATGCATAATTTCCAGCCATGAGAAGTAGTGTATGAGTATGTGTTGAATTGGTGGATTTATGGAAGAATTAGTGATGAAATTTTGAAGTGTAGAGAATTGTTGAACTTGGCCAGGTTTGATACAAAAGTTAGTGAGTTTTTGGCTCACATTTTGGTGGAATTAGAGAGATGTGGAAGTGTAGCCAACATGGTAGTTGCATGTGCATATGAATTGTTTGATGAAAATCTAAAGAGAAAATGCATGCATGAGTTGGCTAAACCCTAACGAAGAAAGGGTTAGATAAAGACAAGAATTGAAGTAGGAAGATTATGTTTAGGCTTAACCGAGGGTAAAATGTTAGTGTCCATATTGTTATGCCAAAATTTAATATATCACTTGGTCATGTTAGTTCCATGAGAGAAATGGCCCTTAGTGTTTGGTTCTAGTTACGTGAACCTTTATTACTATTTGAATAGCACATGGAAGTGTTAGAGAAGAATTACAAGTTAAAGTGTTACTTTGATATGGCAATTGTGATAGTAGAGAATGGTAGAATATATCATGACGTACAATTATGCCACAATGAATTTTCAAGTTTGTATATGTGAACTTGGAAACCATATTAAAGAATGGGCTTGATCATGCATATATTGTGCACATGATTTATATATAGCCTTGATTTACTAAATGAGAATATGAAAGAATATGTTAGCAAAGAATGAGAAAAAGAAAGAAAAGAAAATGGCTTGTAATTTTCTTTTAAGCTAACATGCAAGTTTGTATATTTTCTCATTTACTAAAGAATGCAAGTGTAGAATTTCCATAGCTTGGAAATTCATGTTGAAATGTGTGTAGTATCTCTTTCCCTTCTCTTTCTACAGCATGCTATGTTATAAGGTTATTGCGATAGGGAACCTGTGAGTGACAGAGATACCCACATACATGCCGCCATCAGTGAGCAGCATCGACAGAGAGATACATTATTTGTACAGTCTGTCAGTAGTGTATGTGGATGAAGACTGTTCCCAACAAAGCATACCTACATGCACGCCGCCATTAGTGAGCGGCCTCAGAAGAGAGATACAACATTGGTACAGTCCGTCAACAGTGCATGTACATGAGGATTGTACCCAGTATACACTCACATGGCCAGGGTTCCAAATCCATGCATCAACCTAGTTCGATCGGCAAACTAGAATAGAAGAAAGAAAAGAAAGAGAAACAGAGAAGAAAAGAAAGAGATACAGCATAAGAGACAGATAACAAAGGAAAGAAATGAAAGTTCTTTCCTCAGGAAACTTTC
Source organism: Pistacia atlantica (assembly GCA_026229545.1). Taxonomy (NCBI): domain Eukaryota; kingdom Viridiplantae; phylum Streptophyta; class Magnoliopsida; order Sapindales; family Anacardiaceae; genus Pistacia; species Pistacia atlantica. The sequence continues at coordinate 23,643,278 of JAPEIT010000014.1, forward strand.
TTATTCTACATATGTGTTATGCTACTTACATGATTCAACATTTCTTATGTGCCTGATGATGTACAGTTTTATTCATTGCCTTTGCACGTTGATAAGTAGCAAAACAAAGTATTAGAAAAGAATGAAGAATATTATCAAAGATTAAAGTGAGAAAAGGAAAATCATAACATGAGTAATGGAGGAAAAACAATAGTGCAGTTTGGTTTACTTACTGAGCAATTAGTGCTCAGTCCGTTATTCTACTGTTTTGCAGGTACTTGATGATTTACAATCTGGTGGGACGTCAAGAAACGGAGGAGTTTGGCGGCACTGTCCAAGACTACCTTGTACTATCATTTATTTTGTGTATATGTTTATATGAATTAAAATTAAAATTTTTGGATTTTACATTATATACCTCTATGTATATATGTTTACAAAGTTATTTAGTGGATTTTATCATATATTTCTCAAAGAATTACTAGCTAGAGAGTGTATTACACTATGGAATAAATCCTCTAATGAATGGTGGTGCATGTGATCCTTAGACTTGAGATCACCGAAGCGCATTGTGCGTCGATTGGTGCTGTTTGACACTAGCCAACATAGTTCTATTCAGAGCTATCAATACGGTGGTGATTGGCTACATCGAGGAGTGTATCGAGACTATGGTGGATCGATAAAGGATTCATCACCAGGTACGGGAGAAGTTATTTCACGGCTCAATTTAGTAAATGGCAATGACACAAAATTTGTGGCCACAATGGCATTGAGTTGTTGCTCAATCCAATTTATTATTCTGGTCATTAGTCTAGTAACTGAATACAAACACATCGAGAGTAACTGAGGTTGACACTATTTATGTACCTCAGTCTCGATGAGATAACAGATGATGAAAGGATTTGATTGCACGGTAACCCTATCGTTGATAGTTAGCTATTTCGTTGAATCTGAATCTATCGGGTGGCTATGATGCCTTGCTAGGGGCCAATCTTGGTCTGTGTGTGATAAGACGATTAATTAGTGTTAATCACGATACTACTCACTGTCAATATGATGAGGAGCCTACGGGCCACACACTTAGAAGATAATTTGAGAATCAGTTTGTGCAAGGGGTATTTTTGTCTTTTACGATAAAAGGGTATTTTGATAATCTCACAGTGCAATTAAATTTATTGAGGTTGTTGCCTATGTTTAATTTAATGTTAAAATTAAACTAGTGAGATTATATTTAAATATATGTACGCATATATTTAAATGGATTATTATTATTATTAATTAAATTTTAATATATTTCATATATATATTAATTGATTTTAATTTTAATAATAATTAATTAAACATAAAATAGCATAACAAGGGTGTTTGGATACAAGGGTGGATTAGGGTTGGAGCCCATGTCTATTTCTTATAAGAATAGGGTTTTAACACATGCACTATATAAGTGCAAGTTGTGTTAAAGAGAAACATTCATTTAATGATTCAATCATTTATTAAATGAAAAGGAGGCAGCCCCCTTTACACACTCTCTCTCACGTTCTCCCCTTGGTGTGAATCAAAGAATTTTTTCTTTGATTCAACTTGATTCTTGAAGCCAATTAGTGGATCTAACAAATCCCTTTTTGGTTCTTCGGGTTGTCTTCGTGTGGATCACCGTTCGTGCAATTCTACATTTAATAGGTAGCGAAGTAAATTCAGAGATACTCGAAAGAGCCTCCAAACGTGCGTAAGGTCTCTAATCCTTGAATGGATCTTTGTTATTTCAATTAACCATGTAATATATATATATCAGATCCTAAAGATTCCACACATGGAGCAAATGTTGATGTGAGTTCGCATGCTGATGCGAGATCACGAGCTTCTACATCTCAACCATGACCTAACGATTTAATAGTTCAACTACCCATGGTACCTTATCATAGTGGGAGGAAAAATTATACAACCTGACCGATACCTCAGAGTGTCACAAGACACCAGCATGGAGGAATCAAATCCTACTTCTTTTAAAGAAGCTATGGATGATTTTGATGTAGAACATTAGCGAGCTGCTATGAGGTCAGAAATATAGTCGATGTATTCCAATTAGGTTTGAGAACTTGCAGATGCTCCTAATGGCATAAAATCCATTGGATGTAAATTGGTATACAAGAGAAATAGATGAATCAACAGGAAGGTAGAGAGACCTTCAAAGCTAGGCTGGTCGCAAAGGGTTATACCTAGAGGGAAGGAGTGGACCATGAGGACACATTCTCGCCTGTGGCCATGCTTAAGTCTATTCGTAGTCTCTTGTCCATTGACAATAATTATGATTATGAGATTTGGTTGATGGACATCAAGACTGCTTTTTTGAATGGAAGTCTAAACGAGACCATTTACATGGAAAGCCCAAAGGTTTCATAGAGATAAGCCAAGAACAGAAAGTTTGCAAGTTGGTTAAATCCATATATGGACTTAAATAGAAATTGAGGTCTTGGAACAAAATTTTGATCAAACGATCAAAATTTTTGGTTTTTATTAGTTGGATGAAGAACCTTGTGTTTACAAGAGGATCTAAGACCAAAAGGTTGTGTTTCCAATTTTATATATGGATGACATTCTACTCATTGGGAATGATGTGGGAATGATGTAGGAATGTCATCAACCACGAAGGTTTGGTTGGCAAAACACTTCCAAATGAAAGATTTGGGAGAGGCTAGTCGTATTTTAGGGATCCAATTACATAGGTATCAGAGGAATATGAGACTAGCATTATCTCAAGCTTCTTCCATACAACAGGTTCTAGTGAGATTTGCTATGCAGAATTCCAAGAAAGGGTCTTTACCTTTTCGGCATGGAATAAAACTTTCTCGAGAGCAGTCTCCCAAGACTCCTAAAGAGGAACTAGAGATGAGACAGATCCTATATGCCTTAGTAGTTGGGAATCTCGTGTATGCTATGCTATGCACTAGACCTGACATTTGCTATGCAGTGGGAGTTGTTAGTAGATACTAGTCAAATCCTAACATGGAACACTAGGTGACAGTGAAGCATATACTTAAGTATCTTCATAGGACGAAGGATTATATGCTCGTATATTTTGGAGGTGATCTTATACTGATAGGATACACTAACTCAGACTTTCAATTTGACCTTGATTCCATAAGGTCCACCTTGGGTTCAGTATTCACACTGGACGAAACTACTATTTGTTGGAGGAGTGTGAAGCAATCCTGTATTGCAGACTCTCCCATGGAAGTAAAGTATGTCACAACATTTGAAGCGGTAAAGAAGCGGTGTGGCTTCGTAAATTCCTTTGGGAGTTACAAGTGGTTCCAAGAGTTGATAGACCAATTACTCTTTATTGTGCTAATAATGGAGCAGTGGAAAATTTAAAGGAACTTAGAAGCCACAAAATAGGAAAGCATATTGAAAGGTGTTAGAGTAGATGCCCTAGAGCCAATCAATTATTGTAGAATTGACTCTTTGTAATAATGTTCATTAATCAATAATAAAAGGCATTTTATTCTATATCGCATAAATCATTATTATTGCAATATGTATTGATATATGTCCTTAGAATGGTAGAACCGTGACGAGGATATCAAGTGTTTCAAATCTTGATAGTGAGAACCCTACGAGCACATATGCTGCCATTCTAGGAAACATCCATAGCGCTAATATTATTCTAAAGTAAGGGCACATATAATACGATAAGGCTATCATAGTGTTGAATGACTGATGAGAATGCAAAATGTCATATTTAACCCCCTTAATGTCTAGTATTTTATACTTATTTTCTGCCTAAATATACTCATTATTATTCTATTTTGATTTAGGATGCAAATGTAGGCATTAATTGCAAAACGGAACTAATTAAGTGAATTCGGACAGTTTCGACATTGTTTCGTAATCTGGGCATAACTCTCTCATCCGAGCTTCGATTGAGATGATTCAAAATGATTTGGAACACTAAGAAAGAGATCTAAAATGTTTATGTTTTGAGTTTGGAGAGATACGCACTTAATCAAGGTTATAATAAGGCTTGATGTTGACATACCTGCACTACCAACGTTCTGGAACATTCTGCCTTGTCATGCAATTCAAATAGGCAGATTATTACAAGAAGTTTTGAAGACCTATTCCACGGAAATTACAGCTGGAAACACCACTTTCCTATTTTTGCATTAAGACTTTATTTTATTTTCAATTACTCAGATTAGGATAAAGGTTATTTTGGGATTTTAGAATATTTTTAGGAGATTTAGATTTAGTAGAATTAGAATTAGAATTAGATATTTTCAAAGGGAGATTAGATTGGGATATATCACAGACACCTCTCTCTTCTCTCTCTGGTGGATTTTCAATTTTTCCTTTGAATTTTCGTGATGGCCATGAGTGGCTAATTTTTATAACTTGGTCGAAGGAAACAAGACCTCAGAATCAATAAACTGTGAGATCAACTGTTTTTTTTCTTCAAGTGTTCAATTTTTTTGAGTATTGAATGTTCTTCTGTGCTTATTTTCATGATTGTTGCGTTTAATTACTAGGAGGCCTACTAGTTTATTAATTGTTGCAATCTACTGCTAAGTTAGATATCAAATCCGTAATTGTTTGATCCCTCTAACTTGTGAAGTAATTAGGGTTTAAGAATTTGTTGCGTCAAGAATTATTAAGTCTTAAAAAGAACATTTGACTGAATTAAATGCAACTGCTTGAGTCTGTGTTGTTTACCTTCATCGATCTCTATAGGTCTTAAGGTTGCCACTAGATTAATTCTTTAGCGCTTGTCTAGGATTATTTGGTAGTAAGGTTAATTAGATTGCTTGTTTCTTAATTAATTACAACTAAGGAGAGATAGGAAAATAGTTCCAATGGTGAATATTTAGGGTATGAATTGATTTATATTTTTATTGATGATCAGTTGTACGATTCCGATGGTGGATGTTGACCTAGACCAAGTTTCGTTATTTGATTGATTTTGATAGTTTAATTTGAATTTTTTTTCCTGAAATTATTTCTGTTTTACTCAAAACCCCCCCATACTGGTTCATGTAACATTAAACTCGGCTAGACACTCTTCGTGGGAACGATCCCTACTCATACAACTACGTGTATTTTTTTAGGGTTTTAAGTATGGGTGCCTATGACAGCACGCCAATGACCCTATCGAAAGGTAGTGAGTGATCTCACTTGTCAAGGTTGTTTGGTGACAACCTAGTGCAACACATGGGTACTTGCTATAGGCGAATACACCGCAGCAAGTTCACTGGACAGACCCACCAGAGGATTCCATATGGATGTAAAGAATTTGTATGATTATTTTATTGTAAATTTAGAATGATATTTTTGTAATGTACTTGAAGACGGAGCAAAGGATGAGGCAACCATACTTGAAGACTCAAGATGTTTATTACAGGACCCCTAGGTGACCCACCGATTCCTCTAGGCTCGAGGAAATCGGTTTTAGTTGGGCCATGTACCGGCACATATTATATTATGTTTAGAATGCATGCTAAGGTTGAATGTTGAATGACATGCCAAACAATGTCATTCTAACAAAGATAATAATCTGGTGAGACATTAAATAACAAACCCTCAATTTAAGTATATTAAGTCACGTAAGCCTTCCATCACCATGGTTTTAATTAAACCACTGTTCGTCGAAACCTTATTCACCAAAGCGAACGGTACGCTTCTACCAGTGGGAGGTTAAAATTCATTGGAGTTTCCCTTAATGGTGATGGGTCGACTTAAAATGACAGTTTTGCTTATTCGCCAAAGCGAAGGTTGATAAAAACGTCATAGGCATAGTAGAGCAGTACACATATTATGTGTACGTGGTGACATGTAGTGTCCACTCTACTAATACTGAGAATTACACTTGAGGACAATGGTTGGAGCCAATGGATTGTGTGATTAGCTTGTTAGCTTTTTTACATTTGAGGTTGATAGTATGAGCTATCAATTGGTGTGGATTAAGTTTGTTGGCCTACCTAATCAACTCATTTTGGCTTGTTCGCCAAAGGAAGGTTTGAAATGGGCCGGATGGGATCTCAGTCCACTAGGAAAGTCAACAGGATTTCCCGAGTTAATAGTGAGGGCTATTGACTTGAGTAAAATAGTGGGAGCAGTTAGAGTAGATGCCCTAGAGCTAATCAATTATTGTAGAATTGACTCTTTGTAATAATGTTCATTAATCAATAATAAAAGGTATTTTATTCTATATCGCGTAAATCATTATTATTGCAATATGTATTGATATATGTCCTTAGAATGGTAGAACTGTGACGAGGGTATCAAGTGTTTCAAATCTTGATAGTGAGAACCCTATGAGCACATATAGTGGCCATTCTAGAAACGTCTGTAGCCCCAGTATTATTTTGAAGTAAGGGCACAGATAATACGGTAAGGCTATCATAGTGTTGAACGACCGTCGAAAGCGGTGGATCGATCTCACTTGTCAAGGTTGTTTGGTGACAACTGGTGCAACACATGGGTGCTTGTTGTAGGCGGATATACCGCAGCAAGTTCACTGGACTGACCCACCAGAGGATTCCATATGGATGATAACCCCAATGTCTATGGAACAAATCCTCTAACGAATGATGGTGCATGTGATCCTTAGACTTGAGATCACCGGAGCGCCTTGTGCACCGATTGGTACAGTTTGACACTAGCCTAACACAGTTCTATTCAGAGCTGTCAGTACGGTGGTGATTAGCTATATCAAGGAGTGTATCAAGACTATGGTGGATTGACAGAGGATTCATCACTCCTGGGTACGGGAGAAGTTATCTCATGGCGCAATTAAGTATATGGCAATGACACTAAAACTGTGGCCACAGTGGGATTGAGTTGTTGCTCTATCCAGATTATAATACGGGTCATTGGTCCAGAAACTGAATATATAATATCGAGAGTAACCGAAGGTTGACACTATTTATATGCCTTCGTCTTGTCGAGATAACGTATGATGAAAGGATCGAATTGTACGGTAACCATATCGTTGACTGGTAGCTACTTTGCTGAATCCGAATCTATCGGGTGGCCATGATGCCTTGCTAGGGACCAATCTTGGTCTGCGTATAAGTGAGACAATTAATTGGTGTTAATCGCGATACTATACACTACCGATATGATGAGGAGCCTATGGGTCACACACATAGAAGATAATTTAAGAGCCAAGAAGAAAGAATGGCGTTTTCGTCTTTTTGGGCGAAAGGGTATTTTGGTAATTTCACAGTGCAATTAAATTTGCTGAGGTCGTAGCCTTTTATTTAATTTGTTAAAAAATTAAATAAGTGAAATTACGATTAAATGTATGATCGCACATATTTAATTAAATCATCATTATTGTTAAATGTTAATTAAATATTAATTGATTTTAATTGAGATAATGATGAATTAAATTAAAATATCTAATTGGGAGTGTTTGGCAATTGGATCCATCATGTATGCCATGCTATGTACTCAGATTGATGTCTCATGTGCTTTGAGCACTTGTAGTAGATATCAATCGGATCCAGGTGAGCGTCACTGATTGGCTGTCAAGAATATTCTTAAGTTCTTGAAGAGGACTAAGTATATGTTCTTGGTTTATGGAGGGGAAAATGAGCTCACTGTAAGAGGATACAGTGATGCTAGTTTCCAAACAGACAAAGACGATTATCGATCGCAATCAGGGTTTGTATTTTTTCTCAATGGCGGTGTAGTGAGCTGGAAGAGCTCCAAGCAAAGCAATCGTGTGCAGACTCTACAATGGAGGCTGAGTATATTGCATTATCAGATGCGGCTAAGGAGGCAGTCCGGATTAAGAAGTTCGTCACAGAACTTAGTGTGGTTCCTACGATTGTTGATCCTATAGATATCTATTGTGACAACAATGGAGCAATTGCTCAAGCTAGGGAACCACGGTCTCATCAGAAGTCCAGACACATACTCAGATGATTCCATCTCATCAGAGAGATAGTTGAGAGGAAAGACGTGCAGATTAGTAAAGTGCATACTGACGACAATCTCGCAGATCCACTGACAAAGCCTCTGCGCGTGAAGCATGAAAGGCACTTGAAATCATTTGGTATTAAATACATGAATGATTGGCTATAGTGCAAGTGGGAGATTGTTAGAGTAAATGCCCTAGAGCCAATCAATTATTGTAGAATTGACTCTTTGTAATAATGTTCATTAATCAATAATAAAAGGCATTTTATTCTATATCGCGTAAATCATTATTATTGCAATATGTATTGATATATGTCCTTAGAATGGTAGAACCGTGATGAGGGTATCAAGTGTTTCAAATCTTGATAGTAAGAACCTTATGAGCACATATGGTGGCCATTCTAGAAACGTCCGTAGCCCCAGTATTATTCTGAAATAAGGGCACAGATAATACGGTAAGGCTATCATAGTGTTGAACGACCACGTCGAAGGCGATGTGATCTCACTTGTCAAGGTTGTTTGGTGACAACCTGGTGCAACACATGGGTGCTTGTTGTAGGCGGATATACCGCAGCAAGTTCACTGGACTAACCCATCGAGGATTCCATATGGATGGTAACCTCAGTGTCTATGGAACAAATCCTCTAGCGAATGGTGGTGCATGTGATCCTTAGACTTGAGATCATCGGAGCGCCTTGTGCACCGATTGGTGCAGCTTTGACATTAGCCTAACGCTCGGTTCTATTCTGATGATCATCACGGTGGTGATTGGCTATATCAAGGAGTGTATCAAGACTATGGTGGATTGACAGAGGATTCATCACTCCCGGGTACGGGAGAAGTTATCTCACGACGCAATTCAGTATATGGCAATGACACTAAAACGTGGGCCACAGGTGGGATTGAGTTGTTGCTATCCAGTTATAATATAGGTCATTGGTCCAGAAACTGAATATAAAATATCGAGAGTAACCGAAGGTTGACACTATTTCTATGTCTTCGTCTCGTCGAGATAACGTATGATGAAAGGATCGAGTTGTACGGTAACCATATCGTTGACAGGTAGCTACTTTGCTGAATTAGAATCTATCGGGTGGCATGATGCCTTGCTAAGGGCCAATCTTGGTCTGTGTATAAGTGAGACGATTAATTGGTGTTAATCGCGATACTATACACTACCGATATGATGAGGAGCCTATGGGTCACACACATAGAAGATAATTTAAGAGCCAAGAAGAAAGAAAGGCGTTTTCGTCTTTTTGGGTGAAAGGGTATTTTGGTAATTTCACAGTGTAATTAAATTTGCAGAGGTCGTAGCCTTTTATTTAATTTGTTAAAAAATTAAATAAGTGAAATTACGGTTAAATGTATGTTCGCACATATTTAATTAAATCATCATTATTGTTAAATGTTAATTAAATATTAATTGATTTTAATTGAGATAATGATGAATTAAATTAAAATATCTAATTGGGAGTGTTTAGTAAATTTGGGGGTGTTTGGGTTGGAGCCCAAGCCCATTCCATATTGGAATAGGGTAACTAATTTTACTATAAAAGAAAATTTTTCTTTGTAAAAAATATAACTTTTCATTCATCACTATTTCATTGAAAAGGAAGAAATACAGCAGCCCCAAAAACACTCTCCCACGCCACTTGACTGTTTGATTGAAAAACAAACATTTTTGTTTTCTTCTTGCTTTCTTAAGGCCAAGAACGATCTAGCAAATCCCTCCTTGGTTCTTGTTGATTGTCTTCGTGTGGACCTTTATGGTTCGATCCTACACTTGGATCGGTAGCAAACACGTTCAGAGACAATATTGGTGGGGCCTCCAAACATGGGTATGAATCTAAACCTTTGGATTTATTTTTCTGCAGATTCTTATAAAATATAAACTGTAATTTTCTATGCCCTGATTTTGGGTTCTAAGGAACGATCCATGGTTGTAATTTTTGTTTTCCGCTGCACAACCGGGTCGTTTCCTAACAGGAGCATCGTTTAATAAAAGACCATATTAAATAATAATGAACTTTATAATGACTTTATTTTTCTGCAATTATAGATTCACCAAAATGAGCATTATGAACCTGCAACCGATAATCGAGAAAGAAAACAGGCTGGATGGATCCAATTTCTCAGACTGGTATCATAATCTTCGGATTATACTCAAGTCAAAAAAGAAATTGTATATCCTTGAAAAGCCATACGTGGTTGAGCCTGACCCTGATGCCACTTAGGAAGTTAAGGATACTTATCAAAAGTTCCTTGATGATGCTGATAGCGTTCAATGCTTGATGTTAGCATCGATGACACCTATGTTGCAAAAGCAGCATGAGAATATGGATGCTTCTTCCATTATTCTACACCTCAAGGAGCTTTTCGAAACAAATGCTCGGCATGAGAGGTACAAGGTGTCGAAAGCACTATTTGGGAGTCGTCTAACTGAGGGAGCCCAAGTTGGTCCTCATGTGCTCAAGATGATTGAGCACATAGAGAGGCTTGAGACTTTTGGATGTGGCTTGGATGCAGAATTTCAAATGGATTTAATTCTGCAATCCTTGCTGACTCTTATGCTCCGTTCATAATGAATTTCAATATGAACATGATGGAGAAAACACTGTCCGAACTTTTGAACATGTTGAGGATTGTAGAGCAGTACTTGAAAAAGTCCAAGCCCATTTTATTGGCTATTGCCAGTAAAGCAAAAGGTAACGGTAACGATAACGGTAAGGCCAAGGCCAAACCCAAGCCGAAGCCCAAAGGACAAGTTGCTCTTGGGCCTGAGAGTGGCATAGGGAAGGGCAAGGTAGTTTGCTTCTTTTGTGGCAAGCTTGACCACTGGAGGAAACACTGCAAGGTTTTCCTCGCAAGCAAAAAGAAGTCAGAGGCTACGACTTCAGGTATTTTTATGATTGAGATTAATTTCTCTCCCTCAACATCTTGGGTCATTGACATAGGATGTGGTACTCACATTTGTACTGATGTGCAGGGACTAAGGCAGAGTAGAGTGCTCGCCAAGGGAGAGGTGGACCTACGAGTTGGAAATGAAGCACATGTGGTTGCATTGGCTATAGGGACTTACTATTTATCTTTGCCTACGAGCTTGTTGTTGGAACTACATAATTGTTATCACGTACCTTTTATTTCTAGAAATATTATTTCAGTATCCGCTTTGGATAATATAGGGTATCATTTTGAGATATCTAATGGATTGTTTGTTAGTGAATGACCCAATTACGCAGTGGAAAACAAAAACATAAACTACATGGATCGTTCCTTAGAACCAAGATCCGAATACAAAAATCACAGTTTATACAAAAATAATCAAATCTACAGAAAAATCAGTTCAAGGTTTAAGAAACATACGCACGTTTGGAGGCTCCTCCAAGTTGTCTCTGAACTTATTTTGCTATCGACCCTAGTGTAGGATCGAACCCACGTAGTCCACATAAAGACAATCACAAAGAACTAAAGAGGGATTTGCTAGATCCTCCTTAGCTTTAAGAAACAGGAAGAAAAATCGAAAGAATTTGGTTTCAATGCAAAATAGCAATGTGGCGTGGGAGAGAGTGTTTTTGGGGTTGTGTGCTTTCTTTCTCAATCAAAGAATGAATCAATCAAAAAAATCACACACCCTTTTTCTTTTATAGTCATAATTTAGTTGCCCTATTCCCTTATGGAATAGGCTTGGGCTCCAACCCAAACACCCCATGTTTCCAAACACTCCCAATTAGATATTTATTTTAAGTCATCAATAACTTCAATTAAAATCAATTAATATATATTTAATATATATACATTAACATTTAACAATAATGATAATTTATTTAAATATATGCGAACACATATTTAAACGTAATTTCACTTATTTAATTTTTCTAATAAATTAAATAAAGGCTACGACCTCAGCAAATTTAATTGCACTGTGAAATTACCAAAATACCCTTTCACCCAAAAAGACGAAAACGCCCTTCTTTCTTCCTGGCTCTTAAATTATCTTCTATGTGTGTGACCCATAGGCTCCTCATCATACCGGTAGTGTATAGTATCGCAATTAACACCAATTAATCGTCTCACTAATACATAGACTAACATTGGCCCCTAGTAAGGCATCATGGCCACCCGATAGATTCGGATTCAGCAAAGTAGCTACCTGTCAACGATATGGTTACCGTACAATTCAATCATTTCATCATACGTTATCTCGATGAGACGAAGGCATAGGAATAGTGTCAACCTTCGGTTACTCTCGATATTATGTATTCAGTTTCTGGACCAATGACCTGTATTATAATTTGGATAGAGCAACGACTCAATCCCACTATGGCCATAGTTTTAGTGTCATTGCCATATACTAAATTACACCATGAGATAACTTCTCCCGTACCCGGGAGTGATGAATCCTCTGTCTATCCACCATAGTCTTGATACACTCCTTGATGTAGCCAATCACCACCGTATTGACAGCTCTGAATAGAACTACGTTAGGCTAGTATCAAGATGCACCAATCGGTGCACAAGGTGCCTGGTGATCTCAAGTCTAAGGATCACATGCACCACCACTCATTAGAGTATTTGTTCCATAGACACTAAGGTTACCATCCATATGGAATCCTCTGGTGGGTTAGTCCAGTGAACTTGCTGCGTGTATTCGCCCACAGTAAGCACCCATGTGTTGCACCAGGTTGTCACCAAACAACCTCAATAAGTGAGATCAGTCACTGCCTTTCGACAGGGTCATTCAACACTATGATAGCCTCACGGTATTATCTGTGCCTTTACTTTAGAATAATACTAGGGCTACGGACGTTTCTAAAATGGCCACCATATGTGCTCATAGGGTTCTCACTATCAAGATTTGAAACACTTGATACCCTCGTCACGGTTCTACCATTCTAAGGACATATATCAATACATATTGCAATAATAACGATTTACGCGATATAGAATAAAATGCCTTTTATTGATTGATAAACATTATTACAAAGAGTCAATTCTACAATAATTGATTGGCTCTAGGGCATTTACTCTAACAATCTCCCACTTGCACTATAGCCAATCATTCATGTATTTAATACCAAATGATCTCAAGTGCCTATCATGCTTCTATTGCGACAAAGGCTTTGTTAGTGGATCTGCGAGATTTTCGTTAGCATGCACTTTACTAATTTCCACGTCTTTCCTCTCAACTATCTCTCTAATGAGATGGAATCGTCTGAGTATGCATCTGGACTTCTGATGAGGCTGTGCTTCCCTGGCTTGAGCAATTGCTCCATTGTTGTCACAATAAATGTCTATAGGATCAACAATCGTGGGAACCATATCAAGTTCAGTAATGAACTGCTTAATCCAAACTGCCTCTTTGGCCGCATCTGATAATGCAATATACTCAGCCTCCATTGTAGAGTTTGCTACAATGCTTTGCCTGGAGCTCTTCCAACTCACTGCACCGCCATTGAGACAAAATAAACCCTGATTGCGCTCGATAATCATCTTTGTCCGTTTGGAAACTAGCATTACTGTATTCTCTTACAGTGAGCTCATCTTCCCCTCCATAAACAAGAACATATCCTTAGTCCTCTTCAAGTACTTAAGAATATTCTTGACACCATCCAAAGATGACTGCTCGGATCCGATTGATATCTACTACAAGTGCTCAAGGCACATGAGACATCAATCCGAGTACATAGCATGACATACATGATGGATCCAATTGTTGATGCATATGGGATCTTCTTCATCTTATCTCTCTCATCTTGTGTTTTAGGACATGATTCTTTAGAGGGATAAACACGATGTGACATCGGGAGAAATCCTTTCTTGGATTCTTCCATTCTGAATCTTTTCAATACTTTGTCAATATATGCACTCTGACTTAGGCCAAGCAACCTACGCGATCTATCACGATAGATCTTTATACCAAGGATGTAGGCTGTTTCCCCTAAGTTCTTCATGGAGAAGCACTTGGATAACCAAGTCTTTACCGACTGCAAGTTCAGTATATCATTCCTGATCAGAAGTATGTCATCGACAAACAGCACTAGGAATACTACTTCGCTCCCACTCACTTTCTTGTAAACAAAGGGCTCATCTTCGTTCTTGATAAAACTGAATTCTTTTACGACTTCATCAAAACGAATGTTCCAGCTCCTTGAAGCTTGCTTGAGTCCATAAATGGATCTCTGCAACTTGCATACCTTATTAGCTTGACTATCAAGAATGAAACCATAAGGTTGTGTCATATACACATCCTTCTCAAGGTTTCCATTCAGGAAAGCAGTTTTGACACCCATTTTCCAAATCTCAGTCATGATATGCTGCAATCTCAAGCATAATCTGGATGGATTTAATCATGGAAACCGGTGAAAAGGTTTCTTCATAGTCAATCCCATGAATTTGTTTGAAACCTTTGGAAACCATTCGTGCTTTATAAGTATGCACCTTGCCATCCATGTCAGGCTTCTTCTTAAAGACCCATTTACACCCTATAGGTTTTACCCCTTCAGGTGGTTCCACCAAAGACCACACTTGGTTCTCGTACATGGAGTCCATCTCAGATTTCATAGCTTCAAGCCATTTAACGGAATCTGGATCCGATATAGCTTCTTCATAGGTTCTGGGTTCATCTTTTTGGTAGACTAGTATGTCACCATGTTGAGTCACAAGATAATCATATCTCTCAGGCTCATGGCATACTTTTCGAGATATATGTAGCTCCTATGCTACCTGAGGTGGTTCACTTTGATTCACAGGTTGTGGAGTAACCTCCTCATGATGCTCAACCACTTCCTATTGCACATCATCCCATCCTTCGTCTAGTATATCTTGTGGTTCTAGAACTTCATTGAGTTATACTTTTCTCCCACTAGTACTTCTTAGAAAATATTCCTTTTCTAGGAAGACACCAGATCGAGCAACAAAAATTTTGCGCTCTTCTGGGTGGTAGAAGTAGTATCCTCTGGTCTACTTTGGATACCCCACAAACATTTACAGGATTTTGGGCCCAGCTTGTTCGAAGTCAATTTCTTAACATAAGCTTCGCAACCCCAAATCCTTAGATAAGACAAGTTGGGCTTTCGCCCACTCCATAGCTCATATGGAGTCTTATCTACAAACTTTGACGGCACATGGTTCAAAATATGAGTCGCAGTTTCTAAGGCATAACCCCAGAACGATGCAGGTAAATCACTAAAACTCATCATAGACCTAACCATGTCAATTAAGGTCCTGTTCCTCCTTTCTAACACTCCATTGTGTTGGGGTGTATCAGGAGGGGTGAGTTATGATACTATCCCACATTTGTTCAGGTATTCTGAAAACCCTGAGCTTAAGTATTCACCTCCTCGATCCGACCGAAGATAAACAATAAGTCCTTACAACTAATGCAGCCACATGTGCTCCATTTCCAACTCGTAGGTCCACCTCTCCCTTGGCAAGCACTCTACTCTACCTTAGTCCCTGCACATCCGTACAAATGTGAGTACCACATCCTGTGTCAATGACCCAAGATGTTGAGGGAGAGAAATTAATCTCAATCAAAAAAATACCTGAAGTCGTAGCATCTGACTTCTTTTTGCTTGCGAGGGAAGCCTTGTAGTGTTTCCTCTAGTGGCCAGGCTTGTCACAAAAGAAGCAGACTACCTTACCCTTCCCTATGCCACTTTCAGGCCCAAGAGCAACATGTCCTTTGGGCTTGGGCTTGGGCTTGGGCTTGGGCTTGGGCTTGGGCTTGGGTTTGGCCTTGGCCTTACCCTTGCCGTTACCCTTTGCTTTACTAGCAAGAAGCAGTGAAACAAGCTTGGACTTTTTCAAGTCCTGCTCTGTAGTCCTCAGCATGTTCAAAAGTTCTGACAGGGTTTTCTCCATCATGTTCATATTGAAATTCATTATGAACGAAGCATAAGAGTTAGACAGAGATTGCAGAATTAAATCCATTTGTAATTCTCCATCTAAGCCACATCCCAAAGTCTCAAGTCTCTCTATGTGCTGGATCATCTTGAGCACATGAGACCAACTTGGGCTCCCTTAGTCAACCGACTCCCAAACAGTGCTTTTGACACCTTGTACCTCTCATGTCGAGCATTTGTTTCAAAAAGCTCCTTGAAGTGTAGAATAATGGAGCAAGCATCCATATTCTCATGCTGCTTTTCCAGCATAGGTGTCATCGATGCTAACATCAAGCATTGAACGGTATCAGCATCATCAAGGAACTTTTGATAAATATCCTTTACTTCTTGAGTGGGATCAGGATCAGGATCAAGCTCAACCATGTATGGCTTTTCAAGGATATACAATTTCTTTTCTGACTTTAGTATAATCCGAAGATTACGATACCAGTCTGAGAAATTGGATCCATCCAACCTGTTTTCTTTCTCGATTATCGGTTGCAAGTTAATAATGCTCATTTTTTGTGAATCTACAATTGCAAAAAAATAAAGTTATTATAAAGTTCATTATTATTTAATATGGTCTTTTATTAAACGATGCTCCCACTATTTTACTCAAGTCAGTAGGCCTTACTATTAACTCGAGAAAACCCGTTGACTTTCCTAGTGGACTGAGATCCCATCCGGCCCATTTCAAACCTTCGCTTTGGCGAACAAGCCAAAATGAGTTGATTAGGTAGGCCAACAAACTTAATCCACACCAGTTGATAACTCTTACTATCAACCTCAAATTTGAGAAAACCAACAAGCCAATCACACAATCCAATGGCTCCAACCATTGTCCTCAAGTGTGATTCTCAGTATCAGTAGAGTAGACACTACTTGTCCCTATGTACACAGTATATGTGTAATGCTCCACTATGCCTATGACGTGTTTATCAACCTTCGCTTTGGCGAACAAGCAAAACTGTCATTTTAAGTCGACCCATCACCACTAAGGAAAACTCCAGTGCATTTTAACCTCCCACTGGTAGAAGTGTACCCTTCGCTTTGGCGAACAAGGTTTTGACGAACAGTGGTTTGATTAAAACCATGGTGATGGAAGGCATACGTGACCTAATATTCTTTAATTGAGGGTTTCTTATTTAATGTCTCATCAGATTATTCTCTTTGTTAGAATGACATTGTTTGGCATGTTATTCAACATTCAACCTTAACATGCATTCTAAACACAATATAAAATGTGTCGTTGCATGGCCCAACTAAAACCGATTTCCTCAAGCCTAGAGGAATCGGTGGGTCACCTAGGGGTACTATAATAAACATCTTGTGTCTTCAAGTATGGTTGCCTCGTCCTTTGCTCCCTCTTCAAGTACATTACAAAAATATCATTTTAAATTTACAATAAAATAATTATACAAATTCTTTATATCAATAAATTTAGAAACCTCGATTTACATTCGAGTGGAATGAGATGAGAAGAGAATGTGCCTTGAGAAGAGGAGAAAGGTAGGACACGCAGACCCTATTTAATAAATTTACAACCATACATACCCAAAAAATTTTAAAACATTCACCCTTAGGTCTAAGGCTCATGTACCGGGCACCATGCAATATACAAACAAGTACAAAGCATACATTTCAAAAACAGTCAATTTTTTAAATTTATGGGTTATTTCATTTACCCCCTGATAATTTACAGATCTATATTTGGTCCAAAAGTTTTGAAACATTACATTTTAGCCCCTGCATGCTCGGAAGTACGCTCACTGCGGTGATTAGTTAGATCACCGTAGCGTGCGTTGGTTATACTAATGTCCATGCTCTAAGGACGATCGTCACGACATTGGGTTAGATCGCCACGGTGAGCTGTTTTCGTACGGCGAGCACTGTTTTTGTACAGCGCTCGTCTAGAGGATGACCACCACAACGATGCTTTATATCACCGCGGCGAGCGCTAGCTTTGTCACCAGCGTGAGCGTGAACAACGCTCGCTGCAACGACGGGTTATATCATCGCAGTGAGCGTACACAGATTTGTAGCTCCGGATCTGTTCATACAGTAACCATATACACTGTAAACGGATTTTCAATCAATCATACAGATTGATTTCAACAAAAAATCCATCAACCATTATTCCAAACTTGCAGATCATCATCAAATTAAAATTAATCGATTAATAGATTTCTTAAAACATGCTTTTAAGGCATATTTTAGGCAGATTCTATAAGGCAACATAATATCATCAAATACATGTTATCAACCATCCAAATAAAACTGTAAATTTTGGTACCCTAGGCTCTGATACCACTGTTAGGAAACGATCCATATACATAGCAGAAAACAAAATCATTATACAAGGATCGTTCCAAAGAGCCAAGATCAAAGGTATAATTTTACAATTTATATTAAAGTAAAAATCTGCAGAAATTAATCATGAGTTTAGAAAAACATACACACGTTTGGAGGCTCCTCCAAATTTGTCTTTGAACATTTTTGCTATTGACCCAAGTGTAGAATCGAACCGACGTAGTCCACACAAAGACAATCACAAAGAACTAAGGAGGGATTTGCTATGTAACAACTGCTGTAAACTAGTACAATGCATGCATAATAACAGTAGAAAATGGACCCAAAACTTTTCTTTTTATTATAAGTAATAAGTCTTTTATACACAAAGAGCATCCTTTAACAAAAAAAAAAAACCATTTTGAAAGACAAAAACAGGGGAAAAGTGTAGCTATTGCTCCTCGCTTGCTGACGCCCCTCCGACTGCATCATCACCTAGATCCTGCATCCACAAAGGAAAATAATGGGGTGAGCATAAAATAATGCTCAGTAAGTAAACCCTCTATCTGTTTATCCCCGTATGTATTTCTCTGAATTCTTTCCTCACATTTTCTGTTTCTGTTTCTACTAAACGTCATGGCCTCATCTTACCAGAGGTACGGTCGGATGGCGTTCACACAGCACCATCTCACTCTTCATGACTATTGGGTGCGGTTCACACAGCACCAACCCATTCTTAATGACTACCGAGTGGGGATCATGAAGCACCTACCCGGTTTTCGTAACTATCGGGTGGAGACGACAAAGCACCTACCCGTTCCTCATGACTTTCGGGTGACGATAACAAAGCACTAACCCGTTCCTACTCACTGTCGGGTGATGATCACAAAGCATCAACCCACTTCTAATAAATGTCGGGTGATGATCACAAAGCATCAACCCCTTTCTAATAACTAACCGGGTGATGATCACAAAGCATCAACCCATTTCTAACAGCTATTCGGGTGATGATCACAAAGCATCAACCCGATTCTCATAACTATCGGGTGATGATCACAAAGCATCGACCCATTTCTAATACTCTTCTCATTCACTCTACTTTAGCACTTCTCATTCTCTCTACCCTTAGAGTAGTTGCATCCCTAAAGTTCTCTACTCATAGAGCAAGTGTATACACAAAGTTTTCTACTCTTTCTTAGGTCACTTCTTAATGCACAATTAATGCCTATGGATGGTTCATCTCCACTAATGCACTTATGAAATGCCAACATGCAATGTTGCAAGAATTAAGGTTCACTACTCATACTCAAACCTCTATTAGGCATTTCATCAAATAACTCAAGTGCATAATAAAACTCTACTATAACAATAATTCTATGTCTTTCTCTAACCATCCAAAATGGGGAGAAACTCCCTCACACGGCCATAATTCCTGCCAAAGAAAGACACTTCCAAAAAGGATTTCTCAATATCCTTCAATTCCATCTCAAACTACCTTTCCAACCCACATCTCACTTCTTATACTTGAAATGTATAAACAATCACAAGGCACTAATAATATCCATTTAAGACTCAATAACATGGCATATAACATGTATATAACATACATACATAATTGCTATCAAAAACCCTAATCAAGAAAATTCTCAAATCTCAACTTGGGTTGGGATTTACTTACCTTGTTATGGAGAGATTTCACTAGCTCTTCATTTCACTTGGTTTGCTTGACTTCTCTCTACTCTTAAACAAATGAACAAAAACCCTCAATATTCAATATTCACAAAACTTCACAACCAAAGCAAGAATCCTTACCTTAGGATGCCTTAGATTGATTGTCTACCCCAAATCACTCCAAAAGCCCTTTAAAACTCCTTAAACAAAGGAAAGAGAAATTGAGAGGAAGTAAGAAAGGAGAGTGGCGATGGAGAAGAAGAATGAAGGGTTTGCAATTACTTAATTCCTTTTAATGACATTTATACACAAGCATTCCCATTTTGCCCTTACTCTTCCTTAGGAATTCCATCTATATCCTTTGATTCATTACAAACACACCCCCTTAACAACATATTCTCCATGAAAAATCCTTTCAATTTACTCCCCACTTTTCCTACTAATTAGGGGTAGAATGGTCAAAATGCCCTTAGGGAAGAAAATATCTAAAACTTAACAAACATTTTGGTTGGCACGTCGCCGCGACGAGGAAGTTTCTGTCGCCGCAGCTAAACTGTCCAGCAGCTTCCCGTGGCTTCAACACCTCTTCGCCGCGGCGAAGATTCTTCTTCGCCCCGGCGAAGTATGGAACACTAAACTTCTTCTATTTCAACCAATTTCAGAGCAAGTATTCAACACACCACTCAATCAAAGGTCAACCAAACAATAATACTAATAAACCAACTCAAATAAGAGCAAAAGAAGAAACGTTAGCTACGTACCTCAAGTGGGGTGTTACATGCTAGATCCTCCTTAGCTTTAAGAATCAAGAAGAAATGAAGAGTGTTTGATTTTAGCCAAAAATCAATTCTGGCGTGAGAGAGTTTAGGGGCTGTAACTTTTTTCTTTTCAATGAATTGAAAATAATGAATGACTTATTTTCTTACAATTAACACTTTTCTTTTATAGTGATGTTTTTAATTGCCATATTCCCATATGAAATAGGCTTGGGCTCCAACCCAAACACCCCATGTTACCAAACACTCCCAATTAGATATTTATTTTAATTCATCATTATTTCAATTAAAAATCAATTAATATATATATTAACATTTAACAATAATGATGATTTAATTAAATATATGCGAACACATATTTAAACGTAATTTCACTTATTTAATTTTTTTCAATAAATTAAATAAAGGCTACAACCTCAGCAAATTTAATTGCACTGTGAAATTACCAAAATACCCTTTCGCCCAAAAAGATGAAAACGCCCTTCTTACTTTCTGAGTCTTAAATTATCTTCTATGTGTGTGACCCATAGGCTCTTCATCATACTGGTAGTATATAGTATTGCAATTAACACCAATTAATCGTCTCACTAATACACAAACTAAGATTGGCCCCTAGCAAGGCATCATGGCTACCCGATAGATTCGAATTCAGCAAAGTAGCTACCTGTCAACGATATGGTTACTGCACAATTCGATCATTTCATCATACGTTATCTCAACGAGACGAAGGCATAGAAATAGTGTCAACCTTCAGTTACTCTCAATATTATGTATTTAATTTCTGGACCAATGACATGTATTATAATCTAGATAGAGCAACAACTCAATCCCATTGTGGCCACAGTTTTAGTGTCATTGCCATATACTGAATTGCGCCATGAGATAACTTCTCCTATACCCAGGAGTGATGAATCCTCTATCTATCCACCATAGTCTTGATACACTCCTTGATGCAGCCGATCACCACCGTATTGACAGCTCTGAATAGAACTGCGTTAGGCTAGTGTCAAAATACACCAATCGGTGCACAAGGCGCTCCAGTGATCTCAAGTCTAAGGATTCACATGCATCACCACTCCTTAGAGGATTTGTTCCATAGACACTAGGGTTACCATCCATATGGAATCCTCTGGTGGGTTTGTCCAGTGAACTTGATGTGGTGTATTTGCCTACAGCAAGCACCCATGTGTTGCACCAAGTTGTCACCAAACAACCTCGACAACTAGATTAGTCACTGCCTTTCAACAGGGTCATTCAACACTATGATAGCCTTACTGTATTATCTGTACCCTTACTTTAGAACAATACTGGGGCTACAGTCGTTTCTAGAATGGCCACGATATGCGCTCATAGGGTTCTCACTATCAGGATTTGAAACACTTGATACCCTCGTCATGGTTCTACCATTCTAAGGACATATATCAATACATATTGCAATAATAATGATTTACGCAATATAGAATAAAATGCCTTTTATTGATTAATGAACATTGTTACAAAGAGTCAATTCTACAATAATTGATTGGCTCTAGGGCATCTACTCTAACTATATATATATTAATTAAATTTAATTGAAATAATGATAATTAAAATTAAAATATCTAAATGGGGCTGTTTGGACATAAGGGCTGTTTGGGTTGGTGCCCAAGCCTATTCCATGATGGAATAAGGCATTGTGTGTGTGCACTATATAAGTGCAAGCTTTTGTGAATTAAAAAGAGAGAATTCATTCATTCACATTTAATTAAAAACTCCAACCCCCTTTTCTCTCTTCGACGCCGGTTTTGCTTTTTGGGTTGAATCAAATATCACTTGATTCTTGCTCTTGGTTCTTAAGGCTAATGAGGATCTAGCAAATCCCTCTTTAGTTCCTTGGGGTTATCTTCGTGTGGACTACCGTTGGTTCGATCCTACCCTTGGATCAGTAGCGAAACCTATTCAGAGACAAGTTGGAGGAGCCTTCAAATGTGCGTATGATTTCTGAACTCTAAACTGATTTTTCTGTAGATTTTGATTTAATGTATAAATTGTTAAAATTTATGCCCTAATCTTGGTTCTAAGGGAATGACCTATTATATATAATTTTTGTTTTCCAGTGCTATGACTCGATCATTTCCTAACAGTGGTATCAGAGCCTTGGGTACCAAATTTTACAGTTTAATGTCTGATTTACAACATTTATTAGATTGATAACATGTTATTTTGTTAAATCTAATCTGCTTTTGAATGAGTGATTCGATTGATCAATTGGTTTAATAATGTGTTGATTGATGTTATATTGGATGGTTGGTGTCCTGGTCGAATGCTTGTGCATTCGATTTGATTTGGATACGTGTTGTTATGCGAAAAACTACAAAAACGCGAACCGTGCGATTCATTGATTTGCAGAATTCGCCACGGTGAAATAAAAACTTCGTCGTGGCAACAATCTTGCTAGAACTTTTCAAAGTTTTCAGTTTCGCCACGGTGAAATCAACAAAGTTTTTGTCCCAATTTTGTGTCTTTCGCGAAGGGACCAAACTACAGTTTTTATAACCTATAAAGCCAATAACCATTCTGCACATATAAGAGGGTAATTAATTAATACTTAACCCATCCAATTCAAAAATTGATTGTTTTTTGAAATGTATGCCATGTACTTGTTTGTATATTGCATGGTGCCCAGTACATGAGCCTTATGACCTATGGTGAATGTTCTAAATTACTTTTGGGTATGTATGGTTGTAAATTTAAAAATAGAACCTGCGTGTCCTACTTTTCTTCCCCTTCTCGATGTACATTCTCTTCTCATTTCATTTCCCTTGAATGTAAATCGAGGTTTCTAAATTTCTTAATGTAAAATTAGTTTGAGATTAATTTTATTGTAAATTTAGTATGATGTTTTTGTAATGTAATTGAGATGGAGCAAAGGATGTGGCAATCATACTTGAAGACTTAAGATTTTTATTACAGGACCCCTAGGTGACCTACTAATTCCGCTAGGCTAGAGGAAACCGGTTTTAGTTGGGCCATGTACCAGCACGTTTAATCTTTTGTTTAGAATGCATGCTAAGGTTGAATGTTCAATAAGATGTCAAACAATATCATTCTAACAAAGATAATAATCTAGTGAGACTCTAAATAAAAACCCCTCAATTAAAGTATATTAAGTCACGTATACCTTCCATCACCATGGTTTAATCACTGTTCGTCAGAACCTTGTTCGCCAAAGTGAAGGGTACACTTCTACTAGTAGAAGGTTAAAATTCATTGGAGTTTTCCTTAATGGTGATGGGTCGACTTAAAATGACGATTTTACTTGTTTGCCAAAGCGAAGGTTGATAAACGCGTCATAGGCATAGTAGAGAAGTACACATATTGTGTGTACGTGGTGGCATGTAGTGTCCACCCTAGTGATACTGAGAATCACACTTGAGGACGATGGTTGCGGCCATTGGATTGTGTGATTGGCTTGTTGGCTTATTCACATTTGAGGTTGATAGTAGGAGTTATCAACTGGTGTGGATTAAGTTTGTTGGCCTACCTAATCAACACCTTTTGGCTTGCTTGCCAAAGCGAAGGTTTGAAATGGGCCATATGGGATCTCAGTCCACTAGGAAAGCCAACGGGCTTTCCCAAGTTAATAGTGAGGGCTATTGACTTGAGAAAAATAGTGGGAGCATTGTTTAATAAAAGACCATATTAAATAATAATGAACTTTATAATGACTTTTTCTTTTTGTGCAATTGTAGATTCACCAAAATGAGCATTATGAACCTGCGACCGATAATTGAGAAAGAAAATAGGTTGGATGGTATTGTAATCTTCGGATTATACTTAAGTTGGAAAAAAAATTGTATATCCTTGAAAAGCCATACATGGTTGAGCCTGATCTTGATGCCACTCAAGAAGTAAAGGACACTTATCAAAAGTTCCTTGATGATGCTGATGGTGTTCAATGCTTGATGTTAGCATCGATGACACCAGTGTAGCAAAAGCAGCATGAGAATATGGATGCTGCTGCCATTATTCTACACCTTAAGGAGCTTTTTGAAGGGAATGCTTAACATGAGAGGTACAAGGTGTCAAAAGCACTGTTTGGAAGTTGTCTGACTGAGGGAGCCCAAGTTGGTCCTCATGTGCTCCAGATAATTGAGCACATAGAGAGGCTTGAGACTTTGGGATTTGAGTTGGATGTAGAATTACAAATGGATTTAATTTTGCAATCCTTGCCTGACTCTTATGCACCGTTCATAATGAACTTCAATATGAACACAATGGTGAAAACCTTGTCGAAGCTTTTGAACATGCTGAGGTACTATAGAGAAGGACTTGAAGAAGTCCAAGCCTGTTTTACTGGTTGTTGCCAGTAAAGGAAAGGGTAACAGAAAGGGTAAGGCCAATGCCATACCCGAGCCCAAGGCCAAAGGACAAGGTGCTCTTGGACTTGAGAGTGGCATAGGGAAGGGCAAAGTAGTCTGCTTCTATTGTGGTAAGCCTTGCCACTAGAGGAAACACTGCAACGCTTTCCTCACAAGCAAGAAGAAGTCATATGCTTCGACTTCAGGTATATTTATGATTGAGATTAACTTCCCTCCCTTAACATCTTGGGTCATTGACACGAGATGTGGTACTCACATTTGTACTAAAGTGCAGGGACTAAGGTAGAGTAAAGTGCTCGCCAAGGGAGAGGTGGACCTATGAGTTGGAAATGGAGCACATGTGGTTGCATTGGTTGTAGGGACTTACTGTTTATCTTTGCCTACAGGCTTGTTGTTGGAACTACATAACTGTTATTACGTACCTTCTATGTCTAGAAATATTATTTCAGTATCCGCTTTGGATAATATAGGGTATCATTTTGAGATATCTAATGGATTGTTGTCCTTTAGTTTGAATGGTATTCTATTTGGAATTGCAAGGTTATATAACGGGTTATATGTTCTTGACTTAAACAATAAAGATATTCTCAATGTTGAAACCAAGAAAGCTAAACATAGC
The DNA here is from genome assembly GCA_026229545.1 of Pistacia atlantica. Taxonomy (NCBI): domain Eukaryota; kingdom Viridiplantae; phylum Streptophyta; class Magnoliopsida; order Sapindales; family Anacardiaceae; genus Pistacia; species Pistacia atlantica. The sequence continues at coordinate 23,668,779 of JAPEIT010000014.1, forward strand.
GATCAAAACCAGACATATCTCTGGCACTGTAGATTGGGTCATGTTAATAAGACCCGCATTGCAAAACTTCAAAAGGATGGAGTTTTGGATCCTTTTGACTTTCAGTCATTTAAGGTATGCGAGTCATGCCTATTAGGAAAGATGACCAAGTCTCCTTTCACAAGATAAGTTGAAAGGCTACTAAACTATTAGGCATCATCCATAGTGATGTATGTGGTCCACTAACATTTGAAGCCAGAGGTGGATATTCATACTTTATCACATTTACTGATGATTTTAGTACATATGTTTATGTCTACCTTGTGAGACATAAATCTAAAGCCTTTGATAAATTCAAAGAATTTAGGAATGAAGTATAGAATATGTTAGGCAAAAGTATTAAAGCTCTTCGGTCAGATCAAGGAGGTGAATACTTAAGCTCAGGGTTTTCTGAATACCTGAAGGAATGTGGGATAGTATCACAACACACCCCTCCGTATACACCTCAACACAATGGAGTATCCAAAATGAGGAATAGGACCTTACTTGATATGGTTAGGTCCATGATGAGTTTTAGTGATCTACTACATCATTATGGGGTTATGCTCTATACACTACGACTCGCGTTTTGAATCGTGTGCCGTCAAAGTTTGTAGATAAGACTCCATATGGACTATGGAGTGGGTGAAAGCCCAACTTGTCTTATTTAAGGGTTTGGGGTTGTGAAGCTTATGTTAAGAAATTGACTTCAAATAAGCTGGGCCCAAAATCTTGTAAATGTATATTTGTGGGGTATCCAAAGGAGACCAAATGATACTATTTCTACCACTTAGAAGAGTACACAATTTTTGTTGCTCATTCTAGTGTCTTCCTAGAAAAGGAATTTTTTCTAAGAAATACAAGTGGGAGAAAAGTAGAACTCGATGAAGTTCTAAAACCACAAATTATACTAGATGAAAGAAGGGATGATGTGCAATAGGAAGTGGTTGAACATTATGAGGAGGTTACTCCACAACTTGTGGATGAAAGTGAACCGCCTCAAGTAGCATAGGAGCTACGTAGATATGGGAGAGTACACCATGAGCCTGAGACATACGATTATCTCGTGACTCAATATGGTGACATAATAGTCTACTAAGAGGATGAACCCATAACCTATGAAGACGCTATATCAGATCTAGATTCCGTTAAATGGCTTGAAGCCATGAAATCTGAGATAGACTCCATGTATGAGAACCAAGTATGGTCTCTGGTGGAACCACCTGACGGGGTAAAACCCATAGGGTGTAAATTAGTCTTCAAGAAGAAGACTAACATGGATGGCAAGGTGCAAACTTATAAGGCACGACTAGTTGCCAAAGGTTTCAAACAAATTCATGGTATTGACTATGAAGAAACCTTTTTGCCGGTTGCCATGATTAAATCCATCCAGATTATGCTTGAGATTGCTGCATATCAAGACTATGAGATTTGGCTAATGGATGTCAAAACAGCTTTCCTGAACGGAAACCTTGAGGAGGATGTGTATATGACACAACCCGATGGTTTCAGTCTTGATAGGCAAGCTGATAGGGTATGCAAGTTGTAGAGATCCATTTATGGACTCAAGCAAGCTTTAAGGAGTTGGAACATTCTTTCGATGAAGCCGTAAAAGAATTTGATTTTATCAAGAATGAAGATGAGCCCTGTGTTTATAAGAAAGTGAGTGGGAGCGCAGTGGCATTCCTAGTGTTGTATGTCGATGACATACTTCTGATCGGGGAATGATATACCAAACTTGTAGTCGGTGAAGACTTGGTTGTGCAAGTGCTTCTCCATAAAGGACTAAAGGGAAGCAGCCTACATCCTTGGAATAAAGATCTATCGTGATAGATCGCTTAGGTTGCTTGGCTTAAGTCAGAATACATATATTGACAAAGTACTAAAAAGATTCAGTATGGAAGAATCCAAGAAGGGATTTCTTCCGATGTCACATGGTGTTAATCTCTCTTAGGAAATGTGTCCTAGAACACAAGATGAGAGAGATAGGATGAAAATGATTCCATATGCATCAGCGATTGGATCCATCATGTATGCCATGCTATGTACTCGAATTGATGTCTCATGTGCTTTGAGCACTTGTAGTAGATATCAATCGGATCCAAGTGAGCTTCACTGGATAGCTGTCAAGAACAGTCTGAAGTACCAAGAGGATTAAAGATATGTTCTTGGTTTATGAAAGGGAAGATGACCTAGTTCTAGTTATCGGTGTTCCATGAGGGTATATATGTAGTTATTGCTAAATGAAAAGGCTTTAATGAGATAATTTAATTGGATTAAATTATTGAAGTTTCTGATAAACATAATGTTTAGTTCAAGAGTGTAGTGTTGTCCTAATAGTGGAGTCAGATTACGGTAACACATTTGATACCTTATGTTTATAAGATAAAGGGGTGCAAAATCGAATACGTTGAAGCTGTTAGAGTAGGTGCTCTAGAGCCAATCAATTATTGTAGAATTGACTCTTTGTAATAGTGTTCATTGATCAATGAAAGGCATTTTATTCTATACCGCGTAAATCATTATTGTATGTATTGATATATGTCCTTAGAATGGTAGAACTGTGACGAAGGTATCAAGTGTTTCAAATCTTGATAGTGAGAACCCTATGAGCACATATGGTGGCCATTCTAGAAACGTCCATAGCCCAAGTATTATTCTGCAGTAAAGGCACAGATAATACGATAAGGCTATCATAGTGTTGAATGACCCTATCGAAAGGCAATGACTGATCTCACTTGTCAAGGTTGTTTGGTGACAACTTGGTGCAACACATGGATGCTTGCTATAGGCAAGTTCACTGGACGGATCCACTAGAGAATTCCATATGGATGGTAACCCCAGTGTCTATGGAACAAATCCTCTAACGAATGGTGGTGCATGTGATCCTTAGACTTGAGATCACCAGAGCATCTTGTGCACCAATTGGTATAGTTTGACATTAGCCTAACTCAGTCTTATTCAGAGTTGTCAATATGGTAGTGATTGGCTGCATCAAGGAGTGTATCAGGACTATGGTGGATCAACCGAGGATTCATCACTCCTAGGTACAGGGGAAGTTATCTCACGGTGCAATTCAGTAAATGGCAATGACACTAAAACTGTGGCCACAGTAGGATTGAGTTGTTGCTCTATCCAGTTTATAATTCCGGCCATTGGTCTAGTAACTGAATACAAACATATCGAGAGTAACTGAGTTTGACACTATTTCTATGCCTCAGTCTCTTTGAGATAACAGATGATGAAAGGATTGGATTGTACGGTAACCATATCGTTGACAAGTAGCTGTTTCGCTAAATCCGATCTATCAGATTGCCATGATGCCTTACTAGGGGCCAATCTTGGTCTGTGTGTTGTGAGACGATTGATTGGTGTTAATCGTGATACTACACACTTCTGGTATGATGAGGAGTCTACGAATCACACACATAAAAGATAATTTAAGAACCAGTGTATAAGAAGGGCATTTTTGTCTTTTTAGGCAAAAGCGTATTTTGGTAATCTCACAGTGCAATTAAATTTGCTAAGGTTGTAGCCTTTATTTCATTTGATATTCAAATTAAATAAGTGAGATTATATTTAAATATGTGCTCGCATATATTTAAATGAATTATCGTTATTGTTAAATGTTGATATATATATATATTAATTAAATTTAATTGAAATAATGATAATTAAAATTAAAAATATATAATATGGGGCTGTTTGGACATAAGGGCTGTTTGGATATAGGGGCTGTTTGGGTTGGTGCCCAAGCCTATTCCATGATGGAATCGGGCAAAGTGTGCACTCTATAAGTGCAACACTTTGTGAATTAAAAGAATTAATTCATTCAATCATTTAGACTAAAATTCCAGCCCTCTTTTCTCTTCCCACGCTAGTTTGGTTTTTGCTTGAATCAAATCTCTTTTGATTTCTTCTTGGTTCTTAAGGCTAAAGAGGATCTAGCAAATCCCTCTTTAGTTTCCTTGGGGTTATCTTCGTGTAGACTACATTGGTTCGATCCTACTCTTGGGTCGGTAGCGAAACCCGTTTAGAGATAAGTTGGAGGAGCCTCTAAACGTGCGTATGATTTCTTAAACTCTAAACTGATTTTTCTGCAGATTCTAATATAATGTATAAACTATAAATTTGTGCCTGATCTTGGTTCTAAGGAACGATCTATGATGTAAATAATTTTTGTTTTCCGCTGCCACGTATGATCGCTTTCTAGCATGATTGTCATGTCAAATATTTAGTAATAGTGGGCTAAAACATGATGTGGCTAGTGGAGGAATACTTGTAGTATGTCATGTGAAATTTTGGACTAAATTGATATTGTCCAAACTCCACTTACTATATAAACAAGCCTAAACACTATTACATGCAAGAATTCATTTTTGATCAAAAATTTGATCTCAAACTCTCTCCTCACATGGCCGAACCTTCCTCCTCCAGTTCCTTTTGAATTTTTGTGTTGAAATTTAGTTTCAAACACAAATTAATAAAAGGTTTCTCACATACAAGCTCAGAAAGTGTTCTGAAAGGTCAACGCCCACTCGTTATGTCCAGGAAGCTTCGAAAATACCTTAGGAAGGTAACAAACGTTCTCACAACTCATTTTAGTTGATCCTAGGGTATAGGTTTGAGCTCGTTGGACTTTTGCATGTTGGATGTTTTTCGATGACTCCTTGTTTTCGACCTCATCAGGAGCAACCAACTTAGTGGAACTTTAGATATTGGTTCAAGCTATGGAAGCAAGCTGCAACTCACTGATTTGAAGAACAATTCAATAGATTCTCTAGAAGCAACAAGATACAATATAACACATTATGGTAAGTTACACACTTCGACATTGTTCTTCCCTTGCCTGTTTGGCACTTTATGTTACCTAAAAGGTGTAACTTTTTCTTACCTATTTTTTCCAGTCTTCATAATATGTGAGAATTCAAAAGAAAACAACTGCTCAACACTGCAAGTTCCAAGTTCTTCACCTTCCACACCAACGAATAGTCACGAGACTTGTTCATCTCCACCAATCATTGGAACCTTATTAACACAATGTGTAGCATGATAAAACAAGGCTAGCACTTGACTACGCCTTTAGAACTGATAACACAAGTCTCAATCCAGAAACTTAAACCTTAAAACCTGAAGTCAAATCTAAATAATTTATTGAATATTATATATCTTCAAAAGAAACAAATAATATGTTTATATAGGGTGGTTACATCCAACCCTAACAAGACTCTAATCAAACAAGGAAATAAATTCCTACTTAAACACAAAAGCTAATTAAAATAAGACTTCCCATGTTGACTAATTATAAAATAAGCAAATAAAATTTAACTAAATTAAAACTTCCTAAATCAACTGAACTCCTAATTAAAATAGAAAACTACTTGAATTCCTAATAAACCTAAATAAACAAGAAAATCAAATAAAGAAAGGAAACAAAATTAAATTCTAATTAAATCCTAATTTAACACTATTTTCCCTACATCATACTCATCCTCTTAAAAATAAACTCATCCTCGAGTTTTAATTTTGTGGGTGATACTTGAAGTAGAGTAATAAGTCCTCCTTTGGAGCAAATAAATATCCTTTGTCACTGATCTTCCTAGAAGCATTGTAATGGACTATATAGCCTTAAAGTCACAATCGAATGTCATCAATGTTTCATCCTTTCGATCTTTAACTTGAATGTGTTCTTCTTGCTCAAGCTTCTCCTTTAGGACAACTTGCTTTTTCTCAAGCTTCTCCATTAGGATGACTTGCTTTTGCTCTTGTTCAATCTTCTCTTCTTGGAGAACTCGTCTAGCTTCTATGTCTACTTCATGCTCAACCTCCTTTGATGTGTGATCCTCAATTTGTAACATCTCATGATCTTCGTTAGCTGTAAGAATTTCTTTAGGAATTGCTTTATGCTTCTTGTCTTCTTCCATAACTAGTGAGGCATGTATTCTTTGAAGAAGAATTCTTTTTTTAATTCTTAATTGTGATTCTACATCAAAGGCTAATTGAAGAACATCAAGCAATGTATGGTCAGGTCGTAAATCAATTTGAGCTCAGATGTTTACATTCAACCCATTAAAGAATCTTAAAGCTACTCTATATGGATGTTCATTATAGTCAAGGTGGAGTAACAGTCGTTGATATTCAGCTAAATATTTGTGGATAGATCTCTAACCCTGATGGCATCTTTGGTACTATTGGAACAAGATCTACTCATAATCATGAGGAAGAAAATCCCTTTGTAACAACTGTTTCATCCTATACCAGGTTCTAACTACCCCTTACGAAATCTTATGGATTGTAATCTTTCCCACCATGGAGAAGCTCCTCCCTTCAATCTACATGCGACCAGTTTCACCATTCTCCCCTCTAGGATCTCCATATATTCAAAAAACCTATCTACTTCTGCAATCCAATCCAAAAATTCTTCAATATCTATATTTCCTCTAAAGTAAAGGATATCTACCTTTAATCTGAATTTGTTGGATTCCCTGTCACTATGTTGATTTCTGCCATATCCCATATTCCTTTTAGGTTCTTCATAATAACCATCTTCTTTGTCTGACTCTTCCATGTAAATTGGATGTCTATGTCGATTTGTAAAAATAAGTCTACCAATAGGTCGCCCATGAAGGGCATCATCCTCGGTACATTGCCTTTTGTCATTCCTATTTCTGTTGGCATCTACGCTCAAAGCATCAAGTCAATTTGCAATTTCTTCAGACCATCATTCCAAATGCTAGAATCTAAGATCGATTCGTTGCTCCAAAGCACTCAACGCCACCCCTTGTGAGGTCTCAACTCCCTGATCATCATCGTTAGAACCGCCGCCACGTACAACTTCATCACCTGCCATTAGATCAAACAAATTTTGCTTACTCTGATACCAATTGATGCAGCGAGTAGCGTGATAAAACAAGGCTAGCACTTGACTACGCCTTTAGAATTGATAACACAAGTCTCAATCCATAAACTTAAACCTTAAAAGCTGAAGTCAAATCTGAATAATTTATTGAATATTCTATATCTTTAAAAGAAACAAATAACATGTTTATATAGGGTGGTTACAGCTAACCCTAACAAGACTCTAATTAAAAAAGGAAATAAAATCCTACTTAAACACGAAAACTAATTAAAATAAGATTTCTCATATTGACTAATTATAAAATAAGCAAATAAAATTTAACTAAATTAAAGCTTCCTAAATCAACTAAACTCCTAATTAAAATAGAAAACTACTTGAATTCCTAATAAACCTAAATAAATAAGAAAATCAAATAAAGAAAGGGGAACAAAATTAAATTTTAATTAAATCCTAATTTAACACTATTTTCCCTACATCACTTATACTTAGATCTTCTACCTTCTCACACTCGAACAACACTAGTTACTATAATATTGTCAGAGACTGGTTCATGAACTCTTTTAAAGCATCAAATCTTCTTGTACACTCAATTTCAGTGACCTTCCAGGCTATGTCTATTAATGATTACCTACAACTGCAGGTTGTAGTCTTTCATCTATTAATGATCTTCTTGACAGAACAAATTTCTCTCTTATCATATCTTGGCTCAACAACGTAAGTTTTGTCACTCTCAGACCAATTTTTGGACCCTTCTATTATAACTACAACATTAACTATTATCAAGGTGAGAACAAATTTTGTTGCGTCTTATACCATTATCTTAGGAATTCATCTACATTTCTCAAAACTTATAGGGGAAATTGATAGTGTCTCATTCATTTCCAAATGTTATACAGTGAAAAATTCACCAAATATTGGGATCATCATTGGAGAAACAGTTGGTGGATTTAACTTTCTAGTACTATTAGTTATTTCTAGAATGTATGCTTTCCGTAAGAGGATTAAAGCTATAAGAGCAACTCGATTGAATGATCCATTTGGTAAATGAAAACCATTATTTCTCCAATGCACATTTTCCCTCCATATGTGACAACAACTCATTTTCCTTTTCTAGCTGTCCATTTTTACAAAACCCACTGATCAAGATCCTAAATATTACAATGTTTGGCACTAGGTTTTTCATAAAGAGAAAATTTCTGAAATAGATCCCAAGCAGTTTCAAATTATTGTAAAGAAGTAGGCATTCATCATCAAAACTTAGCACCTAGAACTCTTAAGCAGAATGGGATATTTGAGAGAAAAAAATAGAACTCTTGCTATGGTAGTAAAATCTATGCTTTATACCTTAGGTTCCTCCTCCTAGCTTATGGGGTGAAGCACTTTCTACAGCATTTCATGTGCATAATATAGTTCCTCATAAGACTATGAATAAAGTTCCTTATGAAGTGTAGAAGGGAAGAAATCCAAATCTGAATTTTCTTGGAGTTTGGGGATATTTTACTAAAGTTAAAATGCATTCTACTCCAAAAGTTGGTTTGTTGGAAAAGTGGCTCATATAGCAATATCACATGGGGTAGAAGTTAAAATGGAGAAAGGTTTAGGAACTTATATGAAATAGGCCAAAGGTTAGTTTGTCCCACATTGCTTAGGAATGAAAACGGGGAAACTTTTGGGGCCTATATAGAAGGACCCAAGCCATTGTTATTAGTATGCCAAAATTGTATTTCCATTACACCCTTCTTGTATAGGGTTCTTTCATTAAGGACCCTTTAGTTGAAAAGTTTTGTTGTATCTCCCCTTTGTTTTGGGTAATTGTTTTTATGCCCATATAATTTGGGTATTTGTTGTATTGCCCAAAAGTTTGTAATATTCTTTGGAGATAGTGGAGTTTTCTTTTGCAGCGCTCGAGAACGTAGGTTATAATACCAAACCTCGTTAATTCATGGTATTCTTTATTTTAGCCATTTATTTCTACTTTACTAGTTGTTATTATTATATTCAATAGCTAGCGTTAGAGTTTATGTTTCTGTTGCATAACAAATGGTATCAGAGCCTAGGTTTAGGACAGTGAGTCTATTTGTATGGTTATATGCATGTCTAGGAAAATTATGTCAACAAGACGATAAAATTCTAAGGAGACTGGATTTTAAGTGGGACTGTTTGTGACCCCTCCATTGTCTCCTGGGAATTTTCCTGGTGCATATTTAATCATTTCAGCACTTACTACTACCTTGGGCTATAGTTGATTTGTTTGTTAGCTATTGAATATAATAATTTGTGGAGCTTGGTTATTGGGAACTTTGTTTACCAAGCCAATTGAGTAAGGCATAAATGGCATCATCTTCCGAGGCATCACTGTCTGCGGCACCACCATCCACCCTAGTAAGGATGATAACAGTTACAAATGCAAAAATTGATGTTGAAAAATTTGATGGTCAAAATAATTTTGGCTTGTGGTAGAGTGAGGTAATGGATAGCTTGTATCAGTAGGATCTAGATATCGTTCTAGAGGAGGAAAAACAAGAAGATATCTATGAAAAAGACTAGGTGAGGTTGAATGTAAAAGCTTGTGGGATGATACGCTCATGTCTTTGTAGAGAGCAAAAATATCCATTCATGAAAAAGACGCCTGCCAATAAGTTATGGAAGGTGTTGGAAAACAAATACATGAAAAAAAGTAATGAGAATCAGCTCTATTTGATGAACAGATTGTTTCGTCTTTAGCTGAAACCAGGTACGAATATCAGTAGCCATATTGATACATTTAACAAATTAATTGCTGATTTGTTAAATTTGGATGAAACATTCAAAGATGAACATAAAGCTATGTTGTTGATTGGATCTCTTCCAGATGAATTGGATTATCTTAGTATTACACTTCTTCATGGGAAAGAAAAATGGTCTTTTGAAGAAGTTTGTTCTGCTTTGTCCAATCATGAAATTCAAAAAAAGGATAAGAAGGAGAATAGAGATGAGTCAGCAGAAGCACTTGTAGCAAGAGGGCCGAGTCAGAGTTAGAGTTAGAGTCGTAAGAAGGAGAGAAGGGGAAGATCTCGTTTGAAAGGAAAACTCAATAGGGGTCAATGTGCCTTTTGTCGTGAGAAAGGGCATTGGAAAAAAGATTGTCCAAAGTTGCAAAAGAAAGAGGGCAAACTATTTCTGATGCATATATTGTTGAGCGTGAAGAAGATGAGTAAGATTTCTCTCTAGTTAGCCTACTACCCACCTCTGGATCAAATGAGTGGATTATGGATTCAAGTTGTACCTATCATATGTGTCATCACAAGGAGTGGCTCTTTAATTTTGAAGAACTTGATGGTGGAGTTGTTTATATGGGCAATGATGATGCTTGTAAAACAGTTGGGATAGGTTCAATTTAGTTGAAGAATCATGATAGCTCAACTAGAACGCTAATAGTTGTTCACTATGTACCAAAGTTGAAAAAGAATCTCATCTCTTTTGGAGCCTTGGAATCTAAAGGCTTCACGGTGAATATTTGAGATGGAATTCTGAAGGTTTCTTCAAGCGCTCTTGTGGTAATGATAGGCACAAGGAGAAACAACTTGTGTTACTATAATGGTAGTACGGTTATTGAAAGGACAGCTACAGTCGTACAGAATGATGCAAATTCAGAAATGCTCAAGGTGTGGCATATGCGTTTGGGACATACAGGTGAAAAAACCTTACTTAGTTTGGTGAATCAAGGCTTATTGAAAGGTGCAAAGACTTGTAAGCTGGATTTCAGTGAGCATTGTGTTCTGGGAAAATAGACAAGAGTGAAATTCGGCATCGCAATCCATAATACTAAGGGTATTTTGGATTATGTTCATTCTGATGTGTGGGGACTTATCAAAATAACATCTTTGGGAGGTATGCACTATTTTGTCACTTTTGTAGATGATTTTTCCTGAAGAGTTTGGGTGTATGTGATAAAAACTAAAGATGATGTACTTGGTGTTTTCCTTAAATGGAAAAAGATGATTAAGACTCAAACTAGCAGAAAGATCAAGCAGCTATGTACAAATAATGGTGGGGAGTATCGTAGTGATCCATTTATAAAAGTTTGCCAAGATGAAGGTATTGTACGTCACTTTGCAGTAAGAAATACACCACAGCAGAATGGGGTGGCAGAACGCATGATTCGAACTATATTGGAGAAAGTTCAATGTATATTGAACAATTTTGGGCTGGGCAAAAAGTTTTGGGCTGAGGCAGTTATATATGCGTGTCATCTCATTAATCGTCTACCGTTAGCTGCAATTGAAGGCAAGACAACGGTTGACGTATGGTTTAGGAAAACCTGTTTTTTATTATGACTTTTTACATGTTTTTGGTTCCACTGCTTATTATCATGTGAAAGAGTCTTAAGTTAGATCTTAGAGCAAAAAAAGCAGTATTCATGGGGATTACCTCAGGTGTGAAAGGATACCGTCTTTGGTGTCCAAGTTCGAAGAAAATACTGTTTAGTAGGGATGTGACATTTGATGAGTCTTCTATGTTAGAAAAGAAACAGGAAGCTAGATGAAGGTTAATAGTACTTCGCAGCAGGTGGAGCATACTCAGTAGTAGGTGGAGTTTGAAACAACATTAGTTAGCCCAACTAGAAATGAGACTCCTATGATAGAGGAGTTTATTGGAGATGAAGAAGATGATTTTTCCCAAGAACCTCAACAAGAATCTATTGTCGTTAATAGGCCAAGATGAGAAATTCGCAAGCTTGCTCATTTGGTTGATACGGTGACCTATGTATTTCCAATTGAAGATGGTGAAGTTCCTTCCACTTATAATGAAGTAGCTAGCAGTTCTGAAAATCGTAAGTGGACGAAAGCCATGAAAGAAGAGATGCAGTCTCTCCATAAGAATGAAACTTGGTAGGTAGTTCAATTACCAAAGAATAAGAAGGCAATTGGATGCAAATGGGTATATGCAAAGAAAGAAGGATTTCTGAATTTGATAGACATCCGATATAAGGCAAGGTTGGTGGCGAAAGGCTACGCTTAGAAGGAAGGAATAGATTTCAGTGAGGTATTTTCTCCAGTTGTAAAGCATTCTTCCATTAGAATTTTGTTGGCATTGGTAGCTTAGATGAATCTTGAACTAGTTCAACTTGATGTGAAAACCGCATTTCTACACGGTGATTTGGAAGAGGAAATCTATATGACTCAACCAAAAGGATTTAGGATTATTGGGAAGGAAGATTGGGTTTGTAAATTGAAAAGATCGCTTTATGGTTTGAAACAATCTCCAAGGCAGTGGTACAAGTGATTTGATAGGTTTATGATTACTTAGAAGTACACAAGAAGCAAATTTGACAACTGTGTGTATTTTCAAAGGCTACAAGGTGATACTCTCATTTATCTACTTATATGTTGATGATATGTTGATTCCTTCAAAGAACGTAGAAGAAATTGAGAAGTTAAAGACTTAACTAAATCAAGAATTTGAGATGAAGGATGTAGGAGAAGCCAAGAAGATTCTCGGTATGGAGATAATTAGAGACAGAGGAAATGGCAAGGTTTGTTTGACACAAAAGTAGTATCTAAAGAAGGTTTTACAACGTTTTGGCATAACTGAAAGGAAAAAACCTGTAGTACTCCACTTGCTCCTCACATGAAGAGCGAGAGTATATGTCAAGGGTTCCGTATTCAAATGCGGTTGGTAGCTTGCTGTATTCAATGGTGTGTACTAGGCCCGACATTTCACATGCAGTTGGAATTGTGAGCAAGTACATGCATGATCCTAGTAAAGGACATTGGCAACCTGTGAAGTGGATTTTACGGTATATTATAGGTACTGTAAACATTGGTTTGGTTTTTGAGCGGGATGAAAATCTTAGTCAATTTGCTATTGGCTATGTTGATTCTGATTATGCTGGTGATTTGGGACAACGTCGGTCAACTACTGGACATTTATTTACTCTTACTAGAGCTCCAGTATGTTGGAAATCTTCTTTGCAGTCTATAGTTGCTTTGTCTACTATAGAGGCAGAATATATGGCAGTTACAGAGGCTGTAAAGGAAGCTATTTGGTTATAAGGACTATTGGATGAATTGAAAATTAGTCAGAAGAAGATAACTATCTATTCTGACAGTCAGAGTGCTATTCACTTAGCAAAGAATCCAGTATTCCACTTTCGTACCAAGCATATAGATGTTTGTTAGCACTTTGTGCGGGAAATCATTAATGAAGGAAGAATCTCATTAGAGAAGATTGGGACTACAGAGAATCCTGCAAATATTTTAATGAAAGTAGTGACAACAATCAAGTTCAATCACCGTTTAAACTTGATCAACATCCTGCGAACTTGACTATGCCATTTGGCGCATTTGAAGGTGTTGCAAAATTTGTTAGAAGAATATAAAACTTTGAAGGTTTGCTAATTCGCAAGGTGGAGATTTGTTGGAAAAATGGCTTATTTAGTAAAATTACATGGGGTAGAAGTGAAAATGGAGAAAGGTTTAGGGACTTATATGAAATAGGCCAAATGTTAGTTTGTCCCACATTGCTTAGGAATGAAAGTGGGGAAACTTTTGGGGCCTATATATAAGGACCCAAGCCATTGTTATTAGTGTCCCAAAATTGTATTTCCATTACACCCCTCTTGTATAGGGTTCTTTCATTAAGGACCCTTTAGTTGAAAAGTTTGGTTGTATTTCCCCTTTGTTTTGGGTAATTGTTTTTATGCCCATATAATTTGGGTATTTGTTGTATTGCCCAAAAGTTTGTAATATTCTTTGGAGATAGTGGAGTTTTCTTTTGCAGCACCCAAGGACGTAGTTTACAATACTGAACCTCTTTAATTCATGGTATTCTTTATTTTTGCATTTATTTTAGCCATTTATTTCTGCTTTAATAGTTGTTATTATTATATTCAATAGCTAGCATTAGAGTTTATGTTTCCGTTACATAACATGGTCTCCGTGGGATTGATTGTGTTTTTATTGGGTATACAACAACCATTAAAACATATAAATTTTGTTAATCTTTATTCTTCCCAGAAGTAATGGAAAGATGTGCAAATTAAGAAAATCTCTCTTTATGGGTTGAAGCAGACACCTAGACAATGGCACGATAAATTCAGGAAAATTCTCATAGAAGATGACTATAGAATCAACCGCATGATATATTTGTTTATAGCAAGTTTCCTGGAGATTTGATGGGGTTCTTACCTAACTTTATGTAGACGATATGCTAATCTTTGGGAAAAATCTTGAAAGTGTTTGTAAAAGTAATAGGTTTTTGTCTTCAAAATTTGACATGAAGGATTTCCGTGAAGCTGATATTATTTGAAAAGTAAAAAAATTAAGAAAGTGGTATTTGTCTTTCTCAAGCTACTTACATTCACAAAATCCTTGCAAAATTTAATCCACTCGCAACGAAACCAGCGGCCATTCCATATGACTTAAGCAAAAAATTGATGACAAATAAAGGTGAATGTATAGCTCAATATGAATACTCTCAAATAATCGGTAGCCTCATATATGCTTATGAATTATACAAGGCTTGATATAGCCTTTACAATTGGAAAATTGAGCAGATACACTAGTAACCCAAGAAAAGATCATTGGGATACTAAACAGTTTAATTATACATTTCGGTACATATTCTCTTTACTCAACTTCATAACCAAAAGTTTGTAGCTTTCATTTGTTTATGTATTTTTTATTTTTCAAACATTACTTTTTAATTTAATACAAATAAAGTTTGAAAAACACTCTTATCCAATTTGAGTATTTATTACAAAAATGTTATTGGGTGATTTTAATAAATAATAATAATAAAGTTATAGAGGCACTAAAATTTTATAAAGTGATCAAAAGTTTGATAGATTAAAAATTATCAGAAAATTATTTTACCCCCTTAATCTAATGAGTCTACACTGGCAGCGCAATCTTTTAAACTTTCTCTCACAACCTCAACGTGACAACTCCTAGCACACCCCTAGGCAACCTCAGCAGGTGGAAAAATTCATCAGATAAAAGAATCAGCTTCCACGTTAGGTTTGTGACAAAAAGGTTGTGAGAGAGGATTGTCATCTTATTTTTATTGTGATCTAATAAGCGCTTACATCTAGGAATTGGGATGGAACCCTTTTTTTTTCTACCAATATTAAGCCATCCAAATCACCTTTATTTCATGTTGTCATGTGTTTGGTGAAACATAAGTCTAGATAACTATATATAAATTAATTAATTAATTTAAAAACATTGAATATAATCTAATAATTACTTTTAAACTGCTAAACTATAATATTCTAAATTAAATATTAAATAGTTAAATAAATTTATACATTAAATAATTAATTATATTTATATCAAATAAAATAAATTACACAATTAAAAATATTTGCAATATATATTTTAAATTTTAAATTTGATTTTAATTCAATATTAATTATATTATATATTAATAGTAATGATATTTATATAATTAATTAATTTTAATAACTTGAATGAGAAATATTTTAATTATTAACATGTTAATTTAATAATTTTTTAAAAAATTATAAATAATTACTTTGATGATATAAATAAGAATATTTGTTATTATTCCATATAATAATTTGTAATTTTAGATAATAAAATTAAGTTAAGAACAATTTAATGAAATAAAATTACTGGTTTAAAATATTAACTAAAATATTTTTATATTGTTATTAAATATATATAAATTATTTAAAATATATCATATTATATTTATTAATAACATTGTATAGAATAATAAATTTTAATATTTATAATAGATTATAAATAAATTTCATAACTATAATTTTTAATACAATAAGAAAAAAGGTTTAGTCCCAACTCCCAATCCAACTTAAAAATAAGGAATCCTACAAGGAGTTCTTTACCCCAATCATTGAGATAATTAAAAAAGATTTGGATTAGATATATAAATATGAGCAATACTACACTTACAACTCAATCTCACAAACTCTTTCTCACAGCCCCTATGTGACAGCTTCCAGTTTTTGGCTAATAAATTTCCCAAAATTCAAAATTCATCAGTAAAAAAATTGGGAGCTGCCACGTAGGGATTGTGAGAGAGAGTTTGTGAGAGGGTTGTGAGCCAATCTTTATTGTATAAATATACAATAAATTAAAAATTAATTTAAAACACTGAATATAATCTAATAATTATTTTTAAACTATTAAACTATAATATTCTAAATCAAATATTAAATAGGTAAATATTGTTGAAACCGAAAGACAAACACGTCACAACTAAAATATAACATAATAATATAACACAATGATTTACCTTTGTTCGTTCCAATCAAGGAACTACATCCATCATTCAAATAGAGAATTTTATTGAGTATCAGAACTTGATGCAATTACAACAGAAACTCACTTTCACCAAATGCTTGTTATAGGAAACCCTAACCCAATTTGGGCTTACTCGAATCTAAACCGACTGATGAAAATGCAAAATTTCATATTTTCCCTCTTAATGTCTAGTCTTTTATACTTATTTGGTGCCTAACTCTACTCATTATAATTTTATTTTGATTTATGATGCAAATGGATGCGTCAAATGCAAAATGAAACTAATTGGGCGATTTCGAACAGTTTTGACATTGCTTTGTAATCTGGGCATAACTCTCTCACCTGAGCTCCAATTGAGATGATTCAAAATGCTATTGAACCCCAAGAAAGGGTTTTTGAGTTTTGAGAGATACTTGATGCATCATGCAATTCAAATATGCGGTTTATTATTGGAAGTTTTGAAGATTTGGTGCATGAAAGTTACAACTAGAAACACCACTTTCCTAGTTATACTAGGATTTTATTTATTTTTAATTAATCAGATTTGGATACATGTTATTTTAGGATAAAACTTAGAATATTTTTAGGAGATTGAGTAGAATTCAAAGATTTGAATTTAACATTTTAAGAGGGGGGGGGGGTGGTGGTTGTGGGAAGAGATATTAGACTTGACTACACTACACACACCTCTCCTTCCCCTCTTCCCCAACTTCTCCTTTGAGTTTTCATGATGACCATGAGCGGCTAAATTTTCATAACTTGGTCGAAGGAAACGGAGGCCTCGGAATCAATAAAATTGTGAGATCTAATTTGTTTTTAGTGTCCAATTTATGCTTTGAGTATCGGATGTTCCTCTATGCCCATTGTCATGGTTGTCTTGTTTAATTACTAGGAGGCCTACTAGTTTATTATTCATTGCAATCTATCGCTAAATTAGATATCAAATCCGTAATTTTTTGATCCCTCTAATTTGCGAAGACTAAGATTTAAGAATTTACTGCATCAAGAATTATTAAATCTTTAGAAGAACGCTTGACTAAATTAAATACAACCACTTGTGTTTGTGTTGTTCAGCTTCATCGATCTCTCTAGTTCTTAATGCTGCTACTAGATTAAACCTTTAGCGCTTGTTTTGGGTTGTTTAGTAGTAAGATTAATTAGATCGCTTGTTTTCTAATTAACTACGACTAAGGAGAGATAGGAAAATAGTTCCAATGGTGAATATTCAGAGTATGAATTGATATATACTTGCATCGATGATCAGTTGTAAAATTCCGATGGTGGATGTTGACTTAGACCAAGGTTTGTTCTTTTGATTGATTTCGATAATTTAATTTGAATTGTTCCTTAGTTGTTTTTTTTTTTTAATTGTTTTCGTTATACTCAAACCCCTCCCATCCTTGTTCACATAGCATAAAACTAGGCTAGAGACTTTTCGTGGGAACGATCCTTACTCGCACTAATACATGTATTTTTTTTAGGAGTATAGATTTTATTTTTGGTTGCATGTGACAATACACCACCGACCCAGGTCCAAATATTAATAAACTTATTCTAAACCTAATTAAACATTTGGCTTAAGGCTAAGAGAAAAATACACCATATCCAACAATCTCCCACTTGGTGAATACTTAGAAATCAATGCACTAGCCTTGTTACCTTCATTCTTCATCAAACCCACCTCGGTTGTACACCACTCGAACTTTGTTGTACTTACCGCCGTGGTTAATAAATCTGCACTATTGGTTGTTGTGTCAACTTTTTTCCAAGTAAACAACCTTTTTATCAATCTTCTCTCTGATGAAGTGAAATTGAATATCAATGTACTTGGTACATGAAAGAAATGTCAGATTTTTAGCCAAAAATATGGCGCTTTGACTATCACATCTTAACATTACTGCTCCTTGCACAAAACCAAGCTCTTTGCACAATCTTTAAAGCCAAATTTCTTCCGTTGTTGCATGTGTGAGAGCTATATACTATACTTCCATAGATGATATAGCAATTATACTCTGACACTTACTCATCCAACTCACAACACCACCAAACAAAGAATAGACAAATCCACTTGTGGATCTCCTATTTTCAATGTCTCCAGTCCAATTAGCATTTACTACACCTTTAAAATCAAGAATGTTATTACTTTCAAAGTCCTCTTTTCCCCCATAGCAAAACTGAAAATATGAAGTACCACACAAGTAACGTGGTTCTCATTTGGCTGTTGTCCAATGCTCTTTCCCAGGATTAGACATATACCTACTCAAGACTCCCATTGCTTGAGAAATACTAGGTCTGCTGCATACCATTGCATACATAAGACTTCCCACTACACTTGCATAAGGCACACATTTC
This sequence comes from Pistacia atlantica, assembly GCA_026229545.1. Taxonomy (NCBI): domain Eukaryota; kingdom Viridiplantae; phylum Streptophyta; class Magnoliopsida; order Sapindales; family Anacardiaceae; genus Pistacia; species Pistacia atlantica. The sequence continues at coordinate 23,687,277 of JAPEIT010000014.1, forward strand.
ATCTCTTCAACTTCCTATTCTCCTTTGGGACATTGATTTGCTAACAACTTAGGATTGAGAGCTAAAGGAACTTTTACAGGCTTACAATTAGACATATTGACTTTTCTCAATATATTCTCTTTGTATCATCAACATATAAAGTCAGAAAAATAAATTCATCTCCTAACCTTTTTATGTAAACATAGTGATCAAGGATTGTAGCATTGAAATCCAATCTGAAGAGCATACGTGTCAAACTTCTAATACCACATCTGCAGAGACTATTTTAGACCATATAAGGGTTTATTTAGTTTTCAAACACAATCTTCCTTACCTTTGGCTTCAAACCCCTCAGGTTGCTTCATAAATATTTCTTCCTCTAAATCTCCATGCAAAAAGGTTGTCTTTACATCTAGTTAATCAATTTCTAAATCATAGGCAACAACAATAGACCACACACATATGATAGAATTTAATTTAGCAATAGAAGAAAAAACCTCACCATAGTCAACCCCCTTTATCTATGAGTACCCTTTCACAACCAATTGTTCCCTATATTTCTCCACTTCTCCATTGACATTAAATTTCTTCTTCAATATCCATTTTCAACCAATTTCCTTTCTATCCTTAGGCAACTTTACCAGATCCCATGTTTTATTCCAACGCAGAGAATTCATTTCCTCCTTTAGTGTTTTCTCCCACTCAATTGCACCATCCCGATTTTTAGCCTTATTAATGGTACTAGGATCATCACTTACTGAATTTTTAGAACATGTTGCAAAAGTGTATCTCTCATGTGGCCTCTTAGTTCTGGTGGATCTCCCCAAAATTGGCTCAAGTGGGATATCATCTTTAGAATCTAAGTCTTGCACTGAATCCTCAAGATCTTCATCACATTGCTAAGTTTCAACTTTATCATTGTCAGAATCAAAATCTGACTCTGTTGCATTCTGAATAGGCTTTGACAACTCAAACTAAATTGTCTTTGGTTGACCAGGCTCATGAACTTCCTTCTCTTGACTTCTCTTGACTGAATTCTCTAAATACCACATTTTTGCTATATAGAACTGTCTTGGTTTCTAGATTCCACTAAATACCACATTTTTGCTATACAAAACTATCTTGGTTTCTAGATTCCACAACTTGTACCCTTTCACCATCCTTATACCCGATGAAGACACACTTTGTAGTTTTACTACCAAGCTTGCTTTTCTTTTCTTTTGGTACATGGACATATGCATCACATCTAAAAACCTCACATGAGACAAACTTGGTTTTCTTCTAAACAAAGCCTTAAAAGGTGTTTGATTTTGTAACACTAATGAAGGAGACTTATTCTTTAAATAACAGGCAGTCGCAACTACTTCAGCCAAAATCAACTGATAAACTAGCACCACTCAGCATACTCCTTGCCTTTTCCACAAGTGACCTATTCAGACATTCAACCATTCCATTCCGCTGTGGGATGTATGGAATTGTCTTCTGTCGTGCAATACCATTATTAACACAAAATCTATCAAAATTCTATAAGCAAAATTCTTTACCATTGTTTGTCCTTAAAACCTTGATTTTTCTCTCTATCAAGGGATTTTGACTTTCAATGTTTAGTAGACCTTTTTTCCAATCCGAGCTTGTTGGACCAATGGCTTGACACTATTTTGCCGATCCAATAGCGGTCCATTAACCATAATCGGGTTTTAAGTATTATTAGACTAGAGTGAAAGGCGAAACCTGGTTTGACCGGCTGGTCCAATCAGGGTTTCAAATCATTGGTTTCCTCCACCGTTGGTTTTGGATCTTCAATAACATGCCGCATATCTCTATCAACAAGAAAATCCTCCATCTTCAATTCCCATAACTCAAAATTCTATCCATTAAACTTCTCAACTTCCAATGCCCTTGACTAATTGACATCCCTCCAAAAAATGATGAATCTATCTTCAATCAAGGAACAAATCCCATCCACGAACCTGGCTATGATATGAAATGTTGAAACCAAAAGACAAACACGTCACAAGTAAAGTATAAAATAATAACATAACACAATGATTTACCCTGGTTCGTTCCAATCAAGGAACTACGTACAACATTCAAACAGAGAGTTTTATTAAGTATTAGAACTTGATGCAATTACAATGACAACTCACTCTCACTCTCTATTCTTTTTCACACTAGGTTTCTCACTATTACAAAATGCTTATAATAAAAAACCCTAACCTCATTTGGGCTTACTTGAATCTAACTCAACCCAAACCCAAATATTAATAAACTAATTCTAAGCCCAATTAGACATTGGGCTTAAGGCTCAGAGAACTATACACCATATCCAACAAATATATAATTGGGTCATGTGTTTGGTGAAACATAAGTCTAGATAACTATATATAAATTAAAAATTAATTTAAAACATTGAATATAATCTAATAATTATTTATAAACTATTAAACTATAATATTCTAAATTAAATATTAAATAGGTAAAAAAATTTATACATTAAATAATTAATTATATTATAAATAAATAAAATATATTACAATGCCTTCACTAGGTTTTCATGAAGAGTAAAATTCTGAAATAGGTTCTAAGCATTTTTAAATTTTTGTAAAGAAGTAGACATTTATCATCAAAACTTAGCACCTAGAACTCTTGAGCAGAAATGGGATATCTAAGAGAAAAAATATAACTCTTGCTAAGGTAGTAAATTCTATGCTTTATAGCTTAGGTGCCTCCTCCTAGCTTATAGGGTGAAGCACTTTTTACAACATGTCATGTGCATAATGTAGTACCTCATAAGACTCTGAATAAAGTTCCATATGAGGTGTGGAAGGGAAGAAATCCAAATCTTAATTATCTTAGAGTTTGGAGATTTTTGCTCAAGTTAAAGTGCATTCTACTCCAAAAGTTGGTCCACATGGGACTGATTGTGTTTTTATTGGGTATTCAACAACTATTAAAACATATAAATTTTGTTAATATTTATTCTTCCTAAAGTAATGAAAAGATATGCAAATTAAGAAAATCCCTTTATGGGTTGAAGTAGGCACCTAGACAGTGGCACGATAAATTCAGGAAAACTCTCTTAGAAGACGGCTATAGAATCAACCACGTGATATATGTGTTTATAGAAAGTTTCCAGGAGATCTGATGTGGTTATTATCTGCCTTTATATAGACAATATTCTGATTTTTGGGACAAATCTTGAAAGTGTTTGTAACACTAAAAGGTTTTTATCTTCAATATTTGACACAAAGGATTTACATGAAGCTGATATTATTTTAGGAGTAAAAATAATTAAGCAAGAAAGTGGTAGTAATTTGTCTTTCTCAAGCTACTTACATTCACAAAATCCTTGCGAAATGTAATAAGCTCACAATGAAACCAACAGCCACTCCATATGACTTAAGCAAAAAATTGATGATAAATAAAGGTGAATGTATAGCTCAATATGAATGCTCTCAAATAATCGGTAGCCTCATATATGCTATGAATTATACAAGGCTTGATATAGCCTTTGCAATTGGAAAATTGAGCAGATACACTAGTAACCCAGGAAAAGATCATTGGGATACTAAACAATTTAATTATACATTTAAGTCATATCCTCTTTACTCAACTTCATAACCAAAAGTTTGTAGCTTTCATTTGTTTATGTATTTTTTATTTTTCAAGCATTACTTTTTAATTTAATACAAATAAAGTTTGAAAAACACTCTTAACCAATTTGAGTATTTATTACAAAAAATTTATTGGGTGATTTTAATAAAAAAATAATAATAAAGTTATAGAGGCACCTAAAATTTTATAAAGTGATTGAAAGTTTGATAGATTAAAATTATCACAAAATTATTTTACCCCTTTAATCTAATGAGCAATACTACACTGACAGCATAATCTCAAAAATATTCTCTCACAACCCCAATGTGATAGCTCCTAGCACACCCCTAGGCAACCTTAGCAGGCAGAAAAATTCAAAAGAAGAATCAGCTATCACGTTAGGTTTGTGAGAGAAAGTGTTGACCTCTCATATGTGTTTTGATGTGCCAAAACTAACCAAAAAGTTGATTGATCACTAACCATAACATGCTAAGTTATGACTCAAGTCATAATCAAACCAAAACAGGTCTAATAGGTGGTTGAACAGTGCATAAGCAAATTTCTACTTAGGTATGACCATGCATGATCAAGGAATGATTGTTCCTTAAGAGAAAATTGTCATGCAATATCGCAAGACATCGTTCCTCTTGGTCATTAGTCACACTGCCAATTTGAAGTGGCACTCGCATGACCATGTTGCATGATCGTGCACTCAAGAACAAAAGTCAAGAAATTCAAATCCAGAACACTTTGCACCCTTGACTTCATCTCAAATGTCAAAGTCAAAACTCAAAGTTCAACATTGGAATGATTGCTCCTTGTGGTGGAATGACCGTTTGTATCTGAAGAAGTTTTGCACGAAATCGTTCCATGAGGTTGTTCACTCCTCTGGAATTTTAAGAAGATTTGCAAGAACATTTGGATGTGATCATTCCTCGTGGTAGAATGACTGTTGATTGATGAGTGAAGTACCGTTCCTATGAGGATTGGTAGTTAAGCACTGATTTTCCTAATTGTTCTCAAGTTGGAGTAATCGAAAAGTGTTTGGATTTATGGGAGAATTTAAAACTTAAATGAAAATAAAAACTACTAAGTATTTAAAAGGCTAATTAATGAAAGCAAGCTTAAAGCAAGGGTAATATCAAGTAAAACAAACGGTTAGGGTTTTGACTTCATTAGGATTATATGAATTATGCTACTTGTACACCCACAAGCATGGATTGTAAATCGAACTCCCTAATGTGTAAAACATACCTTCTCAAGCTATGAATTCCAACTTTTCCCTATTAAGCTTCCACACCCAACAATTTGAAGATTAATAGGTCCAAGTTCATTAAGCTAATGGAATCCTAGATTGATTTCATTGATTCTCAAACCTATCTCTAGCATTGAATACAACAATGGTGATTTCCATAAGAATCTCATACATGATTCATTTCTCAATCTCATCATGTTCAACAAATACTTTCAAGAAAAACAAGAGAAATCACAAAATCCATGCAATAGAATGTAGAAATAACACTAATTCATTGATTAAACATAGAAATCCCAAATTACGTCAAAACCCTAACCCAAAATGAGTTAGTTCGTACTGAAATTAACACAATTCGAAGTAAAAATAGTGAGCAATGTATTCAACATATTGAAACTAAGAAAAGAGAATAAAGATCTTCCCTATTGATGAATCCACAAAGTTCAACCTTAATCTTCTCTCCTCCTTTCCCAAAATGTTAAATTACTCTAAAAGTGACTAACCGCTCTCAAAATGTCCAAGTTTTTCTTATATAGTTGGTCCAAAAAACAAAAAACTTTCCTAAAATAAAAACTGTTCATTTTAATAAAAACTGAAAATCGCAGACTTCGCCTCGCTGAAGAATAAACTTCGCCGCGGCAACGAATTCTCGAGAGTTTATCGCCGCGGCGAACCTTCCTGAACAATTTTGAATTTACGAAATTGCCCTTTGCTTGCTTCCTTGCTCGAATCTTCAATCTTCAATCTTCTCCAATGGGAACAAGCTTCATAATGCTTTAAATCCGCTTTAGAATTTCCCTGAATTCTAAGATTCCCTCGCTTCTGGGTCTAGAAACTCGATTCCGCTCATTATTTGCTCAAAGTGCATGTTTTGGCCTGAAACATAAAACATATGAAATTAAGTTGCAATTCAGGCAAAAACAACATAAGAAGTATCCAAAATCCGGCCAGAAAGCCTTAATAAAATAGTATAATCCTCAGATTATCAAATACCCCCAAACTTAAGACATGCTCGTCCCCGAGCATCAGGTACAAAACATGACTAAAAGAAAAACAACTAACAAACAAAGACACAAAACAAAAAAATTGAAAATGAAATGAGAAAAATTAGACTCAGACTCAAACACAACGAACTGCCTAGAATTTATACAAGTCTCAAAAATTGTTGAAAAATTATAACTGGAGAATGGTCAACACTCCAAAAAGTTATAAGTTGAATTGACTATCTTTCTCTATTGGTCCCCTGAGTAGGTAATTCCCACTTCAGTCCACAATCCAACTTCTCGGATTATTTTATGCAGAAATGTGAAGTTTATCAAATGGTGGCAGACTCCATAAGCCTAAGTATTAAACTACTCTCCACTAATGAGGATTAGACATCACTAAGGATCAAAAGGTCTTTACAGGCTTGTAACGTTAGGCTCAGTTAGTGGGCTCCAACGAAAAGGAAAAGATAGACAAAACAAGAGAATTCGGTTTCCTTTAAGCAAACACTAAGAACTACATCAACTTCCACTTTCTTTCTCAACCACCGCTCAAGGTGTCAACCATTTTATAATCCTCAAACATGTGCACTTCTTATTTTTTATTCTGAAATGCAACTCTCAAATTCAATTTTTTTTTTCTTGCCTACCCTTCTCACGACCCCCAAACTATTCTTTTAGTTTTCACACAACTCTCCAAGCTCTTTGTGCTTGCATTAGGTTTAGAATTCTCTTAAGGGTTGTGAAATGTGTTTAGGGTGAAAGGTTAGGGCATTATTGGTTTCACAAGAAACATAGGACAGCGATGAAATATGATTTCATAAGGCTCAAATGGGTGACTAGGGATAAATTTTCATGGTTGGTTGGAAAGGCTCAAACATTTCGAAAAACTGCCTAAATCACTTCCTCTATAATGTCTATTCCTAGAATTTTGCCTCAAGCACTTCTCAACTAGGTTCTAGAGTCCACCAATATTGCCAAGACTTCACCTAACCACATAAAATGAATCTAAGCATGCCGAAATAATGAAAATGATGGTTGAACCACTCAACAAACCTCAAGCTAAATCAAGTCAACCAACCTAAACTTGAAGCAATGCTTAACATTTTTCAAAAATAAAATCCCAACAATTTATGCTCATCATAGACTTATGCAATTCATCATTGGCACAACAAAACAAAACATGAAAACAACTAAACACAAATCAAAATTTCAAAATTTCCTAGCCCCAAACTAAAGATGACATCGTCCGCAATGTCACATTATGCACAATTTAGGAATAGAAAAACAAAATTTACAAAGGTACGAGATAGTTCCCTAATTAATCCGTGAAGTCTGAGTTTCGTTCAACAACATGCACACCCATTCCTTTGCTTTCTCATCACCAAAATCTGTAAAACAAATAAAATTATGTGGTGTCCATCGTGTTAGAAAATTTCACTGACTAATATGAAAATATTACAACCTAATCTCGCCCTTAGTAGGAAGTTCAAACAAAAATTAACAATCTAAAATGAAAAGAAAATTAGTTTCAATGTTCAAAACAAAAGAAAATAACAATTGAAAATATAAACTACAAAAACAGGTGCTCAGGTCTCATTCTTCTTCCTCCTTCTCACCTTCCGTGTCTGTAATAGCCACTACTACTCAAAAGCTTATAATGAAATACATATAAAATACCATAAAGAAATTGGGCCCAAGTTTTTCTTTTATTAAACATATATACATACTCTTTACAAACCTATACATTTTTACACAAAATATATAACGTATACAAAAGTCATCAAAAACATCAGGGACAGTGTAACCACTCCTCCTCGCACGCCGACATCCATCTGACAGTGTCTTCACCTAGGTCCTGCAAAACATGGGAAAACAACGGGGTGAGCACTAAAATAATGCTCAGTAAGTAAATCCTCTACTCATGCTATCCCCGTAACTCTCTCTCTAATTCTTTCCTTACAACTCCTCATGCAATTTCTCTTTGGGTACTTCTCTCTTTTTCTCTTTCTCTTTCCCTTAGAACTCTTTTCTCATAACTCTTTCATAAATCACGACCCCATCTTACCGGGGGCACGGCCGGGACTCACTCCCACTCTACGTGACCTCTACTCATTCTAGCCGATCGGACTCGGTTATGCATGGATTCGGAACCCTTGGCCATGTGAGTATAAAATCTCTCTCTCTCGGGTACTCGGGTATAGCCCTCATCCGCATGCACTCTCACGGGCTACACCACTTCTCTATCTGATACTCATGCCGCGCTCTCAATGCGGCGTACATGCGGGAATACTCTACCCATTACTCACGGGTTCCCCATCGCACAACCTACTCTATTCTCTTTCTCTTAACTCTTAAAGAACTTATTCTCATATTCTCTACTATATCTCAAGCTACATCTTACTGCTTAAGTGCATAAACCATTGTGTAGAACTAGCTCATGCTAACTAATGCACTAATGAAATGCCAACTACAAGATTTCCTCAAAACCGTTATTCTGCACAGGTCACACTAAAAAGACCATAACTTTCATTATACACCTCTGATTGCTACGGTTCTGGTCTCGTTTCAAAGCTTAGAAACAGGGCTACAACTTCTCTGTTTTGATCTCAGCCCAGTTCAAACCGTAAGATACCCAAAACTTACTTAGAAAGTTACAGCAGTGACAGGGCAGATTTCACTTAGGCATTTCATCAAACAACTCATGTGCATATAAACACTCTACTAAACTTACTACTAAACTTCATTTTTCCAGCCATCCAAAATGGGGAAAAACTCTCTCAAATACTCATAATCCCTGTCAAGAAAAGCACTTCTAAAAAGGATTACACAACATCTCTCAAACTTCATCTCAAACTTCCATTTTTCATCACACATCAACAACACTTCTCATATATGGAATTTATCCAACAACTACAAAATAACTACTCATCTCAATTCAATTTTCTCATTAATCATACTACATACTGATCATGCATACATCTCTACACAAAAAGCTTGCTTAAAACTCAAGTTTGTTGGATTTACTTATCTTGTGCAAAGATGGCTTCTTTAGCACTTTTCCTTCCCTTTGTGGACTTGTCTCTTCTCTACAACTCAAAACAACCACAAGGGCAGCAACAACCAAATAAGATTTCACTACAAATACAAGAAAACTCACACCTAAAGCATGAATTCTTACCTTAGAAAGCTTTAGATGAAATCTCTACTCAAAACCCCTCTTAAAACCCTTAGAACTCTTGGAAAATTGGGTGGAGAAATTGAGAGGATATGGGCAAATAGAAGAGGCGGTGGAATGAAGATGTAAAGGGTTTCTCTACACTTAACCCTTTTTAGTTCATATTAAAAGCATCATTTCCCATTTTGCCCTTGCCCTTTCTTGGAAATTCCATCTATATCCTTTGATTCTTTACAACTACACCCCCATCCAAACACAATCTCTACTAAATTTCCTTTCATTTTACTCCCCACTTTTCCTACTAATTAAGGGTAGAATGGTCATTGTGTTCCAAAAGAAGAATTCTCTAGAAAACTCAAGAATCTTTGTTTTAGGCTCGTCGCTGCGGCGAAGCATTTTTCGTCGCCTCGGCGAAATAGGGCAGAACCTACCCGTAGTGCAACTCCTCCTCCTCGCCACGGCGAAGCTCCTTCTTCGCCCCGGCGAAGATTGGATTTTCAACTTCACCAAAACTTAACCAATTTCAAGGCAACAATTCAACCAACTCAACATACAAACTCAATTTAAGTTAAAACAATAAACTTTTAACTAATACAACAAATCTTAAATACGTACCTCAAGTGGGATATTACAATTCTCCCCCCCTTAAAAGAATTTCGTCCCCGAAATTCACACGAATAACTCCGGGTACCTATTTTGCATGTCTTGTTCTGTCTCCCATGTGGCTTCCTCTACTTTGTGATTCCTCCAAAGAACCTTCACTAACGGAATACTCTTGTTCGGAGCTCTTTAATCTTCCGATCTAAAATCTGTATAGGGCGCTCCTCATACACAAGATTCTCTACGAGGTCGACATCTTCTATACTCAAGATGTGGGAGGGATCACTTACATACTTCTGCAGCATTGAGACATGGAAGACATCATGCACCTTGTCCATACGAGGTGGTAGTGCTAACTTGTAGGCAACTTTCCCAATTCGTTGCAATACTTCAAATGGACCAATGTACCTTGGTGCTAACTTCCCTTTGTTCCCGAAGCGCATTACTCGCTTATAAGGGGAAACTTTCAAAAATACCTTATCACCCACTTGGAACTCCACTTCTTTTCTCTTTAAGTCGGCATAACTCTTCTGTCTATCTTGGGCTTGCTTCATTCTGTTTCGGATTAGTCTTACATCCTCTATCATTTTCTGCGTCATTTTTGGCCCAAGAGCTGTACTCAACTCACTCTTTTCACCAATCTCATCCCAATGTAGTGGAGATCTACATCGTCTACCATACAAAGCCTCGTAAGGCGCCATCTTTATTGTAGAGTGATAACTATTGTTTTAGGCAAACTCCACTAAAGGTAACATTTCGTGCCATGTCATTCTATAATCCATACAGCAAGCTCTCAATATGTCCTCAAGCACCTGATTCGTTCTCTCTGTTTGACCATCTGTCTGAGGATGATAGGCTGTAATGAATGCCAAACGGGTACCCAAATTTCTCTGCAAACTAGTCCAAAAAGCTGAAACAAATCTCGAATCTCTGTCTGACACTATTGTCTTGGGCACACCGTGTAATCTGACTACCTCTTTCACGTAGATCTAAGCCAACTGATCTGAGGTGGTACTTTCCTTTACTGGAAGGAAATGGGCGGCCTTCGTTAACCTGTCCACAATCACCCAAATGGCATTATAACCTTTCTGAACTCTAGGGAGACCTGTGATAAAATCCATCGAAATACTTTCCCATTTCCACTCTGGAATACTAAGTGGATGAAGCAACCCTGATGGCCTTTGGTGTTCTGCTTTAACCTGTTGACAAGTCAAACATTTGGCTACAAACCCTGCAATGTCTTTCTTCATACCTGGCCACCAGTAACCCTTTTTCACATCTTGATACATCTTGGTTGCTCTAGGATGAGCAGTGTATGGTGTGTCATGAGCCTCCGTAAGTATTCTCTTCTTCAACTCATTATTTTGAGGAATACACAACCGATTCCGGAAATAGAGAACACCATCCTGCAAGTGGAACTCCGTTACCTTGCCCTCATGTACTTGTTGAACTATTCTCTGACACCACTCATCGGCCACTTGCTTATCTTTGACTTCCTCCAGTAAAGTGGACTGAACCTCCAATCTGGCAATCCTTCCCGGTATCACTTCAATCTGTTCCTTACACAACTCTTCTATCAATTCTTTCTGTTTAGTAAGCCGGGACAAATAAGCTTTCCTGCTCAAGGCATCGGCTACTACGTTGGCTTTCCCTGGTTGATACTTAATCTCACACTCATAATCCTTGACCAGCTCTAACCACCTTCTCTGTCTCATATTCAACTCCTTTTGAGTAAAGAAGTACTTTAAACTCTTGTGATCGGTGTAGATATTACTCTTGGCACCATAAAGATAATGCCTCCAAATCTTTAAAGCGAAGACCACGGCTGCCAACTCTAGGTCATGCGTAGGGTATCTCGTCTCATACTCTTTTAATTGTCGTGAGGCATATGTTATTACCCTACCTAACTGCATCAACACAGCACCAAGTCCTTGCAAAGAGGCATCCGTATAAATGTCATAATCTACACCTTCCTAAGGCAATACTAACACTGGAGTTGTTGTTAACCTCTTCTTTACCTCTTGAAAACAGTCCTCACAAGCTTCTGTCCATATAAAAGGAGTCTTCTGTTTGGTAAGAGCTGTCAATGGTTTAGCCAACTAGGCGAACCCTTCAACAAATCGTCTGTAGTAACAGCCTGCCAGGCCTAAGAAACTTCGGACCTCTTTTACTGTCTTCGGCCTCTGCCATTCAAGGATTGCTTTTATCTTACTCGGATCTACTGAAATCCCATCCTTCAACACAGTATGGCCCAGAAATACCACTTGATCGAGCCAAAACTCACACTTCAAAAATTTGGCATACAACTGCCTTTCTCTCAACCGTTGCAACACTATTCTCAGATGTTCCTCATGCTCTTCTCTCGACTTAGAATAAACCATGATATCATCTATAAAAACCACTATAAATTGATCCAAACAATCATGAAATACCCGGTTCATCAAGTCCATAAAGACGGCTGGGGCATTAGTCAAACCAAACGGCATCACTACAAACTCATAGTGCCCATACCTTGTACGCTGATCTTAGCTACATCCTGCTCAACCACTCTTACTTGATGGTACCCTGACCTCAAGTCAATCTTGGAGAACACTGCTGCTCCCTTCAATTGATCAAATAAATCATCTATTCGAGGTAGCGGGTACTTATTCTTCACTGTCACCTTATTCAATTCTCTATAATCAATACACATCCGTAGTGATCCGTCTTTCTTCTTCACAAACAAAATTGGGGCTCCCCAAGGAGAATGACTCGGTCGGATAAAACCTTTGTCTAATAACTCTTGGAGTTGCTTCTTTAATTCTTGAAGCTCTGCAGGGGCCATTCGATAAGGGGCTTTAGATATAGGTGCTGTTCCTGGTGCAAGTTCGATACTAAACTCAACCTCTCTTTCCGGCGGCAAACCCGGTAAGTCTTCCGGAAACACATCCCGAAATTCTTGAACTATCGGCACCCTCTGAATTTCTGACTGTGGAACATCACCACTCTGTACTACATCAGCAATGTATCCAGAACACCCCTTTCTCAACATCTTTCTCGCCTTTACACTACTGATCAACATACTCAATCGATGGCCCTCTCCAAAACTAAACTTATCTCCATTATCGAGATTAAATCTCGCTTTCTTTTTCCGACAATCAATTTCTACTCCGTTCCTCCCTAGGAAATCCATACCCAAAATTACATCAAAATTGGGCATATCGAAGACTATTAAGTCAACTACCAACTCTCGACCATGGATCACTACAGACTCTCCTATCAACATCTCTTGAGTCAACACACTAACTCCATCAGGCAACTCTATCTTAATGGGCTGACTCACTTTAACAGGTTTCAAGTTTAATCTCTCTATCATTCCATGAGAAATAAAAGAATGCGTGGCTCCAGAGTCAATCAAAACATATAAAGAAACGGCATGAAATAATAACTGACCAGTTACAACTGATGGAGTGGCCTCGGCTTCACCCTGTGCCACTATAAAAACCCTGGCATTCGTACCTCTAGGGATGTGGGTCGTCGGTGGAAGGGGAGCTTTACAATCTCTCCACATATGCCTTGGCTGTCGGCACTTGTAACACACATTCTGATCTATCAAACGCTCTCCTGGATGGTTCCTCCCACACTTAGCACAAGGGGGAAACCCTTCTGTCCTGGGCCGCTTAAACTGCCGATCTCTCCTATTCTTCCTTGGTTGAAACTTCTTTTTGGCCCTTACTTCTCTGTTCTTTGTGACATCTACTCTCTCCCTCTGTAATGTGGTGGATGGCTCACTAGGTACTATCAAAGCCAACCCTTCTGCAATATACTTGTTCACATAGATCTCTGCCCTTAAAGCCCGTGCTAGAGCTTCACTGTAGGTATGAGGGGGCTCAACTCCTGTCATTACATCTCTAGCAATATCTGATCTCAACCCTTGCACAAACTTGTCTCTCCTTAACTCCGGTGTAAACACTATTCCGGGTGCAAAGCGAGCAAGGGAGTTGAATCTTACTGAATACTCTTTCACCGTACTAGTCCCTTGCTTCAAGTGAATAAACTCTTGGACTTTCTCATGTACTCGATCTTCTGTTGGTACTCGGCCTCAAACAACCTTCTGAATTCCTCCCAAGTCATCGAGGCTATATCATGGGTCTCCTCCATTAATTCCCACCATATCCGGGCATCTCCCTTAAACAAAAAACTAGCATATCTGATCCTCTCTCTATCATTCAGGGGAAACAATGCCGCCGTCCGCTCTACGGACTTAAACCACTCCTCTGCCTCTAGCGGGTCCCTTGTACCCTTAAATGCTAGGCGGCTGATGCTGATTTACAAGCCCCTGAATCGGATCACCTCGAGTCTGTACTGGCTGAGGTACCGGCCCTTCTCCCTCTTGTCTTGGAGGCGGTATTCTAATGGGAGTCTCAATTCTCTCCTGAACAACTCTCCCTTGACTCTCTACTAAAACCTGCTGTACTATAGCTCGAATCCTCGTCTCATCAAGGGTAGGGGGAGTCAATTCTGGTGGGTTGGAGGATTCTCCCTCATGCATCACACTCTTACCCTTCCTCCTGTTACTACGCCTCATCTACAAAACAACCATACTTGATCAATTCAAAAGAACACTTAAAGTAAGGAAAGAATGAACTCACACAGTCGGCTATCGGACGTCGTAGCGAGAAGAATGGCACACTGTCAAATCCCAAAATCTCGGCTCTGATACCAAAAATGTAATAGCCACTACTACTCAAAAGCTTATAATGAAATACATATAAAATACCATAAAGAAATTGGGCCCAAGTTTTTCTTTTATTAAACATATATACATACTCTTTACAAACCTATACATTTTTACACAAAATATATAACGTATACAAAAGTCATCAAAAACATCAGGGACAGTGTAACCACTCCTCCTCGCACGCCGACATCCATTTGACAGTGTCTTCACCTAGGTCCTGCAAAACATGGGAAAACAACGGGGTGAGCACTAAAATAATGCTCAGTAAGTAAATCCTCTACTCATGCTATCCCCGTAACTCTCTCTCTAATTCTTTCCTTACAACTCCTCATGCAATTTCTCTTTGGGTACTTCTCTCTTTTTCTCTTTCTCTTTCCCTTAGAACTCTTTTCTCATAACTCTTTCATAAATCACGACCCCATCTTACCGGGGCACGGCCGGGACTCACTCCCACTCTACGTGACCTCTACTCATTCTAGCCGATCGGACTCGGTTATGCATGGATTCGGAACCCTTGGCCATGTGAGTATAAAATCTCTCTCTCGGGTACTCGGGTATAGCCCTCATCCGCATGCACTCTCACGGGCTACACCACTTCTCTATCTGATACTCATGCCGCGCTCTCAATGCGGCGTACATGCGGGAATACTCTACCCATTACTCACGGGTTCCCCATCGCACAACCTACTCTATTCTCTTTCTCTTAACTCTTAAAGAACTTATTCTCATATTCTCTACTATATCTCAAGCTACATCTTACTGCTTAAGTGCATAAACCATTGTGTAGAACTAGCTCATGCTAACTAATGCACTAATGAAATGCCAACTACAAGATTTCCTCAAAACCGTTATTCTGCACAGGTCACACTAAAAAGACCATAACTTTCATTATACACCTCTGATTGCTACGGTTCTGGTCTCGTTTCAAAGCTTAGAAACAGGGCTACAACTTCTCTGTTTTGATCTCAGCCCAGTTCAAACCGTAAGATACCCAAAAATTACTTAGAAAGTTACGGCAGTGACAGGGCAGATTTCACTTAGGCATTTCATCAAACAACTCATGTGCATATAAACACTCTACTAAAATTACTACTAAACTTCATTTTTCCAGCCATCCAAAATGGGGAAAAACTCTCTCAAATACTCATAATCCCTGTCAAGAAAAGCACTTCCAAAAAGGATTACACAACATCTCTCAAACTTCATCTCAAACTTCCATTTTTCATCACACATCAACAACACTTCTCATATATGGAATTTATCCAACAACTACAAAATAACTACTCATCTCAATTCAATTTTCTCATTAATCATACTACATACTGATCATGCATACATCTCTACACAAAAAGCTTGTTTAAAACTCAAGTTTGTTGGATTTACTTACCTTGTGCAAAGATGGCTTCTTTAGCACTTTTCCTTCCCTTTGTGGACTTGTCTCTTCTCTACAACTCAAAACAACCACAAGGGCAGCAACAACCAAATAAGATTTCACTACAAATACAAGAAAACTCACACCTAAAGCATGAATTCTTACCTTAGAAAGCTTTAGATGAAATCTCTACTCAAAACCCCTCTTAAAACCCTTAGAACTCTTGGAAAATTGGGTGGAGAAATTGAGAGGATATGGGCAAATAGAAGAGGCGGTGGAATGAAGATGTAAAGGGTTTCTCTACACTTAACCCTTTTTAGTTCATATTAAAAGCATCATTTCCCATTTTGCCCTTGCCCTTTCTTGGAAATTCCATCTATATCCTTTGATTCTTTACAACTACACCCCCATCCAAACACAATCTCTACTAAATTTCCTTTCATTTTACTCCCCACTTTTCCTACTAATTAGGGGTAGAATGGTCATTGTGTTCCAAAAGAAGAATTCTAGAAAACTCAAGAATCTTTGTTTTAGGCTCGTCGCCGCGGCGAAGCATTTTTCGTCACCTCGGCGAAATAGGGCAGAACCTACCCGTAGTGCAACTCCTCCTCCTCGCCGCGGCGAAGCTCCTTCTTCGCCCCGGCGAAGATTGGATTTTCAACTTCACCAAAACTTAACCAATTTCAAGGCAACAATTCAACCAACTCAACATACAAACTCAATTTAAGTTAAAACAATAAACTTTTAACTAATACAACAAATCTTAAATACGTACCTCAAGTGGGATATTACAGTGTCATCTTCTTCTTCTTTGGAAACATCCCATTCCTCGGAATCCTAGTCTGCCCATTGGAAGTTTGAAACATCAACGCTTAGACTGGTGTAATAGCTGTGTTGCATATCATATAGCATTCAGGTTTGCTCTGCCATCCAATTTTGACGTCGTTCCATCCGTTTCATCTTACCCAAAATCTATTGTAACAGCTCCTTTGTTGTGGATATTGAATTGGGTGTTGTGGTAGCTTCTGTGGTTCTTTGTCTTTTCATTCCGGATCTGGGTCCTTCGCTAGGCGAACGCTGAAGATGCTTGTTAAAGTAGTTTGTGTTGAGGATTGGGGCGGGCTGGATAAGTTGTTCATCATCTGCCTTCTCGACTCCCACTCGAGTGCATAGCTCAGTGATGAAATGTGGGAAGGCAAAGCTCCCTCGCCATGGTTTGGCTGCATGTTGTATCCTCGTCATGATAATATTCCCCACATCCATTTTCTTTCCAGTGGCAATGGAATAAAGAACCAATGCCTTCTCAAAAGTCACTATACTATAATGCGTCTCCGGAACCATCCTTGCACACAAAAAGTACTGCCACAATCTAGCCATAGGAATCAAATTCGTTCCCTTAATGCTCCTTCTTCCCTTCTTCGAAATCTCCCAAGGGGTATCTGGCTTTGCTATGACCTTAAGAATATTGTCCTCCTTAAACTGTCTCTTCCTAAATTCTTGATACTCATCACGATCAATTTGAGGCAGTTTGTAAAAATCATTGATAACCTTCGCATCGATTGGCACATCAATACCCCTCACAAATACATGCACGGGATTACACTCAGGGAAGTTAGCATAAAACTCCCTAACTATCGGTTCTATGGCTAAATGCTTGGGTTCACTCATGAAGTTGTCCCGCTTTCTCCCTCGACTTCACTCTTTTACATGGACAGTGGTCAATCCACGCTCGACAATAAACCCCTTATCTTTTCTTTTGATTGCACCTTCATAACATTGCCGAGCCTTTTCACTAACAAACCTATTGTCTATTTGTTTCCCTTTTCCTTTACCCTTGGAAGCTATTTTGATCAGCATGTTTGGTTTCACTGTGAATACTCAAATGTACCCCCAAACTAAAAATTCACCCAGACAATTCAACGTTAATTGCCCTTACTACTGACCACAAGCACTCCTGAATAAACACCACAATTTCAAAATTTTCCACCTACACCCCCAAATTAACTATTCTTCCAAACTCAAACAAAACACTCCCCAATTGAAAACCCAACTTTAACACAATAGAAAGCAAAATCAACACTCCTTTAATCAATATCAAACCACAAACGTCACCAAAAATCCATAACTCAATTCATTCAATCAATATCTCAAAATTTAAGCACTACAATCGAAATTGATCAATTTAAAGGTTGGAGAACTCGAAATCTTACCAATCCCAAGATGAATGCACCACCAATCTCACCAATTTCTGCCCAGATTGCAAGATCCCCAATTTTTAATAACCAAGGGTTTCCAAAATTTTCTTCAAATTTTTGTGAAAATCTTTGCTAAAACGAGTTGATTTAGTGTTTGTGAGGGTTAAGGAGTGAGGTATAGGGATCGAAATTCATTGGAGAAACTTTGGATTGAAGGTGGAAGTGTTTGGCTCTTGGGTGTAGTTTGAAACCTTTCGCGAAAATGAAGAGTCGCGTTGGGTTTTTATATAAAATAGTTTTTGGAAGTTCTTCATTCATTTGCAAATTCAGTCGATGCCCCAGTGAAGAAAAATTCTCGTCGCAGCGAAAAATTCCAGAGAAAACATCGCCGTGGTGAAAAACAACTTCACCACGTGGAAATTTCCTTAGCATAATTCCACAATACCTTCTATGCCGCGGCGAAAAATTCCAGAGAAAACAACGCCACGGTGAAGTTTGGGACTTTTCAAATTCCAATTTGTGCAAATTGTACGTCGCCGTAGCGAAGAATAAACTTCACCGCGGCGAAAACTATAAATTTTCCACCTCTCGCCCTAATTCGATCATTCACCTGAAACACCCAAAAATACACAAAATTAAAATTATTCTAAATCATACAACAACCAAAAAAATTCAAAACAATAGACAAACAAACAAATGAAAACACTTGGGTTGCCTCCCAAGAAGCGCTTGTTTATAGTCGAAAGCTCGACTTCCTCAATTCATCATGTCGAGATGTCAAGTTGGACAGGAAGTGACTTGCAACTCATCACCCCATCAATGTATGGCTTGAATCTCTATCCATTGACCTTAAATGTGCCCTTTTCTTCATGTGAAACCTCCACCGCTCCATATCGGTAAACTTTTGTGACTATGAAGGGTCCGGACCATATAGACTTAAGTTTTCTAGGGAAGAGCCTAAGTCTAGAATTACACAACAAAACTTTCTGACCCACTTCAAAGTTCTTCATCCTGATATGCTTGTCATGCCACTGCTTTGTCTTTTCCTTGTATATCCGTGCATTCTCATACCCTTCAAGATGGAACTCGTCAAGTTCATTCAATTTCAGAATCCTGCCCTCCCCAGCAGCTCATAAATCCATGTTTAGCTACTTGAAGGCCCAATATGCCTTATGCTCAAGTTCCACCGGCAAGTGACAAGCCTTCCCATATACTAACCTAAATGGAGACATACCAATTGGAGTCTTGAATGCAATGTGGTATGCCCATAATGGATCATCTAATTTCCATAATCAATCCTTCCAGGACGCATTAACCGTCTTCTCTAGAATTCTTTTCAACTTTCTGTTTGACAGTTCCACTTGCCTGTTGGTCTGAGGATGGTATGGTGTGACCACTCTATGTTTCACTCCATATTTTCCTAACAAGGCATCTAATTGTCTATTGCAAAAAGGAGACCCCCCATCACTGATGATTGCTCATGGTACCCCAAATCTTGAGAAAATATTCTTTCTCACAAAGTTAACCCCTACCCTGGCATCATTGGATGGCAATGCAACTGCTTCCACCCATTTAGAAACATAATCCACCACTACCAAAATGTACATATTTCCAAAAGACTTTGGGAAAGGACACATGAAGTCAATTCCCCACACATTGAATAGCTCAACAACTAGGATGTTATTCAACGACATCTCATCTCTCCTTGAAATATTTCCATTCTGTTGACATTGGTCGCATTCCTGAACTACCCAGAAGGCATCCTTGAATAGGGTTGGCCAATAAAATCCAGATTGCAGGACCTTAGCTGCTGTCCTAGTTTGGTGTGCTGTCACAAGCAACCAGAATTAAAATCTAAGAATACACGTAGTAGTGCGAGTAAGGATCATTCCCACGGAAAGTGTCTAGAATAGTTTTATGCTACGTGAACAAGGATGGGGGGGATTTGAGTATAACGAAAACAATTTCAGGAAAAAAATAACTAAGGGACAATTCAAATCAAATTATCGAAATCAATCAAAAAAACAACCTTGGTCTAAGTCAACATCCACCATTGGAATTTTACAACTGATCATTGATGCAAGTGTATATCAATTCATACTTTGAATATTCATCGTTGGAACTATTTTCCTATCTCTCCTTAATTGCAGTTAATTAGGAAACAAGCGATCTAATTAATCTTACTACTAAACTGTAACAACTCCTCTTTAGTACTATTCTTATAATACGTACTATGTAAAATACAGATATGTATATAATATGAAAGATAGTGGGCTCAAATTTTCTTTACTCATAAAAATATACTTCTTTACAAATACAAAATACCATGTATTAAAAACTTTCTAATTAATACAAAATATCATAGCTGGTGGACAGTGGTGCCAATACTCTTCGCTCCTCGACGTTCATCCGACCGCTGCTCCTATTTCCTGCAAAACAGAGAAGAACAACGGGGTGAGCACAACAATGCTCAGTAAATAAATCCTCTACTACTATCCCCGCAACTCACTCTTTGGTTCTTTCCTTACTTGACTGTTCTGCTATTTCTATTTCTCACCATTTTTCTCTTTCTTTCTAATACTGTTCTTCTCCTTTAACTCTGTTCTGCTCTTATTTCTCTCTTTCTCTTTGTTCTCTTTCTCTTATTCTTACTTACCATGAAGAACAATCATGGTTCTCTCTCATTCTCATCATACTTAACATGAATGAAAGTCATGGTTCTCTTTCTCGTTCCCGATATACTCTCACTAACCATGGAAAGAACTCATGGTACATGCATATATGAGATGTACATGCAACTAATGTAGAAGAACTGCATGTTTCTTTCTTTTACTCTTTATTCTTACTAACTCAAACTTTCGCATTCTTTCTCATACTCTCTCTCTCTTTCTATTTCATTCCTTCTCAAGCTTTCTCATTCTTTAATTCTGTCTATTATCTCATTCTCATTTCTATTTCTCTTTCTCATAACTCTTTTTCTGATAACTCTCTTTAGTAATCACGGCCTCATCTTGTCGGAGGCACGGCCGGGACTCGCTCCCGCTCTACATGACTTCTACTCATTCTAGCCGATCGAACTTGGTTATGCATGGATTCGGAACCCTTGGCCACGTGAGTGTATAATCTCTCTCTCGGGTACTCGGGTATAGCCCTCATCCGCATGCACTCTCACGGGCTACACCACTTCTCTATCTGATACTCATGCCGCTCTCTCAATGCGGCGCACATGCGGGAATACTCTACCCATTACTCACGGGTTCCCCATCGCATAACCTACTCTCTATGCTCGTATCTCTCTATTATTCTTTCTCATGTTTACTCATCTCTTTCTCAACTAGTAATCATAATATAGCTTAACTCTTAGCTTTTCTCATCTCTATTCTTTCTCATTCTTACTCATTGGAATGTCACGACCTCATATGACCGGAGGCACGGCTGGGCGCTACCACTCTACGTGACTTCCGCTCATTTCACTACCGATCGGATTCAGTTATGCATGGATTCGGAACCTTTGGCCATGTGAGTGTACAATCTCTCTCTCTCTGAATGTCACGACCCCATCTGACCGGAGGCATGGCTGGAACCTCATGTTCCACTCTGCGTGATGGTCACGGCCTCATCTAACCGGAGGCACGGCTGGAACCTCGTGTTCCACTCTACGTGACTCTACTTGTCACTCACAGGTTCCCCATCGCACAACTTACTCTATTCTCCTCTTTAACTCTTGTGCACAAGATCTCTATTCTTTCTCTAGCCACTCATCATAATGTAGCTTAACTCTTAGAGTAATTATCTACTCTTTCTTAACTTTTCTCTTTGCTATCAGAGTATTCTCATTCTCTTTACTCTTAAGAGTTGCTATTCTCAACATTCTCTACTCTTTCTTACTCAAGCTATTACTTATAGTATAGCTTATCTTCAAAATTCTTTACTCTTAAGCTAGTACTCACAAGGTAGCTCATACTCAACATTCTATATTCTTTCTCAAACTACTTCTTAATGCACAAATTATGCATATGGATGGCTCATACTTATTAATACACATTTTGAAATGCCAAATGCAAGATTTCCTTAAAACAGTCATTCTGCACAGGTCACACTAAAACAGCCATAACTTATGATATACACCTCGAATTACTACGGTTCTAGTCTCGTTTCAAAGCTTAGAAACAGGGCTACATCTTCTCTGTTTTGGTCTCAGACCAGTTCGAACCGCAAGATACTCAAAAATTACTTAGAAGGTTACGGCAGTGACAGGGCAGATTTCACTTAGGCATTTCATCGAGCAACTTATGTGCATACAAAAACTCTTCTCTAACTACAACTCTCCTTCTCTTTTTAACCATCCAGAATTGGAAGTAAATTCCCCTCCATGGGCATAAACCCTACCATAGAAAAACACTCCCAAAATACATACTCAATCTCCTCCAATTTCATCTCAAACTATTACTCATAAACACTTTCCATAAAGGAAAATACCCAACAAACATAATATAAATACTCTTCTCAACTCAATTTCTCCACAAATAAACATACATCTCTACTCAATTTCTCAATAAGCATCATATATACATGCATAAATAAATCTCTACTTAAGAATTTCTTAAACTTTAGCTTGAGTTGGATTTACTTACCTCATACTTGAGTAGTCTCCACTAAAGCTCTCTACTCTTGTTGGATCATAACTTTCCCTTATTTCCTAAGCATAAACTTAGTAAGAACTTAACCCTTACATGAATAAAATTCATCTCTAAAGTAGGGATTCTTACCTCTTCTTGCTTAGGATCACTTCTTTGTCAAATTCCAACTCAAAACTCTCACAAATCCCTTAGAAAATTGGAGAGAAATTGAGAGAAAATGGGAGATGAAGAGGCGGTGGAAATGGGTAGAATGAATGGGTTTTGAGAACTCAACCCTTATTAACTCATATAATATCCACTCTTTCCCATTTTGCCCTTACTCTTTCTTGAAAATTCCACCTTTATCCTTTAATTCTTTACAAACTCACCCCCATTTAACATTATTCTCCATGAAATTTTCTTACATTTTACTCCCCACTTTTACTACTAATTAGGGGTAGAATGGTCATTGTGTCCCAAAAGAAGAATTCTCTAGAAACCTCAAGGAACTTTTCTGTCGTAACGTCGCCGCGGCGAAGAACTTCCTGTCGCCCCGGCGAAACATTCCAGAACCGACACCACCAACAAAAATCAACGTCGCCGCGGCGAAGCTTCTTCGCCCTGCCAAGACTGAAATTCCAAAATTTGCTAAGTCTTGATCAATTCCAGGGTACACACTCAACCAAACCCCAAAACATAAACTCAACCAAAGAACATGAACAATATATAAACTCATTTAGGGGCAGTTCAGTACTTCTTTAGGCCATACCGTAAACAGTGGCTACGTATTTCAAGTGGGGTGTTACATAAACAACCCAAGACAAGAGCTAAAGGTTTAATCTAATGGCAGCCTTAAGAAATAGAGAGATCAATGAAGCTGAACAACACAAACATAAGTAGTTGTATTTAATGTAATTGAATGTTCTTCTTAAGATTTAATAATTAACGCTGCAAATTCTTAACTCTTAGTTACTCACAAATTAGAGGGATCAAACAATTACGGATTTGACATCTAATTTAGTGATAGATTGCAACAAATAATAAACTAGTAGGCCTCCTAGTAATTAAATGAGACAATCATGAAAATAGGCATAGAAGAACATCCAATACTCAAAGCATATATTGAACACTAAAAACAGATTAGATCTCATAGTTTTTATTGATTCTGAGGCTTCCATTTCCTTCGACCAAGTTATGAAAATTTAGCCCCTCATGGCCATCATGAAAACTCAAAAGGAGAAGAAGAAGAAGAAGAGAAAGCAAAGGCGTGTGTAGTCTCTTCCAATCTGATCTCTCTCCCCCTCTTAAAAATATCCAATTCAAGTCTTTGAATTCTACTCAATCTCCCAAAAATATTCTAAGCTTTATCCTAAAATAACATTTATCCAAATCTGATTAATTAAAAATAAAATAAATTCCTAATATAACTAGGAAAGTGTTGTTTCCAGCTATAACTTTTGTGCACCAGATCTTCAAAACTTCCAATAATAAACTGCATATTTGAATTACATGATAAGGCAGAATGTTCCAGAACGTTAGCAATGCAGGTGCATCAAATTGAAGCCCAATTCCAACCTTGATGCAGCAAGCATCTCTCCAAACTCAAACATGAAAGTTGTAGATATATTGCTTAGGGTTCCACAACATTTTGAATCATCTCAATCAAAGCTCGGATGAGAGAGTTATGCCCATATTACTAAACAATGTTGAAACTGTCCGAAATCACCTAATTAGTTTCGTTTTGCATTTAACGCCACCATTTGCATCCTAAATCAAAATAAAATAATAATGAGTACATTAAGGCACCAAATAAGTATAAAAGACTAGACATTAAGGGGGAAAAATATGACATTTTGCATTCTCATCATAGTTCCTCCAAAATGACCACCCACTTCCCTCTCATGGCAATGTCGTAGAATACTCTCCATCTCCTCTTCCAGTACACACCTACGTATCATCTGATCAGCACAATGTCTATACAAAAATGGTTTTTCCCAAAAAGAATACTTCAAGTCAGAGAAAAACTTCCTCTTTTGCTGGAAGGCCATGCCATTTAGGAGCACTCTCAATGACAAGTAGTTTGCAATATCTGCATACCAAGGCGCTTCTTCAATTCTCATCAATTTCTCATCCGAGAAGGTTTCCTTGATTTGGGTTTCTTTTTCACTTCCCTGGGTTGGTCGTTCAATCCTTGACAAATGATCTGCCACCATATTTTCTGACCCCTTTTTATCTCGGATCTCCAACTCAAACTCTTGTAGTAATAGGATGAATCTTATCAGCCAAGGTTTTGCTTCTTCTTTGCCAATAGATGCTTGAGTGCTGAATGATCCATGTAAACTATCACCTTAGCACCTAGCAAATAAGAACAAAATTTGTCAAATGCAAAAACCATGGCTAACAACTCTTTTTCAGTAGTGGTGTAATTCAACTTTGCATCAGTGAGTGTCTTGCTAGCATACTGAATTACATGCACAACTTTGTTCTTTCTTTGTCCTAAAACTACTCCTAGTGCAAAATCACTAGCATCACACATCAATTCAAACAGTAGTCCCCAATCGGGAACTACAATAATAGGTGCAGACGCTAACAATTTCTTAAGAGTTTGAAAAGCATGCATGCATTCATCATTAAAATCAAAAGGAACATCTTTAGTCAATAAATTGCAAACGGGTTTAGAGATTTTAGAAAAATCCTTAATAAACCATCTATAGAACCCCGCATGCCCCAAGAAACTCCAGACTACCTTAACATTTGTAGGTGGTGGCAGCTTCTCAATCACTTCTGTTTTTGCCCGATCCACTTTGATGCCGTCCTTTGAAATTCTGTGACCGAGTACTATTCCTTCCTGTACCATGAAGTGGCATTTCTCCTAGTTGAGCACCAAGTTCGTCTCCTGATATCGCTGCAAAACAAATGAAAGATTAGATAAACAATTGTCAAAAGAAGAACCAAAAATAGAGAAGTCATCCATGAAAACTTCTATAAACTGCTCCACCATGTCACCAAAGATCGACATCATGCATCACTGAAATGTGGCTGGTGCATTGCATAACCCGAAAGGCATCTTTCTGTAAGCAAAGGTACCATAGGGACAAGTGAATGTCATTTTCTCTTGATCTTCAGGAGCAATGGCAATCTGATTATAACTTGAAAAACCATCCAAGAACAATAGTAAGCATGCCCTGCCAATCTCTCTAACATTTGATCGATGAAAGAAAGTGGGAAATGATCCTTCCTTGTCACTTCATTCAATTTTCGGTAGTCAATGCACACTCTCCAACCCATGACTGTCCTAGTTGTTATCAATTCATTGCTTTCATTCTTTACCACTGTGATACCTCCTTTCTTTGGAACCACTTGCACCGGGCTCACCCATGGACTATCTAAAATAGGATAAATTATGCCCGGATCTAAAAGTTTCACCACTTCCTTCATCGAAGGATTCAATCTTCGTTGTGGTTGTACCCTAGGCTTGACATCATCTTCCATGAGTATCTTATGCATACAAAAAGATGGAGATATGCCTCTAATGTCCGATATAGTCCATCCAATTACTGATCTATCCTCCTTTAACACTTGAATCAACTGCTTTTTCTTCCAAATTACTCAACCTTGAATTGATAATCATTGGGAAGGTTTCTGCTTCACCAAGATACACATATTTGAGGTGAGAAGGTAAAGGCTTCAATTCAAGTTTTAGAGGTTCCTCAGTTCTTGCCTTTTCCTTCTCTTTCTCAATATCAAACTTTTCAAATTTTGGATCTTGGCATTTATCGGCTGAAGTGCTTCCAAAAATCTAGCACACTCATTCTTCGCCAGCTCATCTACCTCTATTATTTTTTATTAGGCAATGCATGCTTCTAGAGGTAGTTGAGGGGTGTTCTCTTTTATAGCCTCTGCTACTAGTGTATCCACCACATCTACACTAAAACACGAATCCGACTCTGATGGAAATTTCATGGCTTCAAAAACGTTGAACATTACTGTTTCATCTTGGACCCTTAATAGGAACTTTCCTTCTTGCACATCAATGAGGGCTCTTCTTGTGGCCAGAAATGGTCGTCCCAAAATGAGAGGTATTTCCTTGTCCTCTTCCATGTCTAACACAACAAAGTCCGCAAGAAAGATAACTTTGTCCACCTTCACCAAAACATCTTCAACTATTCCCCTCGGATGCTTGATGGATCTATCTACAAGCTGCAAAGATACAGTCGTTGGCTTCACTTCACCAATCCCTAATCTCCTAAAAATAGAAAAAGGCATTAGATTTATGCTTGCACCAAAATCACATAGAACTCTATCAAAAGTAATGTCTCCTATAACACAAGGAATAGTAAAACTCCCCTGGATCTTTGAGTTTTAGTGGCAGCTTCTTTTGTAGAATGGCTTTGCACTCCTCCGTGAGCATCACTGTTTCCTCATCTTCTAACTTCCTTTTGTTTGATAAATTCTCCTTGAGAAATTTTGTGTAGCTCAGCATCTGTTGCAATGCATCTGCAAAAGGAATGTTAATATGTAGATTTTTAAATATTTCAATGAATTTGGTAAACTACTTATCCTGATTTTTCTTTCTAAGTCTATCAAGAAAAGGCACAAGAGGGTGTGATGTGCCAACTCAGTTGGTATCTCAGGCAATTTCTCTTTCTTTTGCCTTTGCCTCTCTTCTTGCTTTTGTTCATCTTCCCTAGAACTAGTTGGGTTCTCTTCAATAATGATTTCTTCATCAACTTCCTCATTCGAATCTTCCTTTTCTTTTGGTGGGCTTTCTTCTTTCCCTGATTGCTCCACCTCTTCTAAGACTATCCCACTCCGCAGAGTTATTGCGTTTTCATGTTCATGTGGGTTTGTCACTATGTTGCTTGGTAGGGAACTCTGTGGTCTCTCATTTAGCTTATCGGCCAATTGACCCACCTATACCTCCAAGTTCCGAATGGACACGCCTTGCTTTCTAAAAATTGACCTCATCTCATTCATAAAACCTATGGTCTCTTGTATGAATTTTTCGAACATATCCTCCAGTTTTGTCAATCTTTGCTCCCCTGGTTGATTGTTCACCCTCGCTTGGTTGTTTGGCATCGCTATTTGGTTCCATTGGTTGTTCTGCTGATTATGTTGATTCTAATTTCCCCAAGACAAGTTCGGATGATTCCTGCAACCAGGATTATACGTGTTGGAGAACGGTGTAAAACCCCTCCCTAGCCGGGTATTTCCTAAGTATCCCTTGGCCATTGAGAACCTAGAAAACGCACGCCTAGGAAAGAAGTTTATTTTAAAATCCTATTTAAAGAATAAACTTGTAGTTTAAAACATATATATAGATATATGTGTTTAATTTTTTTCTTAACTATAATAAGTTCATTGTATAATCAAAAAATATAATTTCCTTTCTTGGAGTAAATTATGAAATCCATAGTAATACTTACTAGAACATACACACTTTTATAAAATTTACTAGCAATTTGATTTCCTTTGTTAATACAACATATTTACTCCATTATAGAACATGGACATAATTACTATACTAAATATTAGCAAAACCATTCAATAGTCATCATTAAAGCATCCCCTCATGCTCATAGCGTCCCTTGGAATTCTCTCCCACTTCATGCCTTAATCCGTACCTGCAAAACATTTTAAAACATTTCGTAGGGTGAGCGCTAATCGCTTAGTAAGGAATATGGCCATTTATAAACAATTAAGGTTCATTATACAAGTAAATTACTTAGGACTTTACCTACCTACAAAATATGACCTTCATTCTTTAACATAACAAGTTCATTGTATAATCAAAAAATATAATTTCCTTTCTTGGAGTAAATTATGAAATCCATAGTAATACTTACTAGAACATACACACTTTTATAAAATTTACTAGCAATTTGATTTCCTTTGTTAATACAACATATTTACTCCATTATAGAACATGGACATAATTACTATACTAAATATTAGCAAAACCATTCAATAGTCATCATTAAAGCATCCCCTCATGCTCATAGCGTCCCTTGGAATTCTCTCCCAGCTTCATGCCTTAATCCGTACCTGCAAAACATTTTAAAACATTTCGTGGGGTGAGCGCTAATCGCTCAGTAAGGAATATGGCCATTTATAAACAATTAAGGTTCATTATACAAGTAAATTACTTAGGACTTTACCTACCTACAAAATATGACCTTCATTCTTTAACATAACAAGTTCATAAAACATATCATACACTTTGGACTTTTCTCATAAACATAAGTCATAACATAATCATACATAATATAACATAGAACATATATGACTTATGAAATATTCATGTACATGGCATGCTTATTTCTTTTGTCTTTATACTTGATGATTTCATTAGTCTTTGTTATCCGATCGGATTCATTTAAACCATTACCTTGTTCTTGGTCGTCACCTCAAAGGACTCATGGTTCCCATAAGAATTCCATTCCTCTGATCTTGGTTTATACCTCAAGAGACTCATGGAATTCATTCTTTAACATTTCATAAATTTTTCATAAGACAACTAAATAAGCTATATGCATTACCATTATGAATGCAAACATATGGACTAACATATTCCATGCTCAATCATACTATATTCTCCTACTAAACTTCTTAACTTAATTCATTTAATTTCTCATACAATACAAAGAATTTCAGTAGTAAGATTATTCAGGGGTTTACTAGAACTAGAAACAAATGGGAATTTCCATTAAGAAGGTGGATGCCATACAGTTCGTTACTTTCAAGCAATTTTTCCATTATCTTCTAATTCGAATTTATTTTTGGCCAAAACATAAACGTTTTAGGTCTGTTTCTAAAATTTTTAACACTTCAAGAATCAACTCAATCAGACTTCTATAACTTCAGTTATGACTGATTCAGTGAAGCATGTACAGTATAAGTCTTAAAACAGCCAAATCCGAATTCTATTCATTTTAACCATGTCACCTTCATTTGCACATTCATATTATTTGCCATATCATTCTAAGTATAAAAGGCCATAAAAACCTCCCTTTTTACAGAACCAAAAAGTGCCAAAACATCGTCCAACTACAAATCTCTTAATTGGCATAATCATCCTCCATATGCACACATACACCAATCAACACACCCATTTAAACAACTCATAACCAAAACTTAGCATCACATTCATATTAACATAAATACATGTAAGTTTCATAAACCCTAGGTGTTATCAATTGTAGTCATAAGGGAGATTTTTTTCCTTACCTTAGTATTCAAAGCACAAAGATACTCCTCCTTGGCTCCAAAATTTCACCTTTCTACCTTACACACACAACCACTTATGAATTTCTCTTTTAACCAAAAAATTCAGAAAAACTAGGGTTTTGAAACTCACCTTTAACCCTGAAATTGAAGTTCTTTAAGGGTGGATGGTGATCTCCTTTGAAAATCAACTTGAAATCCTAAGAAAATTTGAGAATAAAAGCTTGGATTAGTGGCTTTTATGGTGGATTTGAGAGATGAAGAAGAAGATGATATATTTGGGGTCTCCAAGGCCGACTACTCTCTTTTTAAACCTTGTAAATATTCATTCCATTGATACTCTAATGTGATTGGTCAATAAAAGTTAGATATAAAGGTCATTTGGCATAAATTTTTCATATAAGGGCGTTTTGGTCATTTCTACCACAACATAAAGATAAGTACTCATTTAATGCCATTTGACTTCTTTAAAACACTTAACCATTAAGTAATTCTACTAGGTAAATGACTAATTTACCCTTGGTGCACTTGTATGGACACTTAAATCATATGGTTTTGTATGAAAAGACCATTATACCCTTGGTTACCGTTTATGCCATTTAACCTTATCAATCAACTTTATAACCATTTTACCCTCATTTCTCTTCAATGACATCATCCTTTACACTTTATAATGGCCACATCTCGAAATACATGTAAATTGACCATTTTACCCTTCCATTCAAAAAAAGAAAATTACTTGAAAAGTAAATTTCATACCTTAAGGCATTGGAATAATAACGCGGGGTTTACAAACGGATTGTTCTATTGCCTCTGATTTCCTGCCAAGTAGTTAACTTGTGCTGATGATGATGAGGCTAAAGCAAAAGTGTTCCCCACTTGACATTCACTGCTCACATGATTACGTACACAAAAATCACAAGTTAGTTGAGGTGCTTGAATATAATTTACCTGCATACTTCCCAACTGCTTCTAAAGTGCTATAAGTTAGGCTGCAATGACCGTGTATGCATCAACTTCATGAAGACCCATAGATTTCTTTTATTGTATCCTCTCATTCGGTCTTTGATAATTGTTACTTGCTAGAACTTCAAGCAACTCATGAGCTTTTTCAAGTGTCTTATTTTGTAATGCTCCTCCCGATGCTGCATCTACCATCGTTTGCACATTAACCATCAATCCATTATAAAACGTTTGGACTTGCATCCAAACTGGCAAACCATGGTGTGGACACCTCCTCAGTAGTTCTTTGTATCTTTCCCACGCCTCATATAATGATTCAGACTCTGTCTGTAGAAACGATGTGATATCATTTCTCATCTTCGCAGATTTAGCTAGAGGAAAGAATTTGGTCAGGAACTTCTGTGCTAATTCATTCCATGTTGTGATTGTTCTTGGTGGTAGTGCCTATAAACATCTCTTTGCCTTATCCCTTAATTAAAAAGGGAACAATCTCAATCCGATGGCGTCATCTAACACTCCATTTGACTTGAAGGTATCGCAAATCTCTAAAAAGTTTGCAATGTGCAAATTTGGATCTTCCTTCAAATGTCCCTTAAACTATACTGACTACTGGATCATTGTAATATCCCACTTGAGGTACGTATTTAAGATTTGCTGTATTAGTTAAAAGTTTACTATTTCAGTTTCAATTGAGTTTGTATGTTGAGTTGGTTGAATGGTTGCCTTGAATTGGTTGAATTTTGGTGAAATTTGGAAAATCCAATCTTCGCCGCGGCGAGGGAGGAGTTGCACCCCCGGGTAGATTCTGGCCTGTTTTGCCAGGGCGATGGAAATTTCTTCACCGCGGCGACGAGCCTAATTCAAAGTTTCTTGAGTTTTCTAGAGAATCCTTCTTTTAGGACACAATGACCATTCTACCCCTAATTAGTAGGAAAAGTGGGGAGTAAAATGAAAGGAAATTTAGTAGAGATTGTGTTTGGATGGGGGTGTATTTGTAAAGAATCAAAGGATATAGATGGAATTTCCAAGGAAGGGCAAGGGAAAAATGGGAAATGATGCTTCTAATATGAACTAAAAAGGGTTAAGTGTAGAGAAACCCTTTAGTCCATCCATTCCACCGCCTCTTCCATTTGCCTAAGTTCTCTCATTTTCTCCATCCAATCTCCCAAGATTTCTAAGGGAATTAAGAGGGGTTTTGAGTAGAGATTTCATCTAAAGCATCCTAAGGTAAAGATTCATGCTTTAGATGTGAGTTTTCTTATAATTATAGTGAAGTCTTATTTGGTTGTTATTGTTCTTGTTGTTGTTTTGAATTGTAGAGAAGAGACAAGACAACAAAGGAAAGGAAAAGTGCTAAAGAAGTCACCTTTTGACAAG
The DNA here is from genome assembly GCA_026229545.1 of Pistacia atlantica. NCBI lineage: Eukaryota > Viridiplantae > Streptophyta > Magnoliopsida > Sapindales > Anacardiaceae > Pistacia > Pistacia atlantica. The sequence continues at coordinate 23,719,333 of JAPEIT010000014.1, forward strand.
GTAAGTAAATCCAACCAACTTGAGTTTTGAATAAGCTTTTGAGTAGAGATGTATGCATGATCAGTATGTAGTATGATTGATGAGAAATTGAGTTGAGATGAGTGGCTATTTTGTAGTTGTTGGATAGATTCCATGTATGAGAAGTGTTTTAATGTGTATTGAGAAATGGAATTTGCGATGAAGTTTGAGAGATGTTGTGTAAACAGATTTGTAAGTGCTTTTCTTGACAGGGATTATGAGTATTTGAGGGAGTTTTTCCCCAATTTGCATGGTTAGAGAATGAAGTATAGTAGTAATTTTAGTAGTGTTTATATGCACATGAGTTGCTTGATGAAATGCCTAGGTGAAATCTGCCCTGTCACTGCCGTAGCTTTCTAAGTAATTTGTGGGTATCTTACGGACTGAACTGGGCTGAGCCCAAAACATAGAAGTTATAGCCTTGTTTCTAAGCTTTGAAATGAGACTAAAAGCGTAGCAATCCGAGGTGTATAACGCAAGTTATGGCCTTTTTAGTGTGACTTGTGCAGAATGACTGTTTTGAGGAAATCTTGTATTTGGCATTTCATAAGTGCATTAGTGAGTATGAGCTAGCTATACACAATTGTTTATACACTTAAGAAGTAGCTTGAGACTTAGTAGAGAATTTGAGTATAAGCTACTTTAAGAGTTAAGAGAAAGAGAATAGAGTGGGTTGTGCGATGGTGAACCCGTGAGTAATGGGTAGAGTATTCCCGCATGTACGCTGCATTGAGAGAGAGGCATGAGTATGAGATCGAGAAGTGGTGTAGCCCGTGAGAGTGCATGCGGATGAGGGCTATACCCAAGTACCCGAGAGAGAGATTATACACTCACATGGCCAAGGGTTCCGAATCCATGCATAACCGAGTCCGATCGGCTAGAACGAGTAGAGGTCACGTAGAGTGGGAGCGAGTCCCGGCCGTGCCCCCGATAAGATGGTGCCGTGACTTACTAAAGAGAGGTAATAGAAAAGAGTTCTAAGAGAAAGAGAAAGAGAGAGAGAAGTAACCAAGAGAAGTTGAATGAGAAGTCGTAAGGACAGAATTAGAGAGAGAGAGTTACGGGGATTGATAAGTAGAGGATTTACTTATTGAGCATTATTTTAGTGCTCACCCCATTGTTTTCCTATGTTTTGCAGGATCCAGGTGAGAACGCAGTCGGATGGACGTCGACACGCGAGGGGAAGCGGTTACACTGTCCACCATGTTTTAATATCTTTTGTACACATTATAAGTTTGTGTAAAAATGTATATGTTTGTAAAGAATATATGTATATAGTTAATAAAAAGAAAATTTTGGGCCCAATTTCTTTATATTATTTTATATGTATTTTATCATGAGAATTTGAGTAGTAGTGGCTATTACAATCATCTGGATGATTGCCGGCTTTATTTCGAAAGTGTTGGCTTGTATTGCTGGTCTAGTTATACTTGACCCACTGCCATCAACCGTAGGAACTGAAAATTTCCTTAATGTTCTATTCTCTGCCATCTCAACCACTACCGCCTCTCGTTCTCTTCTCTCTCTGTTAAGTGTTCTTGCGGTTCTTTCAATCTCTGGATCAACAGGAACCACTGGTTAACGTCTCGCTCTTCGCATAAACTACACAGAACGAGAGAAAACGTGAGATCACAATCTAACAGAAAAGAACAACAAAATTTAACCTATAAACAATTAAAACAAAAATAAAACTCCAATCTAGCTAACTCAAGAAAAATTCAATGTTAACACAAAAATCAATCCTCGGCAACGGCGCCAAAAACTTCATGCGTTGTAACTACAACATGCAATGTATAGGAAGTGCACTAGTTGCATAAAGTAATAAAGTGATGAGTGAAGTATCGTTCCCACGAGGATTGGTAGTTAAGTACTGATTTTCCTAATTGTTCTCAAGTTGGAGAAATTGAAAAGTGTTTGGATTTATGGGAGAATTTAAAACTTAAATGAAAATAAAAATTGCTAAGTATTTAAAAGGCTAATTAATGAAAGCAAGATTAAAGCAAGAGTAATATCAAGTAAAACAAACGGTTAGGGTTTTGACTTCATTAGGATTCTATGAATTAATTCTACGAATTATGCTACTTCTACACCCACATGCACGGATTGTAAATCAAACTTCCTAATGTGTAAAACATACCTTCTCAGGCTATGAATTCCTACTTTTCCCTATTAAGCTTCCGCACCCAACAATTTGAAGATTAATAGGTCCAAGTTCATTAAGCTAATGGAATCCTAGATTGATTTAATTGATTCTCAAACCTATCTCTAGTGTTGAATACAACAATGGTGATTTCCCTAAGAAGCTCATACATGATTCATTTCTAAATGTCATCATGTTCAACAAATACTTTCAAGAAAAACAAGAGAAATCACAAAATCAATGCAATAGAATGTAGAAATAACACTAATTCATTGATTAAACATAGAAATCCCAAATTACATCAAGACCATAACCCAAAATGAGTTAGTTCATACTGAAATTAACACAATTCGAAGTAAAAATAGTGAGCAATGTATTCAACATATTGAAACTAAGAAAAGAGAATAAAGATCTTCCCTATTGATGAATCCACAAAGTCCAACCTCAATCTTCTCTCCTCCTTTCCCAAAATGTTAAACTTACTCTAAAAGTGACGAACCCCTCTCAAAATGTCCAAGTTTTTTTTATATAGTTGGTCCAAAAACCAAAAAACTTTTCTAAAATAAAAACTGTGCGTTTTAATAAAAACTGAAAATCGCAGACTTCGCCACGGCGAAGAATAAACTTGGTCGCGGCAACAAATTCCTGAGAGTTTATCGCCACAGCAAAGAAAGAACTTTGCCGCAGCGCACCTTCCTGAACAATTTTGAATTAACGGATTTGCCCTCCGCTTGCTTCCTTGCTCGAATCTTCAATCTTCGATGTTCTCCAATGGGAACAAGCTTCATAGTGCTTCAAATCCGGTTCAGAATTTCCCCAAATTCTAAGATTTGCTCGCTTCTGGGTCCAGAAACTTGATTTCGCTCATTATTTGTTCAAAGTGCATGTTTTGGCTTGAAACATAAAACATATGAAATTAAGTTGCAATTCAGGCAAAAACGACATAAGAAGTATCCAAAATCCGGCCAAAAAGCCTCAATAAAACAGTATAATCCTCGGATTATCATAGTGGTCTTGCATGATCATAAGGCGTGGTGGAATGACTGTTACAGTTGACCTAGATCTAAAAAATATGACTGTTGTGTTAGGAACAACCGTTAGCAATTATAGAATGACCGTTCCTTAGGGTTCTACAGGCTTTATCAGAGTTGCATTAAATGCCGCAGCAACTAATTCTTTTTGGGTTATAAAAGTTCGATGCTCCTAGCTTATTTCATAAAGAAGAGATAAGAAAAACATCATACTATAATCCCTAGAGTCCAAACTCCAAATCAATACTTTCACTTGAACTCATATTTTAAACCTTTGAGAGAACATTTGTTCATATAGTGTGTATAAGCCTACTTGAAGGAGCAATCAGTCACAAAATCTTTAAATCTTTTCCTTGGTGGCGAAATCCTGTAAAACTAGGTGCAATCTTGCAAATCTATGTGTGTGAGGCAAAAATCCTTATGAAAACTATTGTAATGGCGAAATCTGATTCTAGTGGAACTTCAAGGAGGTTGCCTTGAAAAAGTGGATGTAGGAGGCTTATGGATATAGCTCCGAACCAGTATAAATTGTTGAGCATTTCTCTCTCTCTCTCTCTCACTCAACTCTTTATTATTCATTGTTTGTTTGTTGAGTTGAACATCATTAACCTCACATGTTCATGCATTTATAGCTCATAATTATTGTCTACATGTTTGGTGCATTTATTGCTATTTCTCAAACTCACTTAGGGTTCATAACTTCATCATCGCTTGGTTGTTGAGTATAGTTATTAAACTTGTTGAGAGTCAATCATTATTTGCCTTATCTTTTATTGACAAGTTTTATTCCGCGAATATTTTTATTGAATCCTATTCACCCCTCTCTATGATTATCTAGCCATATTTTGGGTTTAACAGGAAGGTTGTGAGAGAGGGTTGTTAGCCTATTTTTATTGTCATCTAGTAAGCGCTTACATCTATTAATTGGGAGGGAATTTTTTTTTTTTTTTTTTAGCCATCCAAATCACCTTTATTTCATGTTGTCATGTGTTTGGTGAAACATAAGTCTAGACAACTATGTATAAATTAAAAATTGATTTAAAAACATTGAATATAATCTAATAATTATTTTTAAACTATTAAACTATAATATTCTAATTAAAATATTAAATAGGTAAATAAATTTATACACTAAATAATTAATTATATTTATACTAAATAAAATATATTACACAATTAAAAATATTTTGCAATATATATTTTATATTTTAAATTTGATCTTAATTCAATATTAATTATATCAATAATATATATTGATATTTGTATAATTAATTAATTAATTTTAATAATTTGAATGAGAAATATTTTAATTATTAACATGTTAATTAAATAATTTTTTTTTGAAATTTAAATAATTACTTTGATGATATAAATAAGAATATTTTTTATTATTCCATACAATATTTTTTAATTTTAATAATAAAATTAAATCAAGAAAAAATTAGTGAAATAAAATTATAGGTTTAAAATATTAACTAAAATATTTTTATATTGTTATTATTTTTAAATTTGTATAAATTATTTAAATATGATATTATATTTATTAATAACATTGTATAGACTAATAATTTTAATATTAATAATATATTATTAATAATATTCACGATCTTATATAAGAAAATAAAATAAACTTTTTCATGAATTTTAACCCAAAATGATAATATAAAATATAAACAAACCATTGTTCGTCGTGGTCTCACTTGCCCCTGTGAGGAGCCACTTCTACCTTTGGGACGTTAATCATCATTAGAGTTTTTCCTTGATGGTGATGGGTTATGACTTAACTAGGCGTACTTTGCTAGATTTGCCTTCGCGAAGGGTTGATAAGTACAACTAGAGGCTTGGTAGAGTAGTGCATATTAAAAATGCACGAGGGGGCATGTAGTGTCCAAACTCACCGATCCAAAAGTTACACTTGAGTCCAATTGCTTGGTGCCATTTGGTTGTGTAATTGGCTTGTCTACTTTACTTATGTTTGAGTTTAATAAGTTTGGTGTTATTAAATGGTGTAAGCTAAAGTTTGTGGCCTACCTATTCATACTAGTTTGATCTACTTGCCCCCATGAGGGGTCAAATTGGGAATGAATGGATTTCGACCCACTAGGAAGACTGTCACACCTTCTCGAGTTTAACAGTGAGGGCTATTAACTTGAATAAAAATAGTAGGAGCCTATTAATTGATAAAAGGCCTTATTAATTAATAAAAGATTTTAACTCTTTTTTATTTGTACTTGTAGATTTCCATGTTGAACATGATATCATTGCAATCAATCATTGAAACAGGCAACAAGTTTGATGGTGAGCACTTTGAAAGATGGTACAGGGTTCTAAATAATGTACTTAGAACTTATGAAGGCTTGTACGCCATTGAACAAGCTCTATTTCTAGAGCTGGTAAATGGTTCCATCCAAGTGATTGGGAACACAAAATGTACCCACAAAGAAAATGTTGAGTTTACGAGGTACGTTGTGATACAATCGTTGACACCATTACTGCAATTATAGTGTCAGTATATGGACTTACAAACCATAATCAATACTCTCAGGAAATATGAGAAGTATATGGTGTTACAATCACCATTAAGATGTAAAATGGAAGAAGGTACCAAAATGGGTGATCATTTACTCAAGATTACAAAGTATATGAATAAGCTTGAATTTTTGGGGTATGGACTTAATGAAGGCTTAGCAATAGACCTTATATTACAGTCATTACCAGAGTCATATTCTCAACTTGTCTATGACTATGTTAGAAACAAACATGAGATGACTCTACCTAGACTTCTCAATAGGTTGGAAGGAACTGTTGAGGAAAGGAAGGATGTTTGCTTTCGCTTTGGCAAACCTGGCTACTGGAAGAAACATTGCAAGACCTTCTTAACAAGAAAGAAGAGGAAAAGGCCTACATCTTCTTCTAAAGGTATGTACTTGGTTGTAATCAATGTATTTCCTATTACATCTTAGGTTATTGACATAAGATGTGGTTCTCATATTTGCACTCCTGTGTAGGGACTATGACGGAGTAGACTACTTGATCAAGGAGAGGTGGGCCTACAAGTTGGGAATGGAGCATGTGGTGCTGCATTAGCTCTAGGGGTTTATTATTTAAGTTTGTCTTCGGGCCTTGTATTGGAACTCGCAAATTTTTTTTATGTTCCTTCAATTTCAAAGAATATTATTTCTGTGTCTGCTTTGGACAACATTGGATATTAGTTTATAATAACTAATGGATTGATGTCAATCAATTTTAATGGTATTCAATATGGAATTGCAAGATTACATAATTGTTTGTATGTTCTAGAATTAAAAAATAATGAGATTTTCAATCTAGAGAATAAGAAAGCCAAGGTTGATGGCTTTAATCAAACTTACCTATAGTATTGTAGGCTTGGTCATGTGAACCAGACTCGCATAGCAAAACTCCATAAGGATAGAGTTTTGGACCCATTTGTCTTTAAGTCCTTATGAGGTATGCAAGTCATGCCTAGTAGGCAAAATGACCAAGTCACCTTTTACTGGACACAATGAAATGGCAAAGGAACTGTTAGGCATCATCCATAGTGATGTATGTGGGCCGCTATTAGTACAAACCAGAGGTGGATATTCTTACTTCATCACGTTTACTGATGATCTTAGTAGATTTGGATATGTCTACTTAATGAGACATAAGTTTGAATCCTTTGACTAGTTCAAAGAATTCAAGAACGAAGTAGAGAATCAATTAGGTAAGAATATCAAGGTTCTCCGATCCGAAAGGGGAGGAGAATACTTGAGATCAAAGTTTGATGCATACCTTAAGGAATGTGGGATTATATCTCAACTCACACCTCATTACACACCTCAACACAATGGAGTGTCTGAGAAGAGGAATCGAACCTTGATGGATATGTCGATCAATGATGAGTTTTATAGATTTACCCACATTGTTCTGAGGCTATACCTTAGAGGTTGCGAATGAAACATGGAACGGGCGAAAACCCATTTTGTCTCATCTAAGAGTTTGGATTACAATGCTTATGTCAAGAAATTGGCTTCGTACAAGCTTGCCTCAAAATCAGAGAAATGTATCTTTGTGGGGTATCCTAAACAAACAAGGGAATACTATTTCCACAATCTAGCTAAGCAGAAAGTTTTTGTTGCTTGAACTGGAGTCTTCTTAGAGAAGGAATTCCTTCAAAGAGAAGATGGTGTAAGAAAGGTAGAACTTGATGAAGTTCTAGAGCCACAAGATGCATCAAACGATGGACAAGATGATGTGCCATTAGAGATGGTTAAGCATCATGAGGAGATCTTTCCACAGGGAGTGGAACAAAGTGAACCTCCAACATAAGAATCACGTAGGGTTGGCAGCATACGTCATGAGCCAAAGAGGTATGCTTTTCTCGAAACTCAAAATGGCCATGTAATACCCAATATGTCAAAGGTATGTTCCTAACTCAAAATAGTCCTTTAGATGTTAATTTTATGTTAAAAAGCATAAAATCTAACTAAGGGCAAAATAGTCAATTCATTTGGAATGGTATAAATCAATTATCCAAGTTTTTGTTGCTTGAACTGGAGTCTTCTTAGAGAAGGAATTCCTTCAAAGAGAAGATGGTGTAAGAAAGGTAGAACTTGATGAAGTTCTAGAGCCACAAGATGCATCAAACGATGGACAAGACGATGTGCCATTAGAGATGGTTAAGCATCATGAGGAGATCTTTCCACAGGGAGTGGAACAAAGCGAACCTCCAACATAAGAATCACATAGGGTTGGCAGCATACGTCATGAGCCAAAGAGGTATGCTTTTCTCGAGACTCAAAATGGCCATGTAATACCCAAGATGTCAAAGGTATGTTCCTAACTCAAAATAGTCCTTTAGATGTTAATTTTATGTTAAAAAGCATAAAATCTAACTAAGGGCAAAATAGTCAATTCATTTGGAATGGTATAAATCAATTATCCGTATCCATAAAAGGGTATTAGGGGAAAAATAGTCATTTTGCTTATGGATATGCATTGCAAAAGTTAAGGATGAGTAGGATTAATTGCATTTAATGGTATTAATTAAGTAATAATTATGTTTAGTGTCAAATGACCAATATGCCCTTATATGAAGAATTAAGGACTTATGAGTTATACAATTAAAATAATTGGGCCAATAGCATAATTTTGAAAAATTAATGAAATATTTTCCGTATAAATGAGAGGAAATTCGTTCAAGCCAAGGGAGATAGCATTTCTTCAACCTTTCTTCCATTTTCTCTCAAATCTTCCATGAAACAAGCTTTCCCTCTCTGAGTTTTAAAGGAGTCTTGCATATTTTTTCAAGGAGAACAAGATAGGAGCCTTGGATCTTCAAGTTGAAGGGTTTAAGGTAAGGATTAAAAACCCTAGTTTTGATGTGATTTGAAGATTTGAAGTGGATGTTGAGGTATAATGTTATATATGTAGGATTAAGGTGTGAAAGAAGACAAAGGCAAAGGATTTGTTGGAGGAATTCTTTAAAAGGTAAGGAAAAACCTCCCATGACTTTAGGGATTATGCTAAGGTTTGTAGATTTTTATGAAATCTTAAATTAAGGCTTTAAGGCATAGAATTAGTTGATGGCAAGTGTAGTTGAACTCATTCATGTTATTTATTGCCTTGAATTCATTATACATGAAGTTATTGCCTTTATGTTTTATGAGTTGTTATGCTTAATTGAAGAAAGTGAAGTATTGATGTTGATTGTGGCAAAACTTGTAGTATTGGAGGCCACATGGTGTTGAAGGGTTGCTATTAGAAGTGTTGATGTGTTGTTTGCATTAGCTGACAATGTTATAACAATAATGGATGATTATGGGAAAGAGATTTTACACTTCCTTTAAGATGTTAAAGACTATTAAGGGGAGGTTTATTTGATCCATAAGTTGACCTATTGGTTAATTGTCAATAGGAATTGATGCGGCATAGTTTAATATGAAAAAATCGAATTTGGTAAGCTTAGGGGTTATGTTAAACATGCTTCAGTATTTAGACCATCACTTGAGTTATAAAAATCAAAATGAGACGATTCTTGAAGCACTAGAAATATAAGACACAGCCCTACAACTTTTATGTTTAAGCCAAGAGCCAGATCATTTAGGAAATGGATGGAAAATGGCCTGAAGTATAAGCTTCTAGTTATTAAAGTTTAAGATATAACATAATTAATTCTTATGATTATGAATTAATTATATATTGACGTGATTTTACCCATTAGTTAGATGATCTTTGAAAGATATACATGGTCATGATTTCAAAGCATGATTAATGTTATGAAATGGCATGAAGATGTAATGCAATACATGTTTTAAGATGATGAATGTGAGCAAAAGGTAATGTAAATGGATTGATAATCCATAGATGAATTAAAAGTATTACGCTCACTAAAATATGTATTTACATGCCATAAGATGTTAGAGATTCATATAGACATGATGGAAAACGTGTAAGCATATCCTTGTATACCGGTTGAGGAATAATGAATTTATGCTTTAGATGCTAAATAACGCGTAAGCACGCCTCTCGATGATATGAGCTCTAGATGAATTTGAGGCTAGATGAGAGGAAAGATGAATATATGCTTTAGATGCTAATTAACGCGTAAGCATATCCTCGTATTTTGGTGTGCGTAAGCATATCCTCGTATTTTGGTTGAGGAATGATGAACATATGTTTTAGATGCTAAATAACGCGTAAGCATGACTCTCGATGATATGAGCTCTAGATGAATTTGCGGCTAGATGAGAGGAAAGATGAATATATGCTTTAGATGCTAAATAACGCATAAGCATGCCTCTCGATGATATGAGCTCTAGATGAATTTGAGGCTAGATGATATGAAGTGCTTAAGATGCTAAGAAAAGTCTGATCGAATAGACGTTAAATGATTCATATGCATTTAGTTGCATTACATGAGTTATGATGTTATTTACATCATGAGATGATTTGTACTCATGTTAGGTGATATTTAGATGTTATATCATGGCATGTGATGTGTGTGCACTATGTTTATATACTTATTTGTATGTGTACACTTGATGAAAAGTATATGAGTTAGTAAAGAAAAGGAACCATACTTAGATGCAAAAGAGGTGTGGTATGTGAATGAATGTGTTTAAATGAAGGTCAAATAGCACATTTAGAATGAAATGGATCATTCCTTACTAAGTGATTAACGCTCACCCTTTCATTGTTGATTGCTTTGCAAGTAGACCAGAAGCAAAGGATGCTAGAGATAGTGGGGCTACACGTGAGGGGAGATGATTATTGTCATCTAGATGTTTTTATCTTGATATAAATAATGTAAATGATAAATGTTTCTGAAACACCTTTGGAAGCTTCCACCCTATAAATATGTCTTGATTGTGTAATTTTCAGATAAATTCTTAAAGTTTTTGAAATTATAAGTTTGGATCCTATGTCACATCTTATATGAATGTTTTGGATATTACTATTATTATCCTTACACAGGATTTTTCTAAATACAAGTCGTTCTCTAGACATGTATCCCCGAGATTCTCATTAAGGGATATTCAGAGGATACCTATTTTTTTTTTTGGGGGCGGGGGCTTTACACAAACCCATAGGGTGTAAATGTGTCATAAGACTGACATGGATGGACCTGTTCAAACCTATAAAGCATGGTTGGTTGCAAAAGGTTGAAGAAACCTTCTCTCTAGTAGCAACGCTAAAGTCCATCAGAATTATGCTAGCTATTGTTGCATACCATGATTATGAGATCTGGCAGATGGATGTCAAAACTACTTTCTTGAACAGAAACATTGAAAAAGACGTCTATATGATGCAACCCAATGGTTTCGTTCTTGATGGACAAATAGGGAAGGTATGGAAGTTGAAGAGATCTATTTATGGACTCAAGCATGCATCACGGAGCTAGAACATTTGTTTTGACAAAGCCATAAAGGAATTTGGGTTTATACAAAATGAACATGAGTCTTGTGTATACAAGAAATTCAGTGGGAGCGCAGTGGCATTCCTAGTGTTGTATATCGATGACATATTAATCATTAGGAATGATATACCAAACTTGCAAATGGTAAAGACTTGGTTATCCAAGTGTTTCTCCATGAAGGACTTAGGGGAAGCAACCTACATCCTCGGTATAAAGATCTATCGTGATAGATCTCATAGGTTGCTGGGATTAAGTCAAAGTACATACATTGACAAAGTACTAAAAAGATTAAGTATGGAAGATTCAAAGAAATGTTGTCTTCCAATGTCACATGGTGTGTATCTCTCTAAGGATATGTGTCCTAAAACACAGAAGGAGAGAGATAGGTCAGGCAATATTCCTTACTCTTCAACAATAAGATCCATCATGTATGCCATGCTATGTACTAGGATTGATGTCTCATATGCCTTGAGCATTTGTAATAGATATCAATTGGATCCAGGTGAAAAACATTGGATAGCAGTCAAGAACATTCTTAAGTACCTAAGGAGGACTATGGATATGTTATTGGTCTATGGAAAAGAAGATGATCTCATTGTAAGAGGATACAATGATGCCAGTTTTCAAACTAACAAGGATGACTATCAATCGTAGTTATGTTAGAGTAGAAGCCCTAGAGCCAATCAATTATTGTAGAATTGACTCTTTGTAATAATGTTCATTAATCAATAATAAAAGGCATTTTATTCTATATCACGTAAATCATTATTATTGCAATATGTATTGATATATGTCCTTAGAATGGTAAAACCATGACGAGGGTATCAAGTGTTTCAGATCTCGATAGTGAGAACCCTATGAGCACATATGGTGGCCATTCTAGAAACGTCCGTAGCCCCAGTATTATTCTACAGTAAGGGCACAAATAATACGGTAAGGCTATCATAGTGTTGAACGACCCTATTGAAAGGCAGTGACTGATCTCACTTGTCAAGGTTGTTTGGTGACAACCTGGTGCAACACATAGGTGCTTGCTGGAGGCGGATACACCGCAGCAAGTTCACTGGAGTAACCCTCACCAGAGGATTTCATATGGATGGTAACCCCAGTGTCTATGGAATAAATCCTCTAACGAATGGTGGTGCATGTGATCATTAGACTTGAGATCACCAAAGCGCCTTGTGTACTGATTGGTGCAGTTTAACACTAGCATAACGCAGTTCTTTTCAGAGCTGTCAATACGGTGGTGATTGGCTGCATCGAGGAGTGTATCAAGACTATGGTGGATAGACAGAGGATTCATCACTCCCAGGTACAAGAGAAGTTATCTCATGACGCAATTTAGTATATGACAATGACATTAAAACTGTGGCCATAGTGGGATTGAGTTGTTGCTCTATTCGGATTATAATACAGGTCATTGGTCCAGAAACTGAATACATAATATCGAGAGTAACCAAGGGTTGAAACTATTTCTATGCCTTCGTCTTGTCGAGATAATGTATGATGAAAGGATCGAATTGTACGGTAACCATATCGTTGACAGGTAGCTACTTTGCTGAATCCGAATCTATCGTGTGGCCATGATGCCTTGCTAGGGGCCAATCTTGGTCTGTGTTTAGTAAGACGATTAATTGGTATTAATCGCGATACTATACACTGTCGGTATGATGAGGAGCCTATGGATCACACACATAGAAGATAATTTAAGAGCCAAGAAGAAATAAGGGCATTTTTGTCTTTTTAGGTAAAAGGGTATTTTGGTAATTTTATAGTGCAATTAAATTTGCTGAGGTTGTAGCCTTTATTTAATTTATTAGAAAAATTAAATAAGTGAAATTACGTTTAAACATGTGTTCGCATATATTTAAATAAATTATCATTATTGTTAAATGTTAATATATATATATACATTAAATATATATTAATTGAAGATAATGATGAATTAAAATAAATATCTAATTAGAGGGTGTTTGGAAACATGGGGTGTTTGGGGTTAGAGCCCAAGCCCATTCCATATGGGAATAGAGGGCAAGTAAAATAACACTATAAAAGAAAAGTATTAATTGAAAAATGAGAGAATTTTTTTATTCATTCATTCTTTCATTGAAAAGGAAAATGCACAGCCCCGCCACTTTTGTTTTGCAAAGAATCAAAGTTCTTCTTTGATTTTTCTTCTTGTTTCTTAAGGCTAAGGAGGATCTAGCAAATCCCTCCTTAGTTCCTTGCGAATTGTTTTCATGTGGACTACGTCGATTCGATCCTACGCTTGGGTCGGTAGTAAAACCGTTCAAGGACAAAGTTGGTGGAGCCACCAAACGTGTGTAAGATTATTGAACCTTGACTCTGATTTTCTGCAAATTTAATTTATATATATTGTATAAACTGTGATATTGTACCCGGATCTTGGTTCTAAGGAACGATCCATGTCATTTATGTTTTTGTTTTCTGTTGCGTAAGTGGGTCGTTCACTAACAAGTTAGGTTACATGTTCTATCTTAATAGGGCTATAGTGTGCTGAAAAAGTTCAAAACAAAGCACTGTAGCAGATTATACAATGGAAGCCGAGTACATTGTATTGGGTGATGCAGCCAAAGAGGTTGTTTGGATCAAGAAGTTCTCTAAGGATATGTGTCCTAAAACACAGGAGGAGAGAGATAGGTTAGGCAGTATTCCTTATTCTTCAACAATAAGATCCATCATGTATGCCATGCTATGTACTAGGATTCATGTCTCATATGCCTTGAGCATTTGAAGTAGATATTAATCGAATCCAGGTGAAAAACATTGGATAGCAGTCAAGAACACTCTTAGGTACCTAAAGAGGACTATGGATATGTTCTTGGTTTATGGAGGAGAAGATGATCTCACTATAAGAGGATACAGTGATGCCAATTTTCAAACTAACAAGGATGACTATCGATCGTAATTAGGTTACGTGTTTTGTCTTAATAGGGCTACAGTGAGCTGGAAAAGTTCAAAACAAAGCACTGTAGTGGATTATACAATAGAAGTCGAGTACATTGCATTGGGTGATGCGGCCACAGAGGCTGTTTGGATCAAGAAGTTCTTGACTGAACTAGAAGTGGTTCTGAGCACTATTGATCCAGTTGTGCTTTACTGCAACAAAAATGGTGTTGTAGCTCAAGCTCTAAAGAGCCACGATCTCACCAAAGATCCAAGCACATACTCCAGCAATACCATCTCATCAGAGAAATGGTGAAGAGAGGTGATGTACAAATTGACTGAGTATTTCGGTAATTTGGGAGTCCATGGGCATTTTCGTTATTTTAGGCGAAAAGGGCACTTTGGTAATTTTACTAAGGGGTTGACTCCATTATCCAATTTATTGCAAGAGTTTTTAGAAAATTTGATTCATATTAATTTTGATTAATATGGAGATATATATTTTATTTAATTAAATATATAGATATATTAAAAACCCAAATATTAAATATATTTTTATAAATATATATATGGATTAAATGAATATATTTATTTAATTTGTTTATATATATTTATTGAACTAAATAAATGATTTTATTTATTTAATTTAATATTTAATATTTAAATGGGATAATATCTTAAGAGATATTATCCTTTCGTTATAGATTGGTGCAATCCTTTCTTGATAGGGATTCAAGGATCGCAATCCTTATTTGAATTCCTCTTTGGATTGACACTATATAAAAGGAGGAGGGTTTTTAATTGGATAATAATTTTAAAGTGAAAATAATTGGAAGGAAAAATAAACCTTTTCTTTCTCTCCCAAACGTGAAAACACTAGCCACCCAACAGAGTTCTCTCTCTTACTTCTGCCTCCCTTCCTTAAGCTTAAGATTGGTTTAGCAATTAATCTTAGGGTGATCCTAAGCCTGCCTTCATGTAGATACCAACAGACTTAATCCTACATTGGGTTGATAACAATTAATTGGAGATATCCAGAGAAGGAGCCGCCAACAAAGGTATTAAATCGAACCTTGTATGGTTGTTTGATTTAGTTTATGTTGATTATCATGTCGAAATCATGATCTTTGGTAAAAGGGATCATTCCATGGCAAGAATTTTTTTAATTATTCCACACTTGCCATGACATGGTTCCTTTCAGCTAGCACTTGCTCTAATCATCACCTCAAGGAAGTCAAGGTTGTACTTCCAATGCCACCCCATCGTGGTCTTGACCACCTTCCTCCTTAAGAAGATCCTTCATAAACCAGAACTCTTGAGTCAGCACTGTAAGTAATTGATCAACCGTATGCAGTGGAAAAACAAAAGTTAAAATGGAAAATCAATTACCTTTTGCCAAGATCCGAGTATAGATTGTATTGATTACATGAAAAAAATAAAATCTATATAAAAACAAATCCATACAAGGATTTAAAATACTTATGAACGTTTGGAAGCTCCTTCAAATATCTCTGATTTTGATCTCACTTCTCGATTCAATGTAGAATTGCACTCACATCGTCCACACGAAGATAATCCATAGAACCTTTGTACTATTTTGCTAGAATAATCAAAGGCTTCAAGAATCTGGAAAAAACCAAGAAGAAAATTCTTTGATTCAATCTATGAAAAACGTGCGAGAGAGAGAGAGAGGGTGGCTAGGGGTTTTTTTTTTTTTTTTTAATTGAATGAATTTTTGTTTGTTGTTGTATTGTTTAAAACAACTACTAGCAAGTGCACTAGTCTCAAGTAATATAGTGTAACAAAATACAGGTTATCGTACCCAAGGGATTGCATAAACAAGTATTGAAATGTTAATTAGTCTTAACTTTATCTAGATAATCAAAACTTAGAATGGTGATCTTTAAGACTAAAAATATTAAAAGTTGAAAAATTAGAAACGAAAAATTACAGTAAAACTAAAATTAAGAATTCAATTAGAGAAAACAGCTAAGACTTCAGGCTCATCTATAACTTCTTTGCACCCCTCAATTTACTATGGTCAATGAATTTATTTAAGTAATGTGACAATGGGATTTCCTAGGTTAAACAATATTCTTTCTCAACCAATATTAATTCTACTTCTATCTCACAACCTAGATATCTCTATATAGATTTAATGAAATAGAGGAGCATTAAGCTTTATGAAATTCCTCTAGCTTTCAACATAAGTTAATCCTATTAGAAATTGATCAGGTTCCTAATAGCATTAAGCACATAATATAAGCTTATCATTAGAAAAATAATTCATTGACCATAGAGTAGAAGATTGATCACAGATCCATAAATAGACTATCCGTAGTCTTAGCCAGAGAAAATTAGTTTATAATAAAAGAAACAAGAGTAGAATCCAAGAAATAAATCATATTGAAAAAGTAAAGACAAACTCTGTGATGAATTTTGTTCTTGATTCTCCTTTTTTCTTTTGTTACATAATAATCCATCTCCTTT
Organism: Pistacia atlantica; assembly: GCA_026229545.1. NCBI lineage: Eukaryota > Viridiplantae > Streptophyta > Magnoliopsida > Sapindales > Anacardiaceae > Pistacia > Pistacia atlantica. The sequence continues at coordinate 23,735,837 of JAPEIT010000014.1, forward strand.
TTTCTTTAGTTTTTCTTTCCTTGTTTGCTTAGGACTCTTTTGGGTATTTAAGTGTGATTAAGATTACTTCTTAGGAGACTGAAGAAAAAAGTCCTAAGCAAACAAGTAAACTCATGGTGCTTCTTGTCCTCGATATTTTATCCTCATTCCACCACCATGGTCGTGGTGAACCACCAAGGCAATGCCATGGCCTTCAAAATTGTCAGCTAATCTCAATTTCTTCAAGCTTTGAATCCCGATTTCATTCCAATGCTCCATTCTACTCAATTAACGTCTGAAAATTACAAAAATTCTCCAAAACAATAGCTGACCATTCACATCTCAAACTTAACAAAAACTAACATCAAAACAAAGAAAACAGATGAGAAATTAACTAGAAGGCTATAAAAACAAACCTAAAAACAAACCTAAAAACACTAAATTTATGCAACTTATCAACTCCCCCAAACTTAGTCCTTTGTTCGTCCTCGAGTAAAGAGAATATCAGAAAAACAAACTCAGAAATCATCATGGATTTGCGGTAGTTCCAAGATCAAGTAAAGAAAACCAACATGCTTTAAATGAAATTCATGCATCCAAGCATACAACCCAGCTAATTGTGCAACTCTAATCTTTCCCTAACAAGATCATGCCTTACCAAGAGTTTATACTTAACCCCCTGATTATTTGTTGTTGTTGTTTCTTTTTTTTTTTTTTTTTTTTTTTTTAAGAGTTTCATCAAATTGTCACATTACCATTTTACGCGAATGCACCCATTGGTGATGGTTGCCCCCGGTTACTCAGCAATGTCACAACACCTAAAGTGCTTTGCATACTCATAATTCTAGCCACAGTTTGAAGCAAAAGTAAAAATGCGTCTCATGAATACTCCTGGTTACTAAGCGGCTCGAAACAATAGAGTAGTTTATTCAAACATAAGAAACTATAAATGCAGTATTTTTGTTTTTTCAAGAGAGTTAAGGCAGGTCTCAGCTAGTACACAACAAAGTCAAGTAATAAACTAGAAATTTCACAACCATCTAGACTCACATACTCTTCAGCATTCCTAAAGACATAAGCATGTTCAAATCCTTTCAATGACTTGAAAGTACCACTACTCCAAATGATTACAAAGTCCATCGCACAAAAAAAAAAAAATTAAATAAATAAATAAAAAATTTAGGGACTCCACAAAGTTTCGCTTGGGATTGTATCAAAATTACAAATAGAATAAACATCATGCAACAAAAACAAACACAAAATAAAAACCAAAAACAGAAATAAAATAAACACTTCCTAAAAACAAACACACCAAACCAAAGAAATAGACCATCAATAATGCAACACAAACCAAACTGCCCACTCCCCCAAGCTTAAAGAATGCAATGTCCTCAATGCATCAAAAACAAAGAGAAGAAAAACAAAAAACTAAAAATGAGAGACAGAAACTTCCTGGAAATTTGAGAGGACAAAACAACTAGGAATTTGGCTTCAAGAATGAGCAAGCGATCATTGACATTGGGACACTAGTCTCTAGGTTTTTTTTTATTTTTTGTGAAGCCATGGTAGTGTAAAATAACACGGGGGACCCCGTGGTGAAGGCTGGACTCTGCAAGCTTTTTATCCTTCAACATGGCCACGACTATGTAAAGTGACACAGAGTACCCTATGTTCTATTCTACTCAAAATTGTCTTCTTCTTCTATCACTTAAGCATCCCCCGAACTTGTTCCTTGTTCCAACGATAACACAACAAAAATAAAAACACAATCAAACAAAAATAAAATAATTGTAGAAGAGAGAAAAAAATTATATTTCTAATTTAGAGTCGTTAGCTTGACTTTCTACGCTTGCTTATTCTGGTTCATTCAGAGCCATGGAGATCTTATCTTTTTTCCTTCCTTCATCTTCATAATGCTTGAGACATTGTCCATTCACCTTGAACATACCTTTGTCCTCATGGGAAATCTCAATGGCGCTAGAAAGAAACACTTGGGTGACTGTGAAAGGTCCTAACCATCTGGACCTTAACTTACCTGGAAAAAGTCTGAGTCTAGAATTATAGAGCAACACCCTTTCCCCTTTAACGAACTCTCTTTTCGTGATATGCTTGTCATGCCATTTTTTTGTTCTCTCTTTATAGATCTTCGCATTCTCATAAGTCTGACTCCGAAATTCATCCATCTCATTCAATTGCAGCAACCTGTTTTCACCTATAGCTTGCATATCAAAGTTAAGAAATTTTGTAGCCCAATATGCACAATGCTCAAGTTCAACAAGGAGATCGCATGCTTTACCAAAAAAAAGTCTATATGGGGACATACCAATGGGGGTTTTAAAAGCTATTCTATATGCCCACAATGCATCATCCAACCGCAAAGACCAATCTTTTCTGGAGGCAATGGTCTTTTCTAAAGTTCACCTCAGTTCCCTATTAGATACCTCTACTGTTAGAGTAGATGCCCTAGAGCCAATCAATTATTATAGAATTGACTCTTTGTAATAATGTTCATTGATCAATGAAAGGCATTTTATACTATATCACGTAAATCATCATTGTATGTATTGATATATGTCCTTAGAATGCTAGAACCATGACGAAGGTATCAAGTGTTTCAAATCTTGATAGTGAGAACCCTATGAGCACATATGGTGGCCATTCTAGAAACGTCCGTAGCCCCAGTATTATTCTGCAGTAAGGGCACAAATAATACGGTAAAGCTATCATAGTGTTGAACGACCCTGTCAAAAGGCAGTGAGTGATCTCACTTGTCAAGGATTGTTTGGTGACAACATGGTGCAACACATAGGTGCTTGCTGTAGGCCAGTTCACTAGACTAGCCCACTAGAGGATTTCATATGGATGGTAACCCCAATGTCTATGGAACAAATTCTCTAACGAATGATGGTGCATGTGATCCTTAGACTTAAGATCACCGGAGTGCCTTGTGCACCAATTGGTGTAGTTTGACACTAACATAACGCAGTTCTACTCAAAGCTGTCAGTACGGTGGTGATTGGCTGCATCAAGGAATGCATCAAGATTATGGTGGATAGACAGAAGATTCATCACTCTCGAGTACGGGAGAAGTTATCTCTGTAACGCCCCACTTGAGGTACATAGTTATTGTTTCTTCTTTTGCTCTTATTTGAGTTGGTTTTTTGGTAATATTGTTGGTTGACCTTTGATTGAGTGTTATGTTGAATACTTGCCCTGATATTGGTTGAAAATAGAAGAAGTTCAATGTTCCAAGCTTCAGGGGCGAAGAAGAATCTTCGCCGCGACGAAGAGGTGTTGAAGCCACGGGAAGCTGCTGGACAGTTTCGCCGTGGCGACAGAAGCTTCCTCGCCACGGTGACAGGCCGACCAAAATGTTTGTTAAGTTTTAGATATTTTCTTCCCTAAGGGCAATTTGACCATTCTACCCCTAATTAGCAAGAAAAGTGGGGAGTAAAATGTAAGGAATTTTCATGGAGAATATGTTGCTATGGGGGTGTGTTTGTAATGAATCAAAGGATATAGATAGAATTTCCAAAGAAGAGTAAGGGCAAAATGGGAATGCTTGTGTATAAATTTCATTAAAAGGAATTAAGCCATTGAAAACCCTTCATTCTTCTTCTCCATCGCCACTTTACTCTCTTGCTTCCTCTCAAATTCTCTTTCTTTTGATCAAGGAGTTTTAAAGGGCTTTTGGAGTGATTTGGGGTAGAAAATCAACCTAAGGCATCCTAAGGTAAGGATTCTTGCTTTGGTTGTGAAGCTTTGTGAGTTTTTGTATATATTAAATATTGAGGGTTTTTGTTGTTTTGTTTAAGAGTAGAGAAAAAGTCAAGCAAACCAAGTGAAAGGAAGAGTTAGTGAAATCTCTCCATAACAAGGTAAGTAAACCCCAACCTAAGTTGAGATTTGGGAATTTTCTTGATTAGGGTTTTGATAGCACTTATGTATGTATGTTATATACATGTTATATGCCATGTTATTGAGGCTTAAATAGAGATTTCTAGTGCTTTGTGGTTGTTTATACTTTGCAATTATAAGAAGTGAGATGTGGGTTAGAAAGGTAGTTTGAGATGCAATTGAAGGGTATTGAGGAACCCTTTTGAAAGTGTCTTTCTTTGGCAGGTCATGTGCCTATGTGAGGGGGTTTCTCCCCATTTTGGATGGTTAGAGAAAGATTTAGAATTATCGTTATATTAGAGTTTTATTATGCACTTGAGTTGTTTGATGAAATGCCTAATAGAGGTTTGAGTATGAGTAGTGAACCTTAATTCTTGCAACATTGCATGTTGGCATTTCATAAGTGCATTAGTGGAGATGAACCATCCATAGGCATTAATTGTGGATGCACTTGCTCTATGAGTAGAGAACTTTGTGGATGCAACTACTCTAAGGGTAGAGAGAATGAGAAGTGCTAGAATAGAGTGAATGAGAAGAGTATTAGAAATGGGTGAATGCTTTGTGATCATCACCCGACAGTTATGAGAATCGGGTTGATGCTTTGTGATCATCACCTGATAGATATTAGAAACGGGTGGATGCTTTGTGACCATCACCCGGTTAGTTATTAGAAAAGGGGTTGATGCTTTGTGATCATCACCTGATATTTATTAGAGATGGGTTGATGCTTTGTGATCATCACCCGACCGTGATTAGGAACGGGTTAATGCTTGGTGATCGTTACCCGAAAGTCACGAGGAATAGGTAGGTGCTATGTGGTCTCCACCCGATAGTTACGAAAACTGGGTAGGTGCTTCGTGATCCCCACTCGGTAGTCACTAAGAACGGGTTGGTGCTATGTGAATTCCACCCGATAGTCATGAAGAGTGAGATGGTGCTATGTGAATGCCATCTGGCCGTACCTCCGGTAAGATGAGGCCATGACGTTTAATAGGAAACAACAGAAAGTGTGAGGAAAGAATTAAAAGTAATACATACGGGGATAGACAGGTAGAGGGTTTTACTTACTGAGCATTATTTTGTGCTCACCCTGTTATTTTCCTTTGTGGATGCAGGATCTAGGTGACGATGCAGTCGGAGGGGCGTCGGCAAGCGAGGAGTAATAGCTACACTGTTTCCCCTGTTTTGTCTTTTAAAATTGCATTTTTGTAAATGATGTTCTTTGTGTATAAAAGACGTATGACTTATAATAAAAAGGAAAAGTTTTGGGCCCATTTTCTATTGTTATTATGCATGCATTGTACTAGTTTACAACAGTTGTTACAATCTCATAGTGCAATTTAGTAAATGGCAATGACACTAAAATTGTGGCCACAGTGGGATTGAGTTGTTGCTTTATCCAATTTATAATACAGGTCATTGATCTAGTAACTGAATACATAATATCGAGAGTAACCAAGGTTGACACTATTTCTATGCCACGGTCTCGTCAAGATAACGGATGATGAAAGGATCAGATTGTACAATAACCATATCGTTGACAGGTAGCTGCTTCGATGAATCCAAATCTATCGGGTGGCCATGATGCCTTGCTAGGGACCAATCTTAGTCTGTGTGTAGTGAAACGATTAATTGGTGTTAATCGCGATACTACACACTACCAGTGTGATGAGGAGCCTATGAGTCACACACATATAAGATAATTTTAAGAGCCAGCTTAGAAGAAGGGTGTTTTCATCTTTTTTAGGCGAAAGGGTATTTTGGTAATTTCACAGTGCAATTAAATTTGCTGAGGTCGTAGCCTTTATTTAATTTGATATTAAAATTAAATAAGTGAGATTACGTTTAAATATGTGTTCGCATATATTTAAATAAATTATCATTATTGTTAAATGTTAATATATATATGTATAATTTAATTTAATTGAGGTAATGATAAATTGAAATTAAAATATTTTAAAAGGATGTTTGGATACAAGAAGTGTTTGGGTTGTGTTAGGAAACGATCCATATACGCAGTGGAAAACAAAAATCATAATACAAGGATCGTTCCAAAGAGCCATGATCAAAGGTATAATTTTACAGTTTATATTAAAGTAGAAATCTGCAGAAAAATTAATCATGAGTTTAAGAAGTCATACGCACGTTTGGAGGCTCCTCCAAGTTTGTCTATGAACGTGTTTTGCTACCGACCCAAGTATAGGATTGAACCGACGTAGTCCACACGAAGACAATTGCAAGGAACAAGGAGGGATTTGCTAGATCCTCCATGGCCTTAAGAATCGAGAAGAAATGAAGAGTGTTTGATTTTTGGCAAAAACCAATACTGGCGTGGGAGAGTGTTTTGGGTGCTATAGCCTTTTCTTTTTCAATGAAATGAAATAATGAATGAATTATTTAGTTTCAATTAACACTTTTCTTTTATAGTGATGTTTTTAGTTGCCCTATTCCCATATGGAATAGGCTTGGGCTCCAACCCAAACACCCCATGTTTCTAAACAATCCCAATTAGATATTTATTTTAATTCATCATTATCTTCAATTAAAATCAATTAATATATATTTAATATATATATATATTAACATTTAAATATAATGATAATTTATTTAAATATATGCTAACACATATTTAAGTATAATTTCACTTATTTAATTTTTCTAACAAATTAAATAAAGGCTACGACCTCAGCAAATTTAATTACATTATGAAATTACCAAAATACCCTTTCGCCTAAAAAGACAAAAACGCCCTTCTTACTTCCTGAGTCTTAAATTATCTTCTATGTGTGTGACCCATAAGCTCCTCATCATACCGGTAGTGTATAGGATCACGATTAACACCAATTAAACGTCTCACTTAAACACAGACCAAGATTGGCCCCTAGCAAGGCATCATGGCCACCCGATAGATTCGGATTTAGCAAAGTAGCTGCCTGTCAATGATTTGATTACCGTACAATTCGATCCTTTCATCATATGTTATCTCGACGAGGCGAAGGCATAGAGATAGTGTCAACCTTCGGTTACTCTCGATATTATGTATTCATTTTTTGGACCAATGACCTGTATTATAATCCGGATAAAGCAACAACTCAATCCTACTATGGCCATACTCTTAGTGCCATTGCTATATACTGAATTGCGCCGTAAGATAACTTCTTCTGTACCCGGGAGTGATGAATCCTTTGTCTATCCACCATAGTCTTGATACACTCCTTGATACAGCCAATCACCACCGTATTGACAGCTCTGAATAGAATTGCGTTAGGCTAGTGTCAAACTACACAATCGGTGCACAAGGTGCTTCCGATGATCTTAAGTCTAAGGATCACATGCACCACCATTTGTTAGAGGATTTGTTCCAAAGACACTGGGGTTACCATCCATATGGAATCCTCTGGTGTGTCAGTCTAGTGAACTTGCTGCGGTGTATTCGCCTATAGCAAGCACACATGTATTGCACTAGGGTGTCACCAAACAACCTTGACAAGTGAGATCAGTCACTACCTTTCGACAGGGTCGTTCAACACTATGATAGCTCTACCGTATTATTTGTGCCCTTACTTCAGAATAATACTAGGGCTACAGACGTTTCTAGAATGGCCACCATATGTGCTCACAAGGTTCTCACTATCAAGATTTGAAACACTTGAAACCCTCGTCATAGTTCTACCATTCTAAGGACGTATATCAATACATATTGCAATAATAATGATTTACACGATATATAATAAAATGCCTTTTATTGATTAATGAACATTATTACAAAGAGTCAATTCTACAATAATTGATTGGCTCTAGGGCATCTACTCTAACAAGTTGGAGCCCAAGCCCCATGATGGAATAGGGTATAGTGTGCACTATATAAGTGCACACTTTGGGAAATATTTTAAGTCATTTCATTTCATTCATTGGAAAAAGAAAAACACTGCAACCCCTTGAAACACTCTCCACGCCAGATTGCAATTTTTGCTTGAATCAAATTACTTTGATTTTTCTTCTTGGTTCTTAAAGGCTAAAGAGGATTTAGCAAATCCCTCTTTAGTTCCTTGAGGTTATCTTCGTGTGGACTACACCGGTTCGATCCTACACTTGGGTCGGTAGTAAAATACGATCAGAGACAAGTTGGAGAAGCCTCCAAACGTGCGTATGATTTCTTAAACTCTAAACTAAAATCTACAGATTCTTATTTAATATATATAAACTGTAAATTTGTACCTTGATCTTGGTTCTAAGGAATGATCCATGTTGTAAATGTTTTGTTTTTCCTTCCACCATGTATGATCGTTGCCTAACAATGGTATCAGAGCCTAGGGTACCAGATTTTACAGTTTTTATGTGGATGGTTGATTACATGTATTTGCTTGATAACATGTGAGTTGGAAAAGAAATTGTATATCCTTGAAAAGCCATACATGGCTGAGCCTGATCCTAATGCCACTCAGGAAGTAAAGGATACTTATCAAAAGTTCTTTAATGATGTTGATGGCATTCAATGTTTGATGTTAGCATTGATGACACTAGTGCTGCAAAAGCAGCATCAGAATATGGACGCTGCTGCCATTATTCTACACCTCAAGGAGCTTTTCGAAGGAAATGCTCAACATGAGAGGTACAAGGAGTCGAAAGCACTATTGGGAGTCGTCTGACTAAGGGAGCCCATGTTAGTCCTTATGTGCTCAAGATGATCGAGCACATAGAGAGGCTAAAGACTTTGGGATTTGAGTTGGATGCAGAATTACAAATGGATTTGATTCTGCAATCCTTGTCTGACTCTTATGCACCATTCATAATGAATTTCAATATGAACACAATGGTGAAAACCCTGTCAGAGCTTTTGAACATGCTGAGGACTGTAGAGCAGGACTTGAAGAAGTCCAAGCCTATTTTACTGGTTGCTGCCAATAAAGGAAAGGGTAATGGCAATGGTAAGGCCAAGGCCAAACCCAAGCCCAAGCCCAAGCCCAAGCCCAAGCCCAAGCCCAAGCCCAAGCCCAAAGGACAGGTTGCTCTTGGGCCTGAGAGTGGTATATGGAAGGACAAAGTAGTCTGCTTCTTTTGTGGCAAGCCTAGCCATTGAAGGAAACACTGCAAGGCTTTCCTTGCAAGCAAGAAGAAGTCAGATGCTACGACTTTAGGTATGTTTATGATTGAGATTAACTTCTCTCCCTCAACATCTTGGGTCATTGACACAGGATATGGAACTCACATTTGTACTGATGTGTAGGGACTAAGGTAGAGTAGATTGCTCGCTAAGGGAAAGGTGGACCTACGAGTTGGAAACGGAGCATTGGCTGTAGGGACTTACTGTTTATGTTTGCCTACGGGCTTGTTGTTGGAACTACATAACTTCTATCACGTACCTTCTATTTCTAGAAATATTATTTCAGTATCCGCTTTGGATAATGTAGGGTATCATTTTGAGATATCTAATGGATTGTTGTCCTTTAGTTTGAATGGTATTCTATTTGGATTTGCAAGGTTATATAATGGATTATATGTTTCTGATTTAAACAATAAAGATATTCTCAATGTTGAAACCAAGAAAGCTAAACATAGCGATCAAAACCAGACATACCTCTGGCACTGTAGATTGGGTCATGTTAATAAGACTTGCATTGCAAAACTTCAAAGGGATAGAGTTTTGGACCCTTTTGACTTTCAGTCATTTGAGGTATGCGAGTCATGCTTGTTAGGCAAGATGACCAAATCTCCTTTCATAGGACAAGGTGAAAGGGCTACTGAGCTATTAGGCATTATCCATAATGATGTATGTGGCCCACTAACAATTGAGTCAGAGGTGGATATTCATACTTCATCACATTTACCGATAATTTTAGTAGATATGGTTATGTCTACCTTATGAGACATAAATCTGAAGGTTTTGATAAATTCAAGGAATTCAAGAATGAAGTATAGAATATGTTGGGCAAGAGTATTAAAGCTCTTTGGTCGGATCGAGGAGGTGAATACTTAAGCTCAGGGTTTTCTGAATACCCGAAGGAATGTGGGATAGTATCACAACTTACCCCTCCATGTACACCCCAACACAATGGAGTGTCTGAAAGGATGAATATGACCTTACTTGATTTGGTTAGGTCCATGATGAGTTTTAGTGATTTACCTGCATCGTTCTAGGGTTATGCCCTAGAAACTGCGACTCACATTTTGAACCACGTGCCATCAAAGTCTGTAGATAAGACTCCATATGAGCTATGGAGTGGGCGAAAGTCCAACTTGTCTTATCTAAGGATTTGGGGTTGTGAAGCTTATGTTAAGAAATTGACTTCACACAAGCTGGGCCCAAAATCCTGTAAATGTATATTTGTGGGGTATGCAAACGATACTATTTCTCACCACCCAAGAGCGCAAAACTTTTGGTTCTCGTTCTGGTGTCTTCCTAGAAAAGGAATTTTTTCTAAGAAGTACTAGTGGGAGAAAAGTAAAACTCGATGAAGTTCTAGAACCATAAAATATACTAGACAAAGGACGGGATGATGTGCCACAGAATGTGGTTAAATATCAAGAGGAGGTTACTCCACAACTTGTGGATCAAACTGAACCACCTTAGGTAGCGTAGAAGCTACGTAGATTTGGGAGAGTACACCATGAGCCCGAGAGATACGGTTATCTCATGACTCAATATGGTGACGTACTAGTCTACCAAGACGATGAACCCAAAACCTACGAAGATACTATAACGGATCCAGATTCCGTTAAATGGCTTGAAGCCATGAAATCTGAGATGGACTCCATGTACTAGAACTGGTGTGCTGTCGTAGGCACCCAGAATTAAAACCTAAAAATACATGTAGTAGTGTAAGTCAGGGTCGATCCCACGAAGAGTGTCTAGCCGAATTTGCTGTTATGTGAAAAAGCCTAGGGGGTTTGTGTAAAAACAGAAAACAATCTCAGCAAAAACAAAAACAATTTAATTCAAATTCAATCAAAATGACGAACTTGGTCTCTGTCAACATCCACCATCGGAATCTTACTACTGATCATTGATGCAAAGATAATCAATTCACACATTGAATATTCACCGTTGGAACTAATTTCCTATCTCTCCTTAATTGTAATTAATCAGGAAACAAGCGATCCTAATTAATCTTACCCCTAAACAACCCTAGACAAGCGCTCAAGATTTAATCTAGTGGCAGCCTTAAGAATTAGAGAGATCGATGAAGCTAAACAACACAAACACAAGCGGTTGTATTTAATTTAGTTGAATGTTCTTCGTAAGGTTACTAATTCCTGACGCAGCAAATTACTAACCCTAATTGCTTCACAAGTTGGAGGGATCAAACAATTACGGATTTGATATCAAACTTAGCAGAGATTTCAACAAATAATACACTAGTAGGGCTCCTAGTAATTAAATGCATCAATCATGAAAATATGCACAGAATAACATTCAATACTCAAACATGAATTTAACACTAAAAACAGAAAGATCTCACAGTTTATTTGATTCCGAGGTTTCCGTTTCCTTCGACCAAGTTACAAAAGTTCTAGCCGCTCATGGCCATCACCCAAAAAAACTCAAGAGAAAGAAAATTCCAGAGAAGAAAAGAGAGAGAAGCGTGGTCCCTCCAAACCTAATCTGATCTCTTTAGCAAAAATCCAGATTTAAGTGTTTGAATCCCACTCAATCTCCTAAAAGAAATATTCTCCTATCCTAAAATAATATTAATCCTAATTTAATTCTAATTGGAAATAAAATAAAATAGGAAATTTGTGTTTCCAGCTGTAATTTTTGTGCAGCATGTATGTCTTCAAAACGTGCAATAATAGACTGACTTGCATAACAAGTCAGAACGCTCCAGGACGTCGGCAATGCAGGTGTGTCAACTTCAAGCTCGATTACAACCTTTATTCAGCCAGTATCTCTAAAACCTCAAAAAATAAAAGTTGTAGATCTCTTTCTTAGCGTTGCACAGCATTTTGAATCATCTTAATCGGAGCTCGGATGAGAGAATTATGCTCAGAATACAAAGCAGTGGCGAAACTGTCCGAATTCCCCTAATTAATTCCGTTTTTCAATTAACACCTCCATTTGCTTCCTAAACCAAAATAAAGTAATAATGAGTACAATTAGGAAAAAAATACATATAAAATACTAAACATTAAGGGGGTTAAATATGACATTTTGCATTCCCATCAAGAACCAAGTATGGTCTTTGGTGGAACCACCTGAAGGGGTAAAACCCATAGGGTGTAAATGGGTCTTCAAGAAGAAGACTGACATGGATGGCAAGATGCATACTTATAAGGCACGACTGGTTGCCAAAGGTTTCAAAAAAATTCATGGAATTGACTATGAAGAAACCTTTTCACCAGTTGCCATGATTAAATCCATCCGGATTATGCTTGTGATTGTTGCATATCATGACAATGAGATTTGACAAATGGATGTCAAAACAGCTTTCCTGAACAGAAACCTTGAAGAAGGATGTGTATATGATACAACCCGATGGTTTCATTCTTGATGGACAAGCTGATAGGGTATGCAAGTTGTAGAAATCCATATATGGACTCAAGCAAGCTTCAAGGAGCTGGAACATTCATTTTGATGAAGCCGTAAAAGAATTTGGTTTTATCAAGAACGAAGATGAGCCTTGTGTTTACAAGAAAGTGAGTGGGAACGTAGTGGCATTCCTAGAATTGTATGTCGATGACATACTTCTGATCGGGAATGATATACTAAACTTACAGTCAGTAAAGACTTGGTTATCCAAGTGCTTCTCCATGAAGGACTTAGGGGAAGTAGCCTACATCCTTGGAATAAAGATCTATCGTGATAGATCATGTAGGTTGTTTGGCCTAAGTCAGAATGCATATATTGACAAAGTACTGAAAAGATTAAGTATGGAAGAATCTAAGAAGAGCTTTCTTCTTATGTCACATGGTGTTTATCTCTCTATGAAATTGTGTCCTAGAACACAAGATGAGAGAGATAGGATGAAGAGGATTTCATATGCATTGGCAATTGGATCCATCATGTATGCCATGCTATGTACTCGGATTGATGTCTCATGTGCTTTGAGCACTTCTAGTAGATATCAATCAGATCCAGGTGAGAGTCATTGGATGGCTATCAAGAATATTCTTAAGTACCTAAAAAGGACTAAGGATATGCTCTTGGTTTATAGAGGGGAAGATGAGCTCACTATAAGAGGATGCAGTGATGCTAGTTTCCAAACGGACAAAGATGATTATCGATTGCAATCAGGGTTTGTATTTTGTCTCAATGGGGGTGCAGTGAGCTAGAAGAGCTTTAAGCAAAGCATTGTAGCAGACTCTACAATAGAGGCTAAGTATATTGCAATAGTAGATACGGCCAAGGAGGCAATCTGGATTAAGAAGTTCATTACTGAACTTGGTATGGTTCCCACGATTGTTGATCCTATAGACATCTATTGTGACAACAATGTAGCAATTGCTCAAGCCAGGGAACCACGGTCTCATTAGAAGTCCAGACACATACTCAGATGATTCCATCTCATCAAAGAGATAGTTGAGAGGAAATATCTGCAGATCAGTAAAGGGCATACTAACGACAATCTCGCAGATCCACTGACAAAGCCTTTGTCGCAGCAGAAGCATGAAAGGCACTTGAGATCATTTGGTATTAAATACATGAATGATTGGCTATAGTGCAAGTGGGAGATTGTTAGAGTAGATGCCCTAGAGCCAATCAATTATTGTAGAATTGACTCTTTGTAATAATGTTCATTGATCAATAAAAGGCATTTTATACTATATCGCGTAAATCATTATTGTATGTATTGATATATGTCCTTAGAATGGTAGAACCGTGATGAGGGTATCAAGTGTTTCAAATCTTGATAGTGAGAACCCTATGAGCACATATGGTGGCCATTCTAGAAACGTTCGTAGCCCCAGTATTATTCTGAAGTAAGGGCACAGATAATACGGTAAGGCTATCATAGTGTTGAACGACCCTATTGAAAGGCAGTGACTAATCTCACTTGTTAAGGTTGTTTGGTGATAACCTGGTACAACACATAGGTGCTTGTTGTAGGCAAGTTCACTAGACTGGCCCACCAGAGGATTCCATATGGATGGTAACACTAGTGTCTATGGAACAAATCCTCTAACAAATAGTGGTGCATGTGATCCTAAAACTTAAGATCACCGGAGCGCCTTGTGCATCGATTGGTGTAGTTTGACACTAGCCTAACAAAATTCTATTCAGAGCTATCAATACGGTGGTGATTGGCTGCATCAAGGAATGCATGAAGACTATAGTGGATAGACAGAGGATTCATCACTCCCGGGTCGGGAGAAGTTATCTCACGACGCAATTCAGTAAATGGCAATGACACTAAAACTGTGGCCATAGTGGGATTGAGTTGTTGCTTTATCCAGTTTATAATATAGGTCATTCGTCTAGTAACTGAATACATAATATCGAGAGTAACCGAGGTTGACACTATTTCTGTGCCACGGTCTCGTCGAGATAACGGATGATGAAAGAATCAGATTGTACAGTAACCATATCGTTGACAAGTAGCTACTTTGCTGAATCTAAATCTATCGGGTGGTCGTGATGCCTTGCTAGGGGCCAATCTTGGTCTGTGTGTAGTGAGACAATTAATTGGTATTAATCGCGATACTACACACTACCTGTGTGATGAGGAGCCTATGGGTCACACATATAGAAGATAATTTTAAGAGCCAGCTTAGAAGAATGGCATTTTCGCCTTTTTTAGGCGAACGGGTATTTTGGTAATTTCACAGTGCAATTAAATTTGTTGAGATCGTAGCCTTTATTTAATTTAATATTAAAATTAAATATGTGAGATTACATTTAAATATGTGTTCACATATATTTAAATAAATTATCATTACTGTTAAATGTTAATATATATTGTAAATATATATTAATTGAATTTAATTGAGATAATGATAAATTAAAATTAAAATGTCTTAAAGGGAATGTTTGGACACAAGGGGTGTTTGGGTTGGAGCCCAAGCCCATTCCATGATGGAATAGGGTATAGTGTGCATTATATAAGTGCACACTTTGTGAAATATTTTAAGTCATTTCATTTCATTCATTGGAAAAAGACAAACACTCCAGCCCCTTGAAACACTCTCCATGCTAGATTGCAATTTTTTCATGAATCAAATTACTTTGATTTTTCTTCTTGGTTCTTAAAGGCTAAAGAGGACCTAGCAAATCCCTCTTTAGTTCCTTTGAGGTTATCTTCGTGTGGACTACACCGGTTCGATCCTACACTTGGGTCGGTAGCGAAATACGCTTATAGACAAGTTGGAGGAGCCTCCAAACGTGCGTATGATTTCTTAAACTCTAAACTAAAATTTGCAAATTCTTATTTAATATATATAAACTGTAAATTTGTACCTTGATCTTGGTTCTAAGGAACGATCCATGTTGTAAATGTTTTGTTTTTTCCACTGCCATGTATGATCATTTCCTAACATCTACTTGGCCACTAGTTTGTGGGTGATAAAGAGTGGCAACCTTATGTGTGATCCCATATTTTTTTTTAAAGATTACCAAACTGTTTATTGCAAAAATGTGTCCCACCATCACTAATAATTGCCCTAGGGGTGCCAAATCTAGTAAAAATATGTTTCTTTAAAAATTTAACAACCACCCTAGCATCATTTGTTCTAAATGCCTTAGCTTGCACCCACTTAGAAACATAATGGATTGCCACAAGGATGTATTTATTAGAAAATGAATTAGGAAAATGTCCCATAAAATCTATCCCCCAAACATCAAATAATTCACATTCAATAATATTGTTCAAGGGCATATCATGTTTCCTAGCTATATTCCTTGTTCTTTGGCACCTATCACAAGATGCTACATAAGCATAAGCATCCTTAAACAACGTAGGCTGGTAAAAACCTGCTTGTAGTACCTTTACAGCTGTCTTGGTTGGCCCAAAGTGGCCACCTACTTCTCTGTCATGGTAGTGATGGAAAATGGATGTCATATCCTCCTCAGGCATGCATCGTCGAATACTCTAATCTGCACAAACTATGAACAAATACGGTTCTTCCCACAAATAATGTTTAACATCAGACAAAATATTATTTCGTTGGTGAAAAGTAAGATTTAAAGGAAGAACACCTGTGACAATATAATTTGCATACTGTACATACCATGGAATATGTGCATTTAAAAGGGAAAATAATTGTTCGTCAGGAAACTCCTCTCTTATTGGTATTTCATCTCCTTTTTCAGGATTGTGTCCTCTATCCTAGACAAATGGTCAGCAACCACATTCTCTACACCATTCTTATCCCTAATTTCTAGGTCAAATTCTTTTAACAAGAAAATCCATCTAATTAACTTAGGTTTGGCATCTTTCTTAGCAAGTAAATATCTCAAGGTTGAATGGTCAGTGTAGACAATTACTTTACTCAAAACAAGGTATGATTTAAATTAGTCAAATGCAAATACTACCGCTAGGAGTTCCTTTTCAGTGGTTGTATAATTCTGTTGAGTCACATTTAAGGTCCGAATAGCATAGTACATAGTTTGGAATACCTTGTTTTTTCTCTGACCGAGGACAACACCAATAGCTACATCACTAGCATCACACATCAGTTCAAATGGCAAACTCCAATCGGGTGCCACCATAATTAGTGTTATGACAAGCTTCTCCTTTAGAGTGAGGAAGGCTTGCAAACATTCAGCATTAAAATCAAAAGGAGTATCTTTAATTAATAAATTAGACAAAGGCTTTGAAATTTTAGAAAAATCTTTAATAAATCGTCTGTAAAATCTTGCGTGTCCAAGGAAACTCCTCACGGCCTTCACTGATTTAGGTGGTGGTAATTTTTCAATCACTTCCACCTTTGCTCTATCCACTTCAATCCCCTTTTGGGAGATTTTATGACCCAAAATTATTCCTTCCTGCACCATAAAATGACACTTCTCCCAATTTAAAACTAGGTTAGTGTCTTCACATCTCTACAAAACTGAAGCCAAATTATTCAAACATGCATCGAAAAATGAACCAAAAACTGAAAAATCATCCATAAAAATTTCCAAAAATTCCTCTACCATATCATTAAAAATGGACATCATGCATCTTTGAAAAGTGGCAAGTGCATTGCATAAACCAAAAGGCATCCTCCTAAATGCAAATATGCCATAAGGACAAGTGAGAATGGTTTTCTCCTGATCCTCTAGAGCTATAGCTATTTGGTTATACCTAGAATACCTATCAAGAAAACAATAAAACTCATGCCCAACAAGTCTCTCTAACGTCTGATGAATAAAGGGTAAAGGGAAGTGGTCTTTCCTAGTGGCATCATTTAATTTTCTATAATCTATGCACACTTTCCAACCTATAACTGTCCTAATAGGTATCAATTCATTATTTTCATTTTTCACCATAGTCATATCTCCTTTTTTTGATACTACTTGAATAGGACTTACCCATGAACTATTTGAGATAGGATAGATAATACTTGCGTCAAGTAGTTTAATCACCTCTTTCTTTACCACATCTTGCATGCTTGGGTTGAGTCTCCTCTAAGGCTAAACTGTCGGCTTGTAGCTGTCTTCCATGAGAATTTTGTGCATTGCAAATCGAAGGACTTATTCCTTTTTATGTCAGCTATTGTCATGGCCAAATGCTCCTTTATGCTCCTTCAACACCCTTAATGATTTCTCTTCCATCAAACCTGTCAAGGAAGATGAAATAATAATAGGTAAAGAAGAAGACTCATTAAGAAATGCATATTTTAAATGAGTAGGTAAGGGTTTCAGTTCAAGATTTGGTGGCTCTTCAGTTGAGGGCTTTGTTTGAGACAATATTGGCATTTCTAATGTTTCAAATTTTTGTCGCACGACCCTTTTATAAGGTGGATTTGCCTCCAAACTTGCTACAATCTCAATTAAGTTCTTATTCTCCCCTCCGTCTTCTTTTGAATCAACCAAGCAAGCTTCCAATGGATCTTCATACCTGTTATCTTGAAAATACTCACGAACCAAAGGATCAAAAGCATTGATTCTAAAACAAGTGTTATCTTCTAAAGGGTGTTTCATAGTTTTTAAAACATCAAATGTTACTTTTTCATCTCCTACCCTAAGAATTAACTCACATCTTTACACATCAATCAATGCCTTACCTGTGGCTAAAAATTGTTGTCCTAGAATGAGAGGTATCTCAACATCTTCTTCCATATCCAACACAAGAAAATCTACAGGAAAAATAAACTTATCTACCTTGACAAGCACGTCCTCCACAATACCTCTTGGACATTTAATTTATCTATCAGCCTGCTGTAGAGATATTGTGGTGGCCCTTGGTTCCCCAAGTCCCAATTTCCTGAAAATAGATAAAGGCATTAGATTAATGCTAACACCTAAATCACATAAAACCTTGGAAAATAAAAGTGAACCAATAATGCAAGGTATTGTAAAACTCCCTTGTAACACCCACATCAAGGTACGTAATTTTATTTATGCCCTAATACCTTTAGTTGGATTTCTTTGAAGTTACCTTAGACAAATGTGAAGAAAACTCCTTAAAACTTCATTAGGGGTAAAATGGTCTTTTCACTCATAATTAGATGAAAAAGTGGGGAGTGAAAGGAAGCAAGATAATGTGAAGAAGATTATAGAAATGAGGGTATTGTGGTAATTGACTAAAGGATATAGATGGGATTTCTTACAAAGTGCAAGGGCAAAATAGGAATACATGTATATAATATTAGATATAAGGTTTCATTAGAAGAAACCCTAACCCATTTTTCAGCCCTTGTACACACCACCCTCTCCCCTTTTTCTCTCAAATTTCTTCACCAAATTCCAAAGGGAAATCATAGGATTTGGCTTAAATTCTTGTAGCTTTTCAATCCTAAAGCATCCAAAGGTAAGATTCTAGCACAAGGTGTGTGATTAAACTTTAAAGTTTTAAATTCTTGTGGTTTTTATATGATCTAGGTCTAAGAGGAAGAGACTTTTATCAAAGGGAGGTTATATCACACACTCAAGGTAAGTAAACCCAATTTTAGCCTTGATTTGAGCAAGACTTGTGTAGAATGATTCTTGCATGTTTGAATGTGATTGTATGTGAGAATTATTGTATGTTTTTGATGTTGAATGATGTGTAATTTCTAGCCATGAGAAGTAGTGTATGAGTATGTGGTGATTTGGTGAAGTTATGGAAGAATTATTGTTGAAATTTTGAAGTGTTGAGAATTGTAGAAACCAGCCAGTTTAAGGCTATAATTAGTGAGTTTTTGCTCAAATTTTGGTGGATTTAGAGAGATGTAAGTGTAGCCAACATAGTAGTTTCATGTGTGTATGAAGTGTTTGATGAAATTCCAAAGAGAAAATGCATGCATGAGTTGGTTAAACCCTATTGAAGAAAGGGTTAGAGAAAGACAAGAATTGAAGTAGAAAGATTATGTTGGGCTTAACCAAGTGTAAATGTTAGTATTCAAGAGTGCATATTTTTATGCCAAAATTTAGAATATCACTTGGTCATGTTAGTTTCATGAGGGAAATGGCCCTTAGTGTTTGGTTCTTGTTACTTGAACCTTTACTACTTCTTGAATAGCACATGAAAGTGTGAGAAAAGAACTGCATGTTAAAGTGTTACTTTGATATGACATTTGTGATAGTAGAGAATGGCAGAATATGTCATGACATATCATTATGCCATAATGAATTTTCAAGGTTGTGTATGTGAACTTGGAAAGAACATCAAAGAATGGGCTTGATCATGCATATATTGTGCATATGATTTATATATATTGCCTTGATTTGGTAAATGAGAATATTAAAGAATATGTTAGCAAAGAATGAGAAAAAGAAATAAAAGAAAATGGCTTGTAGTTTTCTTTTAAGCTAACATGCAAATATGTATTTTTCTCATTTATTAAAGAATGCAAGTGTAGAATTTCCATAGCTTGGAAATTTATTTGGAAATGTATATAGTATCTCTTTCTATTCTCTTTCTACAACATGTTATGTTATAAGGTTGTTGTGATGGGGAACCCGTGAGTGACCGAGATACCCACATGCATGCCACCATCAGTGAGTGGCCTTAGAAGAGAGATACAACATTTGTATAGTCCATCAGCAGTGCATGTAGATGAGAACTATACCCAGTATACACTCACATGGCCAGGGTTCCAAATCCATGCCTCAACCTAGTCCAATCAGAAAACCACAACATAAAAGAAAGAGAAACTGAGAAGAAAAGAAAGAGATACAGCATAAGAGATAGAAAACAAAAAAGAAAAGAAAGTTCTTTTCTCAAGACAGTTTATTATTCTGCATATGTATTATGCGATTTACATGATTCAGTATTTCTTATGTGCTCAACGATGTACAGTTTTATTCATTGTCTTTGCATGTTGATAAGTAGCAAATCAGAGTATCAAAAAAGAATGTAGAATATCAGAAAAGAATGAAGAATATTATCAAAGATTAAAGTGAGAAAAGGAAAATCAGAACTTGAGTAATGGAGGAAAAACAATAGTGCAATTTGGTTTACTTACTGAGCAATTAGTGCTCACTCCGTTATTCTACTGTTTTGCAGGTACTTGATGATTTACGATCGGGTAGGACGTCAAGAAGCGGAGGAGTTTGGCGGCATTTTCCAAGACTACCTTATACTTATTAAAGTATATCAATTATTTTGTGTATATATTTATATGAATTAAAATTAGAATTTTCGGATTTTACATGACATACCTCTATGTATATATGTTTACAAAAGTTATTTATTGGATTTTATCATATATTTCTCGAAGAATTACTAGCTAGAGAGTATATTACAACACTACCGGCAAAGTGAAGAGTCTTTAGGTCACACACAGAAGGTAGTTAAGTGAGAAATAGAAATAGAAGGACAATCTTGTCCTTGGGCCAAAAAGGGTATTTCGGTAATTTGGGAGTCCAGGGGCATTTTCGTCATTATAGGCAAAAAGGGTACTTTGGTAATTTTGCTAAGGGGTTGACACCATTATCCAATTTATTGGGAGAATTTTTAGCAAAATTGGAATCATATTAATTTTAATTAATATGGAGAATATATATTTAATTTAATTAAATATATATAAAAAGCCATATATTAAATATGATAAATATATATGGATTAAATAAATAGTAATATTTATTTAATTAGAATATGTATTTATATAGGAATTAAATAAATAGGAATATTTATTTAATTAGGATTCGTATTTAGGACAATATCTTTAAGAAATATTATATTCCTTTATATCAAGGATTACAATCCAATTCTAATAAGGATTGTAATCCTATTTAAGGATTCACAATCCTTATTGAACTCTTATTTGGGATTGTCTATATAAAGGGACATTAGGTTTATTTTAAAAGAGCGATATTCACAAAGTTAATTTTTGAATTAAAGAATAAAAATTAACTCTCCCAAAACCCTAGCTACCAACCTTAGAGAGAGAAATTCTCTCTCTCTAATCCACCACCTCCCTTAAGCCCTCCGATTGATCTAGTAATCAATCCTAGGGTGATCCCAAGCCTACCTTCGTGTGGATACTGACAAACTTAATCCTACGTTGGATTGATAGTGACTAGTTTGAAGGATCCAGAGGAGCCATCAACGGAGGTAAAATCACATAATCTTGTATGGTTAATTTTATGTTGATTAATTTAGTCAAAATCGTGATCTTGGGTAAGGGAATTGTGCCATGGCAAGAAATTTTTTGTGATTATTCCGCGCTTTCCATGACATGGTTTCTATAGAATCCTTTGTCGATCCACCATAGTCTTGATATACTTCTCGATGTAGCCAATCACTACCGTTTTGATAGCTTAAATAGAACTACGTTGGGCTAATGTCAAACTACACTAGTTGGTGCACAAAGCATTCAAATTATCTCAAGTCTAAAGATCACATGCACCACCATCCGTCACTACAAGAAATTTAAAATTTAGGGATGAAAATTGTTGTCACAGAAAGTGAAAAATTCGTTCTAAAAAGTAATGCGAGACAACAGACCAAATTGCCCCCAAAGCCGTGTTACCAAAGGGTAATACCACGAAAAAACAAATCATCCTGAAAGTCACACCATTGGGGATGAAATATAGTTTCGTCATTAAAGATTATTTATTTTGTGACAATTTATTGTCCACAAAAGAATATCTATTCATCTCAAATAAAACTGTTTCGTCCCTAAAATAGCACAATTGGGGATTGGGTCGATAATTGGAGACAAATATTTTTGTCCTTTTTTGTGTGGTGAATTGGGGACGAAAATCTTCGTCCCTAATGGTGTGGTAAATTGGGGATGAAATTTTTCATCCTTGATTTGGGGACGAAAAATTTCGCCCCTGATGGTGTAGTGAATTGGGGACGAAAAATTGGGTTGATAATATGATTATTAACTGTAACCCCAATTTATGAATCAACCCTGCTAATTTGTCTTCATGATAATACCCTGATTCATTTTCACTTCACCATACAAACAAAGAAAACAACAAAAGTTGAGTTTCCCAAATCAAACTGCACTTCTTTATTAACAAAGAGCATTGACATTACAATTCCTACTTACCCACTAACACAGAATCTTCTAAGTTTCAGGATTCAAAATTCCCAAAGAGTGAAACAAGAAACAAAATTGCAAACATCTTTGTTCGTTCCTATAATCCAGAATCTTCAATGTTGTCACAGTTTCTTGTTTGCTTCCATCCCTCCTACTTCGAGCTAAAGTTTATCCACCCTAAACGCAATCTCTTTGTCTTCAACAACATTCTATTTACAATTCAGATTTTCTTGATTAGCTTCAAAGAATGTTTTACCAGTTATTCCTCATCAGGTTGTTGCTGTCGTTGCCACATTAGTTGCTCTACTAATCTATCCAATTCTTCCTTCATCCACCCATATTGACTTTGACAAGCTTTTCTGGCTTCCGCCACACTCATCTGCACAAAAAATGTGACATAATTATAAAAAATTGTTCTTTACATGATGCTTTTGATTCCGAATGCATACATTTCCAAAATTAGGAAATAAACAATACATACATTTGCTGTAGTTTTGCAAAACTGCAGTGGACTGCAGAGTGTAGTTTTGCAAAACTGCAGTAGACTGCAGACTGCAGTTTGAAAGTTTTGCAAACTGCAGACTTTATATTGTAGAATGTTCTGTTCAATCAAATTTCATCATCAACAAGCCCAAAGCTGCCAGCACAAAAAAATCCAGAATAAATTGTGCAATTAAAGAGATAAGTAATTTAAGTAAAGTTGATAGCTACATAGCGAGGATTCAAGTAAAGTTGATAGCTAAATGGGTTTAATCCTTTACAAGCAACTCAACCCAAAGCAGGTCAAAGCAAGGGGAGCCAAAACAGAGCCAAAAACAAAGCAAATAAAACCAGAAAAAAACAGGGTATGCACATAAATCTATTTATTCGCAGAACGTTAAGTTTGATTAATAATAGCAATAAATCCAACTTACTTCTTCTGCTCATTCTCCTTCACATCCAACCAACTTTTAAGCTGGTCAACCAACTTTTAAGCTGGTCAACCAACTCTTAAGCTTTTTATTTTCGTCCTTATTATAATATTCAACATTCAAGTTACATATACAAATTTCTAGTTAAAGAAGAGAGAGAATAGTCTGCAGATTAATTGTTTACAATTTACCAAGTGGGAATAAATGTTCCCCAGATTTCCTGATAGGAGTAGGAGACACAGCTAGTCTGCAAATATAGACATAATTTGCAGTAATACAGAAAATGGCAGATTGTATTATTTCCCAAGAGTTTTAAAAACTCCCACTCCACTTTCTGTGCTTCTTTATTTCACCATTAATATCCAACCTACCAAAACTCAACTCAACCAAATGAGGCCAAAAAGAAAAAAAGGGGACCAAACACGCAGTGATGAATGACTCACAAAGAGAATATTAGTGCTTTCCAATAAACCAATTTTGTTCACAACCCACATGGCTCCTTTTTTTGGCTAATTCAAGAAAATGCCGGCTGCAGTTTGCAAACTGTAGATTGCAAACTGCAGTTTGCAAGAATTTCTAGAAATTCTTAATTTCAAATATCAATATCCAACATGGCCCCTTTTTTTGGCAAATTCTAGAAATTAATTTGGTCAAAGTCGATATAACTACAATACACAGTAACCCAAACGGCACCAAAACTAAAATCATAAGTGAACATTATAATATTATTTGGTGAACTCAATGCTATTTCTAGCATGTATTATTCCTTGCAATTCGTTGTGTGAATAATTAATACCCTTGTTAAACATTATTTATTTGAATTTGTTTTTAAACCTGAGCCAAACATATTACTTGTTCAAATGCTGTTCAAAGAGGAGAAAAGAAAATACCAATAGCCTTCCAGGAGGATTCATGGAAATTTCTTAGAATAAATAGATATCAATTAATTATATATAAAAAAAATCATAAAATTCTCCACTTCACGAGTAATTTTACTTCGACCAACTCAAGAAAACTAAACGTTTACAAATCAAATCAAGGCCTATAGCCCTAAGTAACAAAATTAAACAACACTAACTGATTTCCATACTCTTACACGTCTCCCAAACAACCAAAAACAAAGATTAAACATGCAACACCAAACATTTACAAATCAAATCAAAGCCTATAACCCTAAGTAACAAAATTAAACAATACTAAACCAGCTCGAACTCGCCGAAACATAAACAACACCAATCAAGTCACAATCAGTAGTCAAAACCCATGAAATACTGAGGAGTACAAATTTCTTTAATCCACATCAACAAGAATAACACCAAGCAGTAGATTCAAGGGCATAAGGGGCATGATGACTTGACGTCATCCTCACCTTCCTCCGGCTTATCACCAGTAGTCTGCTCAGGGTTCCAAACTCAACAGTGGTAACTAAGCACGAGGGTTGCGCTTGTTGCAGGACTTAACCCAACACCAAATTTCATTAAAAATACACACCAACAAAGAAAGGCAAAAGAGAACGAAAACAATATCCAACAACACAAAAACCCAAACAAAAATTAATCAAAACAAAAACAGTCTTAATCCATCAAAGAGAGATCAAAGATTTAGGATATATACCTTTGAAGAAGTCAGAGACTAAAGCCACAAAAACCCAAACAGATTACACCCCTACTCGTGGCCTCGTGGTGACTCTAGAATCGTGATTCGCTTAGATTGGAAAGAAAGTCATCGTCTTCAACGAAGGGAACGACGAGTTGTGGTCAGCGTCGAGATTGCTATGTATCAAAGAGAGATGGGATATTTGGGATTTACGAATTCCATGTTCTAAGGTTCTCACTTATCACATCCTCTCATTTTAGTTAACTTCAATTTAGGGATTTCACATGCTATGTAGGCCATTTTTGTTGTCCTGGGTGTTTGGGGATGAAAGTTTTGGAAAATTTTGGGCGGGGAGCAAATGGATGTTTTTTTCCAAAAAGTGTTGCTGTCGCTCTTTTTTTTTTCTATTTTTTTTTGGTAGTGGGTGAAGCAAAGAGCGAAATGAAGAGAAAGATGAGAACGACGACCTGTTAAAGCATGTCAGGATCCTCAAAGGTACCCGCCATTTTTAGTCGATCCTCATTCGCCCATTTAATTTTCAATTTTTTATCTTGGGCTTCAATCAATTTCGGAGCAGGAGATTGAAACAGAAAACAAATCGGGTGTTTTTACATTTACCTAGAACTAATAATGTTTCATTCCTAATTAGCTTTTCAAATTTCGTCCATAAAAATGCATTTTTCACATTCGAGGACAAAATCATATTTTGTCCCTAATAAGTTTTCAAATTTTGAACAACTAGAGAAAAAAAATTTCGTCTACAAAATTTTTCGTCAAAAAATAATAAATTTCATCCAGAATGATTTCCCTCCATATTATTTCATCATTCCCTCCAAATGGCATTGTTAGCATGGGATGCAAATTGAGTGCTAAACATTTTTTGACAAAATTATAATTTCGTCCCTTAAAATGACAATTCTAGGACAAAACTGAATTCATCCCTAAAAATGTTTTTTTTACAATCTAGAACAAAATCATATTTTGTCTCTAATAAGTTTTCTAAATTTTGTATAATTAGAGACAAAAAAAATTCGTCCCTGAAAAAAAGAGGTTTTTAGCTACAAAATTTTATGTCCAAAAATAATCAATCCCTTTGGTCTATCTCTAATCACCATCCATTGGGACGAGTTAGGCCAAAGTTTCACCAGTTAGCTCGAACGATTCATGGATGGCACCCATCCTCCATTACTTGGAGAATGATGAGCTTTCAACCGACAAGAACAAAGCATGTTGATTAAAGGCCAAAGTGGCTTAGTTCACTGTCCATGATAGTTGTCTCCTCAAGAGGTCATTCTCGGGTCCATATCTCAAGTGCATCACCCCCGAAGAAGCTAAGTATGTACTTGTTGAGCTCCGTGAAGGGTGAGTGTGGCAACCATACTAGGGAACAGCTACTATTGACCCATAATGCGCGACGACATCGCCAACTATTCTAGACATTGTGATAGTTGCCAACGATTTTTCCAAGTGTCACACCTTTCCCTTGAGCGGCTCAACTCCATCCTCACCCCTTGGTCATTCATGAAGTGGGGGATAGACATAGTTGGAAAGCTTCCAACAGCGCCAAAACAACAAGTCTACATGGTGATTATTGACTACTTCCTTTCACCCAAGTCAGGGACCGAAAGGTAAAAAGTTTCGTTCGGAAGAACATCATATATCAGTTCAGCCTACCAAAGGAGAAGTCACCAAAAATGGGTCTCAATTCATAAGCTTCGGCTTCCAAGACTTCTACAAAATGTGGGAGATGAAGCTAAGTTTCTCCACTCCATGCTACCCCAAAGCAAATGGAAAAGCCGAGTCATCCAACAAGACTATCATTCAAACAATGAAGAGAAGAATCCAAAAAGCCAAGGGAGCTTGGGCGGATGACCTCCCCAAGGTACTATGTTCCTGCCGTACCATGGCTCAATCCTTAATGGGGGAAATTCCTTTTTCTTTGGCCTATGGTTCAGAAGCAATCATCCCCACAGAAGTATCGATCCCCTCAACTCAACTACAATGGATGGATGAAGACACCAATGAGCAACAACTTTACCATAACCTTGACACCATTGATGAACTGAGAGATTAGACCTTCACTTGTAACACTGTCTATAAGCAAACAGTGGCTCGACACTACAACAAGAATGTCCAAACTAGGGTCTTAAAGGTTGGCGACTTGGTCCTACACCAAGTATCCTAGAACACTAAAGAGATATGTTGCAGCCTCTAGGGCTAAGCCCCAAAACGATGTGGGTAAATTTGTAAAACTCATCATTGATCGAATCAACAAGGTTCGATTCCTCCTCTCAGACACTCCATTGTGTTAAGGTGTGTTAAGAGGTTTGAGTTGAGATATAATCCCACGTTCCTTAAGATATACATCAAACTCTGAGCTCAAGTATTCTCCTCCCCTATCAAATTAGAGAACCTTGTGTTAGTGAACGACCCACTTACACAGCAGAAAACAAACACATAAATGACATGGATCGTTCCTTAGAACCAAGATCCGAGTATAATATCACAGTTTATACAATATATAAATTAAATCTACATAAAATCATATTCAAGGTTCAATAATCTTACGCATGTTTGGTGGCTCCCCCAACTTTGTCCCTGAACATTTTGCTACCGACCCATGCTAAGGTTTATTATCTTTGTTAGAATGACATTGTTTGGCATGTTATTCAACATTCAACCTTAGCATGCATTCTAAACACAATATTAAAACGTGACGGTACATGGCCCAACTAAAACCGATTTCCTCGAGCCTAGAGGAATCGGTGGGTCACCTAGGGATCCTGTAATAAATATCTTGAGTCTTCAAGTATAGCTACCTCGTCCTTTGGTCCGTCTTCAAGTACATTACAAAAATATCATTTAAATTTACAATAAGAATACTTATAAAAATTCTTTACATCAATAAATTTAGAAACCTCGATTTACGTTCGAGGGGAATGAGATGAGAAGAGAATGTACATTGAGGAGAAGAGAAATGCAAGACATGCAGACCCTATTTAATAAATTTACAACCATACATACCCAAAAATTTAAAACATTCAATCTTAGGTCTAAGGCTCACGTACCGAGCACCATGCGATATACAAACAAGTACATTGCATACATTTCAAAAACAATCAATTTTTGAATTGGGTGGGTTTATTAATTAATTACCCTTCTTTTATGTGCAGAATGATTATTGGCTTTATAGGTTATTAAAAACTGTAGATTGGTCCCTTCACGAAAAATACAAAATTGGGAAATCTACAGACTTTGCCGCGGCGAAGGTTTTATCTTCGCCGGGGTGAAAAATTCCAGAGAGCACTCGCTGCGGCAAAACCTGGAAATCCCCAATATGAACAGTTCGCGTTATTTTGCAGTTTTTGTGTAATAACACGAATCCAAATCAAATCGAACGCACACACGTTCAACCAAAATATCAACTAACCAATATAACATCCATCAACACATTATAAACCATTTTATCATTTGAATCATTCATCCAAAAATAGATTTTTCTGATTTTGTAGTTTTTGCAGATTTTTCAAAAATGACATGTTATCAACCAAATACATGTTATAAGTCATACAATAAACTGTAGAAATTAATACCCAAGGCTTTGATACCACTGTTAGTGAATGACCCACTTACGCAACAAAAAACAAAAACAAAAATGACATGCATCGTTCCTTAGAACCAAGATCCGGGTATAATATCACAGTTTATACAATATATAAATTAAATCTACAGAAAATCAGATTCAAGGTTCAATAATCTTACACATGTTTGGAGGCTCCTCTAACTTTGTCCTTGAACGTTTTGCTACCAACCCAAGTGTAGGATCGAACCGACATAGTCCACACGAAGATAATCGCAAGGAACTAAGGAGGGATTTGCTAGATCCTCCTTAGCCTTAAGAAACAAAGAAGAAAATGAGTATTTGATTTTGGCTAAACCAAATCTGGGCTGGGAGAGAAAATGGGGCTGTAGGGTTTTTCACTTTTCAATGAATAGTGAATGAATGAAAACTATTAACTTTTTTCAATTAACACCTTTTCTTTTATAGCATTATTTTACTTGCCCTATTCCCATATGGAATGGGCTTGGGCTCCAACCCAAACACCCCATGTTTCCAAACACCCCCTAATTAGATATTTATTTTAATTCATCATTATCTTCAATTAAAATCAATTAATATATATTTAATATATATATTAACATTTAACAATAATGATAATTTATTTAAATATATGCGAACACATATTTAAACGTAATTTCACTTATTTAATTTTTATAATAAATTAAATAAAGGCTACGACCTTAGCAAATTTAATTATACTGTAAAATTACCAAAATACCCTTTCGCCTACAAAGACGAAAACGCCCTTCTTTCTTCTTGGCTCTTAAATTATCTTCTATGTGTGTGACCCATAGGCTCCTCATCATACTGGTAGTGTATAGTATCGTGATTAACACCAATTAATCGTCTCACTAATACATAGACCAAGATTGGCCTCTAGCAAGGCATCATGGCCACCCGATAGATTCAGATTTAGCAAAGTAGCTACCTGTCAATGATATGGTTACCGTACAATTTGATCATTTCATCATACGTTATCTCGACGAGACGAAGGCATAAAAATAGTGTCAACCTTCGGTTACTCTCGATATTATGTATTAAGTTTTTGGACCAATGACCTATATTATAATCTGGATAAAGCAACAACTCAATCCCATGTGGCCACAGTTTTAGTGTCATTGCCATATACTGAATTGCGCCGTGAGATAACTTCTCCTATACTCGAAAGTGATTAATCCTCTGTCAATCCACCATAGTCTTGATACACTCCTTGATGCATCCAATCACCATCGTATTGACAACTCTGAATAGAACTGCTTTAGGCTAGTGTCAAATTGCACCAATCGGTGCACAAGGCGCTTTGGTGATCTCAAGTCTAAGGATCACATGCACCACCATTCATTAAAGGATTTGTTCCATAGACACTAGGGTTACCATCCATATGGAATCCTCTGGTGGGTCAATCCAGTGAACTTGATGCAGTATATCCGCCTATAGCAAGCACCCATGTGTTGCACCAAGTTGTCACCAAACAACCTTGACTAGTGAGATCAGCCACTGCTTTTCGACAGGGTTGTTCAACACTATGATAGCCTTACTATATTATCTGTGCCCTTACTTCAGAATAATACTGGAGCTACGGACGTTTCTAGAATGGCCACCATATGTGCTCATAGGGTTCTCACTATCAAGATTTGAAACACTTGATACCCTCATCACGGTTCTACCATTCTAAGGACATATATAAATAATAATGATTTACGCGATATAGAATAAAATGCCTTTCATTATTGATTAATGAACATTATTACAAAGAGTCAATTCTACAATAATTGATTGGCTATAGGGCATCTATTCTAACACCTTGATATTCTTGCTTAGTTGATTATATACTTTGTTCTTGAATTCTTTGAACTTGTTAAAGGATTCAATGTTATGTCTCATTAAGTAGACATATCCAAATCTACTGAGGCCATCTAAAATGTGATGAAGTAAGAATATCCATCTTTGGCTTGTATTGACAGCATTCCACATACATCACTATGGACGATGCCTAACAATTCCTTTGCCCTTTCACTATGTCCAGTAAAAGGTGACTTGGCCATTTTTCCTACTAGGCATGATTTGCATACTTCATAAGACTTAAAGTCAAATGGGTCCAAAACTCCATCCTTGTGGAGTTTTGCTATGCAAGCTTGGTTCACATGACCAAGCCTACAATGCCATAAGTAAGTTTGATTAAAGCCATCAACCTTGGCTCTCTTATTCTCTATATTGAAATTCTCTTTATTAGTTAATTCTAGAACATATAAACCATTATGTAATCTTACAATTCCATATTGAATACCTAATGAGCAAAAATTGATGAGTGCAAATGCAACACCTAATTTTACCTCACTATATTCTAATGCAAAGTTGAGTAGTAGCAAAGAGCAAGTAAGGATCTTTCATGCAGAGGATTTGTGAACCTAATTAATTATCTACTTCTAACGGGGTTTGTCACGAATTATGAAAACTCATCAAAAACTATCAAACTAAAATTAAACAAAGTAAAACAAGCAGACAATCACGAAAGAGATGAATAAGAGAAGCAAGATTGAAGGTTTATTCGCCACCACTAGACACAAATTATATATAATAAAAGCACTCTTTAACTTTCTACCCTCTTGATGACATCAGCTCAAAAAATACCGAACGTTGACATTGCATGGCCTTCCTAGAAAAGAAGAAGACTACATCTTCTTCTCAAGGTATGTACCTGATTGAAATCAATGTATCTCCTTTTATATATCTTGGGTTATTGACACAAGATGTAGTTCTCATATTTGCACTTGTGTGCAAGGATTACGATGGAGTAGACTACTCGGTTGAGGAGAGATGGACCTACTAGTTGGGAATGGAGCATGCGAAGCTGCATTAGCCGTAGAAGATTATTATTTAAGTTTGCCTTTGGGCCTTGAACTAGAACTTTTAAATTGTTTTTATATTCCTTCAGTTATTTTTATGTCCGCTTTGGACAACATTGGATATCAACTTATGATAACTAATGGATTGTTGTCAATTAGTTTGAATGGTATTTAGTATAGAATTGCAAGATAATATAATGGTTTGTATGTTCTAGAATGAAATAATAATGAGATTTCCAATCTAAAGAATAAGAAAACCAAGGTTGATGGCTTTAATCAAACTTACCTATGGCATTATAGGCTTGGTCATGAGAACCAAACTTGTATAACAAAACTCCATAAGGACGGAGTTTTGGACCTATTTGATTTCAAGTTGTATGAGGTATGCAAGTCATACCTAGTAGGCAAAATGACGAAGTCACCTCTTACTAGACATAGTAAAAGGGCAAAGGAACTCTTAGGCATCATCCATAGTGATGTATGTGGACCGCTATTAGTACAAGCCAGAGGTGGATATTCTTACTTCATCACATTTACTGATAACCTTAGTAGATTTGGATATGTCTATTTAATTAGACATAAGTCTAATTCCTTTGACAAGTTCAAGGAATTCAAGAATGAAGTACAGAATCAACTAGGCAAGAATATCAAGGTTCTACGATCCGATAGGGAAGGAGAATACTTGAGCTTAGAGTTTGATGCATACCTTAAGGAAAGTGGGATTATATCTCAACTCACATCTCCTTACACACCTCAGCATAATGAAGTGTCTGAGAGGAGGAATCGAACCTTGTTAGATATGATTTGATCAATGATGAGTTTTACAATTTTACCCATATCTTTTTAGGGCTATGCCCTAGAGGTTGCAACATATACACTGAATCATATACCGTTGAAATCAGTGGATAAGACACCATATGAAATATGGAACGGGTGAAAACCCCTTTTTTCTCATCTAAGGGTTTAAGATTATGACGTTTATGTCAAGAAATTGACTTCGAACAAGCTTGCCTCAAAATCAGAGAAATGTATCTTTGTGGGGTATCCTAAACAGAAAAAGGGTATACTATTTCTACAATCCAGCTGAACAGAAAGTTTTCGTTGCTTGAACTAGAGTCTTCTTAGAGAAAGAATTCCTTCAAAGAGAAGATGGTGTAAGAAAGATAGAACTCAATGAAGTTCTAGAGCCATTGCATCAAACGACGGACAAGATGATGTGCCATCAAAGATGGTTGAGCATCATAAGGAAATTGCTTCATAGGGAGTGGAACAAAGCGAACCTTCGACACAAGAGCTGCGTGGGTTTGGCAGAATATGTTGTGAGCCTAAGAGGTATGGTTTTCTCGTAACTCGAGCTGCATGGGTTTGGCAGAATATGTCGTGAGCCCAAGAGGTATGGTTTTCTCGTGACTCAAAGTGGCGACATATTGGTCTATCAAGACGATAAGCCTAAAACCTATAACGACGCTTTGTCAAATCCAAATTCTACAAAATGGCTTGATGCCATGAAATCTGAAATGGACTCCATGTACTAGAACCAAGTATGAGATTTGGTGGATCCACCTGAAGGAGTTAAACCCATAAGGTGTAAATGAGTCTTCAAGAAAAAGACTGAGATGGATGGAAATATTCAAACCTATAAAGCATGGCTAGTAGGAAAATGTTTTAAACAAAAGCATGGAATTGACTATGATGAAACCTTTTCTCCAGTAGCAATGCTAAAGTCCATTAGAATTATGCTAGTTATTGCTACTTACCATGACTATGAAATTTGGCAGATGGATGTCAAAACTGCTTTCTTGAATGAAAACCTTGAAGAGGACGTCTACATGACATTACTATTGCGTGTTTCTTACAACATGCAAAATGTAGCAAGTATACTAGCCGCACAAAGTAATAAAATGATGAGTAGAGTATCGTTCCCATGAGGATTGTTAGCAAAGCACTGAGTTTCCTAATGTTATAAAGTTGAAGCAATCGATTTCTTTGGATTGATGGGAGCTAATTCTAATTAAAACTAACAATGAATTTTAAACTAAAAAAAAACTTAATTAAGCATGCAATATGAAAACACGGAATATCAATTCAAGTAAAACGGGTAGGGTTTTGACTTCATTTGGATTTTATGGGTTAAACCTAAAAATTACACTACATTCACATTCATATGCAATGGTTGTAAATCGAACTCAATAAGGTGCTAAACATACCCTCTCGGGCTATGTTTTCCTATTCATCCTTATTAACCTTCCGCACCCAACAAATTGAAGATTAACAATTCCAAACTCATTAAGCAAAACAATCCTACAATGATGTCATTAATTCTTGAATCTATCTCTAGCATCCAATACTATAATGGTGGTTACCCAAGAAGCCTAACATGATTCTTTTCTCAATCTCATCATGTTCATCACATACAACATTAAAACTCAGAGTAAACACACAACCAAAGCATATTCATATGAAAATAAAACAATCAAACACTTAACACTTGTCCCCAATGTTCCATTATGCACAAATCAGGAATAGATAAAAATAAAACAATAAAGGTACGAGAATGCTCCCTGGTTAATCCATGAATTGTTGCTCCACAATGATCACCCGTTCTCGGACTTTTCATCATCCAAAATCTGTCAAAACAATTAAAACTGTGGTGTCCTTTATGTTAGCATAAATTCACAACTAACTTGAAAATATTACAACCTAATCTCGTCCTTTCAACAACTACAAATTAAAAACAACAACTAAAAAATAAACAAAATCCAAAACCAAAATAAACTGAGTTTAACGTTTCAAGTGGGCACGAAATTAAATGAAAACAATTAAACAAACATAAAACAAAAAAACAGATGCTCCGCCTCAGTCTTGTTCTTCCTCTTCTTCCTCTTGTTCCCTCTTCTTCCTCGGAGCCCATCCACTCATCCAAATTCCAATTGGCCCATTGGTATGCTGAAGTGTCAACATTGAGCTCCTTAAAGCTATTCGTCAGTAGCTCATGCATCATTTGAGTCAGCTCATGCATCATTTGAGTCTACTCCACCATCCAATCCTGATGTCTCTTCATATATTTCATTAGGCCCATCATCTGCTACATCATCTCTTTTTGTGTACCTGTGGAGCTGGATGATGTGGCAAGGCTTGTTCTCTGCCTTTTCGCCCCTGCTCTTAGTTGCGCAGCTTCTGTTCGGTCAAGGTGTTTCTTGTAATAATCTAAATTTAGAATTGGAGCAGCATGAATACGCTGCTCGTCATCCTGAACCTTGACCCCAGCTTTTAAGCATAGGGCTGTGATGAGATGCGGGAAACAGTAACTTGCTCGCCCCTGTTTGGATGCTAGCTTGACGCTGTTAAAAATTATGTCTCCCACATCAATACTCTTCCTTGTGGCAATAGAGTAGAGCAAAACTGCCTTCTCATGAGTCACTGTGTTGTAGTGCGATTCTGGCATTAATTTTGCACAGACAAAATATTGCCACAACCGAGCCAATGGTATCAACTGCGTTCCTTTGACTGTCTTCTTTTGTTTCTTAGACACTTCCCACTCTGCCCTTGGTTTTACAATGACCGGCGGGATTATACTGTCATCAAATTGTGATCTCTTAAACTCCACATACTGATCATTGAGAATTTCGGGCAAATTATAGAACTCATTGATCTCCTTTGCCATAAATTTCACATCCTCCCCTCTTACAAACACAGATCTTCATGACAGTCTGGGAGGTTGGCATAGAACTCCCTTACAAACGGTTCTACAGCCGGATGTTCAGGAGCATGCATAAACATGTCCTAACGTCTCCCTCTACTCCAGTCCAAGGCTTGTGTTGCGGTCAATCCACACTCAGGGATGAAACCTTTATCTTTCTTTGGATTACCGCCTCATATCTTTTACAGGCTTCATCGTTCACAAACTGGTTGTCAACACTCTTCCCCTTACTCTTACTCTTGCCCTTGTACGGTTGCTTAATTTTTGGAGCCATTGTTCCAAATGAAATTTCAATCCAAAATTATAACCCCAAAAATTCAAACCTAATTCTACACAGCCACTTCAAACCTGCAAAAACAACCAACACTTCCAAAAATTCACAATTCAACCCCCAAACTACAATTTTTCAATTCAACACAAACACTCCAAAAATTCAACACCCACACTCCTTAACAATTAGTTAATTCACAAACTTCTCTTCTTCAATCAATATCACAACTCAAAATCACCCAACAATTCTCAAGTCAATCGCAAAAAAATTCTCAAATCTATGATTAGAAACTTGAAATTTTTCGAAACAAAGCTTTGGGTTATTGAGATCTTACCAAAAAGAAGGAGTGTGCACCACCAATTGAAGTGGAAATGACCCAGATTAGAAAACCCCAAATTTTCAATCCAAAAATTTTCGTGAAATTTTCGCAAAAATTGTTGTTGAAAAGGGTTGTTTTGGTGTTTACGAATGTTGTAGAGTAAGAAATTTGGTTGGAAAAACAAAATGGAAGCAAAAGATGGAAGTTTGAAAAATTCTCTCTCAACTTCAAATGCAAGGCGGCGTGAAAAATGAAAAAGATAAAGTAAGTATTTATAGAAAAGCATCGTCGCCGCGGCGAAGAAAAAACTTCGATGCAGCGACGTTCTTCATTTATGAACCCTAAAAATTTCCCAGGTTTCGCCGCGGCAAAGAAAAAATTCTTCGATGGGGCGAAATCTTCCTGAGGATACAAGGCTTCTTCGCCGTGGCGAAATGCCTTAGCCAATTTTTCAGAAATTTATTCACTTTCTTCACCACGGCAAAGACAATTCCTTTGCCGAGGCGAAAATGGCCAGGAGCTTACCCAATTTTCAAGTCTCTTCGCCCCGGCAAAGTCTGGAACTTTTTCATACTTCCTTTGGCTAAAGACTTCACCTGAAACACCCAAAAACAATTACATAAGACTTCATAAAAACTCATAATGAAACTAAACAAAATTAACAACCAAAATGACAAACAAAAAGTTAAAAACACTTGGGCTGCCTCCCAAGAAGCGCTTGTTTATGGTCAAAAGCTCGACTCTCTCGATCCTTCAATGTAATATTCCACTTGAGGTACGTATTTAAAAGTTTACTGTTTCAGTTTCAATTGAGTTGGTTGAATTTTGGTGAAGTTT
This sequence comes from Pistacia atlantica, assembly GCA_026229545.1. Classification (NCBI taxonomy): domain Eukaryota; kingdom Viridiplantae; phylum Streptophyta; class Magnoliopsida; order Sapindales; family Anacardiaceae; genus Pistacia; species Pistacia atlantica. The sequence goes on from JAPEIT010000014.1 coordinate 23,772,367, forward strand.
GGAAATCCAATCTTCGCTGGGGTGAAGAAGAAGCTTCGCCGCGACGAGGAGGAGATGCACCCTCGAGTAGGTTCTGCCCTATTTCGCTGGGGCGACGAAAAGTTCTTCGCCGCGGCGACCAGCCTAATAAAAAGTTTATTGAGTTTTCTAGAGAATTCTTCTTTTGGGGCACAATGACCATTCTACCCCTAATTAGTAGGAAAAGTGGGGAGTAAATTGTAAGGAAATTTAGTAGAAATTGTGTTTGGATGGGGGTGTAGTTGTAAAGAATCAAAGGATATAGTTGGAATTTCTAAGGAAGGGCAAGGGAAAAATGGGAAAGGATGCTTATAATATGAGCTAAAAAGAGTTAAAGTGTAGAGAAACCCTTTATTCATTCATTCCACCGCCTCTTCCATTTGCCTAATTTCTCTCAATTTCTCCATCCAATCTTCCAAGATTTCCAAGGGATTTAAGAGAGCTTTTGAGTAAATTTGAGTAGAGATTTCATCTAAAGCATCCTAAGGTAAGGATTCATGCTTTAGATGTGAGTTTTCTTATAGTTATAGTGAAGTCTTATTTGGTTGTTATTGTTCTTGTTGTTGTTTTGAGTTGTAGAGAGAAGACAAAACAACAAAGGAAAGGAAAAGTGCTAAAGAAGTCACCTTTCCACAAGGTAAGTAAATCCTACCAACTTGAGTTTTGATAAGTTTTTGAGTAGTGATTTAGAGATTGAGTAGAGATGTATGCTTGTATAAGTATGTTATGTTGTTGAGAATTGAGTTGAGATGAATATGTATTATGAGAAGTGTTTTTTTTTATGTGTGATGAGAAATGGAATTTGAGATGAAGTTTGAGGGATGTTGTGTAAACCTTTTTGGAAGTGTTTTTCTTGACAGGGATAATGGTTATATGAGGGAGTTTTCTCCTATTTTGGATGGCTAGAGAATGAAGTATAGTAGAAATTCTAGTAGAGTGTTTTTATGCACATGAGTTGCTTGATGAAATGCCTAGATGAAATCTGCCCTGTCACTGCCGTGACTTTCTAAGTAATTTTTGGGCATCTTATGGATTGAACTAGGCTGAGACCAAAACATAGACATTATAGCCCTGTTTCTAAGCTTTAAAACGAGACTAAAATTGTAGCAATCCGAGGTGTATAAGGCAAGTTATGCCCTTTTTAGTGTGACCTGTGCAGAATGACTGTTTTGAGGAAATCTTGTATTTGGCATTTCATAAGTGCAATAGTGAGCATGAGCTATCTATACACATTTGTTTATACACTCAAGAAGTAGCTTGATACATAGTAGAGAATTTGAGTATAAGCTACTTTAAGAGTTAAGAGAAAGAGAATAGAGTAGGTTGTGCGATGGGGAACCTGTGAGTAATGGGTAGAGTATTCCCGCATGTACGCCGCATTGAGAGAGCGGCATGAGTATGAGATAGAGAAGTGGTGTAGCCTGTGAGAGTGCATGCGGATGAGGGCTATACCCAAGTACCCGAGAGAGAGATTATACACTGACATGGCCAAGGGTTCCGAATCCATGCATAACCAAGTCCGATCGGCTAGAACGAGTAAAGGTCACGTAGAGTGGGAGCGAGTCCCGGCCGTGCCCCCGGTAAGATGGGGCTGTGACTTATTAAAGAGTTAATAGAAAAGAGTTCTAAGAGAAAGAGAGAATTAGAGAGAGAGAGTTATGGGGATAGATGAGTAGAAGATTTACTTACTGAGCATTATTTTAGTGCTCACCCCGTTGTTTTCCTATGTTTTGCAGGATCTAGGTGAGGACACGGTCGGATGGATGTCGGCGCTCAAGGAGAAGCGGTTACACTGTCAATTATGTTTTTGATGGCTTTTGTACACATTATAATTTTGTGTAAAAATGTATATGTTGTAAAGAATATATATATATATATATGTTTAATAAAAAGAAAAATATTGGGCCCAATTTCTTTATATTATTTTATATGTATTTCATTATGAGTTTTTGAGTAGAAAGTGGCTATTACATTCAATCAGCCCGGATTATCCAAGGACATCACATCCCGAAAATTTCCCTTGTATCGGGGCTTCATTCGCTGATGATCTTTTTCACACAGTGTCTTTGTTGCAAGTTTCACTACCCATTTCCATCCCTTGGTCATAACTTTGGTAGCTCGACTCTTATCTCCGACTGTCTTCCGTTTTCTTTGCTTAACTTTACCCTTTTTGATCCCTGAGACCCGTTCCTTGTGTGAACTCAAACTCAATTGCGGCTTGTCTTGGAACTTTGTGCAACCTCTTCCTTACTGGTCCTCACTCTCGAACTGATTTGATTTGACACTGCAGCTCTGAATTTCCACCTTAGGATTATTAAGTTGAGGCTCAATTCTTGACTGATCCACCACATCGATTTTTAAGCACGACTCTTGTTTATGTGAAGCTTTCATTGATTCAAGGACATTAAATGTTATTTCTTCATCTTGCATCCTCATGATCAACTTCCCTTCTTGAACGTCGATTAACGCTCTTCCGGTGGCTAGGAATGGTCATCCCAGGATAAGAGGAATTTCTTTGTCTTCTTCCATATCCAACATAAAGAAATCCGCAGGAAAAATAAACTTGTCCACCTTAATCAACACATCCTCCACTATGCCCCTTGGAAGCTTTATTAATCGATCTGCAAGTTGCAAGCATGTGGATGTCGGCTTAACTTCACCAATTCCTAGTTTCCTGAACACAAAAAAAGGCATAAGGTTAATGTTTGCACCTAGGTCACATAGAACTCGATCAAAGGTTATATCTCCTATAGTGCAAAGGGATAGTAAAACTCTCTGGATCTTTGAGTTTCGGGGGCAGCTTCTTCTGGAGAATGGCGCTGTACTCTTCCGTAAGCATCACCATTTCCTCTTCTTCTAGCTTCCTCTTGTTTGATAAAATTTCTTTAAGAAATTTCGCGTAGCTCAGCATCTATTGCAAAAGGAATGTTAATATGTAGTTTTTTTAAAAACATCAAGAAATTTAATAAACTGCTTATCCTAATTCTCTTTTCCGAGTCTTTGAGGAAAGGGTACGGGTGGTGTGTGATGTGCCAACTCTGGTGGAATCTCGGGGAATGGCAACTTCTCTTTCCTTGTCTTTTTCCCTTCTTCCTGCTTCTGCTCATCTTTCCTTAGGCTGGGTGGTTTTTCTTTCGCTTCAATTTCTTCATCAATTTCCTCATCAGAATCTTCATTTTTCTTTGATGAAGTTCCCTCTTTCCTTGGATCCCTCACCTCTTCTCAGACTCTCCCACTTCTCAACAAAATTGCATTTACTTGCTCACGTCGGTTAGTTACTGTATTGCTTGGTAGAGAACCCTGCGGTCTATCATTAAGCTTCTCAGCCAATTGGCCCATCTATACCTCGAGATTCTGAATGGACGCCCATTGGTTTCTAAAATTTGTCCTCGTCTCATTCATGAAACCTGTGGTCTCTTGCATGAATTTACCAAACATATCCTCCAACTTCGTCACTCTTTGATCTCCCTGTTGATTGGTCACCCCTGGTTGGTTATTTGGAACTTGCCACTGGTTCCATTGATTATTTTGCTGGTTCTGATTTCCCCAAGCCAGATTTGGATGATTTCTCCACCCTGGGTTGTATGTGTTGGTGTACGAGTTGTTCGGTTGTCTCTGATTTCCTGCCAAGTAATTCACTTGCTCTGTTGATGAAGATGACGAAGCAAATGTGTTCCCAACTTGACACTCGCTGCTCACATGGTTTCCTACACAAAATTTACATGTTAGTTGAGGTGCTTGTATAGAGTTTACCTACATAGTTCCCAACTGTTTTTGAAGTGCAGTGAGTTGGGCTGAGATGGCTGTGAAGGCATCAACTTCATGAAGACCCGAAGATTTCCTTGTTGTAACTCTCTCATTTGGTCTTTGATAGTTGTTGCTTGCCAAAACCTCAAGCAACTCATACGCCTCCTCTGGTGTCTTATTCTGCAAGGCCCCTCCTGAAGCTGCATCCACCATGGTCTGCACATTACCCATCAATCAATTGTAAAAAGTTTGGACCTGAAGCCAAACTGGCAACCCATGGTGTGGACATTTCCTTATCAACTCCTTGTATCTCTCCCAAGCCTCGTATAATGACTCGGCATCGTCTTGTAGAAATGATGTGATATCATTTCTCAATTTCGTTGATTTAGCTAAAGGAAAGAACTTGGTCAGGAATTTATGTGCTAGATCATTCCACATTGTTATAATTCCCGGTGGTAATGCCATTAACCACCCATTGGCTTTATCTCCCAATGAAAATGGGAATAATCGCAGCCTAATAACATCATCCGACACTCCATTTGACTTGAAGGTGTCACAAATTTCTAAGAAATTTGCAATATGTTAATTTGGATCTTCCTTCAAATCACCATTGAATCTAACCGATTGTTGGATCATCTGGATGATTGCTGGCTTGATCTCGAAATTGTTTGCTTGCACCGTAGGTCTAGTGATACTCGACCCACTGCCATTTACTGTGGGAACTGAAAAATTCCCTCAGTGTTCTATTTTCTGGTTCAGCCATTTCAACAACTACTTCTTCAGATTCTACAGCAAGATTTTCTCTTTCTCTTCTCTCTCTGTTACTTCTTCTCACTGTTCTCTCAAGCTCAAGGTCAACAGGAACCACTGGTTGACGTCTTGCTCTTCGCATAAACTGAACGAACAAAAGTGAAGGAAAGTGAGATCACAATTCTAATGAAAATTAAAAACAAAAATAAAAACTTCAATTTAGCTAACTAAAGAAAAACTCAATGTTAACTTAAAAAACAATCTCTGGCAACGGCGCCAAAAACTTGTTGCGTGTTTCTTGCAACATGCAAAATGTAGCAAGTATACTAGTCACACAAAGTAATAAAATGATGAGTAGAGTATCGTTCCCATGAGGATTGTTAGCAAAGCACTGAGTTTCCTAATGTTATCAAGTTGAAGCAATCGATTTCTTTGGATTGATGGGAGCTAATTCTAATTAAAACTAACAATGAATTTTAAACTAAAAAAAAAAACTTAATTAAGAATGCAATATGAAAACACGGAATATCAATTCAAGTAAAACGGGTAGGGTTTTGGCTTCATTTGGATTTTATGGGTTAAACCTAAAAATTACACTACATTCACATTCATACGCAATGGTTGTAAATCGAACTCACTAAGGTGCTAAACATACCCTCTCGGGCTATGTTTTCCTATTCATCCTTATTAACCTTCCGCATCCAACAAATTGAAGATTAACAATTCCAAACTCATTAAGCAAAAGAATCCTACAATGATTTCATTAATTCTTGAATCTATCTCTAGCATCCAATACTATAATGGTGATTACCTAAGAAGCCTAACATGGTTCATTTCTCAATCTCATCATGTTCATCACATACAGCATTAAAACTCAGAGTAAACACACAACCAAAGCATATTCATATGAAAATAAAACAATCAAACACTTAACCCATTAAAAATCCAAACTACAATCAAAACCCTAACCCAAAATAGATTAGTTCATAGCTAAATCAATAATACAAAAACGAAAAACGGAAATAATCAAGTTCAACATAATGAAACTGAGATAAAAGATAAGAAATCTCCCTAAAAGATGAATCCTTTAGTTAGAATCGAATCTTCTCCCTTTTACAATCCAAATCGTTCAAGGTTCATCCAAGAAAAATGTAAAAGTAACTAACCCTAAAAAGATGAAAACCCCTGGGCAAAAGGCTAAGTTTTTTTTTATACCTCGTCCAAATTACCCAGCCAAAACACGCACAAAGCAAAACTCTGCGTTTAACAAAACTAAAAATAATGACTGTCGCCGCAGCCAAGAGAGAAGCAGACATGCTCGTTGCTGGCCTTCTTCGCCGCGGCGAAGACAATTCCTTCGTCGGGGTGAAGCTTCTTGAAAAGTTCTGAAATTACAGAACTGCCACTTTGCTTGCTTCTTCGTTTGATTCTTCGATTCTCGGTGCTCTCTTATGGGAACAAGCTTCATCATGCTTTATCCTGTTTCAGAACTCTCCTAACTTCTGAGATTCGCTAACTTCTGAGTCAAAAATATCCAATTTTGTCCTTATTTGCTCAAAATGTCCATTTTAACCTGAAACACGAAAAGTAAAGAATTAAGCAACAATTTAGGTCAAAATGCACTAGAAAGTACCTGAAATCCGACAAAAAAGCCTAATGAAAACTATATAATCCACGGATTATCAATTACCCGATGGTTTTGTTCTTGATGGACAAGCAAAGCAGGGAAGGTATGCAAGTTGAAGAGATACATTTATGGACTCAAGCAAGCATCAAGGAGTTGGAACATTCATTTTGATGAATCCGTAAAGGAATTTGGGTTTATCCAAAATGAGGACGAGCCTTGTGCATACAAGAAAATCAATGGGAGTGCGTGACATTCCTAGTATTGTCTGTCGATGACATATTGATCATTGGGAATGATATACCAAACTTGCAAATGGTAAAGACTTGGTTATCCAAGTGTTTCTCCATGAAGGACTTAGGGGAAGCAACCTACATCCTTGGTAGAAAGATCTATCGTGATAGATCTCATATGTTGCTAGGCCCAATTCAAAGTACATACATTGAAAAAGTACTAAAAAGATTCAGTATGGAAGATTAAAAGAAAGGTTATCTTCCAATGTGAGATGGTGTGTATCTCTCTAAGGATATGCTGTAATGCCCACATGGAGGTCCGTAATTTAATTTATGCTCTTATACCTTTAGTTGATTTTGTTGCTAAAGTTATCTTGTGAAAATGTGAAGAAAATGCCTTAAACTTGCATTAAGGGTAAAATGGTCTTTTAACTCAAAATTAGCTGAAATTGTGGGGAGTAAAAAGAGATAGAATTTCATGGAGAATGCAATAAAAATGAGGGCGTTATGGTAATTGACTAAGGGACATAGATGGAATTTTAAAGAAAGTGTAAGGGCAAAATGGGAAACTATATATAATTTTTATGTTATATCAAATTGAAGAGTTAAAACCCTAGCCACTCTTACCCATTTGCACGCCACTTTCACCTCCATATTCTCTCAAATTCTTCAATTCTTCTGCCAATGAAATTCATAGGTTTTAGGTGTTTTTGAGTGGATTTTCAATCTTAAGCTTCTATAGGCAAGATCCTTGCACTAAGAAGTGAATTTTAGTTTTTAAAGTGTTGATTTTGATGGTTTATGCTCATAGGATTTAAGAGGAAGAGAGTTTGATCAAAGGAGATTCTTAAAGGGTTGAATTTGCTCATATCAAAGGTAAGTAAATCCTATCCTAACCATGATTCAAGTTATGTTGGGTAGAGAACTTTCTTTATGCATATATATGTGTTATATGTATAATTGTTGATGGATTTGGTGTTGAATAATGATTAGAACCTATCCATGAGAGGTTGTGTTGGTGTAGTTGTTATTTGATGAATGTTTGGATGAGATTTGGAAGAATTGAAGTGAAAATTTTGAAGTGTGTATTTTGGGCAGATTTGGTGTTAAATATAAAGGAGTTTATTCCAAATTTTTGGTGGCCTAAAATAGAGATAGAAGTGTAGCCAAATTAGTGTTAATTTGTGCACATGAATTGTTTGATGAAATGCGAAAGATAAGTGCATGTATGAGAATGATTATATGTTACTTTGGGATGTGTTTGTAGATGGTAGAGAATGACATGTTTGCATTCCATAATGCATAATTGCATTTAAATGTGTGAATTTAGAAAGAATTATAAGCATGAAACCATTTACATGCATACATACTCATAAGAGCATGAAAATGTCCAAAAATATGTTAAAGAGAAAATAGAAAGAAATGAGAATATTAAAGATATTCAAATCTGAATTTTTCTTAAAAAAATGTGAAAAAAAAAAAGAGAAGGTTGTTGCGATGGGGAGCCGTGAGTGACATAGGCCTACATGCACGCCGCCTTTAGTGAGCAGCTTCAGAATTCAGAAAGAATAAATGTACAGTCTATTAGAAGCGTGTGTGGATAAGGACTGTACCCAGAATTAGAGAATTCACTCACACGGCCAAGGCTCCAAATCCATGCCTCAACCGAGTTCGATCAGCAAGAATAGAAAGAAAGAATAGAATAGAAAGAAAGAATAGAAAAGAAGGAAAGAATAGAAAAAAAAAAAAAAGAATAGAAAAGAAAGAAAAAATAGAAAGAAAGAAAAGAAAGAATAGAAAGAAAGAAAGAAAGAAAAAGAAAAAGAAAACAGAATAAGAAAAAAGAAAAGAAAATGCATAATTTATGCATTTGTGCATTTGCATCATGATTATGCATAAGATCATGCTCGTTATCATGGGTTAGTGAAAAATTTAGAAAACAGAGAGCAAAACAAAGAAAGAATAGGAAAAGAACAGAGAAAGAAAAGAGAGAGGAACATAGAAAGAATAGAGAATACTTGGGACATGAGTTGTAAGGAAAGAAAATTCAGGATTTAAGCAATGGAGAGAGAAGGGTAGCATAGCGGGTTTACTTACTGAGCCATAAGTGCTCACTCCATTGTTTTTAATGTTTTACAGGTAATATGTGAGTTGCAGCCGCTCAGAACGTCACGTAGTGGAAGGGTTGGGCTACATTGTCAAGTTGTTATTTTTGAGAATATTTTGTAAATATTTATACATAAAGAAAAATTAAATATGGGCCCATACTTTATTACTCGTATATATATTTGTATTTTCTTATATATATTTTTAATGAGTTTTAGTGATTATTTTACGAGTATACTAGCTAGAAAGAAAGCATTACATTTTTGGTATTAGAGCAAAGCTTTTGGGATTTGACAGTGTGCCTCTCCTACCACGTTGACGTTCTATAGCCGACCACTGTAAGTTATTTCTTTCCTTACTTGTAGTAGATGAGTTGATTGAGTTGACTAAAAGTGTTGGTTTATGTAGATGAGACGTAGAACCCGAGGAAGCAGTAGGAAGGAAATGAACACGGGTGAACCTTCCAACCCTCCAAAATCTACTCCCACTGTCCTCGATGAAGCGAGGATTCGTAATATTATACAACAAGTCTTGGTAGAAAATTGGGGAAGCTCCGTACCAGAGAAAGTTGAGACCCCGGTGATTGTACCGACCCCTAGAGAGGAGAGAGAGAAAGGCCGATACCCCCAGTAGTGCAGAATCGTATTGAGCCGATTTATGGGTTGCCTAGTCAACACCAGCCATCAGAATTTAGGGGTACAGTGGACCCACTAGTGGCAGATGAGTGGTTCAGATTAGTGGAGCGTATGACAGTACTTTACCCTATGACAGACCGGGAGAAGATTCAGTATACCAGTTTTTTATTTAGGGGTGATACCGTATATGGTGGGAATTGATGGAGGATACTCATGATACAACTTTGATGGCCTAGGGAGATTTCAGGAGATTGTTTGAAGCAGAATATAGAATAGTTGATCAAGTCCATGAAAAGATTCAGGAGTTTATCAGTTTTCACTAGGAGTAGTGAGTACACCAGAGTTGGGGAGAGATAAATTTGTGCATGGGCTGAAACCAAAAATAGTCCGAGATGTGATGGCTAGTACCCAACCCCCTCAAACATACAGTGAAGCTTTGGAACAAGCTTTATGGGCAGAAATATTTATGAATAAGCTAACCCCGACAACTCCATCAGTAGTAGCCCCCAATGTTCCACCTCCTGCTTTACAAAGAGATAGAGTTGATGCCCCCATTAATAGAGAGGTGAGAAATAAGAAAAAGTTTCAACCCAAGAAGAATAGGAGGGATTGGCAGAATAAAAAGCCAAGAACTAGTAAAGTTCCCCAGTGCCAGAAGTGTGGAAGAAATCATTCTGGGGAGTGTCTTAGAGATTTGGGCCGAAATGTATGTTACAGATGCCGGCACCCAAGGCATATGATGAAAGATTGTAAAGCCCCTCCTCCACCCATAACTCCTGCACCTGCAGTGTAGACATCTAGACATACCAATGCTCGAGTGTTTATAGTAGCCCAGAGTGAAGCTAAAGCTAGCCCATCCGCAGTGACTGGTCAATTATTATTTCATTCAGTTCCTCTTTATGCATTAATTGATTCTAGAGCCACACATTCATTCATTACACATGGGATTTTAGAGAGATTATGTTTAAAACCTATTAGAGTGGATTGCCCCATTAAGATAGAGTTACCAGATGGTGTTAGTGTAGTAACTCAAGAGATGCTTCCAAGGGAGTCCGTAGTGATCCATGGAAGGGAGTTGCCAGTGGATTTGATAGTGTTCGATATGCCTGATTTTGATGTTATTTTAGGCATGGATTTCCTCGGGAGGTTTGGAGTAGAGATTGATTGTCGGAGAAAGAAAGCAAGATTTAATCTTGATGGAGATAAGTTTAATTTTGGCGAGGGTCACTAGCTTAGTATGTTAATCAGTAGTGTAAAGGTCAGAAAGATGTTAAGAAAAGGGTGCTCGGGATATATTGCTCATGTAGTGCACAGTAGTGATGCCCCATAACCAGAGATTCAGAATGTGCCAGTAGTTCGGGAGTTCTTAGATGTATTTCCGGAAGATTTTCCAGGTTTACCTCCGAAAAGAGAAGTAGAATTCAGTATTGAACTGGCACCAGGGACTGCACCCATTTCTAAAGCCCCTTACTGGATGGCCCCAGCCGAGCTTCAGGAATTGAAAAAGTAGCTTCAGGAACTCTTAGACAAGGGTTTTATTCGACCTAGCCATTCTCCCTAGGGTGCTCCAATTTTGTTGTGAAAAAGAAAGATGGATCTTTACGAATGTGTATAGATTATAGAAAGTTAAATAAAGTGATAGTGAAGAATAAATACCCGTTACCTCGCATAGATGATTTGTTTGATCCACTGAAAGGAGCAGCAGTGTTTTCAAATATTGATTTGAGGTCGGGTTATCATCAAGTAAGGGTTGCAGAGCAAGATATTGCCAAGGCTGCTTTTCGAACCAGATATAGGCATTATGAGTTTGTGGTGATGCCTTTTGGGTTAACCAATGCCCCAGCAATCTTTATGGACTTAATGAACAGGGTGTTTTAGGATTGTCTTGACCGATTTATAATGGTGTTTATTGATGATATCCTGGTGTATTCTAAGGCAGAAAAGGAACATGAGAACACCTAAGATTTGTGCTATAGTGATTGCGAGATAAAAAGTTATTCGCCAAATTTTCTAAGTGTGAGTTTTGGCTAGATCAAGTTATCTTTCTGGGGCATACCGTCTCAAAGGAGGGTGTATTAGTGGATCTAAGTAAGGTAAAAGCAATTCTGGAATGGCAACAGCCGAAGACAGTAAAGGAAGTTAGAAGTTTCTTGGGGCTAGCAAGTTATTATAAGCGGTTTATAGCAGGGTTTGCTCAGTTGACCAAACCGCTTACAGCTCTCACCAAGCAGAGAACTCCTTTCATTTGGTCAAATGCTTGTGAAGAAATTTTTCAAGAGTTAAAAAGAAGTTGACCACAACTTATATTCTTGTGTTACCACAAGAGGGTGTAGATTATGACATTTATACAGATGCTTCATTTCAGGGACTTGGTCCAGTATTTATGCAGTTGGGTAGAGTAATAGCCTATGCTTCTCGTCACTTAAAAGAGTATGAGACGAGATACCCTACACATGATCTAGAGTTGGCTGCTGTAGTTTTTGGACTGAAAATATGGCGGCATTATTTGTATGGAGCAAAGTGTAACGTTTATACAAATCATAAAAGCTTGAAGTATTTCTTTACCCAAAAAGAGCTGAATATGAGACAGAGGAGATGGTTAGAGTTGGTTAAAGATTATGACTATGAAATTAAGTATCAACCTAGGAAAGCCAATGTAGTAGCCGATGCCTTGAGTAGAAAAGCTTACTTGTCTCGACTCACAAGGCAGAAAGAATTAACAGAAGAATTGTACAAAGAACAGATTGAGGTCATACCACGAAGAGGTTCAGTCTACATTACTGGAAGAAATCAAAGGAAAGCAAGCTGCCAATGAATGGTGTCAGAAAATAAGTCAAAAAGTGCTTGAGGGTAAGATACCAGAGTTCTATCTGTTAGATGGTGTCCTCCGTTGCAAGATTCGTTTGTGCATTCCTCAAGATGATGATTTAAAGAAGAGAATTCTTACGGAGGCTCATGACACACCATACATTGCTCATCCTGGAGCAACCAAGATGTATCAAGACTTAAAGAAAGGCTATTGGTGGCCAGGTATGAAGAAGGATATTGGAGATTTTATAGCTAAGTGCCTGGTTTGTCAACAAGTGAAAGCAGAACACCAAAGGCCATCAGGGTTGCTTTAGCCACTTAATATTCCTAAATGGAAATGGGAGAGTATTTCGATGGATTTTATTACAGGTCTCCCTAGAGTGCATAAAGGGTTTAATGCTATATGGGTGATAGTAGACAGATTGACCAAGTCAGCCCATTTTCTTTCAATAAAGGAGAGCACTACTTCAGATCAATTGCCCCAGATTTACATTAAAGAGATAGTGAGACTACTTGGAGTACCCAAGACAATAGTATTACATAGAGATTCCAGATTTGTCTCAGCTTTGTTTCAGCTTTGTGGACTAGTTTACAGTGGAACTTGGGTACCAAATTGGCTTTTAGTACCGCCTACCATCCTCAAACAGATGGCCAAACAGAGAGAATGAATCAGATACTTGAGGGATATATTGAGGGCTTGTTGCATGGATTACAGAATGTCCTGGCATGAGATGTTACCTTTGGTGGAGTTTGCTTATAATAATAGCTATCAGTCTACAATTAAGATGGCTCCTTACGAGGCTTTGTATGGTAGACGTTGTAGATCTCCACTACATTAGGATGAGATAGGCGAGAAAGATGAGTTGAATACAACTCTTGGGCCAGAACTAACTTAGAAAATGATTGAAGATGTCAAGTTAATCAGAAGTAGAATGAAACAAGCCCAAGACAGGCAGAAAAGTTATGCAGACTTGAAGAGGAAAGATGTTGAATTCGAAGAGGGTGATAAAGTATTTCTAAGAGTTGCCCCCTACAAACAGGTGATGCATTTCGGTAGCAAGGGAAAGTTAGCACCGAGATACATTGGCCCCTTTGAAGTATTACAGCGAGTGGGGAAGGTAGCCTATAAGTTGGCTTTACCACCCAGCATGGACAGAGTACACAATGTATTTCATGTCTCGATGCTTCGGAAATATGTAAGTGATCCCTCCTATATATTAAGTGTAGAAGATGTGGACTTAGAAGAAAATCTTGTGTACGAGGAGCGTCCAGTTCAGATATTGCAAAGAAAGATTAAAGAGCTCCAAAACAAGAGTATCCCTTTAGTGAAAGTCCTCTGGAGAAATCATAAAGTTGAAGAAGCTACATGGGAGGTGGAGCAAGTGTAATATCCCACTTGAGGTACGTATTTAAGATTTGTTGTATTAGTTAAAAGTTTATTGTTTTAACTTAAATTGAGTTTGTATGTTGAGTTGGTTGAATTATTGTCTTGAAATTGGTTGAGTTTTGGTGAAGTTGGAAATCCAATCTTCGCCGGGGCGAAGAATAAGCTTCGCCACGGCGAGGATGAGGAATTGCACCACGGGTAGGTTCTGCCCTATTTCACCGAGGTGATGAAAAATGCTTCGCCGCGGCGACGAGCCTAAGACAAAGATTCTTGAGTTTTCTAGAGAATTCTTCTTTTGGGACACAATGACCATTCTACCCCTAATTAGTAGGAAAAGTGGGGAGTAAAATGAAAGGAAATTTAGTAGAGATTGTGTTTGAATAGGGGTGTAGTTGTAAAGAATCAAAGGATATAGATGGAATTTCCAAGAAAGGACAAGGGCAAAATGGGAAATGAAGCTTATAATATGAACTAAAAAGAGTAAAGTGTAGAGAAAGCCTTTATTCATTTCATTCCACCGCCTCTTCTATTTGCCCATATTCTCTCAATTTCTCCACCCAATTTTCCAAGAGTTCTAAGGGATTTAAGAGGGGTTTTGAGTAGAGATTTCATCTAAGGCATCCTAAGGTAAGGATTCATGCTTTAGATGTGAGTTTTCTTATAATTATAGTGAGATCTTATTTGATTGTTGCTGTCCTTGTGGTTGTTTTGAGTTGTAGAGAAGAGACAAGTCCACAAAGGGAAGGAAAAGTGCTAAAGAAGTCATCTTTGCACAAGGTAAGTAAATCTAACCAACTTGAGTTTTAAACAAGCTTTTTGTGTAGAGATGTATGCATGATCAGTATGTAGTATGATTTATGAGAAAATTGAGTTGAGATGAGTAGCTATTTTTGTAGTTGTTGGATAAATTCCATACATGAGAAGTGTTGTTGATGTGTGATGAAAAATGGAAGTTTGAGATGAAGGTTGAGAGATGTTGTGTAATCCTTTTTGGAAGTGCTTTTCTTGACAGGGATTATGAGTATTTGAGGGAGTTTTTCCCCATTTTGGATGGCTAGAAAAATGAAGTTTAGTAGTAATTTTAGTAGAGTGTTTATATGCACATGAGTTGTTTGATGAAATGCCTAAGTGAAATCTGCCCTGTCACTGCCGTAACTTTCTAAGTAATTTTTGGGTATCTTACGGTTTGAACTGGGCTGAGATCAAAACAGAGAAGTTGTAGCCCTGTTTCTAAGCTTTGAAACGAGACCAGAACCGTAGCAATCAGAGGTGTATAATAAAAGTTATGGTCTTTTTAGTGTGACCTGTGCAGAATAACGGTTTTGAGGAAATCTTGTAGTTGGCATTTCATTAGTGCATTAGTGAGCATGAGCTAGTTCTACACCTTTGTTTATGCACTTAAGCAGTAAGATGTAGCTTGAGATATAGTAGAGAATGTGAGTATAAGCTACTTTAAGAGTTAAGAGAAAGAGAATAGAGTAGGTTGTGCGATGGGGAACCCGTGAGTAATTGGTAGAGTATTTCCCGCATGTACGCATTGAGAGAGCGGCATGAGTATCAGATAGAGAAGTGGTGTAGCCCGTGAGAGTGCATGCGGATGAGGGCTATACCCGAGTACCCGAGAGAGAGAGATTTTATACTCACATGGCCAAGGGTTCCGAATCCATGCATAACCGAGTCCGATCGGCTAGAGTGAATAGAGGTCACGTAGAGTGGGAGTGAGTCCCGGCCGTGCCCCCGGCAAGATGGGGTCGTGATTTATGAAAGAGTTATGAGCAGAGAGTTCTAAGGGAAAGAGAAAGAGAAAATAGAGTAGAACCCAAAGAGAAATTGCATGAGGAGTTGTAAGGAAAGAATTAGAGAGAGAGTTACAGGGATAGCATGAGTAGAGGATTTACTTACTGAGCATTATTTTAGTGCTCACCCCGTTGTTTTTCCATGTTTTGCAGGACCTAGGTGAGGACACTGTCGGATGGATGTCGGCGTGCGAGGAGGAGTGGTTACACTGTCCCTGATGTTTTTGATGACTTTTTGTATACGTTATATATTTTGTGTAAAAATGTATATGTTTGTAAAGAGTATGTATATATGTTTAATAAAAGAAAAACTTGGGCCCAATTTCTTTATGGTATTTTATATGTATTTCATTATAAGCTTTTGAGTAGTAGTGGCTATTACAGCAAGACATGCAGAACAGTTACCCCGAGTTGTTTGTTTGAATTTCGGGGATGAAATTCATATAAGAGGGGGAGAATTGTAACGCCTACATGGAGGTACGTAGTTTAATTTATGCTCTTATACCTTTAGTTGATTTTGTTGCTAAAGTTATCTTGAGAAAATGTGAAGAAAATGCCTTAAACTTGCATTAAGGGTAAAATGGTCTTTTCACTCAAAATTAGTTGCAATTGTGGGGAGTGAAAAGAGATAGAATTTCATGGAGAATGCAATAAAAATGAGGCCATAGATGGAATTTTAAAGAAAGTGCAAGGGTAAAATGGGAAACTATATATAATTTTTATGTTATAACAAATTGAAGAGTGAAACCCTAGCCACTCTTACCCAGCTGCACGCCACTTTCACCTCCATATTCTCTCAAATTCTTTAATTCTTCTTCAAAGGAAATTCATAAGTTTCGGGTATTTTTGAGTGGATTTTCAATCTTAAGCTTCTATAGGTAAGATCCTTGCACTAAGAAGTGAATTTTAGTTTTTAAAGTGTTGATTTTGATGGTTTATGCTCATAGGATTTAAGAGGAAGAGAGTTTGATCAAAGGAGATTCTTAAAGGGTTGAATTTGCTCATATCAAAGGTAAGTAAATCCTACCCTAACCATGATTTAAGTTATGTTGTGTAGAGAACTTTCTTTATGCATATATATGTGTTATATGTATAATTGTTGATGGATTTGGTGTTGAATAATGATTAGAACCTATCCATGAGAAGTTGTGTTGGTGTAGTTGTTATTTGTTGAATGTTTGGATGAGATTTGAAAGAATTGAAGTGAAAATTTTGAAGTGTGTATTTTGGGCAGATTTGGTGTTAATTATGGAGGAGTTTATTCCAAATTTTTGGTGGCCTAAAATAGAGATATAAGTGTAGCCAAATTAGTGTTGATTTGTGCACATGAATTGTTTGTTGAAATGCCAAAGAGAAGTGCATGTATGAGAATGATTATGTGTTACTTTGGGATGTGTTTGTAGATGGTAGAGAATGACATGTTTGCATTCCATAATGCATAATTGCATTTAAATATGTGAATTTAGAAAGAATTATAAGCATGAAACCATCTACATGCATACATATTCATAAGAGCATGAAAATGCCTTAAAATATGTTAAAGAGAAAATAGAAAGAAATGAGAATATTAAAGATATTCAAATCTGAATTTTTCTTAAAGAAATGTAAAAAAATAAAATAAAATAAAAATAAGAGAAGGTTGTTTCGATGGGGAGCCGTGAGTGACATAGTCCTACATGCACGCCGCCTTTAGTGAGTGGCCTTAGAATTCAGAAAGAATAAATGTACAGTCCATTAGAAGTGTGTGTGGATGAGGATTGTACCTAGAATTAGAGAATTCACTCACACGGCCAAGGCTCCAAATCCATGCCCCAACCTAGTCCGATCGACAAGAATAGAAAGAAAGAATAGAAAGAAAGAACATAAAACAAAGAAAGAATAGAAAAGAAAAAAAAGAATAGAAAGAAATAAATAAAGAAAAAGAAAAGAAAATGCATAATTTATACATTTGTGCATTCGCATCATGAATATGCATAATACCATGCTTGTTATCATGGGTAGTGAAAATTTTAGAAAATAGAGAGCAAAACAGAGAAAGAATAGAGAAAGAACAGAGAAAGGAACAGAGAAAGAATAGAGAATACTCGGGACATAAGTTGTAAGGAAAGAAAATTCAGGATTTAAGCAACAAAGAGAGAAGGGTAGCATAACGGGTTTACTTACTGAGGCATAAGTGCTCACTTCGTTGTTTTTAATGTTTTGCAAGTAATAGGTGAGTTGCAGTCGCTCGGAACGTCACGCACTGGAAGGGTTGGGCTACACTATCAAGTTGCTATTTTTGAGAATATTTTTATATAAAGAAAAATTAAATATGGGCCCATACTTTATTACTCGTATATATATGTGTATTTTCTTATATATTTTTTTAATGAGTTTTAGTGATTATTTTACGAGTATACTAGCTAGAAAGAAAGCATTACATATGTGTCCTAAAATAGAAGAGGAGAGAGATGGGATTGGAGGTATTCCTTATGCTTCAACAGTAGGATCCATAATATATGCCATGTTATATACTAGGATTGATGTCTCATATGCCTTGAGCATTTGTAGTAGATATCAATCAGATCCAAGAGAAACACATTGGACAACAATCAAGAACATCCTTATGTACCTTAAAAGAACTAAGGATATGTTCTTAGTCTATGGAGGAGAAGATGATCTCACTGTAAGAGCATACAATGATGCCAGTTTTCAAACAGACAAGGATGACTATTGATCGTGTTAGAGTAGGTGCCCTAGAGCCAATCAATTATTGTAGAATTGACTCTTTGTAATAATGTTTATTAATCAATATAAGGCATTTTCTACTATATCATGTAAATCATAATTGTGTGTATTGATATATCTCTGTAGGATGGTAGAACCATGATGAGGGTATCAAGTGTTTCAAATCTTGATAGTGAGAATCCTATGATCACATATGGTGGCCATTCTAGAAATGTCTGTAGCCCCAATATTATTCTGACCAAGGACACAGATAATATAGTAAGGCTATCATAGTGTTGAATAACCTTGTTGAAAGACAATGACTCATCTCACTTGTCAAGGTTGTTTGCCCACAACCTGGTGCAATGCATGGGTGCTTGCTGGAGGCAAGTTCACTGGACAGACCCACGAAAAGATTCCATATGGATGGTAACCCTAATGTCTATGGAATGAATCCTCTAACGAACGGTGGTGCAAGTGATCCTTATACTTGAGATCAATGGAGCACCTTGTACACCGATTGGTGTAGGTTGACACTTGCCCAACATAGTTTTATTCAAAGCTATCAATACATTAGTGATTGGCTACATCGGGGAGTGTATCAAGACCATGGTGGATCGACAAAGGATTCATCACTCCCGGGTACAAGAGAAGTTATCTCACTATTCAATTCAGTAAATGGCAATGACACCAAATCTATAGCCACAGTGGGATTGAGTTGTTGCTCAATCCAATTAATCATTTCGATCATTAGTCCAGTAACTGAATACAAAGATATCGAGGATAACTAAGGTTTACACTATTTTTGTACCTTAGCCTTGATGAGATGATGTATGATGAAAGGATTTGACTGCACGATAACCATATCGTTGATAAGCAGCTATTTTGTTGAATTTGAATCTATCGGGTGGCTATGATGCCTTACTAGGGGCCAATCTTGGTTAGAGGTGGAAAAGTAACCCGCCCGGCCCGGCCTGCGGCGGGTTACTTTGTTTGGCGGGCTGGCCCTAACCCGCCCGCCAAAGCAAAGGCAGGCTGGGTTAGGCCCGCAATTTTCTTCAAAATGGCTGGCCCTGACTTCCCGACCCTCACACCCTTCCCTAACCCGCCGGGTTAGGTGGCGGGTCAGCGGTTAGCCCGATTTTCCTTTTTTTTGTTTTTTGTTTTTTTATTTAACTTTTCAAATAAATAATTATAAATATAATTGTTTTTAATTAACTTTTCAAATATCAATAATTCAATTCAATTTTTTTGTTTGTTAACATTTCAAATATTAATTCAATTTTGATACAATAAAATTATAATATAAGAAAAATTATTCATTTATCAAAAAATAAAATAAGAAATTATAATAATTATTGCCTCGTTAAAAACCTCACCAAGAAAAACCCAATGGGAGAAAAACTTGGTAAAGAAAAAAGAGTGCAATAATTGACAATTAATACATTTTACAAAACAACTAATTTGGGGGTGGTTCACTAGGACCTCCCTCATTTGTATCATCTATATTACAAAATTGAAACGATTCTACTAAAGTATTGTCGATAACCTCTTATTGATCTTGATGGCGCGATCGTTCCCAATCTCGAAGACATGTGAGGACTTCAATCATTTTTGAAGCAAGTTTAGTCCTCCTTTCATTTAAAATCCTTCCACTTGCACTAAATGTTTGTTCGGATGAGACGGTTGAGACAGGAACAGCGAAAACATCCAAGACAAGTCTTGATAATACCGGAAAAATACATTTTCTGGCTCTCCAATACTCTAAGATATCAAAGTGACCTGTTGAAAACATTTTGGGGGTTGCCAAATATTGTTGAAGTTCATTACTCTGCGACTCCATGGAGGACAGTATATTAGTTGTAGTTGTTGTTGTTGTTGGTGGTGCTTCTGAAGAGGAGGTTGCGGCTATGCTTCGGATTCGGGTCCTCTTCGGCCTATTCAGTGCATTCCAAGAGTATAAGTCTTCATTTGTTGTTTCTTCTGCTACAACTTCTCTGGATATTTCGCTTCTTTGCGACTGGGGGTTCCCATACCTGTTTTCATATTGGAAATATACTTTGAAAAGACTATTTTTTACCTCTCCTATTTGATTGACAAATGATTCGGTTTGTAAATTTTCACATAAATTGTCAAAACCATTTTCTAAACGTGCTAATTTAATTCTAGGATCAAATATAGCACCTAAACAATAAAGAAAAGGAATGGGTTCACAATATTTCAAAAAAAAAATTTCCATTGCCTTTATTGGTGCATTTAAAATTTCATTGTCTCTGTTTTTTGTAAATAACTCGGAAATTTTTATAATTGTATGTATTACCAATGGACTAGTAGGATAATACACACCAGAAAGTTGTAAAGTGGATTGGTAAAAACATTTGAGAAAAGAATGAAATACTTTAGCTATCTTCCAATCATTTTCAGCCAAATAATGAGGACCTCTATTATTTGCTACAAAATAACTAATTATATTAGCATAAGGTAAGCATGAATCAAGCATTAAATAAGTACTATTCCATCTAACAGGCATATCTAATACAAAAGTTCTAGGAGATATATTTGATTTTATACAAGCTTCTTGAAATTCAGCATTTCTTTTATTACTACTAGTAATCCAAGCTAAAGATTCCCTAATTCTATCAATATTTTTTTTAATTGTTTTCATACCACTTTTCACAATTAAATTAATAACATGACATGCACAACGTTGGTGAAAAAACTTCAAATTGTTATATAAAGGATAATTAGTTTGAAAAAAATCTATAGCTTTACTATTAGAACTTGCATTATTTAAAGTTAAACTTATCACTTTATCAATAATATCATAATCTTCTAAAACTTCAACAATTTTATTATAGATTTCTAAACCACTATGATCCACATCCATTAATCTAAATCCTAATAAAGATTTATTTAATTTAAATTCATTATCAAAATAATGACTAGTAACACAAATATAATCTTGTTTAGCTCTACCACTCCAAATATCGGCAGTTAGAGCCACACTAATATGACAAGTATGAAATTTATTTTTTAATTCTAATTTCATTTTTTTAAACAATTTTATTAAATCATTTCTAGTTGCAGTTTTAGAATAACTTTTAAATCCTGGAAAAAATGAATTTTGAACAAATCTTTCAAAATATTTATCTTCAGCCATATTAATAGGTTGATCAGCTACAGCAATATATAAAGCTAACTGTTCCCTATATACATTAGAATTATAACGCCAAGTAGTACCCATATTAGTTATTTGAGTTTGATTACTTTCTCTATTTCCATGTTGATTAATATGTTTATTAGCATGCCTTTTTAAAGTACTAGTACCATTACCTGAATCAGCTTTATAAACATTTGCACAATATTTGCATCTTGCTTTCTTGACTTGAACGCCATTTTCTGTCTCGTAAAACTTGTCGAAATGTGCCCAAACGTCTGATGTGTATCTGTCTTCGCTTTCGACGGCAGTTGATGATCCCGCCTCAGCTTGAGATGAAGTTGGACGAGGACGACGATTACGAGGATGACTTCTAGAACCACCGGGAGCTATTGGAATCGATGGCATATTTTGAGGTGTATCGGATTCCGAGACTGGGATTGGGACAACGGGACTATTTGAATCTCCTGCATTCATAGTAAAATCAGCGGGACTAGGACTAGGATAATAGTTTTCTTCATCATTGAAATTGAGGGGAGAGAAATATCTATCCATTGTAGTTGAAAAAAAAAATGATGTAGAAGAAATAAAAATTAAAAAAAGAGAATTGGAATATGGAAATTGGAAATATGAATTGAAAATTGCAAACACTAATAAAAATTAAAATAAGAGCAAATTGATAACAAAAAGATTAAGGGAATAAATGAATAATTGAGAGAATAGAGATTAGAGAATATGAGAGAATGAGAGAATTTGAGTTGTGAGAAAAATATGAGTTTAGGGCCAATTTATAGAAAAAAATGGGGAAAGAAAATGACGAAAAAGACCCCTCCAACGGCTATAAAACGGCTATATTTTAAAGGTAAAAGTGTAATTTAAAAAACTAAATTAATTTTGCATTTTTTTTAATTTTTTTTTGCCCAACCCGCCGGGTTGCGGTCCTCCTGCAGAGAGGACAAAATAGCAGCCCACGGGCTAGCGGGTTGCCATTTTGCAACCCGGCCCGCTCGGGGGTTGCTGGCGGGTTGGGCTCAACCCGGCCCGCCATTAAGGCGGGCTAGGCTGAACCCTCTTTATTACGAGCCGGGTTAGGGTTGACCCGCCTAACCCGGCCCATTTTTTCCACCTCTAATCTTGGTATGTGTGTAGCGAGACGATTAATTGGTGTTAATCGCAATACTACTCACTGCCAATATGATAAGGAGCCTACGGGTCACACACCTAGAAGATAATTTAAGAATCAGTTTATGAAAGGGGTATTTTTGTCTTTTAGGATGAAATGGTATTTTGGTAATCTCATAGTGCAATTAAATTTGCTAAGGTTATTGCCTGTATTTTATTTTAATATTAAAATTAAAATTAGTGAGATTATATTTAAATATATGTAAAAACAAAAGCCCTAGCCACCCTCTCTCCCACTCACATTCTCATTGATTGAAGAAGAATTTTTATCTTCTTGGTTCTTTGATAGTTGATTCTAAAAGCCATCAAGTGGATCTAGCAAATCCCTTTTTGGTTCTACAGATTGTCTTCATGTGGATCAATGTTTGTGCAATTCTACATTGAATTAGGAGTGAAATGAAGTCAGAGACTTTTGAAGGAGCCTCTAAACATACGTAAGTAAATTTGAACCTTGTATGGATTTATTGTTAATTTTTGTTTCATACAGATTTTGTTCATTAACATGAAAATATTGTAATCAATACCCAGATCTCGGCGCAAAAGTAATTGATTTTTCTGGTTTATTATTGTTTTCTCACTGCGTACGGGAAATCAATTTTTAACAGATCACAGTCAAGTTATCTGTTTTGTCTTAATGAGGCTGTAGTTAGTTGGAAAGTTTCAAAACAAAGCACTGTAGTAGATTCTACAATAGAAGCCAAGTACATCGCTTTGGGTGATGCAGCCAAAGAGCCTTTTTTTATCAAGAAGTTCGTGACTGAACTAGAGGTGGTTCCAAGCATTGTTGATCCAATTGTGCTTTACTACAACAACAATGGTGCCATAGCTCAACTCAAAGAGTCATGATCTCGCCAAAGATCCAAGCACAAACTCCAACGATATCATTTCGTCAAAGAAATCGTGAATAGAAATCGACAGAGTACCTAGTGACGATAACATTGTAGATCCATTTACGAAATCTATGTCGTAGAAGAAGCATGATAGGCACATAGCATCATATGGGATCAAACGTATAAATGATTGGCTATAGTGTTAGAGTAGGTGCCCTAGAGCCAATCAATTATTGTAGAATTGACTCTTTGTAATAATGTTCATTAATCAATAAAAGGCATTTTATTCTATATCGTGTAAATCATTATTATTGCAATATGTATTGATATGTGTCCTTAGAATGGTAGAACCATGACAAGGGTATCAAGTGTTTCAAATCTTGATAGTGAGAACCCTATGAGCACATATGGTGGCCATTCTAGAAATGTCCGGAGCCCCAGTATTATTCTGAAATAAGGGCACAAATAATACGGTAAGGCTATCATAGTGTTGAATGACCCTGTCGAAAGGCAGTGACTAATCTCACTTGTCAAGGTTGTTTGGTGACAACCTAGTGCAACACATGGGTGCTTATTGTAGGCTATTACACCACAGCAAGTTCACTTGAGTGACCTACCAGAGGATTCCATATGGATGGTAACCCCAGTGTCTATGGAATAAATCCTCTAACGAATGGTGGTACATGTGATCCTTAGACTTGAGATCACCGGAGCGCCTTGTGCACCGATTGGTGTAGTTTGACACTAGCCTAACGCAGTTCTATTCAGAGCTATCAATACGGTGGTGATTGGCTGCATCAAGGCGTGTATCAAGACTATGGTGGATTGACAAAGGATTCATCACTCCTAGGTACGGGAGAAGTTATCTCACAGCACAATTCAGTATATGGCAATGACATTAAAACTGTGGCCACAGTGGGATTGAGTTGTTGCTCTATCCAGTTTATAATACGGGTCATTGGTCTAGAAACTGAATACATAATATCGAGAGTAACCGAAGGTTGACACTATTTCTATGCCTTCGTCTCGTCTAGATAACAAATGATGAAAGGATCGAATTGTACGGTAACCATATCGTTGACAGGTAGCTACTTTGCTAAATCCGAATCTACCAGGTACCATGATGCCTTGCTAGGGGCCAATCTTGATTTGTGTATTAGTGAGACGATTAATTGGTGTTAATCGCGATACTATACACTGTCGGTATAATGAGGAGCCTATGGGTCACACACATAGAAGATAATTTAAGACTCGAGAAGAAAGAAGGGCATTTTCATCTTTTTAAAGCGAAAGGGTATTTTGGTAATTTCACAGTGCAATTAAATTTGCTGAAGGTTGTAGCCTTTATTTAATTAGAAAAATTAAATAAGTGAAATTACGTTTAAGTATGTGTTCGCATATATTTAATTAAATCATCATTATTGTTAAATGTTAATGTATATGTATATATATATATATATATATTAAATATATATTAATTGAGTTTAATTGAGATAATGATGAAATGAATAAAATATCTAATTAGGGAGTGTTTGGTAACATGGGGTGTTTGGGTTGGAGCCCAAGCCTATTCCATATGGGAATAGGGCATTAAAGTTTTACTATAAAAGAAAACTGTTAATTGTAAAACTTGTGTGATTTTCATTATGTCATTTGATTGAAAAGAAAGAAAGCCTCCAGCCACAAAAACACTCCCACGGCAGTATTGCATTTTTGCCCAAAATCAATTCATTTGATTTTCTTCTTTAATCTTAAAGCTAAAGAGGATCTAGCAAATCTCTCCTTAGTTCTTTGTGATTGTCTTCGTGTGGACTTCATAAGTTCGATCCTACACTTGGGTCGATAGCAAAATGTTCATTAACAAATTTGGAGGAGCCTCCAAATGTGTACATGTTTTTCTAAACTCAAATTTATTTTTCTGCAGATTCTTATTATAATAAAATTGTAAAATTATACCCTTGATCTTGGCTCATGTAAACGATCCTTCAATTATATTTTTCATTATTTCTGCTGCGTATATGGATCATTTACTAGCATATAGTGCAAGTGGGAGATTGTTAGAGTAGGTGCACTAGAGCCAACGATTTAGCTCTCGTAAACTCATTTCAAATTAATAAAAGGCATTGTTTATTTATGAGCATATACTATAGCATTTATTTACTCCGCGTAAAGAAAATAGTATATGTCCTTAGAAAGGTTGGAAACAGTGACAAGGGAATTAAGTGTTATAAATCTTAATTATGAGAACCCTATAAGCACAAGGTGGCCATTCTTAAACTATCCGTAGTCATAGTATAAATCTGACCAAGGACACAAATTATACGGAGAGACTATCATCGCGTTGAATGACCCCATCAAAAGGTAGTGACAGAGCTCACATGTCAAGGTTGTGGGTATCAACTTGGTGCAACACATAGGTGCTTGCTTGTGCAAGTACACTGAACTAACCCATTAGAAGACTCAGAGCAAGTCGAGCTTAAGCGGTTGAAGAAAAAGGTTGAGGCCTTCGACGTCAAGGAAAGGGAGCTCATTGATAGAATTAAAGTGAGTGAGGCCACTCGAGCAAAAGCCGAGGTGAAGTTGGCCGAGGTTGAGAAGAGTTTAGCACAGTGGCGAGGTGCTAATAACAAGCTAAATTCTGACCTCACCTCGGCTTAGAAAGCTTCCTTAGACTGGGAGGCTAAACATAAGAGGGCTTTGCATGACCTTTCCAGAAAGGTTAAAGACTGCAAAGAGGCCAAGTTCGAGATTGTAACATCCACTTTGAGGTACATCTTTGATTCATGTTCATTTGCCTTTTAAATGTTGTTTGTTGGCCCTAAGGTTACTTGATATGTGTTGTTGTTGTTGGGTTGCCCTTGGTTAAGTTTATAAGTTGTTAGAATTGCTTGGATGCCCTGAATTTGGTGAAGTCTTGGTGGATTTTGGGAAATGCAGACTTCGCCGCGATGACGTAGGCTCTATGTTTTTTTGCCGAGGCGAAGATCTGGCTAATTTTCTTTGTGAAGTTTCTAGAGAATTTTTCCATAAGGGTGAAGTGACCATTCTACCCCTAATTAGCAGGAAAAGTGGGGAGTGAAATGTAAGAAAATTTCATGGAGAATATTTTGGAATGGGGTGAATTTGAAAAGAATTAAAGGATAAGGATGGAATTTTCAAGAAAGAGTAAGGGCAAAATGGGAAACAAGGCTTAGTTATATGAGATATTAAGGGTTCAAGCACACAAACCCTCCCATTTGCATTATCCCACACGCCACCTCTACTCCCAATTCTCTCATCTTTCCATCAATTTTCCAAGGTTGATTTGAGGGCTTTTGGTTGGATTTCTATAAGGATTTGATCCTAAGCATCAAGAGGTAAGGATTCTTGTTCTATATGAGATTAATTTAAGTTAGTAGGAATTCTCATGAAATTTATGCTTAGGATTTGAGAGAAGAAGCAAGTCCAACAAAGATAAAGAGCTTCTAGTGGAGGAACTCAAGCAAAGGTAAGTAAATCTAACCTAAGTTAAGATTTAAGCAACCAAATGATTTGGTATGCATGTTTATGTTTATTAGCTTGAAATTGATTGTGAGAATGTTGATGATGATGAGTAGATGGCTTTTGCTAAGTAGAATTAAGCCGAAGAGTTGAGATTATGGTGACCAAGTGAAGTTTGGTTGCATGTAGAAAGGAATTGAGTAGAATATCTTAGTGTATATTAGTGTATGCCCTAGAAACCATTCGTGTTGTTGGTTTCAGAGCATTTTGTGTTGTATCTATATATATCATAAATAATGGAAGAAAGAGTTCTTCAATTCATATATATAAATTGCTTCCTTTATTCAGTCATGCGTTTAAAATAAAGTATGTATATGAATTGTCCAGATGATTCATTTAATCGGTAAATGAATTATCGAAAAGGGTTTCTTACGGAAGCAATATAATTTGGGCAACTATATTGCATAGTAGGCATATCGGATGCTTCCGAAAGATATCATGAGTTGATATAAGTATGGATGACGATGATAGTCATGTCACTGGGGCATTGGTATGGATTAACAGTTGGTGAACTATTTTTCGAACGTGACTGAATAACGACAAATCACTTGGAAAAGCATGTAGTCAATGATTTATTGTTTTGTTATATCAGTGCATGATGTAGTCCTTTGACCTGAGACATTGTAGTCAGATCCGATATGGATGCGTATGGTTCATACGGTGTATAAGTACGAGACTAATCATGTTTCGTATAATAAAGCCTATTTGGTCATGCGTTGTTCATATGCGGAAACGAACGATGGTCAAGAAGGGATCCATTGACTCGGAAATATAGGATCGAGAGTACCGCTGACTCCATCCGGATTCAAGTTCCTAGACAGACATCGATAAATGTCAGAAAACAGAATCTCTGGCCAGAGTCTATTATTAGCATACAAAAGCAAGTTTGTGATGACGAGTTCCGGACATATTGATCGACGATTCGGTAGAAGATCAAGTTTAGGATTTTGACGTTCCATGAATCCATGCTCAATCAGGATATCTCAATGGAGGGACTTTACATGCATGGTACGTATGATCTGATATGGGTTCGATGAAGTATTTCTTCATCGTGGTTTAAGGACTATGGCACATTGCTAGATGTTTACAATAGTTGTTGGGCCTCCGGACAGGTTTCTGGATTCATCCATAACTGGCCCACGGCTAATCCACAGTGGACCTACATGGTCACACCAATAGCCTTGAGAAGTTAAAGAAGGAAGAGAGAGAGAAATGATTATTCGAAGAGGGCTAGCACCTTCCGAGGGTAATAACGGGATTTCTATAGTAATAGTTACATAGAAAATTATTTGTGACATTTTAAGGGTTAAAATGGTTGAGCAATAATTAATTATATTTAATTATTATATCTTAAAGTGTTAAGATTAATGAGATGAACAAAAATAACCTTTTAATAGTTAAAGGGTAAAAAGGGTAAATTTATGGGTTGTTAATGTAAACTAGTTTAGTTTACGTGGGCCCTTGAATAATATTGATTATTCAAAGGGTAGCATATTAAATTCGTGGGGTCCCTTTATAAAATAAGATTTTAGTGGGCTTGGAAGTGAAAAATAAATAATTGCAAAATTGCCCAAGTATATATAAGTGCAAAAGGTTGCATTTTTATTCATTCTTCACTTGTTCACTCAAACACAAACTAAAAGCTCTCTCTCCCTAGCCACGGCCACTCTCTAATCCTCTCAAGGTGGTATTAAAGTGTGGAGGTCTCATCTTTTTGGGGCTAATCTTCATCAATCCAAAGCAAAGGAGAAGGTATAATCTCATTTCCATGCTTTGTTTAAAAACTGGTTTTTGAATCCATCATTTCATGCTTTCTTCTCCATTTCCACCACTCTTCATGCATGCATGCTGATCTTACAAATGGTATCAGAGCTAAAAGCTCCGTGCATGTCGAATTTATAAGCTAAAATGACATATTGCATGTGTTCATATGTTCATATGTTCATCAAACTTGGTTGAGTTTGCATGTTAGTGATATGGTTCAAAAATGATTTTTTCATAGTAGATCTTTACATGCATGTCTCGGCCATACATAGCTCAGAGGTAGATGTTCATTTTTCTTCTCATTCTCATATGTTTTGAATGATGATAGTGGTTATAATGAGCATGCCTTTGTAATGGATGAGTTGTTTGATGTAATAAGCATGTTTGATGCATGTGTGATTCTCGGCCATCTCTTTGTTTTGGGAAAACAGATTTTTCTTCTTGCTCTAATATGTTTGGGTATGTTAGAATATGATTTAAAGCATGTTTGGATGATGGTTATTGCATGAGATGTGTTGAGAACTACATGCATGCATATATGTCATTTTCGGCCATGACTAGTTTTGCCATAAGATATGTTATTTCATTCATGTATTGATGAATGATGTTTTAGGAAATGTTGCATGATGATTCATTTAGAAAAATGTTCATGCATGTTCATTTCCATTACTTTGATTAAATGGTTTATGCTTTGACATGCTAAATGTGTTATCTTTAATTTGATTAAAGTATATTTTTGCATAAAGTGTATGCAAATGTTGCAAGTGTTTAGTGGTGGAATTTGATGTTAGCATAAAGTTATGGATTATTAATTCATATGATGAATTGTGATATTATGTATGTATGATGGTGGTAATTTTAATGTAAGATGTTTAATTTGATTAAATTATCTTATAATGCATCATTGCATGACATAAATTATTATATTTTTTAAATGTAATAATTTGGTTGTATGAATGGTTTCAAAAATTGATGATGCAAGATGACATGATTGTCTTTGAAAAGACAAATGTGTCATAAAAAGTATTACTTTAGTTAAAAGTAACTTGTGTCATAGAATGATTACTCTTGGAGTAATATATCCCATTTATCTATGCCATGTATGACTTTTGTGAAAAGTATTGAAATGATGATAATAGTTAAATAATATATATCTTTGGGTGGAATATGACAAAAGTGTTTGTGTAATGATTCCTATGAAATGTGTAATTGTTGCATGGCCCAAAGTTATAATTGAATTACCACATGCATATATATATATAATATCTATTAATATATGAGATATATTTATATATTTATATATACTTTAAATAATTGTTTATATTCATGCCTTCAAATAATTGTTTATTATATTTGGTATGAATGTTTAATATTTATTTATGTGATGAATGAATATTAGATTAGAGGGTTGATCATGGGCGCCATTTGGTTTTCAAAATATTCAAAAGTGTTTGTAATATTCTTTTATTAAATGGCTTGTAATAATTAAATTTTATTTATTTATTTTAATCGGGCTTGCATGCCTAAGATCCAATTTGTAATTGAATCGGCTAGACGGGAACCGAAGAGCATCTGGATGACGATCCAATCGAAGATATAGTATTAGGGTAAATAGTTTGCCTTTAGGATGTATTTTTGAAAAGCCCCATGGTCAAGCCACATGCTTTAATTTATGCATATATGTGATATATATGAATTGTTAATTAAACATGGCATGCTAAAATGAATTAACTAAAGGTTAAACCTAAATCTCCCCAATTTAAAATTATTAAATCCAAGTCTCCCATTGTGGGATAACTAAATTCTTTGATATAAATTTTAATATCCCAAGATTTCTATAATGTGAGGGATACAATCTTTATATCATAGAATTAAGTTGATCTTGTTCTTGAATGGATATTTTCACCTTGACCAAGAATTCTATTATGTGAGGACATGATGAAAATGTCATCCTAAGAAAGCACAATGGTTCGGATTTAACTAGCCTAGGGTACCAAGAATTCTATTATGTGAGGTATCTGAAGCTAGGACAAGGAATATGAATCAAACCTTATATAGTGATATAAAAGGAAAAGAATTTCCTACTTATTAGACTTAATTAACCAAGAATTCTATTATGTGAGTTAATTGAATTTGATAAGAAATTGATTCCCCACTAAGAAATTTAATCCAACGAAAATTTTCGGATCCTATTTAAGGGAGTGTAGGACTCGAATAAAATAGTGGTAGCTAATTTGATTATGCACTAAAAGGTTTAAAAGATTACAAGACACTAATAAAATTACTTTTCTTTGCAGTTTCATCTTTGTGATAAATAATCGAAAAAATGGCCAACAATGTTCTCTTAAGGATAATGGATAATAACATGTTAACCGGACCCAACCTAAAAGATTGGCTAAGAAATCTTAGAATTGTTCTAGATTTTGAAAGAATTGCCTATGTCCTGGAAGCACCTCTTCCACTTGATATTGGATCGGATGCTCCACAAGCTGAGCTTGATGCTTTTGAAAAGTGGAGAGAAGATAGCAGGAGGGCTAAAAATTATATGCTAGCCTCTATGAATAGAGAACTTCAAACTAAGCATGAAGAGGTTTCAAATGCTTATGATATCCTCATAGCTCTACAAGAGTTGTATAGCGAAAATCCAAGAGTGGTTGAGTATGAATTGTGTGCATCCCTCTTTAGCATGAAGTTGAGGGAAGGGGTACCTCGAGATGATCATACTCTTAAAATGATCAATGGATTAGATAGACTAGATGGATATGGGGTGGTCATGCCAGACCGCCTCAAAGTGAATTTGATTCTACAATCCCTTCCTGCAAGTTATAAACCGTTTATAACTAACTACAATCTCAATAGGATTGAGAGAAACCTTTCTGAATTGCTAAATAAGCTTAAAGAATTTTATAGGCAGAATGTGAAAGGGAAAGGACATGAGGATGTCTTTGCCGCCTCCACTAGCGTAGGGCCAATAAAAGGCCCAAAATGCTACTAAAGAGAGGTCCAAAAGTTGGACCCAAGAATAAGAGCTTTAAGAAGTCAACGGCGAAGGCAAAGAAGGCCAATGCAAAGGGAAAATATTTCCACTGTGGAGAAGATGGACACTGGAAGAGGAACTATCCTCAATACTTGAACAGTCTAAAGAAAGGCAAAAGAAAAGCAGGTACGAACCAATGTCTTATAATTGAATATGAATTAAGTGTTAATTCAGATGGTCATTCCTGGATATTAGATTCAGTCGCAAAATCTCATGTTTGTATGTCTTTGCAGGTACTTCAGAATAGTTCTGAGGTGACAAAGGGCGAGATCATTTTGAGGATGGCAAATGGGGCACGAGTTGCAGCCGAGGCCATGGGGACTTACCCACTAAAACTACCTTAAGGACATGTTTTGAATTTGTTTAAAGTATTGTACTTTGAAAAAGCCACTAGAAACATCATTTATATTTCTGCTTTGTGTAAAGCAGGTTATTATGTACTGTTTAATGGAAATGAATGTTCAATACATTTTGGAAATGTTTTAGTTGGTAAAGCTGTGAATACAAATGATTTGTATGTCTTAGAATTGAATGACTATGCTTCAATCAATACCATTTCTAATAAAAGAACTCGATCTGAATCAAATCCTAAAATTCTATGGCATCATAGATTGAGTCATCTAGGAGAGAGAAGATTAGTACAG
Source organism: Pistacia atlantica (assembly GCA_026229545.1). Taxonomy (NCBI): domain Eukaryota; kingdom Viridiplantae; phylum Streptophyta; class Magnoliopsida; order Sapindales; family Anacardiaceae; genus Pistacia; species Pistacia atlantica. The sequence goes on from JAPEIT010000014.1 coordinate 23,804,331, forward strand.
CTTGGAGAAAGTGGGATCCTGAACTCATTGGGTTCTGAACCCTATCCAACCTATGAATCATGTTTCCAAGGAAAGATGACCAAGTCTCCCTTTAAGAGTAAAGGAGAGCAAGCTAAAGAACTATTAGAACTCGTACATACAGATGTATATGGACCATTCAGTACTTTAGCTATGGGAGGATTTGAATATTCATTACTTTTACAGATGATATGTCACAATATGGGTATTTGTATTTAATGAAATACAAATCTGAATCCTTTGAAAAATTCAGAGAATTCAAGAATGAAGTAGAAAATCAAACTGGAAAAAGTATTAAAATACTACGATCAGATCGTGGGCGTGAATACTTGAGTATAGAGTTTCAAGAGTTCTTAAAAGAAAATGGGATCATCTCACAGTTGACTCCTCCTTATACACCCTAGCTTAATGGAGTGTCTAAAAGGAGAAATCGTACCTTATTGGATATGGTACGATCGATGGTGAGTTTTGCAGACTTACCAATGTCTCTGTGGGGGTACGCTCTCCAGACCACTATGCACATCCTTAATAGGATCCCATCTAAAACTGTCCAGAAAACACCGTATGAGATATGGTATGGAAAACGTCCAGTCTGAATTATATGAAGATTTGGGGTTGCCCAGCTTATGTTAATTGGTTAAATCTGATAAGCTGGATGTTAAATCCGAGAAGGGTTGGTTCATTGGATATCCAAAAGATAGTTTAGGATATTACTTTTACTTCCCAAGTGATCAAAGAGTTTGGATCAGTAGAAATGCGTGCTTCCTCGAGAATGAGTTCTTGGAGAAAGGCGGTGTTGGAAGAAGTATTGAACTCAAGGAAGAGTTCGAAGAGCCAAGAACCAAGATTGCTGAAGATAGAACGTCCACTCAGCGAACCTCAATATCAAATACTATGGTTCCAGTACGAAAGTCTTCTAGAATATCAAAACCTCCAGAGAGATATGGGTTCCTACATGAGGAAGATTTTGAATCTTACTTAGTAGGGAGTAGATGATCATGGTGATGATCCTAGAAGCTACAAAGAAGCAATACTGGTTAGAGATTCAGGAAAATGGCTGGAAGCGATGGATTCTAAGACATAATCAATGCATGCCACTCAAGTATGGTAGCTTGTTGATCCACCGGAGGGAATAGTTTCTATAGGTTGTAAATGGGTCTACAAGAGAAAAATTGGCAAGGATGGGGAGGTAGAGACCTTCAAAGCTCGACTGGTGGCGAAAGTTATGCTCAGAAACAAGGATTGGATTATGAGGAAGCCTTCTCGCCCATAGCTATGATTAAATCCATCCGTATAATACTAGCCATCGCAGTATACCATGATTATGAAATTTGGCAGATGGATGTCAAAACAGCTTTCCTCAATGGGTTTATTGAGGAAAACATCTACATGGAACAACCGATAGGCTTTGTATCCTCTGCTGAAAGGCATAAGGTGTGCAAATTGCATCGATCCATTTATGGATTGAAGCAAGCTTCAAGAAGCTGGAACATTCGATTTGACAACATAATCAAATCGTTTGGTTTTGTCAAGAATTCGAATGAGCCTTGTGTATACGAATGGGTTAAAGATCATGCCATCACATTTCTCATATTAGATGTAGATGACATACTTTTGATGGGAAATGATATAGGTATGATGACAGAGGTTAAAGTTTGGTTGTCCAAAACCTTCTCGATGAAAGACTTAGGAAGAAGCGACATATGTCCTTGGCATTCGTGTCTATAGAGATAGAACAAAAAGGGTAACTAGATTATCCCATAAATTGTACATAGAGAAAATGCTAAAAAGATTTAGCATGGAGAACTCTAAGAGAGGTCTCTTACCCTTCACTCATGGTCTTCATCTTTCTAAGGAGATGGGTCAAAAGACCGATGAAGAGCGGCAGTGGATGCGTAATGTGCCTTATGCGTCTGCCGTAGGCAGCTTAATGTACGCAATGCCATGTACAAGACCTGATATAACTTATGATGTAAGCGTTACGAGCAGATATCAGTCAAACCCAAGGGAGAAACATTGGTCGGTTGTAAAATCGATCCTTAAGTACTTGAGAAGAACTAAGGATCTAGTTCTGAGTTATGGATGTTTCGAGTTAAACATTCAAGGATACTTAGATTCTGATTTACAATCAGATATTGATTATAGAAAGTCTACGTTAGGGTACATTTTTATATGTAATGGAGGTGCTGTTAGTTGGAAAAGTTCCAAACAGACAACCACAGCTTACTCCACTACGTCGAATACATTGTTGCTTGAAGCAAAGAAATGAGGTGCTTTGGATGCAAAAGTTCGTAATTGAACTTGGTGTGGTTCCAAACATGGCTTACTCGATAAGCATGTTCTGTGACAATACTGGAGCTATTGCACAGGCAAAGGAACCAAGGGAATACCAAAAATCCAAACACATTCAGCGTAAGTATCACATTTTGAGAGAATTAATTGGAGCTGGAGAGATTATAATTCTGAAGACTCCTTCAGTAGAAAATGTAGCTGATCTACTGACTAAGGCAATGAAATTGAAGCAATTGGACCATCATCTTGAGAAGACGGGTATGAGATACAACATCGAATGGCTTTAGTGCAAGTGGAAGTTTCTTAGTGTATATTAGTGTATGCCCTAGAAACCATTAGTGTTGTTGCTTTCAGAGCATTTTGTCTTGTATCTATATATATCATAAATAATGGAAGAAAGAGTTCTTCAATTCATATATATATATAAATTGCTTCCTTTATTCAGTCATGCATTTAAAATAAAGTATGTATATGAATTGTCCAAATGATTCATTTAATCGGTAAATGAATTGTCGAAAAGGGTTCCTTACGGAAGCAATATAATTTGGGCAACTATATTGCATAGTAGGCATATTGGATGCTTTCGAAAGATATCATGAGTTGATATAAGTATGGATGACGATGATAGTCATGTCACTGGGGCATTGGTATGGATTAACGGTTGGTGAACTATTTTTCGAACGTGACCAAATAACGAAAAATCACTTGGAAAAGCATGTAGTCAATGATTTATCGTTTGGTTATATCAGTGCACGATGTAGTCCTTTGACCTGAGACATTGTAGTCGGATTCCGATATGGATACGTATGGTTCATACGGTCTATAAGTACGAGACTAATCATGTTTTGTATAATAAAGCCTATTTAGTCATGCGTTGTTCATATGCGGAAACGAACGATGGTCAAGAGGGGATCCATTGACTCGAAAATATAGGATCGGGAGTACCGCTGACTCCATCCGGATTCAAGTTCCTAGACAATATCGATAAATGTCAGAAAACAGAATCTCTGGCCAGAGTCTATTATTAGTCATACAAAAGCAAGTTTGTGATGACGAGTTCTGGACATATTGATCGACGATTCGGTAGAAGATCGAGTTTAGGATTTTGACGTTCCATGAATCCATGCTCGATCAGGATATCTCAATGGAGGGACTTTACCTGCATGGTACGTATGATCTGAAATGGGTTCGATGAAGTATTTCTTCATCGTGGTTTATGGACTATGACACATTGCTAGATGTTTACAATAGTCGTTGGGCCTCTGGATAGGTTTCTGGATTCATCCATAACTGGCTCACGGCTAATCCACGGTGGACCTACATGGTCACACCAATAGCCTTGAGAAGTTAGAGAAGGATGAGAGAGAGAAATGATTATCTGAAGAGGGCTAGCACCTTCCGAGGGTAATAACGGGATTTCTATAGTAATAGTTACATAGAAAATTATTTATGACATTTTAAGGGTTAAAATGGTCAAGCAATAATTAATTATATTTAATTATTATATCTTAAAGTGTTAAGATTAATGAGATGAACAAAAATAACCTTTTAATAGTTAAGGGGTAAAAAGGGTAAATTTATGGGTTGTTAATGTAAACTAGTTTAGTTTACATGGACCCTTGAATAATATTGATTATTCAAAGGGTAGCATATTAAATTCGTGGGGTCCCTTTATAAAATAAGATTTTATTGGGCTTGGAAGTGAAAAATAAATAATTGCAAAATTGCCCAAGTATATATAAGTGCAAAATGTTGCATTTTTATTCATTCTTCACTTGTTCACTCAAACACAAACTAAAAGCTCTCTCTCCCTAGCCACGGCCACTCTCTAATCCTCTCAAGGTGGTGTTAAAGTGTGGAGGTCTCATCCTTTTGAGGCTAATCTTCATCAATCCAAAGCAAAGGAGAAGGTATAATCTCATTTCCATGCTTTGTTTGAAAACCGGTTTTTGAATCTATCATTTCATGCTTTCTTCTCTATTTCCACCACTCTTCATGCATGCATGCTGTTGTTACAGAATATTTGAAGTGTTTTTCTTGGCCATGTTTAGATTATTGTGGAGGTGTTTTGTTCCGTGAATGGTGGTTTAAGAAAGAAGTAAAGATTTACCAAAGATAGAATCAAAGTATGCATGCATGATGTTTGATGAAATGCCTAAGAGAAGCTTGTGTATAAGTAAAGAAACTTATTTTTGTGCAACATAGCATAATTGCATTGCATAATTGCACTTAAGAAAGAAACATAAGCATGAGCCATTCACATGCATATAATGCATATGCATAAGAACTTAAAGAAAGAATAAAGATTGTATAATAACAAAGAGAAAGGAAGAAAAGCACTAAAGAATTAAAGAAAGAAAAGTGCTAAATAAGAGAAAAGAATAGGTTGTTGCGATGGGGAACTCGTGGGTGCTAAGAGAAATTTCCCACATACATGTCGCCTTAAGTGAGCGGCATAAGAAGAAGAAAAAGAATTTTTACGACCCGTAAGAGTGTATGTGGATGAGGGTTGTACCAAGAAGACTTCCTAAATGCACTCCACCTTAATTGAGTGGCCTAAGAAGAAAGAAAGAATTTGTACAGTCTGCAAGAGTGCATGTAGATGAGGATTGTACTCACTCACACGGCCAAGGTTCCAAGTCCATGCATCAACTGAGTCCGATCGGCCAAGAATAGGAAATAAGAATAAGAAAGAATAAGGAAAACTTGAGCCAACAAGAAAAAAAGTGCTTGGGCAAGCAAGAAAAGACAAGACATAGAATAAGAAATAGAAAAGAAAGAAAGAAAATGCATTTTTTTTTTTATGCATTATGGCATGTGCATTCCATTCATGCATGTAAGCATAGTAAGAACAAAAAGAATGAAAAAGAAAGAAAAGAACAGTGAGAACTAGAAATTGAGAAAGAACCAAGAAAAAATGAAGAAGAAAAGAATTAAGTGAGGAAAGAATCAAGAGAAAGTTGCGGGGATAGAAGAGAAGAGGATTTACTTACTAAACATTTTTGTGCTCACCCCGTTGTTTTTCCATGTTTTGCAGGAAATAGGTGAGAAGCGGTGATGCGTGTTTCCTACAACATGCAATATGTAGCAAGTATACTAATCGCTTAAGTAATAAAGTGATGGGTGAGTATCGTTCCCACGAGGAATGCTAGCTAAGCACTAAGTATCCTACTGTTCTCAAGTTGGAGCAATCGACTTCTTTTGGATTAATGGGAGCAATTTTAATTAAAGAAAACAAAATCTGAAATTACTAACTAAAATTTAACTATGAAATGCGAGATGAAAAAAATATGGATAGAATCAATTCAATTAAAAAGGGTAGGGTTTTGACTTCATTCGGACTTTATGGGTTAAACCTAAAAATTAAACTACATTCACATTCATATGCATTGGTTGTAAATCGAACTCACTAAGGTGTTAAACATACCTTCTCAGGCTATGTTTTCCTATTCTTCCTTATTAACTTTCCGTACCCAACAATTTGAAAGTTAACAATTCCAAACTCATTAAACATAAGAGTCCTGCAATGATTTCATTAATTCTTGAATCTATCTCTAGCATCCAATACTATAATGGTGATTACCCAAGAAGCCTAACATGATTCATTTCTCAATCTCATCATGTTCATCACATAAAGCATTAAAACTCAGAGCAAACAAACAATCAAAGCATAGTCATATGACATAAAACAATCAATCACTTAACCCATTAAAATCCGAATTACAATCAAAACCCTAACCCAAAATGGGTTAGTTCATAGCTAAATCAACACTACAAATAAGGAAAACAATAATATTCAAGTTCAACATAATGAAAAGTAAGAGAAAGGATAAGAAATCTCCCGAAATGATGAATCCCCTGGTTCAAAATCGAATCTTCACCCTTCCAATCGCTAAATCTCTTGAAGCTTAATCAAAGAAAATGTAAAAGCTGCTAAACCTAGTTCCTCGACCCCTTGACAAAAAGGCTAAGTGCTTCTTTTATACCTCGCCCAAAATCCTAAGAAAAATAAGCACAAAGTAAAACTGTGTGTTTCACAAAACTAGAATTTACGATCGTCGCCGCGGCAAATAAGAAATTTTGCCGTGGCGAAGAACCAAACAGATCTGGTGCGTGACTGGCTCACTTCGGCGCAGCGAAGTACAAATCTTCGCCGCGGCAAAGCTTCTTGAAAAGTTTTGAATTTACAAAACTGCCACTTTGCTTGATTCTTCGATTGATTCTTCGATTCTCAGTGCTCTCCCTTTGGAACAAGCCTCATGTGCTTTATCTTGCTTAAGAACTCTCCTAACTTTTGAGATCTGCTAACTTCTGAGTAAAAAATTTCCAATTTTGTCCTTATTTGCTCAAAATGTCCATTTTAACCTGAAACACGAAATGTAAAGAATTAAGCAACAATTCAGTCAAAATGCACTAGAACGTACTTGAAATCTGATTAAAAACTCTAATGAAAACTGTATAATCCACGGATTATCAAATACCCCCAAACTAAAGATATGCTCGTCCCCGAGCATACGGTACAAAACTAACAGAAATAAAGACAACAAACAACGAACAAAAACACAAAACATACACAACAAAACTGGAAAATGAACAAAACCAACAAGACTCAACTCTACAAATGAATTGCCTAGAAATTGCACAAGTCTCAAAAGTTGTTGAAAAATTATTATTAGGAAATGTTCAACACTCCAAGAATTTATAAGCATTATCGACTGTCTTCCTCAATCGGTCCACCGAGTAGGTGATCCCCACTTCAATCCACATTCCAACTTCCCAGATTATTTTATGCAAAAATGTAAAGTTTATCAAATGGTGGCAGACACTATAAGCCTAAATATCGAACTACTCTCCACTAATGAGGACTAGACAAAGATAAGAATCAAAAGGTCTTTAAAAGCTTGTAATGTTAGGCTCGGGTAGTGGGTTCTAAGAAAAAGGATAGGAATAACAAAGTAAGAAAACTCGGTTTTCCTAATGCAAAACCAAAATCACATCGAACTCCACTTCTTCTCAACTACCAATCGATATGTCCACTAATTCACAACCCTCAAACATGTATCTTTCTTATTTTGGATACCATAAATGCGGGAGAAATTCGTTTAAGGTGTACGTGGCGTTGTTAAACCAGAGGTCGCCAACGCTAGGCGCTTTTAAGGCGACATCGGTTTCACTGTGATACCCTTAAACTAGGCAGAATTCGTTTTTTTTTTTTTGACATAAAACAATTCAATTGAATGGAGGTGACTACCTTTTTTGTTATTATTTCTTTCCTCCCAACCCCTAAACTATTCTTTTGGCCAATTCGTAGAACTCTTCCCGTTCCTTGTTTTGCATTAGGACCGAATTCTCCTAAGGGTATGATAAAGTGTTTAGGGTAAGGATTGGAAAATTTTGTTGTTTTCCAAGAAAGATAAAGCAATAAAATTCAAACAGCTCAAATGGGTGCCCGTAACTCTCTCTCTAATTCTTTCCCTATCATTTTTATTGACTCTTTCTCTTATACAACTCTCTATTTTCTCTTTCTCATAACTCTTTTCTACTAACTATCTTTCTAGTAAGTCACGACCCTATCTGACCGGAGGCACGGCTGGGACTTGCTCCCACTCCCTGTGACTTCTACTCATTCTAGCCGATCGGACTTGGTTATGCATGGATTCGGAACCTTTGGCCATGTGAGTGCATAGAATCTCTCGGATAAACTCGGGTATAGCCCTTATCCGCATGTACTCTACGGGCTACACCACTTCTCTCTCTGATACTCTTGCCGCTCTCTCTATGCTGTGTACATGCGGGAATACTCTACCCATACTCACAGGTTCCCCATCGCACAACCTACTCTATTCTCTTATTTAGCATTACTCTAGCTTTTACTCTATAATGCTCATTCTCTCTTTACTCTTAGAGTAGTCTAAACTCAAAAGTCTCTACTCTTTCTCTACTCTCTTTTCTAGTGCATAAATAAAGCATAGTTAATGCGCATAAATGACTCATACTCATTAATGCATTTATGAAAAGCAACTATGACATGCAGCAACAATTAAGGCTTTCTACTCCTATTTATGCTTCTCTTGAGCATTTCATCATACAACTCATGTGCATAAACAACTCTACTCTAACTCTAACTTTTCTCTTTTCTTTAATCATCCAAATGGGAGGAAACTCCCTCATAAACTCTAAATTTCCTGTCGAAAGAAAAACACTTCCATAAGCTTGCTCAAAACTTCCTCCAACTTCAATCAAACTCAACCCAACATCAAGCAAATAAAACACTTCTCATAACTCAATTTATGAGTATTACTCATTCATAACTACTAATCTCATTCATCTCATACAACAAATTAAATGAATACACACACACACATATATATATATATATATATATAACTCTACTCAAAAGAGTTCTTAACTCTCAACTTAGGTTGAATTTACTTACCTTATGGGGAAATAGCTTCTTTAACACTTCTTCTTTCCTTTGGGAGCTTGCCTTTTCTCTACAACTTAACCAACAACCACAACATGAGACTCTATCAAAACATAATAAAACTCCCAGCTAAAGCAAGAATCCTTACCTTAGGATGCTTTAGATTAAAACCCTACTAAAAGTTACTCAAAAAGGCTCTTGGAAATCCTTGGAAGATTGAAGGAATTTGAGAGAATTTGGAGAATGAAGTTGGCGGTGGAATGGGAAAATGAAAAGTTCTCAAAGACTAAACCCCCTTAAATATCTCTTAACAACTCATTCTTCCCATTTTTCCCTTGCTCTTTCTTGAAAATTCCATCCATATCCTTTGATTCCTTACAAACACACCCCCATACTAACATATTCTCCATGAAATTTCCTTTACATTTTACTCCTCACTTTTCTTGCTAATTAGGGGTAAAATGGTCAAATAGTACCCAAGGGAAAAAATATCTAAAACTTAATAAACTTTTCAACCGGCATGTCGCCGCGGCGAAGAAGCTTCCTTCGCCATGGCGAAACTGTCCAGCACCTTCCCCCGTGGCTTTAACACCTCTTCGCCTCGGCGAAGAGTATCCTTCGCCCCGGCGAGCCCTGTAACAACAAAAACCTTCTAACTTTGACTAAATCCAAGGCAAAAACTCAACATATCAATACAACCTAAGACCAACCAACCACTATTCACAAAAACCAACTCAATTAAGAGTGAAGTAAGAAACATTAGCAACGTACCTCAAGTGGGGCGTTACAGTGCTTTCAACACTTTGTACCTCTCATGTCGAGCATTTGTTTCAAATAGCTCCTTGAGGTGTAGAATAATGGAAGAAGTATCCATATTCTCATGCTGCTTTTGCAGCATAGGTGTCATCGATACTAACATCAAGCATTGAATGCTATCAGCATCAGTAAGGAACTTTTGATAAGTATCCTTAACTTCTTGAGTGGAATCAGGATCAGGCTCAACCATGTACGGATTTTCAAGGATATACAATTTCTTTTCTGACTTGAGTATAATCCGAAGATTACGATACCAGTCTGAGAAATTGGATCCATCCAACCTGTTTTCTTTCTTGATTATCGGTCGCAGGTTCATAATGCCCATTTTGGTGAATCTACAATTGCAGAAAAGATAAAGTGATTATAAAGTTCATTATTATTTAATATGGTCTTTTATTAAACGATGCTCCCAATATTTTACTCAAGCCAATAGCCCTCACTATTAACTCAGGAAAGCCCGTTGACTTTCCTAGTGGACCGAGATCCTATCCTGCCCCATTTCAAACCTTCGCTTTGGTGAACAAGCCAAAATGAGTTGATTAGGTAGGCCAACAAACTTAATCCACACCAGTTGATAGCTCCCACTATCAACCTCAAATGTGAAAAAGCCAACAAGGCAATCACATAATCTAATGGCTCTAACCATTGTCCTCAAGTGTGATTCTCAGTATCAGGAGAGTGGACACTACATGTCACCACGTACACATAATATGTGTACTGCTCTACTATGCCTATGACGCGTTTATCAACCTTTTTCTTTGGCGAACAAGTAAAACCGTCATTTAGGGTCGACCCATCACCATTAAGGAAAACTCCAATGCATTTTAACCTCCCACTGGTAGAAGTGTACCCTTTGCTTTGGCGAACAAGGTTTCAATGAACAGTGGTTTGATTAAAACCATGGTGATGGAAGGCTTACGTGACTTAATATACTTTAATTGAGGGTTTGTAATTTAATGTCTCATCAGATTATTATCTTTGTTAGAATGAAATTGTTTGGCATGTTATTCAACATTCAACCTTAGCATGCATTCTAAACACAATATTAAAACGTGCCGGCACATGGCCCAAATAAAACCGATTTCCTCGAGCCTAGAGGAATCGGTGGGTCACCTAGGGGTTCTGTAATAAACATCTTGAGTCTTCAAGTATGGTTGCCTCATCCTTTGGTCCGTCCTCAAGTACATTACAAAAATATCATTTAAATTTACAATAAGAATAATTATAAAAATTCTTTACATCAATAAAATTTAGAAACCTCGATTTACATTCAAGGGGAATGAGATGAGAAGAGAATGTACATTGAGAAGAAGAGAAAGGCAGGACACGCAGGCCCTATTTAATAAATTTACAACCATACATACCCAAAAAAAAAATTTAAAACATTCACCCTTAGGTCTAAGGCTCATGTACTAGGCACCATGCAATATACAAACAAGTACATAGCATTCCTTTCATAAAAAAATCAATTTTTGAATTGGGTGGGTTATTTATTAATTACCCTCTTAAATGTGCAGAATAATTATTGGCTTCATAGGTTCTTAAAAAAAAACTATAGTTCAGTCCCTTGGCGAAAAACAGAAAATTGGGAAAGCTACAGACTTCGCCGCGGCGAAGGTTTTATCTTCACTTGGGCGAAAAATTCCAGAGAGCACTTCGCCGTGGCGAAACCTGGAAATCCCCAAATCGTACAATTCGCGTTTTTTGTAGTTTTTTGTGTAATAATCATGAATCCAAATCAAATCGAACGCACATACGTTCATCCAGGATATCAACCAACCAATATAACATTCATCAACACATTATTAAACCAATTTATCAATTGATTCATTCAATCAACAGTAGATTTATAGATTTAACAAAAACAAGTTTTTTTTTTTTTTTTTTTAATGGCAGATTCATCAAGGCAACATGTTATCAACAAACACATGCAATCAACCATTCATTAAAACTATAAAATCTAGAACCCTAGGCTCTGATACCACTGTTAGGAAACGACCTAGTTGCGTAGCGGAAAACAATTTTTTTTACCATGGATCATTCCTTAAAACCCAAAATCAGGCCACAGAAATTACAGTTTATGTTTTACATCAAGAATCTACAGAAAAAAAATCTAAAGTTTAGATTCATACTCACGTTGGAGGCTCCACCAATATTGTCTCTGAACATGTTTTCTACCGATCCAAGTGTAGGATCGAACCATAGAAGTCCACACGAAGACAATCGCAAGGAACCAAGGAGGGATTTGCTAGATCCTCCTTAGTCTTAAGAAATCAAGAAGAAGAAAAGAGAAATATTTGATTTTTCAATCAAACAGTGCAAGTGGCATGGGAAAAGTGTGTATGTGTTGTGTGTTTTTCTTTTCTTTCAAAAGGGCAAAATTTAATTATTAACAAATCACACAAACACTTTTCTTTTATAGGCAAACTTAGTTGCCCTATTCCCACATGGAATGGGCTTGGGCTCCAACCCAAACACACCATGTTGCCAAACACTCCCAATTAGATATTTTAATTTAATTCATCATTATCTCAATTAAAATCAATTAATATTTAATTAACATTTAACAATAATGATGATTTAATTAAATATGTGCGAACACACATTTAAATGTAATTTCACTTATTTAATTTTTTCTAACAAATTAAATAAAGGCTACGATCCCAGCAAATTCAATTACACTGTGAAATTACCAAAATACCCTTTCGCCCAAAAAGACAAAAACGCCCTTCTTTCTTCTTAGCTCTTAAATTATCTTCTATGTGTGTGACCCATAGGCTCTTCATCATACAGGCAGTGTATAGTATCACGATTAACACCAATTAACCGTCTCACTAATACACAGACCAAGATTGGCCCCTAGCAAGGCATCGTGGCTACTTGATAGATTCGGATTCAGCAAAATAGCTACCTGTCAACGATATGGTTACCGTACAATTCGTTCCTTTCATCATACTGTATCTCGATAAGACGAAGGAATATAAATAGTGTCAACCTGCGGTTAATCTCGATATTATGTATTCAGTTCCTGGACCAATGACTTGTATTATAAACCAGATAGGGCAACAACTTAATCCCACTGTGGCCATAGTTTTAGTGTCATTGCCATATACTGAATTGCACCGTGAGATAACTTCTCCCGTACCCGAGAGTGATGAATCCTCTGTCAATCCACCATAGTCTTGATACATTCCTTGATGCAACCAATCACCACCGTATTGACAGCTCTGAATAGAACTATGTTAGGCTAGTGTCAAACTGCACCAATCAGTGCACAAGGCGCTCTGGTGATCTCAAGTCTAAGGATCACATGTACCACCATTCGTTAGAGGATTTGTTCCATAGATACTGGGGTTAGCATCCATATGGAATCCTCTGGTGGGTCAGTACAGTGAACTTGCTGTGGTATATCCGCCTACAGCAAGCACCCATGTGTTGCACCAAGTTGTCACCAAACAACCTTGACAAGTGAGATCAGTCACTGCCTCTCGACAGGGTCATTCAACACTATTATAGCCTTACCGTATTATCTGTGTCCTTACTTCAGAATAATACTGGGGCTACGGACGTTTCTAGAATGGTTACCATATGTGCTCATAGGGTTCTCATTATCAAGATTTGAAACACTTGATACCCTCGTCACGGTTCTACCATTCTAAGGACATATATCTAAACATATTGCAATAATAATGATTTGCACGATATAGAATAAAATGCCTTTTATTGATTAATGAACATTATTACAAAGAGTTAATTCTACAATAATTGATTGGCTCTAGGGCATCTACTCTAACAAATCCTTGATAATCTTGAGTGGATTTTGCATCCAAATGTGTAAGTGTAAGATCAAGGTTTGTTTTCTTATATTCATGAGTAGCTAAACTCTTTCCTTGTGTATCCAGTATAATATAATTAGACTACTTTATGTTTATTGTTTAATCGAATGTTTAATTGATCCAATGGTATCTTAGTTTCGTTTATTTATGTTTATTGAGTTGATTAATCATTATTATTGCATGATTGCCTTTGATTTATGGTTGAATGGTTGTATGAGTCAAGGTTAGGCTACACGCCACTAGCTACTCTTGAATATCTCTTGATATTTGATTGTAGTTGATGTTTGATCATGTTTAATAGTTGATTGATTGACTATATGAGTTAGGGTTAGGCTACACACCACTAGCTAATCTCAGATTGCTCTGATGAATGATTGATTCATGTCTGTTCGATGCCTCAACAGATGTGAGTTGGTTTGAGTTTGTTTTGGTACATTTATGCATAATGGGTTTTTGTGATTTAGACTAGGCTACATGCCACTAGCTAGTTTGGATTATGAAAACACTATGTTGATCAGGTTGGCCACGACACGACCTTACCTTGGTAAGTATCGACCCTAAGATTTAGATCAATAAACATCGGTTAGATTAATAAAATAAAGTAAGATAATAATGGTGAAATTGGATACACTAGACCATTTCTCATTGTTGATCACTTGTTTGGATATTGTTTTTTTACCTTAGTTGTCATTTTAGTAATTTTATTAGTTTTATTTGAATTTTAGTTAGTTTAGATTTTATTGGATTGTTGGATATTTTTACTATCTCACTTTATTTCACTATTTTAGTTGTTTTTACACAGTATTAGATTAATTGATAGTTCAACTCTCTGTGGGATCGACCCTTACTTGTGCATTTTACTACAATAGGGACCCGTGCACTTGCGGAGGGATTAAAGTTGTTTTTAACTGAACATGATTCGCATTGGATCGTTTTTGTAATATGTGCACGAATAGCAATCTAGAAACTGCGATTTGTCTCGCAGCGTAGAGTTTCATAAACCAGGATTACATAAATGCGCTATGGCGAAATAAAACTTTGCCGCGGCGTAATTGTGGGAAAATGTCGAGTGACTATAATTGTGCATTTGAGCCACAACGAAATAAAACCTCGCCATGACATGATTATGCAGCGTGATCATGCAATCGCACTATTTGAGCCATGGCGAAATAAAACTTTGTCGCAACGTGAAATCGTTGTCAAATGCGAAATCACGCATTTGGGCTGCAGCGTAAGCATGAAAACAACGAAGTAGCATGCCAAATCATAAGATTGTGTGATTGCACCACGGCGTAAGAAGAATACGCCACGGCGCGAATGCATCATCAAAGCGCGAGTTGCTGGTTTTACGCCGCAGTGCAAAGTATTCTTGCTACGTGTCACAGCATGATAAAACCATGTCATGGCTTGAATGGTGCTATAGCATTTTTAACGTTGGATCGATGCATGAAACAAACGCCCAAAGCTTGATACAGTCACATAGAGTCTTATTTTCTGAGAGAAAGTTTTCAAAAATGTCCTTATGAGCATACCTTTTTTCATAAAACTGGAAATAGAGGGAAGATATTTCTAGTGTGCTTGTATGTGGATGATCTAATCTTCACAGGTAATGATCAGGACATGATTTTTTATTTTAAGAGATCAATGATGACATAATTTGATATGACAGACCTGGGATTAATGCACTATTTTTTGGGCATTGAAGTAGTTCCATCACCTAGTGGCATATTTTTCACACAGAAGAAATATGTTCAAGAAATTCTGGATAGATTTCAAATGAAAGATTGCAACTTAGTCAACACCCCGATAGATCCTGGTGTGAAGCTCAAGAAGAATTTTGAAGGGAAAAAAGTGAATGCTACTCTCTATACGCAAATTGTAGGGAGTTTGATGTATCTAACTACAACCAGGCCAGACATCATGTATGCAGTAAGTCTCTCATAAGCAAATATATGGAATGCCCAACGGAGCTTCATCTCTCTACAGCAAAGAGAATTTTTCAATATTTGAAAGGGACAATTGATTTTGGCATGATGTATAGAAAGAAAACAAGGTCATCTATGTTTTTGGATTTACATGGCTTTACTGATAGTGACTATGCTGGTGATGTAGATGACAGAAAAAGTACATCTAGTTATGTGTTCATGATGGGCTCTGGAGCTATTTCATGGTCATCTAAGAAACAATCAATCGTGACTTTGTCCACAACTGAAGTTGAAGTCGTTGCTACAACATCTTGTACCTGTCAAGCAATTTGGCTAAGAAGATTACATGAAGTATTGGGTTATGATAAAAAAGGTCCAACAACAGTTTATTGTGATAACATGTTTGCAATCAAACTCTCAAAAAAATCATGTCTTTCACGATAGAAGCAAGCATATAGATGTACGGTATCATTTTCTGCTTGATCTCTACAAAGATGAGGTAATTGATGTGGTTTACTATAGAAGTGAAGATCAAATTACAGATATTATGACAAAGCCTCTTAAGCCAGCAATCTTTATGAAGCTTCGGAACTTGCTTGGAGTCTATTCAATGAAGGAAGCATGTGATGCGCAAGTACTGGAGTAGATATTTGTTTTCTAGATTGATGTCTGAAGACATCCAGTTTAAGGGAGGGTGTTAAAGTTTGTTTTCAATAAATAGTTGTTGTCCTATTCTACAGGAAGTTGTTTAGTTGATTACTTATTCTTTAGGAGAATTTTAGCAATAGAAGAGTTTGTTATTCATAGACTTATTGGTCCTATTTTTCTGATATGCATGTTGTTTACAATTCTATTTAAGACTATATTCAACTAATGAATAAATGCAGTTCTTTTTATCTCTATAAGTCTTCAATATTTTCCTCTGTTTTCTTTCACAATTAACATCACAAAGTCACCCAATCAACGCAAGCAAATGAATCTCAAACCCACACCATCAAACCCATACCGTAAAACCCAATTCTTCAAATCAACGCTGAAAAATTCCATCGCCATCCAAAATCTCGAAGCCAAACACCACTAATCTAAAGCCGGCAACATCGATCTGTAGCTGATCTATACCTTCATAGATCAATCACCACTAAGAAGAGAACCGAAGTTCCATGCCGTCGACTTGACACTACAAAACCCAGATCGTGATGCCACTAGGTCAAGATTAACGTTGCCTTTTCTCCCAAACAAATTGTGGAAATCCTCTTGTCGCTCAAATCCATCACCCAACCGAAAAGTTGCTGCAAATTACTAATCTACGAGAGTGAACAACGACAGTTATCCACTGTTGAGAAGAGACACCTGTGAAGTTTGTGTTTTAGGGGAAAAAAAACAGTGAGTTGTGTTTCAAAACCCGTGAGTGTGTGTTTTAAAGCTTTATTTTTTTATTTTTTTATCTCATTCAAAAAAAATTCAAAGAGTTAAAAAAAAAAAAAGTCTGAGTAAAAAAAAAAGGTCAAAGTAAAAAGTCAAAGTCAAAGCCAAAGGCACAAAAATGTGTGGAGAAATTCTACAAAAAAACTTGGTTTCAAACTTTGTTGAAACTTCAGCAATGGTAGCTCAGAATGAGAGTCAACATGCACAGACAAAACCCAGCAAGCCTAACAACAAGAAGAAGAGAAGTTCTATTGTTGTTGTTGTGGAAAAGGAAAAAGATGCCAAACAATCTTCATTAGTTGTAGCCACTATTGGAAATGATGGTAAGTCTTTACATATATGTACATCTTGCTAATAGTGCATGGATAATTGATTCTAGTGCTACCAATCATACGACATTTGATTCTAGACATGTTTTTAATCTTAAAACATCCTTACAAAAATTTGTTTCTACTGCCAATGGTGAGTCCACCCGAGTCATTGGGGAAGGATCATTAACCCTAAAAAATACTTTACACTTAGATTCTATGTTAGTTGTTCCATCCTTGAATTATAAATTGTTGTCAGTCTCCAAAATAACTAAAGCCTTATCGTGTGTAGTGATTTTTTGGCCTGAATTTTGTGATTTTAAAAGCATTCAAATAAAGCAGACAATTTGTTGTGGTATTAAACAGGGGCAGTTGTATTACTTGGATTTAGAGTCACAAAGTTTTGCCATGTTATAACAGGCTTTGACAATGGATTACTCTAAAAGGGATAAATTGAAATTCGACATCTAGTTATGACATCGGCACCTTAGGCATGCTTCGTTTAGTTACTTAAAGAAACTTTTTCCAAGTTTCTTTGAAAAAAATGATGATATCAATACCTTTCATTGTGATGTTTGTGAACTATCAAAAAGTCATTGAGTCCCATTTCTAATAACATTAAACAAAAGTCCAAGTCATTTCATGCTTATGCATTCATATGTATGGGGGCCATCACAAGTTACTACTTTAGGTGGGTCCCTTTGGTTTATTACTTTTATTGATGATTGTACAAGGATGACTTGGGTATGCCTAATGAAATCCCAAAGGGAGGTTAATTTGATATTTCAGAGATTTCACAAAATGGTTCATACACAATATAATGCACAAGTTCAAGTCCTCCGAAGTGACAATGGAGGAGAATATCAAAGTTTGAATCTTCAGCAATACTTGGCCACATGTGGTATTATTCATCAGACTACTTGTCCTAACGCACCCCAACAAAATGGTGTTGTTGAACGAAAAAATCGATACTTATTGGAAGTTGTTCATGCCTTATAAATAGAAGCTCACATGCCATTATCTTTTTAAGGACAAAACACTTACTTCTGCAGCCTAACTAATCAATCAGGTACCCTCTAGTTCTATTGAGTTCCTAACACCTTTTCAGGCTCTTGGTAAAGTAGTGAATGCTCCAAAGGTCCCGAACTTACCGCTTCATGTTTTTGGCTGTATCGCCTTTGTTCACCTCCATAAACATCAATGTTGCATTGAAATGTGTTTTTGTTGGGTATGATGTTCATCAACAAGGGTATTGATGTTATCATCCTCCAACTCAATAGACATTTGTGATGATGGATGTTGTTTTCCATGAAGAATTGATGTATTTTTCTTCTGAATCCAAACTTCAGAGGGAGAAGTCAAGAAGCAATTTAGACTCTTGAGTATGCTATTCAAGATGTGGAAGACCATGACTCAAAAAATAGACATCTTGATCAACTAGAAGATGAAATGGATGATGAAAATATAAAGGTAATTCCAAATCCATCTGAATCCCTCATACATGACATGCCACAACCATCTCTTGTTGAGAATGTTCCTGATTTGGAGTTTGAACCAACTGAGTCTGAACCAATTAGGAAATGTTTACCATCATGTAGTACTAGAGGGATCCTTAATCCAAAATACGAACTTGAACTATTTAGTAAGGTTAAATACCCCATGAGTCATTTTGTGTCCAACCATCGTTTGTTAGAATCAAATCTATCATTTGTAAATCAATTATTTGTTGTATCTATTCCTAACAGTGTGTGAGAAGCCTTATTTGATCCAAAATAGAAAGTTGCTATGAATGAAGAGATGAGATCATTATAGAAGAATGAAACCTGGGAACTTGTTGATCGTCCACAAGAAAGAAGACATTTGGATGTTGATGGGTCTACACTATGAAATATAAAGTTAATGGCACAATTGAGAGATTGAAAGCTAGACTAATAGCAAAAAGGTACACCCAAACCCATGGGATAGACTATATAGAGACATTTTTACTTGTAGCTAAAATCAACACAGTAAATGTTTTTTTTATCTTTCCCTGCAAACCTTGATTGGCCATTACAACAATTCGATGTGAAGAAGGCTTTCCTACATGGAGAATTGTTAGAAGAGATCTATATGGGTCCTCCACCAAGGTGTATTTCACCAGAAAAGCATAGCCAAAAAGTTATGTAAGTTAAAGAATTCTCTATATGGGTTGAAGCAATCTCCGAGGGCATGGTTTGGGAGGTTTACAAAAGCTATGAAGTTTTTTTGCTACCATCAAAGCAATTTAGATCACACATTGTTCCTAAAGAAACAACAAGGAAAGATCATCACAATTATTGTATATGTGGATGATATGGTGGTCATCGGAAATGATCCAAAAGAAAGAAAGGCTTTTTAAAAGTACTTGTCAGAAGAATTTGAAATGGAAAACCTAGGTTCTTTGAAATATTTTCTTGGAATCAAAGTGTCTCAATCTAACAAATGTATCTTCTATCGCAAAGAAAGTATGCCATAGATGTTCTATAGGAAACTGGTATGTTAGCATGTCAACCAACAAATACACCAATCGAAGAAGGCTTGAAATTATGTATCAAGATTGATCAAGTACCAATTGACAAAGGGAGATATCAGAGACTTGTGTGAAGATTGATGTACTTGTCACACATTAGGCCAGATCTTGCCTCTGCATTGAGCATTGTCAGCCAACTCGTGCATAATCTTGGAGAACAACATATGAATGTTGTCATTTTGAGATACTTAAAACATGCTCCTGGGAAGGGAATCCTATTTACTTAAAAATACGGATTACCAAAATGTGAATGCATATATTGATGTTGATTGGGCGGGAACAGTGGATGATATGTGATCTACTTCAAGTTATTTCACTTTTGTAGGAGGTAATCTAGTCACATGGAGAAGCGAAAAACAGAATGTTGTGGCATGCTCAAGCACTGAAAGTAGAATCTAGGGGAATGACACTTGGGATTTGTGAAGCTTTATGGCTACGGTTTCTCTTGCAAGATTTGGGCTATCAACTAATCTAGTTATATTGTGACAATTAAGCAGCATTGATATTGCTTATAATCCAGTTCAATATGATCGACAAAACATGTTGAAGTAGATCAATTTTTCATCAAAGAAAATTGGATGAAAAGATTATTGAATTGCCCAAGATTCGATAAGAGAATCAATTGGTCGACATTCTTACTAAGGTTGTCTTTAAACGTATATTCTCACAAGTTTTAGACAAGTTGGACATGTGTGATATCTACGCACCAACTTGAGGGGGAGTGTTGAGATTTCCAGAATATTTTGTAATCTCCTATTTTTGTCAATCTTAAGATACTCTTGATATTATGTAATCTCCTAATTATGTTAGTATATTGTGTAACTTGTAATTGACATAATCAAGAGATTTAATGGATTGTATGCTACCTATTTACTTTTGTTGCTTATGTATGTTGATTCATACTTAACTTGATAATCATTAATCAACTCGGTAATCACGTTCGCTGCACTTTAAAAATTGGTACCTAAAATCTAGAGTTAACCAACTCTAACACCTTTTAATCCCATATTTACCCTTCTTGTAAACATTTGTGACGGGTGCTCTATCACGATATCTTAGGTGTAGCATTCATATCCTTGGACCTTCAACATTAATTTGTGAGTTGAAAGGTTTGAGCAAAATGGCTAACTCATTTCAAGTTACAGCTTGCAGTTGGTGGAGGTTTGGGTAATATTGGAAAGAAAATCAACCATGGTGGTGGTGATGTAGGTGATGATGATGGTGATGGTTATGGTGATGGCGATGAATACTTTGATGATTTTGATGATGGTGGTGAGGGAGATGAGAATGGACTTTGCCGGAGGCGGATGCTTCTTGAAGAGGTTGGAGCCCCTATAGGCCCAATTAGACTTACTAAAGACTTGTTGATCAAATAATTCTCTCTTTTAAATAAATAAATCTCTCCTACTCAAATGTTTTTAACTTAAATTCCTAGATGTCACTAATTTATTTAATTTCTGCGAGCTCTTTGATCAAAAATTCTTAGAAGCGATGTTGAATGAATGGCAGAAGACAATGATGGATATACCTGGGCAAGGGACTAGTCCCTTGCGGGCCCAGGCCTGGGCCTGTAATAGCCACTACTACTCAAAAAAAAAATTATAATGAAGTACATATAAAATAACATAAAGAAACTGGGCCCAAGTTTTTCTTTTTATTAACATATATACATACTCTTTACAAACATATACCTTTTTACACAAAATATATAATGTATACAAAAAGTCATCAAAAACATCAAGGGACAGTGTAACCACTCCTCCTCGCACGCCGACATCCATCCGACAGTGTCCTCACCTAGGTCCTGCAAAACATGGAAAAACAATGGGGTGAGCACTAAACAATGCTCAGTAAGTAAATCCTCTACTCATACTATCCCCGTAACTCTCTCTCTCATTCTTTCCTTACAATTCCTCATGCAATTTCTCTTTGGATTCTACTCTATTTATCTCTTTCTCTTTCCCTTAGGAACTCTTTTCTCATAACTCTTTCATAAATCACGACCCCATCTCACCGGGGGCACGGCCGGGACTCACTCCCGCTCTACGTGACCTCTATTCACTCTAGCCGATCGGGCTCGGTTATGCATGGATTTGGAACCCTTGGCCATGTGAGTCTATAATCTCTCTCTCGGGTACTGGGTATAGCCCTCATCCGCATGCACTCTCACGGGCTACACCACTTCTCTATCGATACTCATGCCGCTCTCAATGCGGCGTACATGCGGGAATACTCTACCCATTACTCACGGGTTCCCCATCACACAACCTACTCTATTCTCTTTCTCTTAACTCTTAAAGAACTTATACTCACATTCTATACTAAATCTCAAGCTACTTCCCAAGTGTATAAACAAAGGTGTAGAGCTATCTCATGCTCCCTAATGCACTAATGAAATGCCAACTACAAGATTTCCTCAACACAGTCATTCTGCACCAGTCACACTAAAATGGCCATAACTTATGCTATACACCTCGGATTACTACGGTTCTGGTCTCGTTTCAAATCTTAGAAACAGGGCTACAACTTCTCTGTTTTGGTCTCAGCCCAGTTCGAACCGTAAGATACTAAAAAATTACTCAGAAAGTTACGACAGTGACAGGGCAGATTTCACTTAGGCATTTCCTCAAACATCTCATGTGCATATAAACACCCTACGAAAATTACTACTAAACTTCATTTTTCTAGCCATCCAAATTGGGGAAAAACTCCCTCAATTACTCATAATCCCTGTCAAGAAAAGCACTCCCAAAAAGGATTACACAACATCTCTCAAACTTCATCTCAAACTCCATTCTCAATACACATATCAACAACACTTCTCATATTTAATCAATCCCAACTACTAAGACTAAGCACACATCTCATCTCAATTTTCAGTAGGTATACCATGTACATACATAATTAAAATAAGTCTCTACTCAAAGCTTAGTCATAACTCAACTTGGTTGGATTTACTTACCTTGTGCAAAGATGGCTTCCTTAGCACTTTTCCTTCCCTTTGTGGACTTGTCTCTTCTCTACAACTCAAAACAACCACAAGGGCAGCAACAACACAATAAGACTTCACTATAAATACAAGAAAACTCACATCTAAAGCATGAATTCTTACCTTAGGAAGCTTTAGATGAAATTTCTACTCAAAACCCCTCTTAAATCCCTTAGAACTCTTGGAAAATTGGGTGGAGAAATTGAGAGAATATGGGCAATTGGAAGAGGCGGTGGAATGAAATGAATAAGGGCTTTCTCTACACTTTACTCTTTTTAGTTCATATTATAAGCTTCATTTCCCATTTTGCCCTTGTCCTTTCTTGAAAATTCCATCTATATCCTTTGATTCTTTACAACTACACCCCCATACAAACACAATCTCTACTAAAATTCCTTTCATTTTACTCCCCACTTTTCCTACTAATTAGGGGTAGAATGGTCATTGTGTCCCAAAAGAAGAATTCTCTAGAAAACTCAAGAATCTTTGTTTTAGGCTCTTCGCCACGGCGAAGAATTTTTCGTCGCCTCGGCGAAATTGGGCAGAACCTACCCGTAATGCCACTTCTCCTCCTCGCCGCGGCGAAGTTTCTTCTTCGCCCCGGCGAAGTTTGAATTTCCAACTTCACCAAAACTCAACCCATTTCAAGGCAACAATTCAACCAACTCAACATACAAACTCAATTTAAGTTAAAACAATAAACTTTTAGCTAATACGATAAATCTTAAATACGTACCTCAAGTGGGATATTACAGGGCCCGTTTGGGACTGGTCCCAAATGGGACCAGTCTCTCATGGGCCTGGGACATGAGAAAAATCAGGACCCGGTCCAGGCCTTAGGCCTGGTCGGGATTGGTCCCATGGGCCCAGAACCGGTCCCATGGGGTTTGGAAAATTTTATTTTCCCCCCTCAATTTTTTTTTTATATTTTGGGGGCAAAACGAAATTTTATAGGGGGTTTTTAGTATTTTTTAGGGGTTGATTAGTAAGTTTCTAAAAATTTAATTAATTTTACAAAATAATAAATTAATAGTTAATTTTAATTTTTAGCATAAATATAATATTCACATTTCACACATTCACACTTCACAAATAAACAATTAAATAATTTTTTTATTAAATTATTCATCTTCAATTTCATCATCAACACTAGTTACATTATTCAAATCTGTATTCCTAAAGAGTTCGACTAGTTCGGGATCTTCAGGGTGCTGTTGTAGTCTTCTTTCTCCATGAGTCCAATCCCGTAAACACGTTATCACTTCAATCATCTCATCGGTTAAAGAACATCTTCTGTCTTCAACAATCCGACCACTCGTTGAAAATGTTGACTCGGATGCAATTGTAGAAACCGGCACAGATAAAATGTCACGTGCCATTTGGGATATAATGGGGAATTGACTTTCTTGTTGGTTCCACCATTGAAGAATATCCATGTCAAGTTGCTCCTTCATCGTCATAAAGGTCAAGTCCACCTGTAGGTAGCGAGTCATCTCATTTGGTCTATGTATGTACGAGCTGGAGCTAGAGCTGGAGCTTCCGCCACGTCCCACATACGCCCACTTGCTCGATCCTTGAGGGGGGGCTACATCAAGGTCCTAATCGCCTCTCCTAGACGTTCCACTTCCACTTCCACTTCCACTTCCACTTCTACTTCCATTGTATCTGTTCTCATATAAAGAAAAAAGTCTATCCAATTTGTGTTTAAAGTCAGCCAAATAAGACGTATAATCATGTCCTAAATAATAGCCTAACTCAGTAATTACACCGTTAACTACGGATAATTTAAACCTAGGATCTAGAAAAAGGTCTAATCCATATAAGAATGGAATATCTAACCAATATCTCTTATATTTTTCTTCCATACTTGAAACAATTTCACTAAAAATGTTATCATGTCTATATTGATAAAAAGTTTTAGCAATTTGAACTAAAATATCTAACACTAAATTAGTAGTTGGATAATAAATACCACTTAATGTATTAGTAGCATCATAAAAAATTTTAAGAAATGAATAAAAAAGTTCACAAACCGCCCAATCATCATAATCGACAACTTCCTCTGGATAGTTCTTCCGGTTGATGAAATCCGTAATTTGTTTCGCGGTTGGCAAAGCTTTTTCCAACATCAAGTAGGTAGAGTTCCAACGGATAGGCATGTCTGTACATAACTTCAAAGGTCGAACCGGTGGGTCCTCTTGCTTACAATATTTGACATACTCCTGCCATCTTTTATTGCTACCGCCGACGATAAATCCGATAGCTCTACGCACCCTCTCAATCCTTGAATGTATAGCATCTAAACCTGCTTTAACTATCAAATTGATGATGTGACAAGTACATCTCTGGTGATAAAATTTGCCTTCACCAAGCGGATCCAATTTCTTTTCAAATAAAGATATTGTCGCGGTGTTAGCAGATGCATTATCAAGCGTTAGCGCTACAACTCTATCAGTTAATAAATATTCTTGCAAAACTTCAAGAATCGTAAAATAAATAGTTTCAAAGACTATGTTTTTCATATAATGGTTTAAAACCTATCAATTTTTGTTGTAAACCCCAATTATAATCTAAGAAATGTCTTTGTAATGATTAAAAAATCGGTTTTTGATCTACAAGCCCATATGTCGATGTAAGTGCAATAGATATATTCCCCAAAATTTTGAAATTCGTTTTTAAGTTTATTATTTATTTTGTTATAAAGTTTTAGTATATCTCTTCTACTTGTAATTCTACTAACAGGGGTATATGCTGGAGAAAATGCAATTTTAACCATATTAACAAAAAAAGGATTTTCAAATAAACAAATGGGAGAGTCTGTAGCAACTATATATCTTGCTATTTCCTCTCGTGCAACATGTGTATTGTATTGCCATGTTGAGAGAGTTGAGGATTATGGATTAAAATTAAGTTGAGTTTGAATTTGTCTACCTGATCCGCTTGAAGATGCATTTTTTTAGGGATGCTTCTTCTCTACGTGTCGTCGCATCGTCGAAGTCCCCTTCTCAGCCCCAATAATGGTTCCACATAAATTACATATCCCACACAATTCTTCCCCCTCCCCATTTGTCTTTGGCCGTTTTGATTTGGTGAAGTATCGCCAGACATTGGACACGACCCTCTTTGACGGTTGGGGGGGGTTGGGCTATGTCCGTGCCCGTTGACTCGCAGCTCACATGTGTTTGGCTACACCTCATCCTGGCCGAATGTGGTTGTGGAATTACAGCTGCATCCTCTGGAGGAAATGGTGAAAATAGATTGAAGGCTTCAATTTCTTCGCTGGATGGAACGTAAAACTCATTTGGGGAAGACATTATAAATTTATGATAAAATAATAAATAATTAAAATGAAAAGAAATTAAATAATAATATGAAATTATGATGATATTGAAAAATAGAAAAAAATTTGAATAATATAAATAAATTATAAATATAAATTGAATGAGAAATTGATTGGAGATTTGGAGTAGAGAGATTGAGAGAATGAAAGAATGAGAGATTGAGATATTGGTGTGAAAAAAATTAAAGGTTTTACGGTTATTTATAGTGTAGTTGTGGGGGGGAAAATGAAAAAAAAAACTTATATTATATAAATAATAAATGTAACCATTGGTCAGTTACCGTTGGCAGCCAACGGTTATAAATTACAGTTAATTTTTTTTAATAAATTTTGTAAAATTTCATTTTATTAAGGATTAAATTGATAAAAGACAAAAAAAGTTTGGGCCCAGGCCCAGGCCTTGTGGAGGGCCCGAGCCCTCCTCCTTAGGCCTGGTCCCGTTTTGGGACCGGGCCTCCTAGGACCGATCCTCCCAAGGATCGGTCCTAGGACCGGTTTTTGGAGCTGGGCTTTTGGGCCCGGTCCCAAATGCCCAGCTCTAATGATGGATCTACCTACTGGTTTCCGACAAGCTTATGAAATGGTGTAGTCTCTTTCCGATCATTTAATTATTTGTCTGTTGGCTCTTATGGCTAGACACTTACTTTAACATTGCTTCTAGGGATTAGTCAGCTCCGCTCAATTGGTAAACTTGCTAGCAATGCTGGACCAACCACTACCAGATTTATTTCAAGAGCGCTTCCTGAAGGAATTTCTAGGTCATTTATTGGCAGGTAATGTCTCAGTTTGCCCTAGAATTATTTGGAATAGTTTCCTAGAGCTATTTATTTATAATTTTCTGTATTTTCTTCGGGATTGCATTACGACTTACGTCTTGAACATCTTTGTGAATTTTCTGCTTCACATTATTTTCTTTTTAATCAACCAAGTTATTCATGTGAAGTATCTATTAAATTGTTCCTTATCTCTCCCAATCCCTCTCTCTCTTTCCTTTTGGTTTTTAAATAATCTAAGATGCGTTTTGAATCAATGATAAGACTGAATAGTTTGAAGTTCGAACAATTAAAACTTGGTCTAGGAACAGAATTAATTTGTTTTACTTTTTGACAAAACTTGGAAAATTATTTCTTTCATTCTATTCTTGTAATGTGAACTAAAGTTTCAATTAGTCTTTTGTTTAGTCAAGAACAGTGAACTTTGCTATGTCCTAAGAACACTTGTTTCTTCGATAATACATTTGTACTCTCGTGTGGATTTTGCTGTCCTGAATTGTGATATTTCTTATGCAAAATGTAAAATATTTATAACATAGGTTTATGTGTATGTGTATCCTTTCCAGTTCAGTAATGAGATTTAAATTAAATGTATATTTATGGTTTCTCATCAGATTTCTTATGTAATACTTATTGTTGCCACAGGATGATTGCAGATCCTACCTTTTTATATAAGCTTCTTTTAGAGCAGGCTGCTACTATTGGTTGCACTGCTTGGTGGGAGTTCAAGAATCGTAAGGAGAGGTATTCTTTTGTTTCTCTTGTAACACTATCCCGTTTGCTTGTGTGCTTCCGTTTTATATGTAATTGAACCTATAAATGTTATTTTCTTTTTTTATTTTTTTATTTTTTATTTTTTTTATATGGCAGGATAAATCAAGAATGGGATCTTGGCCCTTATTAATGTGCTTGCAGTATCGGCATGCAATGCTTTGTTGTTTGGTCACGTGCCCCTTGTCGTTCTCACAGAAACAATTCCGGTTTGATTTGCAAAATACATTGCAGAAGCTCCCAAACAATATATTTGAAAAGAGTTACCCACTTAGAGAATTTGACTTGCAAAAGAGAATCCACTCCCTTTTCTTTAAGGCTGCAGAGTTGTGTATTAGCTGCTGGAGCAGTGCAAGGTTCTTTGTCAAATGTTTTGGCTGGTAAAAAGAAGGAAAGGCAATCAACGTTGAAAGTAATTTTTTCTTTTTCTTTTGTTGCAGTGTTCACATTTTTGTAAAACAATGAAAAGTTAGAAGTTGTTTCTTTACCGTTTATGTCAGTCAGATTTTTATTTAAGTTTGGGCATCCTTCGAATTCTTTGACAGGTTATCCGTGACAATCCCAGCTGTGAGTATTAATGCGCTTGGTTATGGTGCTTTCCTTGGACTTTATGCAAACTTGAGATATCAGCTGTTATGCGGATTTGATAGAGCAGTGATCAACCATTTTGATGTTATTGGAGTCACGCTGTTCTTGAGCACAGCTTTGAGGTCTCTCTCTCTCTCTCTCTCTCTCTCTCTAACTGATCATCAATATTTGCATGTCTATAGTAATAAATATAGATAAAATTTTCTTGACATTCCAAATTTCTCTTATATTAGATTTGTATATACAACAGTGTTTGGGAAATGATTCATTTTTTTATTCTTTGGACATGATATTAATGGGTTTTGTATGAAACTATGTCGATCTATCTTCTTAGCTAAGGTTTTAAGTATTAAACTCCCTTCTAGGTATCTTAAGCTTTGTAGACTTGAAGTAGTCCTCATCAAATTTCTGACCCCTTTGGTAATTAAAGGACACAGTATGTAGTTAGATTTTTTCTTGGTTACCGTTATTAATGCTAAATTGTTTAAAAAATGGTGCGAAATCCCAACTTGGTTTGGAATCGCTTGAGTAGTGGAATTGATTGATGAAACCCCTGCTGTGGTCTATATTAGGAGACGTAGGAGGGGACAACAGGGGAATATCGGTAATGCAGCAAAAAGAGTGCTAAGCAAGTGAGCGGGACAGATGGCAGCATGAGGGTGATTAGTGGGTGAATTATGTTATGGAGTATGGGACTGAATTACATAAAAGGGGAGAGAGAGAATTAGAGAGGATATTTTCTTAAAAAGTGGAAAAGTGTCATTTGGGAGGTAGCAAGCTATGTTTTCCTTGGTATTTTCATTTTTCCTTTACTGTTTTGCTTTCTAATTTTCCGTTGAATCGAAGTTATGTTGATTGGGTTACTTACATGAAATCAATACTAATATCTTCGTATTTTATTCATCTCTTTTCTGATTGTGTGAGAATTATTTGTGTTGGTTGAATTTGCTAGGGTAGATAGATACTGTGAATTGCTTGATTGTTGGGTTTGAGCTTGGTATCTATCAAATTGATTTCACTATTTAGTAGGCTTTGACAAACCCAGTTTTAGGCTGCTGTAACAGGCGAATTGGATATCTTATTTACCAGCTACTTCTGTTGATCTTTTCGTTGTCTAACTTCTCATCGGTTCCAAGCAGGATTTTAAAACGTTCAATTAGGTGAAAGATCAAGGCTTGCTTGGCTAGGTGTAGAGCAGATCCACTAGTTCAATCAGACGAGCTTTTGAAGGCTGCTTGCAACAGACCATCTGAGGATGCCGCTAGGTCATCATCAAAATGGTTTATACTTAATATCCAAGAATGCCATCATTTCTGGGGTCGGTCTCCTCGGCATCAAACTAGGAAATGTTGATGGTGGGGAAGCATGGGCTCAAAGGAAGAAGGTGTGTGCAACTCCAGCATAAATTTGCTGGTATGTTCAGCAGAGTCCAATTTTGCCACTGGACAGCGAGACAAGGCGTAAGTCCTCGAGAAACCTTGATAAGTAAAGAACAATTGGGAGATGGGGGTCCTGGCAATTATAGGTATCTTGTAGAGGAATTAACAAATCGCAGTAGTTTTTTTTTATTACTGTAACATGGAGATTAATTTTGGTGAAGAGTTATCAAATTCTTTCACTTTGTTTTGTTTTTGGATGTCAAAATTCTATGTGACAACGTACTATATTCCAATTTTTATCTTGAATTTATTCTAATAAAAGTTTCAGTTTATATCTGAGCTAAAAATGTACTGTGTAAAGAATTATTGGATCGGTATTAGTAATTATTATTATTTGACTAATTCATATAATGTTCAATGGTTAGAAACTTGTGATCTTGTTATTTTAAAAAAAATTAACGATGTTTCTCTTAAGAATTTGTAAAAAAAAAAAAAAAAAAATTCTCTTTTTTGAAAATATTGAAAATGAATACGACAAATGAAAACACAATCCATGTTTCTTTGAAAATAATATTTAAAAAATGTGAAAACATTTGGTATGATTGTTTGAAAACACAAAGATTAAAATGAAAATACAAATTTTTTTATTTTTGATAAAATCTTTTCAAATTACCACTTATGTTGTTTATCTTGATCTATGTTTTAAATATAACAATTTTTTATTCTTATTTTTAATTTCATGATAAAAATATTGTTTTAAAATAAGTGTTTCATTTACGAGAGACAAGAGAGAACAAAAGAAAAAAAAGAGAATTTTTTTAATTATTATTATTATTTATTTTTTAATTTTTTTAATTTTTATATGTTTTTGCTCTTACATTCTCTTGTTTTATTGAAAATAAAATTAAAAAAATCATATAGAAACGTTTATCATACATTTTACAAAAAAATTAAAAAAATTGGAAATGAGTTTGTAACCAAACATGGCCTGAGTTACAATTAATATTACTTTCCAGGCCGAACAACTTATACCTACCCAAGGTTTGGCGAACTGACGATTGGTACCCAAAAGCCGAACAACTTATACCTACCCAAGGTTTGGCGAAGTGACGATTGGTACCCAAAAGGTTTCAAAACGACAAACATGTACCTTTCATTAGTGAAATGACTAGAATGCCCTTTGAGAAATATTAGTATATTTTTTAATTACTTTAGACCCCTTAAGTTTATTAATTCCATCAAATACCCCCAAAAAAAAGTTTAAAAATTAAAAAAACAAAAACACCCCCACCCACCCATACTTGCCAGATTCCCGCGACCACTGCCGGTGGTAGCCAGAATTTGTCACAACGGTCGACGCCACCATCGGAAATGGCCGTTAATTCACGAATATGGTCGGAAAAGGCCAGATCGCGTGAAAAGGCGGTCTGAGTGACCGGCCTGACGGCGGCCAAAGAAATGGTCGTCGTTGACTGTCAACGATTTATCAGCCATTTTAAGTGGTGGCGTATACTATTGTGACAGATTCCGGCTAACACCGACTGTGGTTGTAACGCCCCACTTGAGGTACATACGTACTTAAGATTTGCTGTATTACTTAAATGTTTATTGAGTCAGCTTTAATTGAAGTTTGTATGTTGAGTTGATTGAGTGTTTGCCTTGAAATTGGTTGAGTTTTGAGGAATCTTAGAATTTCAGTCTTTATCGAGGCGAAGAATAGTCTTCGCCGCCACGATGTTGGCTTTGAGTAAAGCGGTGTCGACTCTATAACTTTTAAACGGGGCGACAGAAGTTTCTTCGCAACGGCAACGGGCCAGTTGAAAAGTTTAATGAGGTTTCTAAATATTTCTCCATAGGGGTAAAATGACCATTCTACCCCTAATTAGCAGGAAAAGTAGGGAGTGAAATGTAAAAAAATTTCATGGAGAATAGGTTTAGTGCGAGGGTGTGAGTATAATGAATCAAAGGATATAGATGGAATTTTCAAGGAAGAGCAAGGGCAAAATGGGAAAGGATGGTTATAATATGAGCTAAAAAAGGGTTAAGTGTAATAAATCCTTCATTTCACCCATTTCCACCGCCATACCCATTCTCTACTTCCATTCAATTCTCCATCAATTTTCCAAGATTTCTAAGGAGTTTTAAGGAGTTTTGGGGTAATTTTAGTAGAGCTTGAATCTAAAGCATCCTAAGGTAAGGATTCTTGCTTTAGATGTGAGTTTGTTTATAGTTGTATTGAAGTCTTATATTGTAGTTATTGTTTAAAGTTGTAGAGAGAAGACAAGACAACAAAGGAAAGGAGAAGTGTTAGAGAAGTCGCTTATTCACAAAGTAAGTAAATCCAACCCAAGTTGAGATTGAGATGTATGTATGAATGAATGAATGAATGATTGTGTATGTATTATATTTGTTGAGATAAGATGAGATGAGATTATAGTTATTGATGAGTATGGAATGTATTGGAATATGAGAAGTGTTGAGATTTTATGGTGTTGAGTTGAGTTTTGAGTGAAGTTGAAGGGAGTTTGAGTAAACCCTATAGAAGTGTTTCTTTCATTGACAGGAATTTAGAGTTTATGAGAGAGTTTTCTCCCATATTGGGAAGGTTCAAGAGAAGAGAAGAGTTATTGTTACAATAGAGTTTTATATGCACATGAGTTGTATGATAAAATGCTTGAGTAAGGCATGAGTAAGAGTAGAGAACCTTAATTATTGCTACATGGCATAATTGCATTTCATGAGTGCATTAATGAGCATGAGTCATCCATATGCATTAATTGCATTAGCGAAAGAGAGTAGAGAAATAGTAGAGAATTTGAGTATAAACTACTTTAAGAGTAAAGAGAAAGAAAGAATGAGCACTAAAGAACAAAGAGAAAGTAGTGCTAAACGAAAGGTTTGAGTAAGTTGTGCGATGGGGAACCTGTGAGTAATGGGTAAAGTATTCTCGCATGTACGCCGCATTGAGAAAGCGGCATGAGTATGAGAGAGAGAAGTGGTGTAGCCCGTAAGAGTGCATGTGGATAATGGCTATACCCGAGAGTACCCGAGAGAGAGATATTATCTACTCACATGGCCAAGGGTTCCGAATCCATGCATAACCGAGTCCAATCGACTAGAATGAGTAGAAGTCATGTAGAGCGGGAGCGAGTCTCGGCCGTGCCTCCGGTAAGATAAGGCCGTGACTTGGGTTATGAGAAAGAGAAAATAGAGAGAAGTATAAGAGAAAGAGTAAATGAGCATTGTAAGGAAATAATTAGAGAGAGAGTTACGGGGTTAGATGAATAGAGGATTTGCTTACTGAGCATTAATTTAGTGCTCATCCCGTTGTTTTCTATGTTTTGCAGGATCTAGGTGAGGACACGGTCAGATGGGCGTCGGCAAGCGAAGGGAAATGGCTACACTGTCCACCTTGTTTTTAATAGTTTTTGTACATGATACGAACTTTGTATAAAGAATGTATATGTTTAATGAAAGAAAAATTTGGGCCCAACTTTTTATGCTATTTTACATGTATTTTTACTATGTATATTTTAAAAGAATATGAGTAGAATGGAGTCGTTACAGTGGCCACCGGAATCTGGCAAGTATGGGTGGATGGGGGTGTTTTTGTTAATTTTTAAACTTTTTCTGGGGGTATTTGATGGAATTAATAAACTTAAGGGGTCTAAAATAATTAAAAAAATAGACTAATATTTCTCAAAGGGCATTATGGTCTTTTCACTAACGGAAAGGTATCTATTTGTCATTTTGAAACCTTTTGGGTACCAATCGTTGTTTTGCCAAACCTTGGGTAGGTGTAAGTCGTTTCCCCTACTTTCCACCTTGTCACTTAAAACAGTTTGACTGAGATACAGTAAGCTGCTTTATTTAAAACAGGATTTGATAAAATAAACAAAATATTTTACTGCTTCACTTGAACAACTGAAGTCTGAACTTTTATAAATCATAATGCAAAATATTTGTTGACCTAAATACATTGTGTTTAATGGATGATAAAATAACAAATTCTAATTCTTTTGGATCTCAATAAATTTAAGTCTTTAGATCATAGTTAAGGGATTATAGTCAACTTTTAGACTCCGTGTCTTAAAAAAAATCATCCAAGCAGGGTTGATCTTAAATAACTAAACTTTAGACTTTAGAGGGGTTAAAAAATAACCACATCTTCAAATCTTAAATTATATTAACATATGGGTGTTGTCTTCTCTGCTATAATTTATGAACTTTCCAACACTTTGCAGTACATATACATCAACCCATTGTAGGTTTTCAATCTAGGAGTGAACCCACTCTCTTTCATGAAGCTCAAGATCTCATCTGTTTCGGTAACCATCTGCCTCCTGCCATAAATCAAAATCATGGCAGTTAGAGTGGTTATGTCAGGGGAAAATCCTTTTTTCTTCAACTCTAAGAAGGCACGCTCTGTTGCTATAAGGAGGTCACTTCTACTATTAACGAAAATAAGGGTCTTCAAGAGCACAACATGAGGTTCAATCAGACCAGAGAATATCTCTTCTGCAAGAGTAAGCATCCGCTTAATTTCCTTGCCATTGGCATAAGCATGAAGCAATGAGCAGTATGTTAGCTCATTGGGTTTCCAACAACCATCCTTCATTTCAGCAACTATTTTCTGACACTGTTCCCACATCCCTCTCCGAGCCAAAGCTGCCAAAATAGTTTTGTAGGTGGAAAGATCCAGTGTAACTCCAGCTTCCAGCATTCTCTTATAAACAGCCATGGCTTGGTCAAAAGAACCACCACAATTGTATGCATTAATTAGGGCGTTGAAAGTG
Organism: Pistacia atlantica; assembly: GCA_026229545.1. Classification (NCBI taxonomy): domain Eukaryota; kingdom Viridiplantae; phylum Streptophyta; class Magnoliopsida; order Sapindales; family Anacardiaceae; genus Pistacia; species Pistacia atlantica. Next base: position 23,838,559 of record JAPEIT010000014.1, read on the forward strand.
TCCCTCTCAGCAATGAACCCTGCCCTCTTCATCTCATTTAACAAACCTGACACTTCCGAGTCCATGCCATTCTGCCCAATTAATGCTAGAAGTGTGTTCCAAGTAACAATGTCCGGGTTACAATTGCATCTCTTGATCTCATAAAAAACCTTCATCATCTCCACAAACTTTCCCTTGTTTCCTTGCATCTTAATCAAAACATTAAGAGAACAAATATCTGGCTTGCACCCTGCACTTCTCATCTCCTCAAAAACCTTCAGTGTGGACTCATACTTCCTGGCTTTCTCAAACCCCAATAAGAGGTTGGTGCAAGTAAAAACATCAGGCTTAATCCCTATTTCCACCATCTGGTTTTAAAGCTCCATCGCCTCTTCCAACAAACCAACTCTAGCATAAGCTGATATCAATGAATTGTAAGTCACACTACTGGGTGAACAACCATTAACCTCCATCTCCCTTAATAACTCCATGGCTTCTTTGGGCCACCTAGACTTCCCATAAACATCCAACAAGGCATTATAAGTAACCTTATCTGGACTAAAACCTCCTAATTTCATTTCCTCAAAAACCTAAGCTGCTTCTTCATGCAAAGAACCCCGCCGACAACAACTTATAAGTGTATTGTAAATATAAGAATTTTGGGCAACTCTGACATTCTTCATTCCCTCTACTAGAGTCAGAATCTTATTCCAAGGCATACCTATTTTCCCATACACATTCAGAATCACACTGTAAGTGATCAAATCAGGTTTACACCCCTCCTCCTCCATCTTCTTGAACACCATCACAGCTTCCCTATACCTCCCATTGCTTGCATAAGCACTTATCGATGAAGTATAAGCACAAACATCAATAACAATCCCATCTTTATGCAAACTACTCAACGACGAAGCCACAGCCGAAACTTTACCTCATTTCCCTAACATACTAATAATTTGTTAGGAGTGAGCTCAAGTAGACCAGCTCTGGATTGAATCCTTGAGCGAAGTCTGGTGTTATAAGCTATTTTGCTGGTTTTTTAGGATAAGAATAAGAGCTAAACAAGGCTTCTTCAAGGGAACCCAACCTCCAAAGTTAACCAAAAAAACTTTAACGCATAAGATCCTTTTCTCTTTTTATTCCAATTATTTAAATAAACTTTACATTAACGCTCTACTCCTAAACACACTCCACGATTCCTTGAGACTAGGACTTTGAATAGGAAACAACTCCATAACTTACTAACTACTTCCTAATGACTGGGACTCTTGATAATGATCCACATGGATCAGTTATTGAAGTAAAATAGTAAAACCATACTTTGCTAAAAAGAAAACAAAGGAGATGTTTAGATACGTAACATAATTAAAACTATAACATAACTATTCAAGACCAACTCACAATCTTTATGACTCCTAAACCACTCAAACACACTCAATGCCAAGTCACATTTCTTGTAAAACTCTAAACCCTTAACAATGCCCAACATATCAAAACTCAAAGTATCAATCTTTACATCTGGGTTTTCCCGATAAGGCTCAAATAACTGTAACAAAATGCTATCAATATCTTTAACATCAAAAGATTCATCAATTAAAGATTGGAGAACCCACTGACCTTCACTAGAGAGGCGGTGGTTTGACCAAGGTTTCCCACGGTTAACGTCACATGACTTCCCAATTCGGGTTCTGTTTCTGGGTATGGAAGATGGAGAGTTAAATGGTTGTGAAGAATTGTGCGAGGGGCTTTGTTGGTGAAGGAAGTCTTGTAGAAGAGGAGTGAAAGAGGGAGGTGATGAAGTCGTCTGTTGTTGTGGTGATAAGGGCATTGTGGATTGAGGATTGTGTTGGTTTTGGTTAAGAAAGAGAGGCTTTATGGGCCGCGGGTTTGGGAGGAGAAGAGGCAGAGGTAGATTTTGTGCCATTGAAGAGAGTGTGTGTGGAAGGTTTTAGTGGATTTGAGCTTGTTGGTTGACAGATAGAGTAGCTGTAGTTTGAAGGAACATTTTTGTTTGGGGTAAGACAATGATGATATCCCTGCAGTTACTCGATTTTAACCCCTTACATCTAACTCTTTACAAAAAATTTTTGTAAAGTTTTAGTACGGGTATTGCTTTCACCCATGAAACAATTTAGTATTAAATTTAGCCGATTTGTTATAAAGTATTAAAAATCTCTATAAAAATCAGACATTCTTTTACGAAATTATAAATAAATAGATGAGTATTTAATACATTATGAACAAAATAGATGTGTTCATAAGCAATCTCACATCATGAAAATGAAATAAACATATAATTATCTCAAACTAATATTAGAATACTTGGAAACCATCTCAAATACCTTTTTTCTCAAATTATGTGTTATATTCTTATAATAAAGGGTTTTATTATTAGGCACTTAGGCCAATTAACCCAATTCAATTCGCAACAAGAACTTTTAGTTGTATTCATCGAATTATAAAGATTAAGGAAATAATTATGACAAACCCTTAGACCTTTTACTATTAATATACTTCAGGTCAAGTTATATCAACTGAATTGAATAAAATAAAGAAGTTATTATAGTCTGATCCAAACTAACATTTATTAAATTTTACAACATAAATCTGTTATCGAATATTTACAATTTTAGAGAGATTATATCTTTTCCTGACATGATCGTCAAAGTACCTTTTCAAATATAATTCTAATTTCTCTATTAGAATCATCCAACGCTATCTAATTAGAAGAGAATATATTGTATTGATAAAGATTTAGAAGTCAATTTTAGTGGCAAAAAAAAAACAAGCATAATAATTATACAATTGAAAGGTTTGTCCATTAAATAATTTGTTCTTAAAAATTGTATAAAAAAAGGAGTTTCTAAAGCAAAACATTCTTGATTTAAGACATAATTTTCTTGAATTATAAATATATTATATCTTAAGTTATTATTATTATTATTATTTCATCAACTATATATACTTGTGGATGAGAAATTTAAAAGAGCTAGAGATGTTTGGGACCCATAACATGTTGGGGTCTCCATCTTTTCTTTGCATAGCATGCTTCAAAAATGAAAATACAAAAAGAATTTGAAAATTTATTATTCTTATTATTCTTATTATTATTATGGAAGAATTAAAGAGTTTGTGAATGTAATGTCATGAATAGGACCCATTGGTTGGTGGTCCAAGCTTCTCTTTGATCAATTAACTAATTAATTGATCATAGATTATATTTCAAGATTTTTTTCTTTTGTATGTCAAAAGTTAAATCAATGTATATTGTATCTCTTTGGCGAATGCTTTATTTATTTATCTTTTTAAAACTTGAATCATTATATGAGATCTCTCTGATAATCCAATATCAATGTAGTGCATCATTGTAATTGCATAACTCCATAAGAATCATTAAAAAGAAAAAAACAAAAATTTGTTATTTCTTTAAAAATAAAAAAATTAGGGTTTAAGGTTCCATCAAAAACTTTTCGAAGTGATTTTGATTGTTAAATGTTTCCTACTTAAATCATGTAATCGATCTCAAACGACCAAGAGAGTAAGTACAAAAATAATGCACTAATATCTTTTAGGTATTCTTAGCGAATTGATTCGATAACGCTATCGAACAAACACGGTTGAGGAATTCCAAATTGTAAAGCCTATAGTTTTTATTTTTTTTTATTTTTAATGACTCCCTCAAGTCCCTTGGTTTGTAATTAGACCCTATATCTTATCCTAATGATTGTCCCTCTCCTTGCTTATGGAAAAGTGATATGCATGGGCAATTAAGTTAATGTCAAACCAAAGACTAGAAACTTGTATCCTAAATGGAAGTCAAGATTGGAACAACACATGCTGTGAAGAGTGATTATAAATAGGGCCATTTCTACTTAAAGGTCACAAAAACAAAAGAGAAGGAGAGCAAAAAGAAAGTATAAAGGAATAATTTATGTTCATTTCATTTCAATAGCATATTTATCAGGCCATATTCCATACATGTACCTCTCAAATGTCAGAAAAAGAGAAGATGATGAAATTTTCCGTTGTGAATGGACGTCTCTTTGTTTCGAAATATATTTTGAGCATGCCTACATGACAAACATCTCATGAAGAGAATAATTTCTTTTCTAGGATTATTTTTTGCATACACAATTTGTTATGATAGAATAAATAGTGTGTGTACAAACAAGAAATTTTGGAGATAATGACACTGAAGAAGAGTATAAACGCTTGTAGAGATATAGGAAGTTGGGAAAAAGTTACCTCTAATGGAGGCACTGAAAGGCGTCTGTTTGTTTTAACTGAATTCATCATCAATAAGTTCAAATGCCAATGGCGTCAAAAAGTTCCGAGTGTTGAGAAACTGAAACTAGAGAGTTAGCAACGATGGTACCGCTAGCAGCAATAGCAGGGACTCCAGTGCCGGGGAAAGTTGAATCTCCCCAAGGATAAAGCTGAGGAATGGGAGTTGAACGCCCAGGAAAAGGTATCTTTACTAGCTTGTATTGCTGGGCCATACGTTCCTCTATTTCGTTAAAGAGACCTTTGATGTGTCAAAGGAGTTCCAACCATCTTAACGTCACATTTGTCACGACTGAAACCTGGACCAAGCATACGCTCCGCTGCTTTCCACATTACCTGGAATGGAGCAGAAGTAACTGACTTTTTTTGGCAAAACTTTTAGTGAATCAAGAAGTTATAGTTTTACCACAAAATGCAACATAAGAAAAGCCTATGTAAACAAACATATGTAATTAAATTCCTCTGAATAAGCATACTTTGCATGGGCTTGAAGTCCCCTACGTAGAGGTATCTATCTCCTCATGGAATGCAGGTGCTGGTTCAAGTGCCAAATGGTTGTTATATTTTTTCTAACAGCGGTAATGATCCACATAATCCCAAGCTTCCAATATAGGAATTATTTTTGAATGTGTTGAACTGCTCTCCTTGAGGTATATGCCCTACAAGTTGGTTGTGTGTGTTGGATATGGTTCATACTTTTCATGGGCTTGAAGCCCCCTATGTAGACACATTCGGGGGTCTCGGTGAGCGGCCGAGGGTGCTACCGCCCTTCACGGTAAGTCTAATTAGTAATTGGACTTGTTATTGTTTTAGTAATATTTGGGCCTGGGTTAGGTTCGATTCGGGTAGGCCCAAATGGGATAGGTTTTCCATTATATGATGTAATAGTGAGAAACCGAGGTTGAGAAAAAAATAGAGAGTAAGCTGCCATCATTAAGATTGTAATTGTTGTAGAGCTTTGAAAATTAATACAAAATCTCTATTTGAATTCTGGACGTAGTTCTTTAATCGGAACGAACCAGGGTAAATCAAGTATCCTATTTACCTTTTTGTTTCACTTTATTGCATGTGTTTGGCTATGATTTCAACAGTATGAAAGGTTTAACATAGACAAAGATTTCAAATTTGTCAAATGCATAGGAATTTCACCAACAAACTTATTTATAGAGAGATCTAATGATTCAAGCTCCATCAAATTTTTCAATGATGGTGGAATATGTTAGGGCCAAAAAATGTCCTCGGCCTAAATAAGCCTAGAGACGAAGACACCTTCAATAAAGTCTGGAGCCATAGCCCAATTCCGATTGGGCTCGTAACTGAGTTTGTATATTAGATCCGATCACCACATCTGCCTTGTTGCTCACTGCTTGAGCCCAGTCAGTAAAGGCCCCGAGTCGTTTGGGCCTCATGATCAGCTTGTCTGGCCCCAGGCCCTTTGATCCAAGATCACCTATTGGAACTAGGGTTTATTTAGACCCCAAGGTCGTCTATTTCTTATTTCGGTACTATTCAAATTCTATCGAAAGGATCCATTACTCTCCTAACTCGTCTAAGACCCGTATCTTATACCAATTAGGACTCCCTTTCCTACTAAGGCAATGGAATCAAAGGCCTTCCTATTCACTGAACCTCTTAACCTCCAAGGACTCACAGTCCTACTAGGACTCGAAGATCATACAGTTGCTATTTAAATAGAGGCTACCCCTCCCACTAGGGAGACAGATTACACCTTCTAACCCCGTCGTTCTCACTCTTGGGAACCTCACATCATTGTCGTAGTTGGAGTCTCTAACTAAACTTCTGGTAACCATCTCTTTCCCTAACCCTCACCAAATTATTCTCATTCAACCTTGCTGACTTGAGCGTCAGAGTGCCTACGGAAAACACCACCCCGGTGTTTTCCGTTACGCTTGTTTCCTCGCATGTGCAGGTGCAACAGATTGCTAGTGGCCTTAACCTCACAAGATCAGACCTTATTTCTGTAAAGGTAGATTTTTTTGCATCTACAGTTTGGTGCCCACCGTGTGGCCTTTGGCAATCCTTCGTCTTTCAAACCACGCTTCGCAAGGAACTCTCTATGGCTGAAAATTCAGATAACACTAATCCTGGTCTCGAGGCTAGACTCGAAGCTCTGACTGCCTTTATACAACAACACTTTGGCAAGGTGGCAACATTGGAAGCTGAGAACACCGCCATCCGGATCAAAAACGCCTCCATCCAGGTCGAAAACTAGTCTTTGAAAGTAAAAGTAAGTCAATTTTATGACCTTGAGCTTCAGCCTTGTCAAGTAAAACCCAATTGTTTCCTCGCATCAGTTCCATTCATGCAGCCTCTCCAGACTCCAGATCATAAACTAACTGTCTCGGATACAAGATCGCGACAACTCTATTCATCGCTAGTGGACGATTCAGCCCAGAATCCAATTGAGCGAGAACTATCGATAGAGCCACTCTCGGTAGATCAAGACATCCAAGTAACAAAAAACCCACCATAACAAGAGCCACCCATCCTTGTTATCCCGCCTCATCTCCAATCAACCATTCCTACCCAAACCCTACTCAACTTGACTCATCCTCGCGGGTCAAACGGGCTCCCTCACCTTCAATCCGCCCTGCTCGAGTCCATCCATCCCCATGGACCGAGCGATTCCCAAATAACCCCTCTCACGATCCATGCAGGCTGAAACACTCGACCAATCATAGTGGGAACCACCCAACCCGAGGGAATGAATGGAGATCCGAATTACCAAGTGGCACACGATGGAATGGTTCGCCAAACTACCCCTCGTGACTTGACTAAACAAAACCTACTGAGTGCGAATCATATGACAAACCAAGCCAATCAGGCTGACCTGGTGGCCTCTGCCTTGCCCATGGAGCAAATATTGGCCAAAAGATTGGCCGACATAGAGGCAATGATGAGGTGTATACCTAGGGTGCCAATCCCAACCAAAAAGAGCCAACCTCACAATTATGTCGATTCACCCTTTGTGGGTGCAATTGCGCTAGTCGAGATGCCACACAAATTCACCATCCCCAGCATGAAGCCTTACGATGGCATAACTAACCCAGATGACCACATAGCCTCATACAAGCAGTGGATATTTGCCACCTCGATACCTCAAACATTGAGGGAAGCCTGCATGTGTAAGAGCTTCAACTCCAACCTATCCAGACCAGCCCTTCAATGGTACACTAACCTTCCAAACAACTCAATCAGCTCATTTACCCAACTCATTAACACCTTCGTTGAACAATTTGCCAACAGCAAGAAACTCGAGAAGTTGTCAGTCGACTTATATAGAGTCTACCAAAAGAGGGGGGAGCCGCTGAAAGAGTACGTCAGCAGATTCAATAAAGGAAAAATCTCTATCCAATCTTTTAATTTAGAGACAGCATTAGATGCTTTCAGAAAAGGTCTCCTCCTAGATGGAGAACTATACAAAGACCTGACAAAGCTCGGCTGCACCACAATGGAAGACGCCTTAGCTAGAGTAGTGATCCAAATCAGATGGGAGGAAGACGAGGTGAACCAGATGAGGCATGCTAGATACGATAACTGTCACCAAAAGTAGAATGAAAGAAGGCCAGAGTCTTGATCGTTTAAGCCTTGTTATCAACCCCATCCTCGCAATCCGAGCAGAATCAAAAAACCATATGATCGCCAGCCGACCAAAGCCGAAAATAGATCATCCGGATCAAACCAATTCAAGATTCTAGAGTACAACCTCAACATCGAACCAGCTCAAGTCATAGCAATCATGAAAGGAATGGGACCTACCATGAAGTGGCCAGCCAAGCTCAATCCCGAGATGAAGAGGGACATGACCAAGTGGTGAAAATTCCTTGGTGACCATGGTCATAACACCGCCAATTGCATCCCCCTAAGATTGGAAGTCGTAGCACTATTGAGGAGGGGACATCTCCGAGATCTGTTGATAGATAAAGGGAAGAATACAATTGACCAGAGAAGCTCGAAAGAAAAATCTCCCCCTTCCACGAGAACTGACACCAAAGAGATTTTGCTCCATTATCTTTGGAGGGTCATAAATCAGTGGGGTGAGGTATTCCTCAACCAAGAGCTATACCCGAGCCAACCATCACCTAGAAGTCCGGTCCATTCATCCATCCCCTCGAACACATCCCAACCAGATCATTCAGTTTGAAGACGACGAGCCAATCACCTTAACCACCCCTCATCACGATGCTCTGGTCATCTCCCTCCAAATCGCCAACATCCTGGTCAAGAGAGTATTCGTAGACGAGAGGTCCTCAGCAAACATCCTCTTCCTTGAAGCAGTGAAGGCCATGGGACTAGATGAATCAAACATCAGGAGACAGCCGACCATCTTAGTCCGGTTCAGTTCTAAGCAGAAGTCCACCATCGGTGAAATCACCTTGCCTATCTACGCTAGCGGAGTTAACAAGCAAGCCATCTTCCTAGTGCTTGATTGCCCCTCACCATACAACGTCATCTTGGGTTGACCTTGGATCCACGACATGCGAGCTGTCCCATCCACCTTCCATCAAACTATCAAGTTTCCAACAAAATGGGGAGTAAGAGAAATCAAGGGTGATTCGAAGGGCTCCAAAGGCTGCTACAAAAAAGCCTTCAAAGGCAAAGGTCATGCTTCATAGCAACTATAGTCCCATCCAACCCTTCCGACCGAGCCAGATCAACCATCCATGGAAGAGTTGGATGAAGTGCAGATACATTCGGACCATCCCAACCAAAAGACCCACATAGGCTCTCGCCTCAAGCCCGAGATAAGAGAACGACTTATAGACTTCCTCAAAAAAAAAAAAAAAAATCAGGATTGCTTCGCTTGGTCCCATGCATAAAAGACGGGAGTCATCCCCAAGGCAATGATCCACCACGTTCATGTAGATCTAAATCACCTTCCAGTAAAGCAGAGGCGAAGGAAGTTCGCACCAGAATGTAATCGGGTCATCAACGAATAAATTGACAAACTGCTGAGTAACAGTCTGATCAAAGAAGTCCACTACCCCGACTGGCTAGGAAATGTGGTGGTTGTGAAGAAAAAGAACAAAAATTGGAGGGTCTGCATAGACTTCACAGATTTGAACAAGGCATGCCCCAAGGACTGCTGGCGTGCTGTCGTAGGCACCCAGAATTAAAACCTAAAAATACACGTAGTAGTGTAAGTCAGGGTCGATCCCACGAAGAGTGTCTAGCTGAATTTTCTGTTATGTGAACAAGGCTGGGGTTTTTTTTTTTTTTTTGTAAAAACAGAAAACGTTTCCAGGAAAAGAAAACAACTCAAATCGAAATCAATTAAAATGACGGAACTTAGTCTCCGTCAACATCCACCATCGGAATCTTACAACTGATCATTGACGCGAAGATAATCAATTCACACATTGAATATTCACCGTTGGAACTAATTTCCTATCTCTCCTTAATTGTAATTAATCAGGAAACAAGCGATCCTAATTAATCTTACCCCTAAACAACCCTAGACAAGCGCTCAAGATTTAATCTAGTGGCAGCCTTAAGAATTAGAGAGATCGATGAAGCTAAACAACACAAACACAAGCGGTTGTATTTAATTTAGTTGAATGTCCTTCGTAAGGTTATTAATTCGACGCGACAAATTACTAACCCTAATTGCTTCGCAAGTTGGAGGGATCAAACAATTACGGATTTGATATCTAACTTAGCAGAGATTGCGACAATTAATAAACTAGTAGGCCTCCCTAGTAATTAAACGAAACAATCATAAAATTAGGCATAGAAAAAACATCCAATACTCAAACACGAAAATTGAACACAAAGAAAAATATATTAGATCTCACGTTTATCGATTCCGAGGCTTCCGTTTACTTCACCAAGTTATCAAAATCAGCCTCTCATGGCCATCACCGAATTACAGAGGAAAAGTTCAGAGGAGACCAGAGAGAGGCGTGTTTCCACCCAAAAACTAATCTGATCTCCCTAATCAAAAATCTAATTCAAGTGTTTGAATCCAACTCAATCTCCTAAAATCAATTATCCTAATCTGATTCTAATTAATTGAAAATACAATAAAGTCTTAAAAATAAAAATAGGAAAGTGATGTGTCCAGCTGTAACTCGTGTGCCACATGTCTTCAAATCTTCCAATAATAAACTTCCTCTTGGACTTGCATTACAAGGCAGAATGTTCCAGAACATCGGCAGTGCAGATGCGTCAACTTCAAGCCCAATTAAAACCTTGATGCAGCAATTATCTCTCCAAACTCAAAACATAAAAGTTGTAGATATATTTCTTAGCGTTCTACATCATTTTGAATCATCTCAATCGGAGCTCAGATGAGAGAGTTATGCCCAAAATACGAAACAACGTCAAAACTGTCCAAATTCACTTAATTAGTTCCGTTTTGCAATTAACGCTCCCATTTGCTTCCTAAGTCAAAATAGAATAAAAATCAGTACATTTTAGGCAGAAAATAGGTATAAAAGACTAGGCATTAAGGGGGGTAAATATGACATTTTGCATTCTCATCAACTGCTTCCCACTCCTACATATCGACATGATGGTCGATGCGACTACAAGTCACGAACTCCTAAGTTTTATGGATGCCTTTTTAGGATACAACCAGATTTTATTACACCCGGATGACTAGGAAAAGACAACTTTCATCACCAAGAGGGGAACCTATTGCTACAAAGTAATGTCATTTGGTCTTAAGAGCGTCGGGGCCACCTACTAGCGGCTAGTCAACAGAATGTTTACCGAACACCTCAGAGATACCATGGAAGTATACATTAACGACATGCTCATCAAGTCCCTTATAGCCGAGGAACACCTCGACCACCTCAGCTAAGCATTCGCCATCCTAAAGAAATACAATATAAAGCTAAACCAAGCCAAGTGTTCATTTAGGGTCTCGTCAGGAAAATTCTTAGGGTACATGGTGACTCAACGTGGGATAGAAGCCAACCCTGACCAAATCCAAGAGATCCTCAACATACCATCACCAACTTGCATTAAAGATGTTCGCGCCTTACGGGGCAAGTAGTTTCCTTGAGCCAATTCATCTTCAAATCTGCTGACAAGTGCCACCTCTTCTTCACCACACTCAAGAAATCTAAGAAATTTTAGTGAAGCCCCCCTATGAGGAGGCCCTACAACAGCTAAAGAGGTACCTAACCTCTCCCCCACTTTTTCCAAGCCCATGGTTGGGGAAAGGCTCTACACCTACCTGGCGGTCTTGGAGACAACCATCTCAACAATGTTAGTCTGATAAGACAATGCGAAGCAGCTACTAGTTTACTATGTAAGTAAATCACTCCTTGATGCCAAGACAAAGTACAACCAGCTAGAGAAATTGACACTCGCCCTTGTCCATGCATCCAAGAAGCTCATACCATATTTTCAATGCCATTCCATAGTCATCCTCGCTTCTTTCCCACTCAAGAAAATACTTTATAAGCCAGAGTTATCAGGCCGGTTCACCTAATGGACAATAGAGCTTAGTGAGTTTGATATATCCTTCCAACCACACACCGCCATTAAATCCCAAGTATTGGCTGACTTCATTGATGATTTCACTCCTAACACTATCGTCCAAGCAGAAAACGAATTATTGTGCATGAATAGTGGGTCGTCTGTAAAGTGGACTCTCTTAGTGGACGGCTCGAGTAATGTGAATGGAAGCGGGCTCGACATTGTACTTATTACACTAGAAAGAGATATCATCCAACAAGCCATATGGTGTGGGTTCAAGTGCACAAACAACGAAGGCGAATACGAAGGCGAATACGAAGCCCTTATCGCTGGACTCTCTCTAGCCAAGGAGATTGGAGTGAGAAAGCTAGAGGTAAAGTCTGATTCTCAACTCATAGCCAACCAGCTACAAGGCACCTATGAAGCCCGAGACTCAAAGATGACAACTTACTTGAACTTGGTCAAAGAAATACAGTTTGCCTTCAAAGAATTCTTTATCACCCAAGTCCCAAGAGCAAAGAACACCCATGCTCATGCTCTAGCCAACCTCGGCTTAGCCCTTCAAGGCTCCTCCCAGTCATCCATTCCACTACTGTTCCTCAAATGGCCAGCCAACTGGAAGGAACATCCAACAAATAAGTTGCCCAACCCGAAAAAGCCCAAAAAAGTGATGTATGTCGAACCAGTTGACTCTTGGATGACCACAATAATCAAATACTTGGAACATGATGAGCTTCCAGCCAACAAGAATGAAGCACACCGCTTGAGAGCAAAAGCTGCAAGATTCACCATATATGAGGGCCAACTCCTTAGGAAGTCATTCTCTAGCCCCTACCTCAAATGCATAAGCCTAGAAGAAGCCAAGTATGTTCTCGCCGAACTCTATGAAGGCGATACGAAAACCATGCAAGAGGACGCAACCTTGCCCGCTGGGTGATCACCGTTGGTTACTATTGGCCAACTATACGCACTGACTCACCATCCTATGTGAAGAAATGAGATAGTTGTCAAAGGTTTGCCCATGTCTCACACCTCCCACCTGAGCGACTCAACTCCACTCTCACACCTTGGCCATTCATGAAGTGAGGGAAGGACATAGTTGGAAAACTCTCGACTGCACCCAGGCAACGGGTCTTCATGTTAGCGGTCATTGACTATTTTACTAAGTGGATCGAAGCCGAAGCACTCATCCAAGTTAAAGACCTAGAGGTAAAAGCCTTCATCTAGAAACATGTCATTTGCAGATTTGAAATACCAAAGGAAATAGTCACCGATAATGGATCCCAATTCATTGGCTCAGGCCTCAGAGACTTCTATGACATGTGGAGGATCAAGCTCAACTTCTCTACCCCTCACAACCCCCAATTGAACGACCAAGCTGAATCATCAAATAAAATAATCATCCAGACTTTAAAGAAGCACCTCCAGAAAGGTAAAGGCGCATGGACATACGAACTACCAGGGGTCCTCTGGTCTTATCGAACAACAACCCGCTCATCCATTGGCAAAACCCTTTTCTCCCTCACATCTGAATCTGAGGCAGCCATCCCAGCAGAAGAATCGCTCCCCTCAACTAAACCCCAATGGTCGGATGAAGAAGCCAATATTTAGAAACTTTGTAACAACTTGGGCACAGTCGATGAACTAAATGAGTGGGCAAACATCCGCAATGCTATCTACCAACAGCAGGCTGTTTGACACTACAACCGTAATGTTAGAGTATGAACTTTCAAACAAGGTGACTGGGTCCTCTGCAAAGTCTTTTAAAATACTAAGCAATTCAACTTTGGTAAGCTTGGGCCTACCTGGGAGGGACCTTACAAGATCGCCAAAGAAGTAGGAAAGGACGCCTACAGACTTCAAACCCCTTAGGGCAAGGCATCAGCAATAGTTGGAATGCAATCCACCTCAAAAACTACTATTTTTAGTCAGATTTATCTCATCGTCAATTCTTTATTCTTGTTTTTGTTTTTAAAAGGATGAATGGGCCTATCCATTTCCCTCGCCTTCAGTTGGCCTCGTGGCCTGAATTCAATAAAAGAACTATTCAGCGATATAATGGCATTCACCTTCAATCAACTCAAACCAATTCATCAACTTACACATTCAATCGGCTCAGACCAATTCATCGACTTACACCTTCAGTCAGGCAAGACTGACTTAGCAAATCATGGAAACTTACACTTTCAATCAACTCAACAAATCATGGAAACTTACACCTTCAATTAACTAAGACCAATTCATTGACTTACACCTTCAGTCGGCCAAGATTGAGTTAGCAAATCACAAAAACTTACACCTTCAATCAACTCAGGACGATTCATAAACTTACACCTTCAATAGGCTTAGACTGATTCATTAACTTACACCTTAAATCGGCCAAGACTAGCTTAGCAAATCACCAAAACTTACACCTTTAATAAGCTCAAACCGATTCATAAACTTACACCTTCAATCAGCTCAGATCGATTCATCGACTTACACCTTAAGTGGGCCAAGACTGACTTAGCAATTGATGAAAACTCACACCTTTAATCGGCTCCGACCGATTCATCGACTTACAGCTTTAATCAGCTTAGACCGATTTCTTGACTTACACCTTCAAACTTTTAAAACCGATTCATCGACTTACACCATTAATTGACCTAGACTGACTTAACAATTCATGCAAATTTACACCTTCGGTCAGCCTAGCCTGACCAAAAATAACTTAATGGCTTACATCTCCAATTGGCCATACCGACATGTTCTTATCACCTTCGAATCGACACAAGTAACTCAGCGACTTGGCTTTGTCCACATCACAACACAAGTAGTCGGTTCAAACTGGCCGCATCAGCTCACGCGCTCAAACTAGACCACGTTGTCTCGATTACAACGTTCTGCCCTAGACAAGATACATCTACAAGGCGATTACCTAGGAAAGAAGGGTTCAACCCCACACATCTACAAGCAATCAATCCATCCATTCACGAAGAAATCAGTAAACGGAAGCACAAGCAAAAGCATATAGCCCTAAACAGCTAAGTATCAAGTACAAAAAAGGCACACATGCCATGAAAAGGCATCACAGGCCCCAAAAATATAGGATTAAAAAATAAACGTAAGCCTAAAGGGCATCATGCCCCACATCGTTAGTATGAGTTGTCTCACCCATCTCCTACTCAATCACCTTTTCTCTGGCCCTAGCAATCATCCCCGCAGCCTAATCGCCAGCATCTTCCATAACCGATAGTCTCGACCGACTAGCGAGGTTGAATAACTGGTCACCGACCCGCTCCTCTGTATAATCTACACGCTGACCAGTAACCTCCTCCTGGTCCATCTCCTATGAGAGCTGGATGTCCTCATTTGGGTTCTACTGGGTAGTGCTCCTGGCCTTGCATTCCAGCATTAGCTCTCCCCTAGCCCTGTTGATGGCATCGTCGGCAATACTGAGGCACTACTCTCTCAACGACTCAACTTCCACGTTCTTCTCAACTAGCTCCTTCTTCAATCACTCCAACTCGGTGTAATGCTTTCTCTCTCTAGCTAGCCTATTTCTACCATGAGTTTGGGTAGAATGTACAATGCCGCAATGACAAACTTCCTTTGCCACGGCGAAGTCTACAAATTTTTTCTTCAACAAATTTTCATGCATTCAGCTTGAAATAAAGGCATAAAGACTCTAAGACATGAATAAAGTTTCATACCTCACTCTAGGTGTTACACTCGGCCTTGACCTCCCTCAATCGTTGTTGGCTCTCCCGCTTAACTTTCTAGGTCACCGCTTCTTTATGTCGTAGGTTGGCGTTAGATTTGGAAACATCTTGTATCTTCTTTTCTTGCGACGTGATAGATTTCTTGAGATGCAGGCTGCTTGTGAAAGCTTGCATGATAAACCACTCGATCAGTATATAGTCACTACAAGTACAATAAGATAAAAATCTGGCTCATACCTAGAAAGCATAGGAAACCCCCAGTCAGCAGCCGCAACCGCACCTATCTGGTTCAGTCAGCTCTCATCCACTAAGAACAGGAACAAATCAGCTAGCTTGCTCATGGAAGCGACATCTGAATAGGTCGATGTGGAAGCTGAGATACTAAAAATAAACATTTCAGTCTCCTCATCCAAGACATATTAGGAAACGATCAAGTCATGGCAGTAGAAATAAAAATCATAAACAACATGGATCGTTCCTTAGAACAAAGACCAGGGCACGAATTTAACAATTTATACATTAAATACAAATTTGTAGGAAATCAGTTTTAAAGTTAAGAAACCATACGCACGTTTGGAGGCTTCTACAACTTATCTCTAAATGGGTTTCGTTACCGATCCAAGGGTAGGATCAAACCATTGTTAGTCCACACTAAGATAACCCCAAGGAACTAAAAAGAGATTGGCTAGATCCTCTTTAGCCTTAAGAACCAAGAACAAAATCAAAAATAAAATTTTGATTCAAGTATATGCGAAGTGGCGTGGAAGAGAGAAAACAGGGTTGGGTTTTTTTTTTTTTATCAAAATGATTGAAATGAATTACCCTATTAATTTCACAAAGTGTTGCACTTATATAGTGCACACTTTGCCCTATTCCATCATGGAATAGGTTTGGGCACCAACCCAAACAACCCCTTATGTCCAAACAGTCCCATTTAGATATTTTAATTATTATTATTATTATTTCAATTCAATTCAATTAGTATATATTTATCATATATTAACATTTAACAATAACAATAATTCATTTAAATATATGCGATCACATATTTAAATATAATTTAACTTATTTAATTTTATTAAATAAAGGCTACGACCTTAGCAAATTTAATTGCACTATGAAATTACCAAAATACCCTTTCGCCTAAAAAGACGAAACGCCCTTCTTATAAACTGGCTCTTAAATTATCTTCTATGTGTGTGACCCGTAGGCTCCTCATCATACTGGTGGTGTGCAGTATCGCAATTAACACCAATTAATCGTCTCACTACACACAGACCAAGATTGGCGCCTAGCAAGGCATCATGGCCACCCGATAGATTCGAATTCAGCGAAGCAGTTTCCTGACAACGATATGGTTACCGTACAATCCAATCCTTTCACCATCCGTTATCTCTACGAGATTAAGGCATAGAAATAGTGTCAACCTCAGTTACTCTCGATATTATGTATTCAGTTATTGGACCAATGACCTGAAACAACTCAATCCCTGGCGTGCTGTTGTAGGCACCCAAGATTAAAACCCTAAAAATACATGTAGTAGTGTGAGTAGGGATCGTTCCCACGGAGAGTGTCTAGCCAAGTTTTATGTTACGTGAACCAAGGGGGGATTTAAGTAAAAACAGAAACAATTTCAGGAAAATAAATTCAATCTAAATTACCGAAATCAATCAAAATAACGAAACTTGGTCCAAGTCAACATCCACCATTGAAATCTTACAACTAATCATTGATGCAAAAATAAATCAATTCTTACTCTGAGTATTCACCTTTGGAACTATTTTCCTATCTCTCCTTAGTTGTAGTTAATTAGGAAACAAGTGATCTAATTAATCTTACTACTAAACAACCCTAAACAAGTGCTAAAGATTTAATCTAGTGGCAGCCTTAAGAACTAGAGAGATCGATGAAGCTAAACAACACAAACTCAAGCGGTTGTTTTTAATTTAGTTGAATGTTCTTCTTAAAACTTAATAATTCCTGACGCACCAAATTCTTAAACCCTAATTGCTTCACAAGTTAAAGGGATCAAACAATTATGGATTTGATATCTAACTTAGCAGTAGATTGCAACAAATAATAAACTAGTAGACCTCCTAGTAATTAAACTCAACAATCATGACAATATGCATAGAAGAACATCCAATACTCAAAACATAAATTGAACACTAAAAAATTAGATTAGATCTCACAGTTTTATTGATTCCGAGGCCTCCGTTTCCTTCGACCAAGTTCTAAAAGTTTAGTCGCTCATGGCTATGAAAAACTCAAAAGAAAAACGAATTCCAAAAGAGAGAAAGAGAGGCGTGTGTGATCTATCTCAATCTGATCTCTCTCCCCTTTTAAACATATGCCATTCAAATATTTGAATTCTACTAAATCTCCTAAAAATATTCTAATATCCTAAAATAACATTTATCCCAACCTGATTCTAATTAATTGAAAATAAAATAAAGTCCTAAAATAAAATAGGAAAATGTTGTGTCTAGCTGTAACTTGCGTGCAATAGGTCTTGAAATCTTCCAATAATGAACTGCCTATTTGAATTGCATGACAAGGCAGAATGTTCCAGAACGTCCAGTGCAAATGCGTCACCTTCAAGCCTAATTATAACCTTGATTCAGCGAGTATCTCTCCAAACTCAAAACATAAAAGTTGTAGATCTCTTTCTTAGAGTTCGACGGAATTTCGAATCATCTCAATCATAGCTCGGATGAGAGAGTTAGGGTCAGCTTACGAAGCGATGTTGAAACTGTCCGAATTCAGCTAATTAGTTCCATTTTGCATTTAACGCCTTCATTTGCATCCTAAATCCAAAATAGAATAATAATGAGTACATTTCGGCAACAAATAAGTATAAAAGACTAGACATTATGGGGGGTAAATATGACATTTTGCATTCTCATCAATCCCACTGTGGCCACAGTTTTAGTGTCATTGCCATTTACTGAATTGTGTCGTGAGATAACTTCCCCCATACCTGGGAGTGATGAATCCTCTGTCAATCCATCATAGTCTTGATACACTCCTTGATGCAGCCAATCACTACCGTATTGACAGCTCTTAATAGAACTGCGTTGGGCTAGTGTCAAACTACGCCAATCGCTGCACAAGGCACTCTGGTGATCTCAAGTCTAAGAATCACATGCACCACCATTCGTTAGAGGATTTGTTCCATAGACACAGGGGTTACCATCCATATGGAATCCTCTGGCGGGTCAGTCCAGTGAACTTGCCTACAGCAAGCACCCATGTGTTGCACTAGGTTGTCACCAAACAACCTTGATAAGTGAGATCAATCACTACCTTTCGATAGGGTAGTTCAACACTATGATAACCTTACCGTATTATCTGTGCCCTTACTTCAGAATAATACTAGGGCTAAGGACGTTTCTAGAATGGCCACCATATGTGCTCATAGGGTTCTCACTATCAAGATTTGAAACACTTGATACCCTCGTCACGATTCTACCATTCTAAGGACATATATCAATACATACAATGATGGTTTACGCGATATAGAATAAAATGCCTTTTATTAATCAATGAACATTATTACAAAGAGTTAATTCTAGAATAATTGATTGGCTCTAGGGCACCTACTCTAACATGACCACCATCTTGGATGACCCAACCCCGGGTGCAGGCTATTATCCAGGCAGAGTCACAACCACATCTTCTTCTTTCTTCTCCTATTTAGTCGAATAATCCCTTTTTCGCTTCTCGTGATGTCTCACGATAGACTCAGTCATGCTTGGGATGGTTAACTTCTTCATAAGCTTCTCTGCAATCGTAAATTCCTCAACAGTTAATGGGTTCAATCTCAACTTACCGGACAAAATATGATTGCAATAGCAGATGAACAGCACCCTCCAAGTCTGCTTTAGTGAAGGGAAGAGGATACCTCGCTGAATCACACCAACTCTAACCCAAAGATGACTCATCTTCAAATTTGCCTCCTCTAACACTACTTGCCAATCCCTCTACGCCTTAGGAATAGCAAGAACCTTCCTAGTCTGCACGTCTAAGCCGTCCCCACTTTGCCCAGCACGATTGAATTCAAGATCTGCAAAGGAGAAACAAAATAAGACTTTAGTAATCAAAACATGAATAAAGACTAAGTTCCTCACCAGTCGCTCGCTAGGTGTACAAGATCTCACACTACCTCTCTCCCCAAAGACTATTTCACCCCTCATGAAGAAGAAGTGTTCCTTCAAATTTTTATCACTCGACCGGAGGTTAGTCATAGGATTAGCCTTCGTGCCTGAGATTGATCAGATACCAGCCCATATCCTTCTCATTTTCCTTTAGAAAATATGAGTATAGTAGCTCGTGCAGCCCAAACATCACCTGATTTTGCACATAAAGGTCCTCTAGAGCCATCAACAATCTCCACCCATTTGGCATAATCTGAGCCAACGTAATCATAAAATGGTTCAAGACCTCCCAAACAAGACGGGGAATAGGAAGCCTTAGCCTGTCATGGAACCATTTCTCGTAGGCACTCACCCAACCTTTTGCCACCCAGTTGACCCTCTCGTACGACTTTGGCACCCTAATTTCGAAAGACTCTAGAATGTGGTACATTGTCCAGATCCACCAGACATCACTCTCCTTCAACAAAGGCGGATAGTCTTTACTTAATATCCTGCTACCGGGCTGACTCGGCTCATCCTTGGAGCCACTACTGGTAGAGGGCAAACTTTTAGAACCATTGACTTCATTGAAGTCTTCCCCAATTGTCCATTGCCCATCCGAATCACCATCATTCGGGGTGACGTCACTCGGCCCAAGAGCGGCCACATTCACCCCCTTCGGTATGCCGACCAGAATGTCTCCACCCTCTGGCATCACTACCATCGTTTGGGGCATTCTCGTATTCATTCCAAACTTCCATCTTTGCCCCACTTAAGTTGCTCAACTATGACTGTGACATTAATTTAAAACCCCTCCCTAACCTAATATTTCTTAAGTATCCCTTGGCCATTGAGAACCTAGCAAACGCACACCTAGGAAAGAAGTGTATTTTAAAATCCTATTTAAAGAATAAACCTGTAGTTTAAAAATATTTTTTTTTTATTTTAATTTAATTTCTAAACTATAATAAGTTCATTGTACAAGTCAAAAAATATAGTTTCCTTTTCTTGGAGTACATTATGAAATCCATAGTAGTACTTACGAGAACATACACACTTTTACAAAATTTACTAATAATTTGATTTCCTTTATTAACACAAACATATATACTCCATAATAACATGGACATATTTACTGCATTATGAGATATAAACATAATTACTACACTAAATACTAGCAAAACCATTCAATAGTCATAATTAAAACATCCCTTCATGCTCATAGCGTCCCTCGGAATCCTCTTCCAGCTTCATGCCTTAATCCTTACCTGCAAAACATTTTAAAACATTTCGTGGGGTGAGCGCTAATCGCTTAGTAAGGAATATGGCCATTTATAAACTATTAAGGTTCATTATACAAGTATATTACTTGGGACCTTACCTACCTACAAAACATGACCTTCATTCTTTGACATAACAAGTTCATAAAACATATTATACACTTTGGACTTTTCTCATGAACATAAGTCACAACATAACCATACATAATATAACATAGAACACATATTGTCACGCCCCCTCCCAAGTATCCCTATCCCACTGGATCTGGGCGCTCCAAGAGACTCAGGATCCCAAAAGGAAGGTGAATACTCTATATATATATATAACATTCATAAAACAATTCCGTTTATAGACGAAAGTAAAACGTAGTGCATTTACATGTTTAAGGTTTAGAAGGTGCAAATACACAAATAATTATTCTAAAAGCAGGAACTAAAATCCAGTTACAAAAGAAACATAGTATCAGAGTTCACTAAAGTTTGTAAAAGACGCAGATCATGATGCGTCAAGGCCAGCCTAGAGTGTAGAGTATGCTCCACACGAACCCGATCTACGATCCTAGGGGAGGAAACATAAAACAGTGAGCTGGGAAGCCCAGTGAGCGGATAATATATTTTATACGTAAATAACTTTAACTGTGAAAACATGCATGAATAATCCAGTTATATGCCACACAACACTAATGCACTTACTTGATAAGGCAACAAACAATATATATTATTCTTGGATGCCATGAAATCACACACCACTATCATATAAAATAAATCAATTATCACCACCTACTAGCACTTAGGGGCTTGGATCATAACTATCTGAACCAATCCCTAACTCAGAGATGAAGCTACACCACCCACAATCTACCCTTGGGGTGGCACCATCCACAGTCTACCCTCGAGGCATCATGATATGGTATCAAATATAATCTCGCCCACAGTCTACCCTTGGGGCGTCCAAAATCCCACACCGACCAATAACCGCCTGGTGTAATCCCGCCCGGAGCTCGTCAGGTGTCCGTCTTGTCCTAATAGGATATCCCAATCATTCGGTAGGATGGACCATATCAATACGCGCATGAGGATAAAAATCAAATGCTAGCTGATGTCTGGAGGGGGACGGTTATGGTTTCAAATCCGGGAGTCAAACATAATAATAATCATGCATCCAAAATTTCAATCCAAATATGCATCATGCATGCCTTATGCATATATAAAGTATAATATAAATTTCAATAAAAAGGCATGAAATCATGAATGCAATGCCCACCACCTCAAAATACAAAAGTATGTAAAAATTTATTTACACCCTATATTTATCATCAATTTTCTAAGGTCCCAAAACTTCTAAACATGACAATTAATCCCCTGATGCCAAGAGCCTATTGCCCATAAGAAAAAATCTAACATTTTTATTCAACACTCTTTCCAAAATTTCCAAAATAAAAAGTACCATTTAAAGTATTTAATAACTCATTAACTTCATATCCATTCTACCTTAACATCCATTCCACCTTTTTACCAACTTCAAGCACTCATTCCCACTCAACAATCACGTTTAAATCAAGTCTGCAGTTTATGAAAATGCACCAATTACTACACTGATGGCTCCAAAAATATCAAGCCAACAATGCAGCAACAACAATATATATATATATATATATATATATATATATACACACACACTTTAAGTAAACCTCCAACTCATGATTTCATACCCATTACCTCCAAAAATCCAGCCAATCCCTAACCTTTTAGGCAAAGTAAACGTTCACATTCTACACAATATAGGCGAACAGTTTCATGCCTATTATTTCCCAAATTTTCCAGCCGTCCACTCATCAAAAAGTTTAACAGAACATTCAAATATAAAATATAAAATTCATTTAGTATCCACCCATATTCATGTTTCTAATCAAAGTCAATTTTATAACTAACCCACAGCCTTCCAATTCATTCTACACCATTTGTTTTCAAAACAAATAAAATACTCCCAATTGTAAACAAATAAATTAGCCCAATAGCCAATCAAATCAACCAACCATAGCATGCATTTCCGTATAATCCAAAGGAAAGATTAAAAATTTACATAAACACAATTTTATAACCATTCCTATTAATGAAATTCATTGGCCCAATCTTAACACCACCTTAATATAATTTTTCACTTCCACTTCCACTCTAGCACATAATTAAACCATTTCATTAATCAAAAGAAACATTCAACAAGGTCAGCACCCATATGAACAAAATAGAATCCAAACGGAGATGAAATTTTAGATGCATGAATTCTTTTATGCAATACTATTCCACTCACACTTTCTCCTTTGCTTTTAACTCAAGTGCTCGGTTCTCCTATCTTCTTCACCTATTTGATCCAAAATTTTTATAGGAATTAAGATCTAAGACCATCTCTAAATTTTGCACCAAATTGGTGCAAAACACTATTCCATCTCCAACCCACAACACCAAATATTACACCAAAAAGAATATTTCTTAGAATATTCTTTAGAATATTTTTTTCTTTTATTGTAATAATCAACAATTAATCTATTTCACTCATTATTTTTGTATATATTAATTAAATATTGGGAATGATATTTTTATTAAATAATAATTATTTTGAAAATTATACTAATTTAATAAAATTAAGCATTTATTTAATCAAATAAACTTTACATTTAATATAGAAAAACATTACATCTAATATAAAATGATAAAAAACAACAACACAAAGGTAAAATTCCATATTGATAGCAATTTAATTTTCCGAATTAGTATGTTCTTCCCACAAATGATCAATTAATGCATTTCGAAGAGCATGGTGAGCCTCTATATCCTTGATTTGTTTATGTCGAGCAAGAAAATTTTGAAATCGGACATTCTCATCTACGACAATTTCAACTTCGGGAGTTGGCGCTTCCATCTGATTCTCAATCGATGCATCAACATTATGTTCATCCTCGATTATCATGTTATGCATAATAATATACGTAGTCATTATATCATGTAATACATTTTTATCCCAAAAACGTGTCGGTCCTACCACAATTGCAAATCGCGATTGGAGAACTCCAAACGCACGTTCCACATCTTTTCTACATCCTTCCTGTTTCATTGCAAATAATTTTTTTTTGGGACCACGTGGATCGTGAATAGTTTGTATGAGAGTAGACCACTTTGGGTATATACCATTAACTAAATAATAACCCATATTATAATCTTTTCCTTGAATGCTATAATGAGCGGGAGGAGCAATACCTTGAGTTAGGTTGGCAAACAAATGAGATGCCTCCAACACATTAATATCATTGTTGGAGCCTGGCAAACCAAAAAATGCATGCCATATCCAAAGGTCATAATCACAGCCTCGAGAATAATAGTTGGGGATCCACTACGACCAGCATATTGTCCTGCCCAAGCTGTTGGACAATTTTTCCACTTCCAGTGCATACAATCTAAGCTACCCAACATTCTTGGAAAACCACGTTGTTCACCAATATGAAGTAGCCTTGCAACATCATTAGCATTAGGTGATCTTAGATATCGTTCTGCAAATACCTCAACAACAGCATGACAAAATATCTTCAAACTTTCAATGGTTGTAGACTCCCTTATTTTAATATACTCATCAGTAGCATCTGCCGGTAGACCATATGCCAACATTCGGAATACTGCTGTTATTTTTTGAAAAGCAGACAATCCGAGCCTACCGAGCCCATCCCTTCGTTGTACAAAGTAGTTATCATGACCTTTCACCTGATCAACAATACGAATGAATAAATTGCGAGACATTCAAAATCGTCGGCGAAACATGGAATCATTAAACCATGGATTCTCGGAAAAATAATCGTTGAACAAATTGCAATCAGTAGTTTCCCGGTTGGGATTGATGACTCTATGACCAGGAATTGATCCTCTACGGATCACCTGGTTGTTCTGTTGATTGAGATAGTGAAGGAGGAAGGAGGTTGTTGTTAGCTCTCATGCGAAGGATTGCTTCTTGCTCTGCATCAATTGCTTCAAGATCATTCATCAATTCCTCATCATCAATTTTGTTGTCAGAAAATGATGATGAATTAGAAGATGATAAATGAGATGGACCTCCAAAATTGAAATTCATCTTTGTAGATATATTAGTTGAATGATTTGGAAGTTGATTTGGTGTGAGGTTTTATAGTTGAAGAAAACACTATTCTAGATAAAAAATAATAATTCAAAAAGATGTATTGTCCATTCAAGCTTTTGAGATTTGTGACTTATTAAAAAAGATGTATTGTCCATTCAAGCTTTTGAGATTTGTGGCTTATTCAAAAATATGTATTGTCCATTCAAGCTTTTGAGATATATGACTTATTCAAAAAGATGTGTTGTCCATTCAAGCTTTTGAGATTTGTGGCTTATTCAAAAAGATGTGTTGTTGAAAGAATCAGCATGCATGAAGAGTGGTGGAGATGGAGAATGAAAGCATGAAAGCATGGATTCTAAAAACCGTTTTTCAAACAAAGCTTGGAAAAGAGATTATACCTACTCCTTTGCTTTGGATTGATGAAGATCAGCCTCAAAGTAATGAGACCTCCACACTTTAACACCACCTTGAGAGGTTTAGAGAGTGGTCGTGGCTTTAGAGAGAGTTTTGGTTTTGCTTTGAGTGAACAATGTGTGTTATGAACAAAAATGCAACCTTTTGCATTTATATATACTTGGGCAATTTTGCAATTATTTATTTTTCACTTCAAAGCCCAATAAAATCTTATTTTATAAAGGGACCCCATGAATTTATTATGCTACCCTTTGAATAATCAATATTATTCAAGGGCCCATGTAAACTAAACTAGTTTACAATGACAACCCATAAAGTTACCCTTTTACCCTTTAACTATTAAAAGGTTATTTTTGTTCATCTTATTAATCTTAACACTCTAAGATTTAATCTTAACACTTTAAGATATAATAATTAAATATAATTAATTATTGCTTGACCATTTTAATCCTTAAAATGTCACAAATAGTTTTCTATGTAACTATTACCATAGAAATCCCGTTATTACCCTCGGAAGGTGCTAGCCCTCTTCGAATAATCATTTCTCTCTCATCCTTCTCTAACTTCTCAAGGCTATTGGTGTGACCATGTAGGTCCACCGTGGATTAGCCGTGGGCGAGGTTCTGGATGAATCCAGGAAACTGTCCAGGAGACCTAACGACTATGGTAAACATCTAGCAATGTGCCATAGTCCCTAAACCACGATGAAGAAATACTTTATCGAACCCATTTCAGATCATACGTACCATGCAGGTAAAGTCCCTCCATTGAGATATCCTAATCGAGTATGGATTCATGGAACGTCAAAATCCTAAACTCGATCTTTTACCGAATTGTCGATCAATATGTCCGGAACTTGTCATCACAAACTTACTTTTGTATGACTAATAATAGACTCGGCCGAGATTCCGACATTTATCGATGTTCGTCTAGGAACTTCGAATCCGGATGGAGTCGGTACTCCCGATCCTATATTTCCGAGTAAATGGATCCCCTCTTGACCATTGTTCGTTTCTGCATATGAACAACGCATGACCAAATAGGCTTTATTGTACGAAACATGATTAGTCTCGTACTTATACACCGTATGAACCATACGCATCCATATCGGATCCGACTACAATGTCTCAGGTCAAAGGACTACATCGTTCACTGATATAACCAAACGATAAATCATTGACTACATGCTTTTCCAAGTGATTTGTCGTTATTCGGTCACATTCGAAAAACAGTTCACCAACCGTTAATCCATACCAATGCCCCAGTGACATGACTATCATCGTCATCCGTACTTATATCAACTCATGATATCTTTCGGAAGCATCCGGTATGCCTGCTGCGCAATATAGTTGCCCAAATTTTTATTGCTTCTGTAAGGAACCCTTTTCGATAATTCATTTACCTATTAAATGAATAATTTGGACAATTCATATACATACTTTATTTTAAATGCATGACTGAATAAAGGAAGCAATTTACATATATGAATTGAAGAACTCTTTCTTCTATTATTTATGATATATATAGATACAAGACAAAATGCTCTGAAACCGACAACACAAATGGTTTCTAGGGCATACACTAATATACGTAACAGTTGTCCATTCAAGCTTTTGAGATTTGTGGCTTATTCAAAAAGATGTGTTGTCAATTCAAGCTTTTGAGATTTGTGATTTATTCAAAAAGATGTATTGTCCATTCAAGCTTTTGAGATTTGTGACTTATTCAAAAAAGATGTATTGTCCATTCAAGCTTTTGAGATTTGTGGCTTATTCAAAAAGATGTGTTGTCCATTCAAGCTTTTGAGATTTGTGTCTTATTCAAAAAGATGTATTGTCCATTCAAGCTTTTAAGATTTGTGACTTATTCAAAAAAGATGTATTGTCTATTCAAGCTTTTGAGATTTGTGGCTTATTCAAAAAGATGTGTTGTCCATTCAAGCTTTTGAGATTTGTGGCTTATTCAAAAAGATGTGTTGTCTATTCAAGCTTATGTTATAAAAGGGAATACAACACATTAGTTTTGAACACATCTCTTCTACTTCCTCTTAGAAAAAAAAAAAGCATATATCTTCTTCATTCGTGTTACAAAATGACTACACAACGAAGTTCTTCGTACACAAATGAAGAAGACATGCATCTATGTCATATTTATCTTGATATTTCTAAAGACTCGATTTTAGGTATAAACCAATCTAGTGATCAATTCTGGTCTCGAGTTGAGCTTGACTACAATAGTTCCAAACCCGTGTTTCTCACCTAGGTTCGAAACAAAAGATCTTTGCAATGTCGAATGTGACTAATCTTTAAAGCTATTGGCAAATTGAGGGGATGTGTACGTCAAATTGAAAATATGAATCCAAGTGGTGCTTCTGAGCAAGATATTGTGAGTATTTGTTACATTTCATTCAAGTTTTTTTTTTTTTATCTAATTGATTTTAACGTTATATGTATATTGTTTTGTAGATGATTCAAGCCAAAAATGTTACTAGCACAAGATAAAAGTTACGAGAAAGGTTTCAAATTTGATCATGTGTGGCCTATACTTAAGGATATTGAAAAATTTACAGATAATGTTAACGCCGCAGAAGTATTTCAAAGGCGAACCGATAGGTTTGAATCACAAGAATCAGAGACTCCCACTTCAAAGTCTCCCCAATCGATGCCTTGTGACATATCGTCAAATTCTCTAAACATAAGTGATGAAAATATTGGGGGTAGTTCAGCTCAACGACCCATTGGGGTGAAGAAAGAAAAATTTAAAAGGAAAAATGATAAAGAAGTTTTAAACAGTTTCGAAACTATTCAAGAAGAAAATCGACAGCTCGTTGCTATTTTCAATCGGGGCAATTCAGCTAGGGTACAAAATTATGAAATCCAAATGAAAAAATTGGCTTTGGCAGAATATCGAGAAGATAACAAAATTTTATTCAAGGATTTGAATTCTATAACCAATCCAAGCCTACGCGAGTTTTTTCAAAATGAGCAATTAAGAATTATGCAAAAAAGAGCTCAACAACAAGGTCAAGGATCTCAAAATAACTCTAATTCTTTTCAATATTTTGATGATCTTACTGGATCTGGAACTAATCTACCGGAATACTAAATTGTTATTTGAGTTTATGTTGTATTTTCTTTTAATTTTAGTGTTTTTAAATTAGTGTTAATTTTTATTTTGAGTTATTGTAGTTTAATATTTGCATTGAATAAAGTTCTATTTTTAATTTTTCATCATTTTTTAAATTATATCATTATTATAAATAATAATCAAATTAAGTTAAATACAAATACTCAAATTTGGTGTGATTTTTGGTGTAAAATTTAATACTCAAATTAACTTAACAAAATTAAAACAAAAAACAAAAAAAAGCAAAATTTAAAAAAATATATATATATATTTTATTTTATTCGCTACAGTGTTGCACCATTTTGGCGTGGTGCTAGACAGCTTTGCGCTGGAGTACAGTCGCGCCAAATTTGGCGTAGCACTATAGCACCACACCAAAATGGCATAGTGTTTGGCGTGGGTTGGAGCACCAACCCACACCAATTTGGTGTTTTTTACGCCATTTTGGCGTGGGTTGGAGATGCCCAAAACAAAAAGAAAATGAATGATCGATTAAAAATGATAAAGGATTGAAAATGCATGAGTAACCTTATTCCTTTACCCCAAAATTTCTCTGAAAATTCTTCTCCTACAAGCACCTCTCGGCTTTCCTCTATTTTAACTCAAATGTTATTTTTCTCTCTTTAAATGTATATAGGAAAATGAATGTGAAATGAGAAAGAGAAAAAGAATAAACAAGCTTCTCCTCTCTCACTTTATACTTTTTTTTTTTTGGTTTCTCTCAGCTATCTCTTTCTCCAATCCACCATTCCTCATCTCAGTTTAATAAAATTTCACAACCATCAATGGCAAAACAATGTGCCAAAACCGTGGGCTAATTCTCCAAAAAGTTGCCTTTAACCCATCTTGCAATGGCCAATTATCATGCATCCCTTAGTCTTTGATTCTTACATCTTGCACCCCAAAATCCTTTAAATAAAGTTATGTTTTATTATGATCTCACCCTTGAGAATTATGCATGTACCCTTGCATGACACAATATTAAAAAGATCCCTTCATCTTTAATCAATTTCATAATGCTGTTGAAAGATTTTCACACTTCCAATTTCACACAAGTGCTCTTGCAAAGCTACTTAATAAACCCACCATGCCTTATTTCTTACTAAAACATCTCTAAAAAGTTTCAATTCTTACATTTTACCCCCTAGATTCACATAAATAAAATTAAATAAAACCCACAAAGAATACGGAGTATTACAATCTTCCCCCCTTAAGGAAATTTCGTCCTCAAATTTTTTTTTTTTTTTCAACTCACCTAGTTAAAAAACTCGAGATATTGTGCTCGCATATCTTCTTCGCACTCCTAAGTTGCTTCCTCTTATGAATGATTACTCCATTTAATCTTTACCCAAGGGATGGTCCTGGTGCACAACTCTTGCCCCTTCCAATCTATAATCCCCTTTGGACACTCCTCATAAGTCAAGTCACCCCTAACTTGGATCGGTTGTTGCTGTAACACATGGGATGGGTCAAGTATATATTTGCGAAGCATGGAGACATGGAATATATCATGGATCCTAGATAACTCCAGTGGCAATGCCAACTAATACGCTACAGCTCCAATCCTCTCCAGAATCTCAAATGGACCAATGTACCTCGGACTTAACTTGCCCCATTTCCCGAATCTTAAGGAACCCTTCCGTGGTGAAACTCGTAAAAATACCATGTCCCCAACTTGAAATTCCAAATCTCTCCTACGCTTATCAGCATAGCTTTTTTGCCGATCCTGGGCTACCTTTAACTTTTCCTTGAAAAATTTTATTGAATTGTTGGTGGTTTAGACTATTTCTGGGCCTACTAATTTCCTTTCACCTACCTCGCTCCAGCATATCGGAGTTATGCACTTCCTACCGTATAGAGCCTCGTATGGCGGCATTCCAATGCTGGCTTGGTAACTATTATTATAAGCAAACTCCGCTAAGGATAAAAAAATCCCAACTCTTTTGAAACTGCATCACCACGGCCCTTAACATATCTTCCAATGTCTGAATAGTCCTCTCAGATTGTCCATCAGTTTGAGGATGCAAAGTCGTACTAAAACTTAATCTTGTTCCCAAAGCATTTTGTAAGCGAGGCCAAAATCGGGATGTAAACCTTGGATCTCTGTCTGATACTATAGATACTGGGGCATCATGAAGTCTAATTATTTCAGACACATAAAGACTAGCTAATCTATCTAAAGAACGTTGTTTTTATTGGCAAGAAATGAGCAGACTTCGTTAATCGATCCACTATTACCCAAATGTTGTTGTGGCCGTTTCTAGTGCGAGGGAGGCCTATCACAAAATCCATAGTGATATGTTCCCACTTCTACTCAGGAACAAGAAGGGGTTATAGGGGTCCTGCAGGTCTTTGATGTTCGGCCTTAACTTGTTGACATATCAAACATTTGGAAACAAACTTTGCTATTTCTCTCTTCATACCAAACCACCAATAATGCTCTCGGAGAGTCCGATACATCTTGGTACTCCTTGGGTGCAGAGCATATGCTAAGGAATGAGCTTCCTCTAATATTTCTCGTTTTAACTCTTTTGATCTGGTACACACATCCTATTTCCCAACATCAAGGTCCCATCGCTTCCTATCCAAAAGTCTGTTTGTGACCCAGTACTAACTTTAAATTTTAACTTTTCCAATTGAGGGTCTGATTTTTGCATCCCCTATATCTTATCGACTATAGTCGGCCTCACTTGAAAATTAGCCAATAACCCACCAGATTCGCCTAAAAATAGATCAACTCCTAAAGTCCTCAACTCTTGTAGTAATTCATAACGGTTCACTTCTAAGTGAGCTATCATACCTTGGGACTTCCTACCGAGGGCGTCAGCTACCACATTAGCTTTTCCGGGGTGGTAGTCTATTACACAATCATAATCTTTAATAAACTTAATCCATCGGCGTTGTCGCATATTCAACTCCCTTTGAGTGAACAAGTACTTCAGACTCTTGTGATCAGTATATATCCGGCAGGTAACTCCATACAAATAATGCCTCCAAATCTTTAAGGCAAAAACCACTACTGCCAACTCTAAATTGTGAACTGGGTAATTTTGCTCATGCTTCTTTAACTGCCTAGAAGCATAGGCAATTACCCTCCCATTCTGAATTAGCACGCATCCTAACCCTTGCTTAGATGCATCACTATAAATTTCAAATCTCTCTACACAAGAGGGCAAAGTGAGGATAAGAGCTGTTGTTAATCTCCACTTTAATTCCTGAAAACTCTACTCACATTCATGGGACCAATTAAACTTCACACCTTTCCGAGTTAACCTAGTCAGCGGGGTGGCAATCTTGGAAAACCCTTCCATAAACCTCTATAGTACCCTGCCAATCCTAGAAAACTCATAATCTCGGTAACACTAGTAGGTCTCTCCCAATTCAAAACTTCTTCCACTTTTTGTGGGTCTACATAAACACCCTCAGTTGAAATAACATGCCCCAAAAATGTGACCTCTCGTAGCCAGAACTGACACTTACTAAACTTGGCATATAATTGTTGATCACGGAGCGTCTGTAAAACCATCCTAAGGTGTTCTGCATGCTCGCTCTCACTCCGTGAATAAACCAATATATCATCAATAAACACTACCACAAAATGATCCAGAAAAGGATGGAACACCGTATTCATCAGATCCATGAAAACTGCTGGGGCATTTGTCAAACCGAACAACATCACCAAAAATTCATAATGTTGGAGTAGGTGCCTTAGAGCCAATCAATTATTGTAGAATTGACTCTTTGTAATAATGTTCATTAATCAATAAAAGGTATTTTATTCCATATCGCGTAAATCATTATTATTGCAATATGTATTGATATATGTCCTTAGAATGGTAGAACCGTGACGAGGGTATCAAGTGTTTCAAATCTTGATAGTGAGAACCCTATGAGCACATATGGTGGCCATTCTAGAAATGTCCGTGCCCGATATTGTCAAGTGAAGGGCACGAATAATACAGGTAAGGCTATTATAGTGTTGAACGACCACTGCCGAAAGGCGGCGGCGATCTCACTTGTCAAGGTTGTTTGGTGACAACCTGGTGCAACACATGGGTGCTTGTTGTAGGGGATTACACCGCAGCAAGTTCACTGGACTGACCCACCAGAGGATTCCATATGGATGGTAACCCCAGTGTCTATGGAACAAATCCTCTAACGAATGGTGGTGCATGTGATCCTTAGACTTGAGATCACCGGAGCGCCTTGTGCACCGATTGGTGTAGTTTGACACTAGCCTAACGCAGCTTCTTTTCGAGCGTCAATACGGTGGTGATTGGCTGCATCAAGGAGTGTATCAAGACTATGGTGGATTGACAGAGGATTCATCACTCCCGGGTATGGGAGAAAGTTATCTCACAGTGCAATTCAGTATATGGCAAGACACTAAAACTGTGGCCACAGTGGGATTGAGTTGTTGCTCTATCCAGTTTATAATATGGGTCATTGGTCCAGAAACTGAATAAATAATATCGAGAGTAACCGAAGGTTAACACTATTTCTATGCCTTCGTCTCATCGAGATAACGTATGATGAAAGGATCAAATTGCACGGTAACCATATCGTTGACAGGTAGATACTTTGCTGATCCGAATCTATCGGGTGGCCATGATGCCTTGCTAGGGGCCAATCTTGGTCTGTGTATTTGTGAGACGATTAATTGGTGTTAATCGCGATACTATACACTGCCGATATGATGAGGAGCCTATGGGTCACACACATAGAAGACAATTTAAGATCCAAGAAGAAAGAAGGGCGTTTTCATCTTTTAAGGCGAAAGGGTATTTTGGTAATGTCACAGTGCAATTAAATTTGCTGAGGTCGTAGCCTTTATTTAATGAAAAATTAAATAAGTGAAATTACATTTAACTGTGTGTTCGCACATATTTAAATATATTATCATTATTGTTAAATGTTAATATATATTTAAATATATATTAATTGATTTTAATTGAGATAATGATGGAAAATAAAATAAATGAAATTGGGAGTTTTTGGCAACATGGGGCGTTTGGGTTGGAGCCCAAGCCTATTCCGTATGGGATTAGGGCAAATTGTTTTTAATATAAAAAAGAAAAGTGTGTGATTTTTATACAGAGGATTTTTCCTTTGAGAAAAAAAACACACAGCAGCCCCCTTTTGGAATACACTCCCACGGCAGAAAATTGGTTTAGCCTAAATCAATTTCAATTGGTTTCTCTTCTTCTGAATCTTGAAGCCAAAGAGGATCTAGCAAATCCCTTTTGGTTCTTTTGAGATTGTCTTCGTGTGGACTACGTGGGTTCGATCCTACACTTGGATCGGTAGCAAAACGTTCAAAGACAATCGTGGTGGAGCCTCCAAACATGCGTATGGTTTCTAAACACAAAATATTAATTTATGCAGATTCTTGCTTTGATAAAATTGTAAAATTATACCCATTATCTTGGCTCATGTAAACGATCTCTACATTAATTTTGTTTTGTTTCCGCTGCATATATGGGACCGTTTACTAACACATAATGCCCATAACAGGTTCGAAAAGATGTCCTAGGGATATCAGACTCCTTGATCCTTAGTTAATGATACCCTGACCTTAGATCTATCTTAGAGAAAACCTTAGAACCTTCTAACTGGTTAAATAAATCATAAATACGCTGTAGAGGGTATTTATTACGCATTGTCATCTTATTCAACTGCCTGTAGTCAATACATAATCGCAAAGTCCCATCCTTCTTTTTCACAAACAACACCGACGCTCCCCATGGAGACACACTCGGTCGAATAAACCCCTTGTCCACCAGTTCTTGCAGCTGAATCTTGTAACGCCTCACTTGAGGTACGTAGTTAAGATTTGCTGTAGTACTTAAATGTTCATTGATTTAGCTTCAATTGAGTTTGTACGTTGTCATGGTTGGTTGGCCTTTAATTGAAATGGTATGTTGAGTTGGTTGAGTGTTTGCCTTGAAATTGGTTGAGACTTGAGGAATCTTGGAATTACAGTCTTCGCCGGGGCGATGTTAGCTTTTGTGGTTGGCGGTGTCAGTTCTAGAATTTTTCGTCCGGGCGACAAAAATTTCTT
Source organism: Pistacia atlantica (assembly GCA_026229545.1). NCBI lineage: Eukaryota > Viridiplantae > Streptophyta > Magnoliopsida > Sapindales > Anacardiaceae > Pistacia > Pistacia atlantica. The sequence goes on from JAPEIT010000014.1 coordinate 23,873,112, forward strand.
CGCCGCGGCGAAGGGACGACAAAAAAGTTTAATTAAGTTTCTAGAGAATTCTCCATATGGGTAAAATGACCATTCTCCCCTAATTAGCAGGAAAAGTGAGGAGTAAAATGTAAGGAAATTTCATGGAGAATGTGTTGGAGATGAGGGTGTATTTGCAAAGAATTAAAGGGTAAAGATGGAATTTCTAGAAAAGAGCAAGGGTAAAACGGGAACGTTTGTATGTAAATTGAGCTACCAAGGGATTAAGTGTAGAAAACCCTTCATTTCACCCATTTCCACCGCCATTCTCATTCCCTAAGTTCTCTCAATTCTTCTTTCAATTTTCCAAGAGTTTCTAAGGTTTTTGGGGTAATTTTTAGTAGAGATTTCATTTAAAGCATCCTAAGGTAAGGATTCTTACTTTAGATGTAAATTTGCTTATAGTTGTGTTGAAGTCTTATATTGTTATTGTTATTGTTTAAAGTTGTAGAGAGAAGCTAGGCTACAAAACGGAAGGAGAAGTGTTAGAGAAGCCACTTATTCACAAGGTAAGTAAATCCAACCCAAGTTGAGATTTAAGAACTCCTTTGAGTAGAGATTTATGTATGAATGTGTATGTATTATGTTTGTTGAGATGAGATTATTAGTTATTGATGAGTATTGAATATATTGGAATATGAGAAGTGTTGAGATTTTATGATGTTGAGTTGAGTTTTGATTGAAGTTGAAGGAAGTTTTGAGCATACCCTATAGGAGTGTTTTTCTTTGACAGGAGTTTAGAGTGTATGAGGGAGTTTTTCTCCCATTTTGGATGATTAAAGAGAAGAGAAAAGTTATTGTTAAAATAGAGTTTTGTATGCACATGAGTTGTTTGATGAAATGCTCAAGAGAAGCATGAGCAAGAGTAGAAAGCCTTAAATTTTGCTACATGGCATAATTGCATTTCATGAGTTCATTAATGAGCATGAGTCATCCATATGCATTAATTGCATTAGAGAAAGAGAGTAGAGAAAGAGTAGAGAACTTTGAGTGTGAGCTTCATTAAGAGAAAAGAGACAAAAAGAGAATAGAGTAGGTTGTGTGATGGGGAACCTGTGAGTAATGGGTAGAGTATTCCCGTATGTACGTCGCAAAGAGAGAGAGTGGCTTGAGTATGAGAGAGAAAAGTGGTGTAGCCCGTGAGAGTACATGCGGATGAGGGCTATACCCAAGAGAGAGTTTAGATTCTCACATGGCCAAGGGTTCCGGATCCATGCATAACCGAGTCCGATCGGCTAGAACGAGTAGAAGTCACAGAGAGCGGGAGCGAGTCCCAGCCGTGCCTCCGGTAAGATGAGGCCATGACTTACAAAAGAGAGTTAGTAGAAAAGAGTTATGAGAAAGAGGAAATAGAGAGAAGTATAAAAGAGAGAGTAAATGAGAACTGTAAGGAAAGAATTAGAGAGAGTTACGGGGTTAGATGAGTAGAGGATTTACTTACTGAGCATTGTTTTAGTGCTCACCCCGTTGTTTCCTATGTTTTTGCAGGATCTAGGTGAGGACACGGTCGGATGGACGTCAACACGTGGGAGAAATGGTTACACTATCCACCATGTTTTTGATAACTTTTGTACATGATACAAATTTTGTGTAAAGAATTTATATGTTTAATAAAAGAAAAATATGCGCCCAACTCTTTATGCTATCTTATATGTATTTTTATTATGTATATTTTGTGAGTATTTGAGTCGGAAGTAGCTATTACATTTTTGGTATCAGAGCCGAGATTTTGGGATTTGACAATGTACCATTCTCGTCGTTACGATGTCCAAGAGCCGACTGTGTAAGTTAATTCTTTCCTTACGTTAAGTGTTTGCTGAATTGATCGAGTGTGGTTGTTTTGTAGATGAGCCGTAGTAACAGGAAGAAGGGTAAGAGTGTGATGAACGAGGGAGAATCCTCTAACCCACCGAAACCAACTCCCCTTACCCTTGATGAGACGAGGATTCAAACCATTGTACAGCAGGTGTTAGTGGAGAGTCAAGGAAGAGTTGTACAAGAGAGAACCGAGACCCCCAGTAGAGTACCAACCTCAAGACAAAAGCGAGAAGGGCCGATACCTCAGACAGTAAAGACTTAGGTTGATCCAATTCAAGGGCTTGCAAACCAGCACCAGCCACCAGAGTTTAGGGGAACTAGGGACCCTCTAGAGGTAGAGGAGTGGTTTAAGTCTGTAGAGCGGACGGCGGCACTATTTCCCATGAATGATAGAGAAAGGATCAGATATGCAAGTTTCTTATTTAAGGAGATGCCTGAATTTGGTAGGAATTAATGGAGGAGACTCATGATATGGTCTTGATGACCTGGGAGGAATTTAGAAGATTGTTTGAGGCCTAGTACCGAACAGAAGATCGAATACATGAGAAGGTCCAAGAGTTTATTAATCTGAAGTAGGTGACTAGTACAGTGAAGGAATATTCAGTAAGGTTCAACTCCCTTGCTCGCTTTGCACCTAGGATAGTGTATACACCGGAGTTAAGGAGAGACAAGTTTGTGCAAGGGTTGAGATCAGATATTGCTCGAGATGTAATGACAGGAGCCGAGCCTCCTCATACCTACAGTGAAACTCTAGCACGAGCTTTAAGGACAGAGATCTATGTAAACAAATACATTGCAGAAGGGTTGGCTTTAATGGTATCTAGTGAGCCATCCACCACCCCACAGAGGGAGAGAGTAGATGCCACAAGGAACAAAGAAGTAAGGGCCAAGAAGAACTTCCAACCAAGGAAGAATATGAGAGATTGGTAGAACAAACGGCCCAGGACAAAAGGGTTTCCCTCTTGTGCTAAATGCGGGAGGAACTATTCAGGAGAGTGTTTGAGGGACAGAAATGTGTGTTACAGGTGCCGACAGCCAAGGCATCTGATGAGGGATTGTAAAGCTCCTTTTCCACTGACATCTCAAACTTCTAGAGGTACAAATGCCAGAGTATTTACAGTGGCATAGGGTGAGGCCGAGGCCAGTCCATTAGCCGTAACTGGTCAGTTGTTATTCCATGCTGTTCCTTTATATGCTTTAATTGATTTTGGAGCTACCCATTCTTTTATATCTCATGGAATGATAAAGAGATTAAATTTGAAACCTACTAAAGTGAGTCAACCCATTAAGATAGAGTTACCTGATGGGGTGAGTGTGCTAACTCAGGAGATGTTATTAGGAGAGTCCGTAGTGATCCAAGGTCGGGAGTTAGCAGTAGACTTAATCATTTTTAATATGCCCGACTTTGATGTGATATTGGGCATGGATTTCCTAGGGAGGTATGGAGTAGAAATTGATTGTCGGAAGAAGAAAGCGAGATTTAATCTTGATAGTGGAGATAAGTTTAGTTTTGGAGAGGGTCATCAGTTGAGCATGTTGATTAGTAGTGTAAAGCCTAGAAAGATATTGAGAAAGGGGTGTTCTAGATACATTGTTCATGTAGTACAGAGTGGTGATGTTCCACAGTCAGAAATTCAGAGGGTGCCGGTAGTTCGAGAATTTTTAGATGTGTTTCCAGAAGACTTACCAGGTTTGCCACCGAAAAGAGAGGTTGAGTTTAGTATTGAACTAGCACGAGGAACAACACCTATATCTAAAGCCCCTTATCGAATAGCCCCAGTAGAACTTCATGAATTAAAGAAGCAACTCCAAGAGCTTTTAGATAAAGGTTTTATCCGACCGAGTCATTCTCCCTTGGGAGCCCCAATTCTGTTTGTAAAGAAGAAGGACGGGTCACTATAGATGTGTATTGATTACAGAGAGCTGAATAAGGTGATAGTGAAGAATAAGTACCTGCTACCTCAAATAGATGATTTGTTTGACCAGTAGAAGGGAGCAACAGTATTCTCCAAGATTGATTTGTGGTCAAGGTACCATCAGGTAAGAGTGGCAGAGCAGGATATAGCTAAGACTGCTTTCCGCATAAGGTATGGGCACTATGAGATTGTAGTGATGGCCTTTGGCTTGACAAATGCCCCAGCAGTTTTTATGGATTTGATGAACCGGATATTCCATGACTGTCTGGATCAGTTCATAGTGGTATTCATTGATGATATTCTGGTTTATTCCAAATCGAGAGAAAAGCATGAGGAACATTTGAGAATAATGCTGCAATGGTTGAGGGAAAATCAGTTGTATGCTAAATTTTCTAAGTGTGAGTTTTGGCTCGACCAAGTAATATTTCTAGGCTATACTGTGTCTAAGGAAGGGATTTCAGTAGATCTGAGTAAAGTGAAGGCAATCCTTGAATGGCAAAAGTCGAAGACAGTAAAAGAGGTCAGAAGTTTCTTAGGCCTGGCAGGTTACTACAGACGATTTGTTGAAAGGTTCACCCAATTGGCTAAACCATTGATAGCTCTTACCAAACAGAAGACTCCTTTTGTATGGTCAGAAGCTTGTGAGGAATGTTTCCAAGAGTTGAAGAAAAGAGGTTATCAATAGTTCCAGTGTTAATGTTACCATAGGAGGGTGTAGATTATGATATTTATACGGATGCCTCATTGCAAGGACTTGGCGCGGTGTTAATGTAGTTAGGTAGGGTAATAGCTTATACCTCTTTGCAATTGAAAGAGTATGAGACGAGATACCTTACGCATGACTTAGAATTGGCAGCTATGGTCTTTGCCTTCAAGATTTGGAGGCATTACCTTTATGGTACAAAGAGTAACATCTACACTGATCATAAGAGTTTAAAGTACTTCTTCACTCAAAAGGAGCTGACTATGAGATAGAGAATGTGGTTAGAGCTGGTTAAGGACTATGATTGTGAGATCAAGTATCAACCGGGAAAAGCCAATGTAGTAGTCGATGCTTTGAGTAGAAAAGCCTATTTGTCCCTACTCAATAAGCAGAAAGAGTTAATGGAAGATTTGTATAGAGAACATATTGAAGTGATTCAGGGAAGGATTGCCAAGTTAGAGGTTCAGTCTACCTTACTGGAAGAAGTCAAAGAAAAGCAAGTGGCCGATGAGTGGTGTCAGAAAATAGTTCAACAAGTGTATAAGGGCAAGGTAACAGAATTCCACTTGGTGGATGTTGTCCTCTATTTTAGGAATCGGTTGTGTATTCCTCAGGACGATGAGTTGAGAAAGAGAATTCTTATGGAGGCTCATGACACACCATACACTGCCCATCCTAGAGTGACCAAGATGTATCAAGATGTAAAGAAAGGCTACTGGTGGCCAGGTATGAAGAGAGATATTGCAGAGTTTGTAGCTAAATGTCTGACTTGCTAATAGGTGAAAGAAGAACACCAAAGGCCATCAGGGTTGCTTCAGCCACTTAGTATTCCAGAATGGAAATGGGAGAGCATTTCGATGGATTTTATCACAAGTCTCCCTAGAGTACAGAGACGATATAATGCTATATGGGTAATTGTGGATAGATTAACTAATTTCACCCATTTCCTTCTAGTAAATGAGAGTACCACCACAGATCAGTTGGCTTAGATCTACATGAAAGAGATAGTCAGGTTACATGGTATGCCTAAGATTATAGTGTCAGACAGAGATTCTAGATTTGTCTCATCTTTTTGGACTAGTTTCCAGAGAACTTTGGGTACCCGTTTGGCATTCAGTACTACCTATTATCCTCAGAAGGATGGCCAAATAGAGAGAACAAATCAAGTGCTTGAGGATATGTTGAGAGCTTGCTACATGGATTATAGAATGTCATGGCATGAAAAGTTACCTTTGGTGGAGTTTGCCTACAATAACAGTTCTCAGTCTACAATTAAGATGGCGCCTTATGAGGCGTTGTATGGTAGACGATGTAGGTTTTCACTACATTGAGATGAGATCGGCGAAAAGGGTGAGTTGAGCACAGCACTTGGGCCAGTGATGACTCAAAAAATGATAGAGGAGGTAAGATTTATCAAAAAAAGAATGAAGCAAGCCCAAGATCGACAGAAAAGTTATGCCAATTTGAAGAGAAAAGAAGTGGAGTTCCAAATGGGTGACAAGGTATTTTTGAGAGTTTCCCCCTATAAATGAGCAATGCGCTTCGGGAGCAAAGGGAAGTTAGCACCGAGATATATTGGTCCATTTGAGGTATTGCAACGAGTTGGGAAGGTTGCCTACAGATTAGCACTACCACCTAGTATGGACAAGGTACATGACGTTTTCCATGTCTCGATGCTGTGGAAGTATGTAAGTGATCCCTCCCATATCTTGAGTATAGAAGATGTTGATTTAGTAGAGAATCTTGTGTATAAGGATCGTCCAGTACAGATTTTAGATCGGAAGGTTAAAGAGCTCTGGAATAAGAGTATTCCGCTAGTGAAGGTCCTTTGGAGGAATCACAAGGTAGAAGAGGCCACATGGGAGGTAGAACAAGACATGCAGAATCGATACTTGGAGTTATTCGTGTGAATTTCGGGGACGAAATTCTTTTGGGGGGAATTGTAACGCCCCACTTGAGGTACGTAGTTAAGATTTGCTATAGTACGTAAATGTTCATTGATTCAACTTCAATTGAGTTTGTATGTTGTCATGGTTGGTTGGCCTTTAATTGAAATGGTATGTTGAGTTGGTTGAGTGTTTGCCTTGAAATTGGTTGAGACTTGAGGAATCTTGGAATTACAGTCTTCGTCGGGGTGACGTTGGCTTTTGTGGTTGGCGGTGTCGATTCTAGAATTTTTCACCGGGGGACGGAAATTTCTTCGCCGCGGCGAAGGGACGGCAAAAAAGTTTAATTAAGTTTCTAGAGAATTCTCCATAGGGGTAAAATGACCATTCTACCCCTAATTAGCAGGAAAAGTGAGGAGTAAAATGTAAGGAAATTTCATGGAGAATGTGTTGGAGATAAGGGTGTATTTGCAAAGAATTAAAGGGTAAAGATGGAATTTCTAAAAAAAAGCAAGGGTAAAATGGGAACGTCTGTATGTAAATTGAGCTAACAAGGGATTAAGTGTAGTAAACCCTTCATTTCACCCATTTCCACCGCCATTCTCATTCCCTAAGTTCTCTCAATTCTTCTTTCAATTTTCCAAGAGTTTCTAAGGTTTTTGGGGTAATTTTTAGTAGAGATTTCATTTAAAGCATCCTAAGGTAAGGATTCTTGCTTTAGATGTAAATTTGCTTATAGTTGTGTTGAAGTCTTATATTGTTATTGTTATTGTTTAAAGTTGTAGAGAGAAGCTAGGCTACAAAAGGGAAGGAGAAGTGTTAGAGAAGCCACTTATTCACAAGGTAAGTAAATCCAACCCAAGTTGAGATTTAAGAACTCCTTTGAGTAGAGATTTATGTATGAATGTGTATGTATTATGTTTGTTGAGATGAGATTATTAGTTATTGATGAGTATTGAATATATTAGAATATGAGAAGTGTTGAGATTTTATGATGTTGAGTTGAGTTTTGATTAAAGTTGAAGGAAGTTTTGAGCATACCCTATAGGAGTGTTTTTCTTTGATAGGAGTTTAGAGTGTATGAGGGAGTTTTTCTCCCATTTTGGATGATTAAAGAGAAGAGAAAAGTTATTGTTAAAATAGAGTTTTGTATACACATGAGTTGTTTGATGAAATGCTCAAGAGAAGCATGAGTAAGAGTAGAAAGCCTTAAATTTTGCTACATGGCATAATTGTATTTCATGAGTTCATTAATGAGCATGAGTCATCCATATGCATTAATTGCATTAGAGAAAGAGAGTAGAGAACTTTGAGTGTGAGCTTCATTAAGAGAAAAGAGACAAAAAAAGAATAGAGTAGGTTTTGTGATGAGGTGTAACGCCCCACTTGAGGTACGTAGTTATTGTTTCCTCTTTCGCTCTTATTTGCGTTGGTTTTTGGTAATATTGTTTGATTGAATGTTTGCCCTGAAATTTGTTGAAAATAGAAGAAGTTTAGTGTACCAAGCTTCGCCGGGGCGAAGAAGAATCTTCACCGCGGCAAAGATGTGTTGAAACCAAGGGAAACTCTCTGGACAGTTTCGCCGAGGTGACAGGGGTTTCTTCGCCACGGAGACAGGCCGAATAAAATGTTGATGAAGTTTTAGATATTTTCTTCCCTAAGGGCAATTTGACCATTCTACCCCTAATTAGCAGGAAAAGTGGGGAGTTAATTGTAAGGATTTTTCATGGAGAATATGTTGTTATGGGGGTGAGTTTGTAATGAATCAAAGGATATAGATGGGATTCCCAAAGAAGAGTAAGGGCAAAATGGGAATGCTTTGGTATAAATTTCATTAAAAGGAATTAAGAGTTAGCAAACCCTCATTCTTCTTCTCCAAAAACGCAACTCTTCATTCTTCTCCTCTCAACTTCTCTTTTCTTTTGATCAAGGAATTCCAAGGGGTTTTTGAAGTGATTTGGGGTAGAAAAGCAACCTAAGGCTTCCTAAGGTAAGGATTCCTTCTTAAGTTGTGTGATTTGTGAGTTTTGGTTTATATTGAAGTTTGAGAGTTTTTTATTCTTTTGGTTAAGAGTGGAGAAAAAGTCAAGCAAACCAAGTGAAAGGAAGATTTGGTGAAGTCTCTCTATAACAAGGTAAGTAAAACCCAACCCAAGTTGAGATTTATGAGTTTTCTTGATTAGGGTTTTGATGGAAATGATGTATGTATGTGATGTACATGTGATATGCCATGTATGGAGGTTTAAATAGAGATTTCTATGCTTTGTGAATGTTAATACCTTGCAAATATGAGAAATGAGTTGTTGGGTTAGAGAGGTAGTTGAGATGGAATTGAAGGGGTGTTATGGATCCCCTTTTTGGAAGTGTTTTCTATGGCAGGTTTTGTGGCTTTGTGAAGGGGTTTTTCCCCATTTTGGATGGTTAGAAAAAGTGTTAGAATCATTGCTATAATAGAGTTTTATAGTGCACATGAGATGTTTGATGAAATGCCCAATAGAGGTTTGAGTGTGAGTAATGAACCTTAATTCTTGCAACATTGCATGTTGGCATCTCATAAGTGCATTGGTGAAGTTGAACCATCCATAGGCACTAGTTGTACATGGAAAAGTGACCTAAGAAAGTGTAGGAAAATTGTATATGCAATTACTCTATGAGTAGAGAGCTTGGTGAATACAACTACTCTAAGGGTAGAGAGAATTGAAAAATGCTACAATAGAGTGATTTTAGAAGAGTAGTATAGTTGGGATGATGCTTTGTGATCATCACCCGATCGGGTTGATGCTTTGTGATCACCACCCGAATAGCCCTTAGAGATGGGTCGACGCTTTGTGATCGTCACCCGATGAGTAGTAGAAATGGGTAGATGCTTTGTGACCACTACCCGGTTAGTAATAGATAAGTAGGTTGATGCTTTGTGATCATCATCCGACAGTTAGTAGAAGTGGGTTGATGCTTTGTGACCATCACCCGATAGTGACTAGAGACGGGTAAATGCTTGGTGATCGTTACCCAAAATTCATGAGGAACGGGTAGGTGCTAGGTGATCTCCACCCGATAGTTAGGAAAAACCGAGTTGGTGCTTTGTGATCCTCACTCGGTAGTCACTAAGAACGGGTTGGTACTGTGTGAATTCCACCCGATAGCCATAGAGAGTGAGATGGTGTGTGCAACGCCTATCCTACTGCATCCTCCCGTAAGATGAGGCCACGATGTTATTAGAAGTAAATAGAATCAGAAATAGTATAAGGAAAGAGTTAAGAGTTTTTCATACGGGGAGACAGATAGAGGGTTTTACTTACTGAGGGCATTATTTTGTGCTCACCCCGTTATTTTCCTTTGTGGATGCAGGATCTAGGTGATGATGCAGTCGGAGGGGCGTCGGCAAGCGAAGAGAGATAGCTACACTGTTTCCCCTGTTTTGTCTTTTAAAATGCATTTTTTGTAAACAGCACTCTTTGTGTATAAAAGACATATGAGTTGTAATGGAAAAATAAAACTTTGGGCCCAATTTTCTATTGTTATTATGCATGCATTGTACTAGTTTTCAGTAGATGTTACATTTTTGGTATCAGAGCAAAGATTTTGGGATTGAACAGTGTACTATTCTCATCGCCACGACGTCCTCTAACCGACTGTGTGAGTAATTCTTTCCTTACAATATTTGTTTCTTGAGTTCATTAGTGTGATTATTTTGCAGATGAGGCGTAGTTATCGAAACCGCGGTAAAGGTGTGGTGAATGAAGGAGAACCTTCTAACCCACCAAAGTCTACGCCCCCTCCCTTGGATGAAGCTAGAATCCGGGAATTATACAGCAAGTTATGGCAGAAACTCAGGGGAGAGTAGTACCCCCTGTTCAGGTACCGCCAGTTACTCATGTCGAAAGAGGACAACCGGTACCTCCCCAGCGCAGAACACAGTGGAACCGATTTACGGTCTTTCCACAAGATCAACCCTCGAGTTTAAGGGTACTACACTGCCAAGAATAGCGTAAGAGTGGCTTGGGTCAGAACGAGCCACAGGTTTATTTCCCATGTCCGACCGGGAGAAGATCCGGTATGCGAGTTTCTTGTTTCGGGGTGATGCCCGAATTTGGTGGGAATTAATGGAAGAAACTCATGATGTGACAGTAATGACGTGGGAAGAGTTTAGGCAAGAGTTTGAGGCTGAGTATAGAACAGAGGACCAAGTTCATGAGAAGGTCCAAGAATTTATCAGTCTACAGCAAGGGACTAGCGCTGTGAAAGAGTACTCAGTTAAGTTCAACGCTTTGCAAGGTTTGCACCGGGAATAGTTAGCACTCCGGCCTTGAGAAGGGATAAGTTTGTGCATGGATTGAAGCCGGAGATAGCCCGGGATATAATGACAAGCTCCAACCCTCCTCGGAATTACAGTGAGGCTTTGAGGCGGGCGATGAAGGGGAGATTTTTGAGAATAAAATCTTCCCCGTAGGATCCTCGATAGGAGGACCAAAGGAGCTACCCTCTACTCCCTAGAGAGAGAAACATGAGGGTGTAAGAGGTAAAGAAATGAAGAATCAGAAGAAGTTTCAGTATAGACAGAATAGAAAAGAGTGGAAGAATAAACGACCTCGGACGGAAGGGTTCCCTCCTTGCCCTAAATGTGGGAAGAATCACCCGGGAGAATGTCTGAAGGATCAGAAAGTGTGCTATAGGTGCCGACAGCCAGGGCACATGATGAGAGATTGTAAAGCTCCTCTTCCACCAACGACTCAGAGTTCAGGAGGTACTGCGAATGCCGAGTTTTTCTTGTGGCACAAGGGAAGCAGAGGCCGCCCATCACCATTCTTGAGTCAAGTTATTATTTCATTCATCCCTTTATATGCTTTAATCGATTCAGGCACTACTCATTCGTTCATATCTTATGGGATGCTTGAGAGATTAGGTCTGAAACCTACTAGAGCATCTCAACCCATTAAGATAGAACTACCCGATGGGGTTAGTGTTGTGACTCAAGAGATTTTGTTAAGAGAGTCCTTAGTGATCCAGGGTAGGGAGTTAACCGTTGACTTAATAGTTTTCGATATGCCCGATTTTGATGTGATTCTGGGTATGGACTTCATAGGAAGGTATGGAGTAGAGATTGACTGTCGGAAAAAGAAGGCGAGGTTTAACCTCGATAGTGGAGATAAGTTTAGTTTTGGAGAAGGCCATCAGTTGAGCATGCTGATTAGTAATGTGAAAGCCAGGAAGATGTTGAGAAAGGGGTGCTCGGGTTATATTGCCCATGTAGTGCAGAGTGGTGATGTTCCACAGTTAGAGATTCAGAGGGTGCCAGTAGTTCGAGACTTCCTAGATGTGTTTCCGGAAGAGTTACCGGGTTTGCCTCCAGAGAGGGAGGTAGAATTTAGTATCGAACTAGCACCAGGGACAGCACCAATATCTAAAGCCCCTTATCGAATGGCCCCAACTGAGCTCCAAGAATTAAAGAAGCAACTCCAAGAGCTTTTAGATAAAGGCTTTATCCGACCAAGTCATTCCCCTTGGGGAGCTCCAATTCTGTTTGTGAAAAAGAAGGATGGATCACTAAGGATGTGTATTGATTATAGGGAGTTGAACAAAGTTACGGTGAAGAATAAGTACCCGCTACCCCGGATAGATGACCTTTTTGATCAGTTGAAAGGAGCGGCAGTGTTCTCCAAAATTGATTTGAGGTCCAGTACCATCAGTAAGAGTGGTGAGCAAGATGTGGCTAAAGCGCCTTTCGTACCAGATATGGGCATTATGAATTTGTAGTGATGCCTTTTGGCTTGACTAATGCCCCAGCAGTTTTTATGGACTTGATGAATAGGGTATTTCATGAGTACTTGGATCAGTTCATTGTTGTCTTCATCGCGACATTCGATTTACTCAAAGTCAAGAGAAGAACATGAGAAACACTTGAGATTAGTATTGCAACGGCTAGAGAAAAGAAGTTGTGTGCTAAATTTTCCAAGTGTGAGTTTTGGCTTAATCAAGTGATATTCCCTGGGTCATACCGTGTCGAAGGAAGGGATTTGGTAGATCCGAGTAAAGTGCAGCAATCCCTGGAATGGCAAGCCGAGAACAGTGAAAGAAATCGGGGAGTTTCTTAGGCTTAGCAGTTACTACCGGCGATTTGTAGCGGGAGTTCGCCCGAGTTGGCTAAAGCCGTTGTCAGCTCTTACCAAGCGAGAAGACTCCTTTTATGCAGTCGGCAACATGTGAAGAAAGTTTTCAAGAGTTGAAGAAGAGGTTAACATCGGCTCTGTACTAGTGTTACCGCAGAGGGTGTAGATTATGACATTTATACGATGCCTCTTTGCAGGGGACTTGGTGTGTGTTAATGCGTTAGGTAGGGTTATAGCTTATGCTTCTCGTCAATTGAAAGAGTACGAGACCAGATACCCTACGCATGACTTAGAATTGGCGAGCGTGGTCTTTGCCTTTAAAGATTTGGAGGCATTACCTTTATGGTGTGAAGAGTAATATCTACACCGATCATAAGAGTTTAAAATACTTCTTCACTCAAAAGGAGTTGAATATGAGGCAGGGGAGGTGGTTAGAAGCTGGTTAAGGATTATGATTGTGAGATCAAGTACCAACCAGGGGAAAGCCAATGTAGTAGCCGATGCCTTGAGTAGAAAAGCCCATGTTTTCCGCTTACCAGCGAAAGAGTTAATAGAAGAATTGTCTAAGGAGCAGATTGAGGTGGTTCCGGGAAGAATTGCCACCTTGAGGTACGAGTCTTCTTTCTTGGAGGAAATTAGAGAAAAGCAAGTGGGAGATGAGTGGTGTCAGAAAACAATTCAGCAAGTGTTTGAGGGCAAGACAGCAGAGTTCTTTGTGAGAGATGGTGTCCTCTATTTCAGAAATCGGTTGTGCATTCCTCCAAATGAGGAGTTGAAACAGAAAATTCTTATGGAGGCTCATGACACACCGTACACCGCTCATCCGGGAGCAACCAAGATGTATCAGGATGTAAAGAAAGGCTACTGGTGGTCAGGTATGAAGAAAGACATCGCCGAGTTTGTGGCTAAATGTCTAACTTGTCGGCGGTGAAAGCGGAACATCAACGGCCATCGGGGTTGCTTCAACCATTGAGTATTCCAGAGTGGAAATGGGAGAGCATTTCAATGGATTTTATCACGGGTCTTCCCAGAGTGCAGAAAGGGTGTAATGCTATATGGGTGATTGTGGATAGATTAACCAAGTCAGCCCATTTTCTCCCGGTAAAGGAAAGTACCACTCAGATCAATTGGCTCATTTACCTCGGGAGATAGTCGATTGCATGGTGTGCCCAAGACTATAGTGTCGATAGAGATTCCAGATTTGTTTCAGCCTTCAGGACAAGTTTACGAGGAGTTTGGGTACCCGTTTAGCATTCATCGCCTATCATCCTCGACGATGGCCAAACCGAGAGAACGAATCAGGGTGCTCGAGGATATGTTGAGGGCTGTTGCATGGATTATAGAGTATCCTGGCATGAGATGTTACCCTTAGTGGAATTTGCCTACAACAACAGCTTATCGCCTACAATTAGAATGGCGCCTTACGAGGCTTTGTATGGTAGACGGTGTAGGTCTCCGCTTCATTGGGATGAAGTAGGCGAAAGAGATGAGTTGAGTACCGCTCTTGGGCCAGAGATGACTCAGAAACTAGTAGAAGATGTGAAGTTAATCAGAAATAGAATGAAGCAAGCCCAAGATCGACAGAAGAGTTATGCTGACTTGAAGAGGAAAGAGGTAGAATTCCAAGTGGGCGATAAAGTGTTTCTGAAAGTTTCCCCTTACAACCGAGTAATGCGCTTCGGAAGCAAAGGGAAGTTAGCACCGAGGTATGTAGGTCCTTTTGAGGTCTTACAACGAGTAGGAAAGGTGGCTTACAGATTGGCACTACCACCTAGTATGGACAGGGGTGCATGATGTCTTCCATGTCTCGATGCTACGGAAGTATGTAAGTGATCCCCTCCACATCCCGAGCGTAGAGGGACGTTGAAGTAGCGAGAATCTAGTATATGAAGAACGTCCGTTGATTCTAGATCGAAGGGTTAAAGAACTTCGGAACAAGAGTGTTCCGCTAGTGAAGGTCCTTTGGAGGAATCACAAAGTGGAAGAGGCCACTTGGGAAGTAGAACGGGACATGCAGAATTGTTTCCCAGAGTTATTTGCATGAATTTCGAGGACGAAATTCTCTTAAGGGGAAGAATTGTAACGCCCCACTTGAGGTACGTAGTTATTGTTTCCTCTTTTGCTCTTATTTGCGTTGGTTTTTGGTAATATTGTTTGATTGAATGTTTTCCCTGAAATTGGTTGAAAATAGAAGAAGTTTAGTGTACCAAGCTTCGCCGGGGCGAAGAAGAATCTTCGCCGCGGCAAAGATGTGTTGAAACCAAGGGAAACTCTCTGGACAGTTTCGCCGCGGTGACAGGGGTTTCTTCGCCACGGCGACAGGCCGAATAAAATGTTGATGAAGTTTTAGATATTTTCTTCCCTAAGGGCAATTTGACCATTCTACCCCTAATTAGCAGGAAAAGTGGGGAGTTAATTGTAAGGATTTTTCATGGAGAATATGTTGTTATGGGGGTGAGTTTGTAATGAATCAAAGGATATAGATGGGATTCCCAAAGAAGAGTAAGGGCAAAATGGGAATGCTTTGGTATAAATTTCATTAAAAGGAATTAAGAGTTAGCAAACCCTCATTCTTCTTCTCCAAAAACGCAACTCTTCATTCTTCTCCTCTCAACTTCTCTTTTCTTTTGATCAAGGAATTCCAAGGGGTTTTTGAAGTGATTTGGGGTAGAAAAGCAACCTAAGGCTTCCTAAGGTAAGGATTCCTTCTTAAGTTGTGTGATTTGTGAGTTTTGGTTTATATTGAAGTTTGAGAGTTTTTATTCTTTTGGTTAAGAGTGGAGAAAAAGTCAAGCAAACCAAGTGAAAGGAAGATTTGGTGAAGTCTCTCATAACAAGGTAAGTAAAACCCAACCCAAGTTGAGATTTATGAGTTTTCTTGATTAGGGTTTTGATGGGAAATGATGTATGTATGTGATGTACATGTGATATGCCATGTATGGAGGTTTAAATAGAGATTTCTATGCTTTGTGAATGTTAATACCTTGCAAATATGAGAAATGAGTTGTTGGGTTAGAGAGGTAGTTGAGATGGAATTGAAGGGGTGTTATGGATCCCTTTTTTGGAAGTGTTTTCTATGGCAGGTTTTGTGGCTTTGTGAAGGGGTTTTTCCCCATTTTGGATGGTTAGAAAAAGTGTTAGAATCATTGCTATAATAGAGTTTTATAGTGCACATGAGATGTTTGATGAAATGCCCAATAGAGGTTTGAGTGTGAGTAATGAACCTTAATTCTTGCAACATTGCATGTTGGCATCTCATAAGTGCATTGGTGAAGTTGAACCATCCATAGGCACTAGTTGTACATGGAAAAGTGACCTAAGAAAGTGTAGGAAAATTGTATATGCAATTACTCTATGAGTAGAGAGCTTGGTGAATACAACTACTCTAAGGGTAGAGAATTGAAAAAATGCTACAATAGAGTGATTTTAGAAGAGTAGTATAGTTGGGATGATGCTTTGTGATCATCACCCGATCGGGTTGATGCTTTGTGATCACCACCCGAATAGCCCTTAGAGATGGGTCAACGCTTTGTGATCGTCACCCGATGAGTAGTAGAAATGGGTAGATGCTTTGTGACCACTACCCGGTTAGTAATAGATAAGTAGGTTGATGCTTTGTGATCATCATCCGACAGTTAGTAGAAGTGGGTTGATGCTTTGTGACCATCACCCGATAGTGACTAGAGACGGGTAAATGCTTGGTGATCGTTACCCAAAATTCATGAGGAACGGGTAGGTGCTAGGTGATCTCCACCCGATAGTTAGGAAAAAACCGAGTTGGTGCTTTGTGATCCTCACTCGGTAGTCACTATGAACGGGTTGGTACTGTGTGAATTCCACCCGATAGCCATAGAGAGTGAGATGGTGCTGTGTGAACGCCATCCGGCCGTACCTCCGGTAAGATGAGGCCACGATGTTATTAGAAGCAGAAATAGAATCAGAAATAGTATAAGGAAAGAGTTAAGAGTTTTTCATACGGGGACAGTCAGATAGAGGGTTTTACTTACTGGGCATTATTTTGTGCTCACCCCGTTATTTTCCTTTGTGGATGCAGGATCTAGGTGATGATGCAGTCGGAGGGGCGTCGGCAAGCGAAGAGAGATAGCTACACTGTTTCCCCTGTTTTGTCTTTTAAAATGCATTTTTTGTAAACAGCACTCTTTGTGTATAAAAGACATATGAGTTGTAATGGAAAAAGAAAACTTTGGGCCCAATTTTCTATTGTTATTATGCATGCATTGTACTAGTTTTCAGTAGATGTTACAAACAACTCAAGTACATAATAAAACTCTACTATAACAATAATTCTATGTCTTTCTCTAACCATCCAAAATGGGGAGAAACTCCCTCACATAGCCATAATTCCTGCCAAAGAAAGACACTTCCAAAAAGGATTTCTCAATATCTTTCAATTCCATCTCAAACTACCCTTCCAACCCACATCTCACTTCTTATACTTGAAATGTATGAACAATCACAAAGCAATAATAATCTCCATTTAAGACTCAATAACATGGCATATAATATGTATATAACATACATACATAATTGCTATTAAAAGCCCTAATCAAGAAAATTCTCAAATCTCAACTTGGGTTGGGATTTACTTACCTTGTTATGGAGAGATCTCACTAGCTCTTCCTTTCTCTTGGTTTGCTTGACTTTTTCTCTACTCTTTAAACAAATGAACAAAAACCCTCAATATTCAAATATACTCAAAATCTCACAAAACTTCACACCCAAAGCAAGAATCCTTACCTTAGGATGCCTTAGATTGATTTTCTACCCCAAATCACTCCAAAAGCCCTCTAAAAATCCTTGAACAAAAGAAAGAGAATTTTGAGAGGAAGTAAGAAAGGAAAGGAGAGTGGCGATGGAGAAGAAGAATGAAGGGTTTGCAATGACTTAATTCTTTTTAATGAAATTTATGCACAAGCATTCCCATTTTGCCCTTACTCTTCCTTGGGAATTACATCTATATCCTTTGATTCATTACAACCACACCCCTATATCAACATATTCTCCATGAAAATTCCTTACATTTTACTCCCCACTTTTCTTACTAATTAGGGGTAGAATGGTCAAATTGCCCTTAGGGAAGAAAATATCTAAAACTTAACAACCATTTTGGTTGGCACGTCGCCGCGGCGAAACTGTCCAGCAGCTTCCCGTGGCTTCAACACCTCTTCGCCGCGGTGAAGATTCTTCTTTGCCTCGGCAAAGCCTAGAACACTAAACTTCTTCTATTTCAACCAATTTCAGGGCAAGTATTCAACACACCACTCAATCAAAGGTCAACCAAACAATAATACTAATAAACCAACTCAAATAAGAGCAAAAGAAGAAACGTTAGCTACGAACCTCAAGTGGGGCGTTACACGGTTCAACCGGTCGGACCGCCGGTTGGACCAGTGATGTCATCACATATCATGATGATGTCAGCATATTTTAAAAAACCTGTTAATGCCTCTTCTTGGATGAGTTTCGCACCTCTGAAGCTCATTGTAAATTATGATAAATAAAATATAAGGCCTGATACAACATTGAAATCATTGAAGAATGATGTTCAAGTTTCTGTATCATGCGAGTGAGTTAACCCTATTCATAGAGATTAGAGATGTTTGATTCTTAGGTGAAAGACCACAGTAACATTACATGTAAACTTTCTTCATTCTAAATTTGTGTGGATTAAGAAGTAACTAATAAAAGAATGGATGAGATGGTCGCGTATCCAACTTCACCAAGATATTAGTACTGAACTATTAAATCAAACCTATGGGGGGTTTTCTGTCATTATACCTAGCAAGTTTGGCAGATCACTAACTTTTAATTTTATGAAGGCGTCAACCATTGTGAATGACTCCTAAATCAATGAATCAAGCATGAAGTAAATAATTAAAAATAGATATGACGTCGAAGCGAGTCATATCATAGCATTTGGATTTGATTTGGAGAGGAGTATTCTGGAGGGGAGTCATGTGCATGTGCTGACACAAAATCAGAGAGAGAGATAGAAACAGACAGAGAAGTGTAAAACCCCCCTCCAGTCAGGTATCCTCTGAATATCCCTCAATGAGAATCTCGAGGATACATATCTGGAAAACGAGTTGTGTTTAGAAAAAATATCTGTGTAAGGATAATAATAGTAATATCTAATACATGCATATAAAATGTCATGCAGGATCCAAGCATATAATTTCAAAACTTTAAGAATTTATCCATAAAATACACATTTGAAACATATTTATAAGGTGGACTATTCCAAAAGGTGTTTCACAAATATTTATCATTTACATTATTTACATTAAGATGACAATAAATCATCTCCCCTCACGTGTAGCCCTGCTATCTCTAGCATCCCTCGCTTCTAATCTACCTGCAAAGAAATCAACAATAAAAAGGTGAGAGCTAATCGCTCAATAAGGAATGATCCGTTTCATTATAAATGTGCTACTTGATCTTTATTTAAACATATTTGTTAACACATCACTTATCTTTTACATCTAGGGATACTTCCCCTTTTATTTTATATATATATATATATTTTTTTTTTTTTCTATTTCATATGTCTTTCATCATTTTATCCCATAGCCATATAACATCAATGGGTACACATACAAATAAGTATGTAACATAGTACACGCACATCACATGTCATGACATAACATCTAAAATCATCTAACATGAGCATAAATCATCACATAATGTAACTAACATCATAACTCATGTAATGCTACTAAACGCATATGAACCATTTAATGTCTAGCCGATCGGACTTTTCTTAGCATCTTAAGCACTTCATATCATCTAGCCTCAAATTCATCTAGAGCTCATATCATCGGGAGGCGTGCTTATGCGTTATTTAGCATCTAAAGTATATATTCATCTTTCCTTAACTTGTATACGAGGATATGCTTACGCGTTTCCCATCATGTCTATACGAATCTCTAACATCTTATGGCATGTAAATACATATTTTGGTGAGCCTAATACTTGTAATTCATCTATGGATTATCAATCCATTTACATTACCTCTTGCTCACATACATCATCTTGAAACATGTATAACATTACATCTTCATCCCATTTCATAACATTAATCATGCATTGACATCATGACCATGTATTATTGAAAAATGGCTTTTAGCAAAATCACATGGGGTAGAAATGATAATGGAGAAAGGTTTAGGGACTTATATGTAATAGGCCAAAAAAAGTTAGTTTGTCCCACATTGATTAGGATTGAAAAGTGGAAAACTTTTGGAGCTTATATATAAGAACCCAAATCATTGTTATTAGGCATCCGAAGTTGTAATTCCATTATACTTCTTTTGTTTAGGATTCTTTCTTTAAAGACCCTTTTAGTTTGCAAGTTTTGTTGTATCTCCCCTTTGTTTTGGGTATTTGTTGTATTGCCCAAAAGTTTGTAATGTTTGGAGATACTGGAGTTTTCTTTTGCAGCGCTCGAGGACGTAGGTTTTAATACCGAACCTTGTTAATTCCTGGTATTCTTTATTTTTGCATTTAATTTTGGCAATTTATTTATGCTTTACTACTTGTTATTATTATATTCAATAGCTAGCGTTAGAGTTTATGTTTCCGTTGCATAACAAGTGGTATCAGAGCCTAGGTTTATGACAGTGAGTAGCTATTTGTATGATTATATGCATGTCTAGGAAAATTCTGTCAAAAAGACAATAAAAGTCTAAGGAGACTGGATTTTAAGTGGGACCATTTGTGACCCCTCCATTGTTTCCTAGGAATTTTCCTGATGCGTATTTAATCATTTCAGCACTTACTACTACCTAGGGCTATTGTTGATTTGTTGGTTAGCTATTGAATATAATAATTTGTGGTGCTTGGTTATTAGGAACTTTGTTTACCAAGCCAATTGAGTAAGGCATAAATGGCATCATTGTCCAAGGATTCATCGTCTGAGGTATCACCATCTGCAGTACCACCATCCGTACCAGTAAAGATGATAACGGTTTCAAATGCAAAAATTGATGTTGAAAAAATTGATGTTGAAAAAATTGATGGTCAAAATAATTTTGGCTTGTGGCAGAGTGAGGTAATGGATAGCTTGAATCAGCATGATCTAGATACCGTTCTGGAGGAGGAAAAACCAGAAGATGTCTATGAGAAAGACTGGGTGAGGTTGAATGTAAAAGCGTGTGGGATGATTCGCTTATGTCTTTGTAGAGAGCAGAAATATCCATTCATGAAAGAGACATTTGCCAATAAGTTATGGAAGGCGTTGGAAAACAAATACATGAAGAGAAGTAATGAGAATCAGCACTATTTGATGAAAAGACTGTTTCGTCTTCAGTTGAGACCAAGTACGAATATCAGTAGCCATATTGATACATTTAACAAATTAATTGCTGATTTGTTAAATTTGGATGAAACATTCAAAGATGAATATAAGGCTATGTTGTTAATTGGATCTCTTCCAGATGAGTTGGACTATCTTAGTATTACACTTCTTCATGGGAAAGAAAAATTGTCCTTTGAAGAAGTTTGTTCTACTCTGTCCAATCATGAAATTCGGAAGAAGGATCGGAAGGAGAATAGAGATGAGTCAGGAGAAGCTCTTGTAGCAAGAGGGAGAAGTCAAAATCAGAGTCATAAGAAGAAGAGAAGAGGAAGATCTCGTTCAAAGGGAAAACTCAATAGGGATCAATGTGCCTTTTGTCGTGAGAATGGGCATTGGAAGAAAGATTATCCGAAGTTGCAAAAGAAAGAGGGCAAAGCTACTTCCGATGCATGCGTTGTTGAGCGTGAAGAGGATGAGTCAGATTTTTGTCTAGTTAGCCTACCATCCACCTCTGGATCAAATGAGTGGATTATGAATTCAGGTAGTACCTATCATATGTGTCCTCACCAGGATTGGTTCTTTAATTTTGAAGAACGTGATAGTGTTTATATGGGCAATGATGATGCTTGTAAAACAACTGGGATCGGTTCAATTCGGTTGAAGAATCATGATGGCTTGACTAGAACTCTGACAGATATTCGGTATGTACCGAAGTTGAAAAAGAATTTCATCTCTTTGGGAGCCTTGGAATCTAAAGGCTTCATGGTAAATATGTAAGATGGAATTCTAAAAGTTTCTTCAGGCGCTCTTGTCGTAATGAAAGGAACAAGGAGAAACAACTTGTATTACTATAATGGTAGTACAGTTATTGGAACGACAAGTGCAGTCGTACAGGAGGATGCAGATTCAGAAATGCTCAAACTGTGGCATATGTGTGTGGAGCATACTCGGCAGTAGGTGGAGTTTGAAACAACAGTTGAACCAGATAGTGTCCACAAGACAGAAAGTGATTCTGAGGTGACTAATGTGGATATTATAGACGAAAAGGAGATTTTACCCCAAGAATCTCATCAGCAATAGGAATCGATTGTATACAATAGGTCAAGACGAGAAATTCGCAAGCCTGCTCGTTTCGCTAAGATGGTGGCTTATTCACTTCCAATCATAGGTGATAATATTCCTACTACTTATAAAGAATTAGTTAGGAGTTCAAATTATGAATCATGGAAACCGGCCATGAATGATGAAATGCGATCCCTACATAAGAAGACGATTGGGTGCAAATGAGTGTATACAAAGAAGAAGGGATTTCCTAATAGAGAAGATGTTCGGCACAAGGTTACGTTGGTAGTAAAGGGATACGCTCAAATGGAAGAATTTGATTACAGTGAAGTGTTTTCTCTTGTGGTAAAGTATTCTTCCATTCTAATTTTGCTAACCTTGGTGGCACAGTTTGATTTTGAACTAGTTAAATTGGATGTGAAAATCGTGTTTTCACATGATAGTTTGGAAGAGGAAATCTACAAGACTCAGCCAGATGATTATAAGGTTGCTGGAAAGAAAACTTGGGTTTGTAGATTGAAGAAATCACTATATAGTTTGAAACAGTCACCAAGACAGTGGTAAAAGCGATTTGATCAATGTACGATGGGCCATGGGTACACAAGGCCTGATATTTCACAAGTAGTTTGTATGGTGAGCATGCATATACATGATCCTGGTAAAGGACATTTGCAAGTTGTGAAATGGTTTCTACAGTATATTTTATGTACTATAGATATTGGTTTAGTTTTTGTGTGGGATTATATTGAGGATGGGAAAATAACTATCTAGAAGACTGGAACAGAAGATAATCCTACAAACATGTTGACTTCAGGAGTGACAAGGGTAAAGTTCATTTATTGTTTGAACTTGATCAACATCCTGCGAGCTTGATTATGCCTTTTGGCACATTTGAAGGTGTTGCAAAATTTAACTGAAGAATACAAAAATTTGAAGGTTTACTAATTCGCCAAGGTGGAGATTTGTTGAAAAATGGCTTTTAGCAAAATCACATGAGGTAGAAATGGTAATGGAGAAAGGTTTAGGGACTTATATGTAATAAGCCAAAAAAAAGTTAGTTTGTCCCACATTAATTAGGATTGAAAAGTGGGAAACTTTTGGGGTCTATATATATGGACCCAAATCATTGTTATTAGGCATCCCAAGTTGTAATTCCATTATACTTCATTTGTTTAGGGTTCTTTCTTCAAGGACCCTTTAGTTTGCAAGTTTTGTTGTATCTCCCCTTTGTTTTGAGTATTTGTTGTATTGCCCAAAAGTTTGTAATGTTTGGAGATAGTGGAGTTTTCTTTTGCAACGCCCGAGGACGTAGGTTTTAATACCGAACCTCGTTAATTCCTGGTATTCTTTATTTTTGCATTTAATTTTGGCAATTTATTTATGCTTTACTACTTGTTATTATTATATTCAATAACTAGCATTAGAGTTTATGCTTCCATTGCATAACATATATATCTTTTAAAGATCATCTATCTAATGGGTAAACATTAGTAAATGGCATAATTACAATAGTATATTAATAATCAATTCATAATCATAAGAATTGATCATGTTCAATCTTCAACTTTAATAACCAGTTTATACTTCAGGCCATTTTCTATCCATTTCTCAAACGAATTGGCTCTTGACATAAACATAAAAGTTATAGGTCTATGTCTTAGCTTTCTAATACTTCAAGAATCATCTCATTTCGATATTTATAACTCAAAGTTATGGTCGAAATACTGAAGAGGGTTAACAAAACCTCTAAGCTCACTAAATCCGAATTTTAATATTAACTATGCCACATCAATTCCTTATTGACATTAACCAATAGGTCAACTTATGGATCAAATAAACCTCCCCTTAATAGTCTTTAACATCTTAAAGGAAATGTAAAATCTCATTCCCATAATCATCCATTATTGCTATAACACTGTAAGCTAATGCAAACAACACATCAACACTTCTAATAGCAACCATTCAACACTATATGGCCTCCAATACTACAAGTTTTGCCACAATCAGCATCCACACTTCATTTTCTTCAATCAAACATAACAACTCATAAAACATAAATAGCAATAACTTCATGTATAATGAATTCAAAGCAATAAGTAGAATAAATGAGTTCAACTACACTTACCATCAACTAATTTTATGCCTTAAAGCCTTAATTTAAGGTTTCATAAAAATCTACAAACCCTATCATAAACCCTAAAGTCATGGGAGGTTCTTCCTTACCTTTTTAAAGATTTTCTCCAACAAATCCTTTGCCTTTGACTTCTTTTACACCTTAATCCTACATATATAACATTATACCTCAACATCTACCTCAAATCTTCAAATCAAATCAAAACTAAAGTTTTTAATCCTTACCTTAAACCCTTCAAATTGAAGATCCAAGGCTTCTATCTTGTTCTCCTTGAAAAAATAAGCAAAACTCCTTTAAAACTTAGAGAAAGAAAGTTTGTTTCATGGAAGATTTGAGAGAAAATGGAAGAAATATTGAAAAAAGGCTCTCTCCCTTGGCTTGAACGAATTTCATCTCATTTATAGGAAAATATTTCATTTATTTTCCAAAATTATGCAATTGGCCCACTTATTTTAGTTGTATAACTCATAAGTCCTTAATTCTTCATATAAGGGCATTTTGGTCATTTCACACTAGACATAATTATTACTTAATTAATGTCATTAAATGCTATGAAGCCTACTCATCCTTGACTTTTTCAATGCTTATCCATAAGCACAATGACCATTTCACCCCTAGTGTCTTTCTATGGATAATTGATTCATACCGTTCCAAATGAATTCAAGTCACTACTGACTATTTTGCCCTTAGTTAGATTTTATGCTTTTTAACATAAAATCAACATCTAAATGATTATTTCGAGTTAGTAACATACCTTTGACATCTTGGGTATTACAAGAAGCGATCAAGCAAATCTGAGTATGGATACGACTAAAGAATAAGAGAAAGTAGACGATGATCAGCAGCAACAACGACAACAACAACAAAAATCTGTTGTTAAAAAAATTCCAAAGGAAAAATCTTGTAAGGGATATCTCTATTACAATTCCGTTCTCAAATCCCATCATCGCAACCCTTGTTGCATCAGCATCCCTCGTACTCTTCCTCGAGGTTACTAATTTCTTTTTCACGTTTCAACTTCCATTCTCCTTGTTTTCTTTTAACATTTTCCAATTTGCTGCTAATGTGTTTTTTACCTAGATCGTTGATGAGAGGAGGAATGGAGCTGTTGTCATCCGGTCATCATCGATTTCTGGCGAGGGAGGAAGGCGTCGTCGCGATTTCAAAGACTGGATTTGCAATTGATTTCAGCAAGATTGAGTTTTGATTTGTGATCTTTTTCAGATTTTCGCGATTTCATTCAAAAAATTTCAGAGTTCTTTACGTGTAGAGGAACTGAAGATGAAAAAACTACACAACGCAAAGGGAGAAAGGGAGAAATTAGGGTTTTTTTAATTTGTCAATTGGATCGGTTTTTCTTGCTGACCGATTGGACCGACGGTCCAGTACTGTTCACGCGGTCCATTACGGGTTAAAGCGATTTATTGCGTAATAGCGGGTTTAGGGTTGACTCGAACCAGACACATGACCGGTTCACGGTCCAACCGGTTAGACCGGCCGGTCGATCCGACTTTCAAAACAGTGCAATGTCATAGCAACCTTTCTTGGTCATTTAAGAATTTCCACCAACCTACAATTATCAAATTTGAAAAAAAAAAATAGATTAATCATATAGACTAATATAATCATTGCATATCACTTTATGATTAATGTAAAAGAAAAATGGTTTTCATAGTATTTATGCAATTTTCAAAATATTACAATTTCCATCCAAAAGGATTTGGTTATTTGTTGAAGATTGTTCACCTTGAGTTGTAAGCATCATCATGAACTTCTCTTCCCATTGTCTATTCATCTCCTGCATTTGCCTTTTTACTTCTTCTAATTTCTCATTTGCTTCCCTCTAAATCATATCTAGTAGGAAAAACATTGTTATCCAACAATGTGAATACTCTAAATGGAACACAAAAAACTTGTACTCACTTGTGATCCAGAATTGGGTCAGCTAACAAGACTATGTAACCAAAATTAGATGGTAGACAGACACTCAACTTATTCCCCTGCCAAGCAAACACAAAAATTTGATTCACAAAACTTGAGAACCAATCTACAGTTAACCATCAGTTTGAGAGCATGCATTGTCACAGCTTTAACAAGGGAATGAATTGGTCTTTCACCGTAAATTCATACCTCTAATGCAATTGAAAAAACAGCATCCTTAAACCTAACCATCCATGTCCAAAGTTCTTCAAGCCACCGCTCTACTTTACGATTCCAATGAAACTATATTTCCAAAATAAGCCTTAAAATTGTACATTTGCTATAAGAACCAAGCAGATTAAAAACTACAACCATGGTAAAAGAGAGCAGAAAGATCAATTTGAAATATATGAAGCAAGTTTACTTGAAATAAAGCAATAAGAAAACAAGACTTCGAGGTAGAGTTATCCCCATAATTTGAGAGAATTTTTCAAACAAAGCAACACATACTAATAACCTCCATTACTAATCCTTTGTGTATTCTGCTTTCCCTTACTATCCACTGATATTTGATCAATCCTCCACTTGGTAACACAGATATTGTAAGATATAGAAAAAGCAGTGGAAACTCCATAAGACTGTTCTTTTCCACACCCACACAGAGATTCATAGACAAAATGACCATATATGAGACCATGCACTTTTTATCAAATAACATTTTATTCATCAAACTATTGAACAAAACCAAAACTAGTCCATGACCATTAATCACATAATTCCTAAATCAACTTACCAGAGTAAAACCTCTGCAAGTCGTTTGGAAATAAATACCCAAACTCCACAAACTTCAACCATCACAAATCTAAAAGAATGGCAAACTTTAATAACTACAAGATGCATTATTAAAAAATATTATAAAATAATTTTTGTATAGCACGAAAGAAGTTGAAGATAATAAAGAGGGTTGAGGAGAGAAAAACTTGTAATGCTATATCCTCTAGAAAACGGCAACAGAAATTCGTGCCAGTAACAATAGATTGCTTTGCAACAATAGAGTCACTATCCCTCAAAAAATGCCAATAAAAGAATGCTCCATTGCTTTCAACCCAAAATCTTCAATTGTCTGAAACCATAAATAAAGGAAAGCAAAGGACACTTGAGTTGTTAGACAAGGGCATAAACAATTAACACATATAAAAGGCAACCTTTATAGAGCTTCAGACTCCATTAGATGTTACAAGTAAAAATACTTACATATAAAATCTTTGGCTGCAATCACCACAAGGCATAATGAAAATCTATCTCCAAACAGGACAACTAATTGATATTAACATGCCAAAACAAATTTTCTTTCAAGCATCTTAATCCCAGTCATAACTAAAAGATCAAATAAAACGCTCCTGAAACACCAATAAACCCAAACTTCAGGACTATTTAACACAACCAACTCCAAAACAAATACTATTAACTCAAATCAAGAAGTACGCTTACTTGCCATTCATTCTTTCTATAACAAAAATAAGCCTTTGAGTGCCAAACTTCTCATCTCCATTCGCCACCATTGCCGAAAACATCTGCGTGCCCAATGCAGCACCAGGCAACACTGCCACTCTCTCATCCTCTCTCTCCTCCACTACCTCCATACCCATCACTATGTCCTTCACCATATTCTCTGCAAACCCACCTGGCCTAATGTCCTTCTCAATCATTCTCTCCCAAAACAACTCTATCACCGGAAACTGGGGCATCCACGGCCCAACAATCTTTATCACGAGCGGCTTTAAAGATTTCTCGAGCAAGAGCAGGATGGCTACTAGTAGTATCAACGAGTACAGCATCAGGATTTAGCCCGGAAAGAATAACGTTGTTGTCTAAGACAACTGATCGAACATCTTGAGGGTTTCCCACCATGGTGACCTGCTTTAAAGAAGAGCTTCACGGCTAAATCTCCATGGTTGCTCACGGGGGCGAGGAGCGAGAGTACTTGGTCTCTAGAAGGTACGGCCATGTTCAATTATGAGAGATAAATGGCGATTTGGTGTGATTTAGGTGGTTAAGGTTTTGAGAAGGAGTGTGCGGGTTTGATCAGATGAAGCATGGATTGGGAGGTTAAAAGAGAAGAGAAATGATATAGATACCGAAAAAACTATATCAAATACAGGCATCGATAGACTTGACATTATCACTGAGTATCCATTAATTATGAAATTTAAAAAAAAAAAGCTGTCATGTCAGTGTGAATTCAGTATATGTTTTTGGATAACTGTAACATTGTTCTAAAGAGAAACCAGTGATGAGAGATTTTAAATTAAATTATTGCTTATACAGACGAAATTTGGGTTGGTGTGGTTCTGAGTTTGGAGTTGGGACAAGGTGAAACTAAAGGCGCTTAGACCTAGCAAACGGTCGAGCTAGGCCGGTATGGGTCGGGTCGGGTATCAACGGGCATGGGTTCACAGGTAGATTTTTCCTACGGGTCATTGTATGCATGACCCGTGCGGGTACAGGTCAACCCGCGGGTCACTCGCGGAAAATGGCATTTTCTATAAAAAAAATCATGTTTTTATTATTTTTTCACTGTTTTTTGTTATTCAAATTGCATACTTGAAGATGTAAATTGTATTGATTTAAAAACTTGATATAAAATTCATTTATTAAGCTTGAATAATTTGGTTAATTATATTAAATAAATAGATGATTAAATTAAATTTGATTAGATTTCACCAAAAATTATTAATTCAATATTAAATATTTTCCATATTTATATCAAACTATACCATATAGAATTAGTAAACACTAAACATACATAGTAATTACTAATTAGTAAACACTAAGTGTAAAACCCCTCTCTAGTCGGGTATTTCCTAAGTATCTCTTGGCCATTGAGAACCTAGAAAACGCACGCCTAGGAAAGAAGTTTATTTTAAAATCTTATTTAAAGAATAAAGCTATAGTTTATATATATATATATATATATATATACTAGCAATTTGATTACCTTTATTAACACAAACATATATACTCCATTATAACATGGACATATTTACTGCATTATGAGATATAAACATAATTACTACACTAAATACTAGCAAAACCATTCAATAGTCATAATTAAAACATCCTTTCATGCTCATAGCGTCATTTGGAATCCTCTCCCAGCTTCATGCCTTAATCCTTACCTGCAAAACATTTTAAAACATTTCATGGGGTGAGCGCTAATGGCTCAGTAAGGGAAAATGCGCTAATGGCTCAGTAAGGGAAAATGGCCATTTATAAACTATTAAGGTTCATTAATCTTTGTTATCCGATCGGATTCATTTAAACCATTACCTTGTTCTTGGTCATCACCTTAAAGGACTCATGGTTTCCATAAAAATTTCATTCCTCTGATCTTGGTTTGTACCTCAAGAGACTCATGGAATTCATTCTTTAACATTTCATAAATTTTTTCATAAGTCAACTAAATAAGCTATATGCATTACTATTATGAATGCAAACATATGGAATAACATCTCCCATGCTCAATCATACTATTCATTCATTTAACATGTACCATTGGCCAGTTGCACAACTCATCAATCAATTTAGCAAAACTCTATGACATGAATATTCTCCTACTAAATTCCTTAACTTAATTCATTCAATTTCTCATACAATACAAGGAATTTCAATAGCAAGATTATTCGAGGGTTTATTAGAATTAAAAACAAATGGGAATTTCCATTAAGAAGGTGGATGTCATATAGTTCATCACTTTTCAAGCATTTTTCCCCTTATCTTCCAATTTGAATTGATTTTTGGCTAAAACATAAAATTGTAGGTCTATTTCTAAAAATTTTAATACTTCAAGAATCAACTCAATCGGACTTCCATAACTTCAGTTATGACTAATTCAAAGCATGTACAGTATAAGTCTTAAAAAGCCAAATTTGAATTCTATTCATTTTAACCGTGTCACCTTCATTTGCACATTCATATCATTTGCCATATCATTCTAAGTATAAAAGCCATAAAAACCTCCCTTTTTACAGAACCAAAAAGTGACAAAACATCATCCAACTACAAATCTCTTAATTGGCATAATCATCCTCCATATGTACACATACACCAATCAACACACCCATTTAAACAATCCATAACCAAAACATAGCATCACACTCATATTAACATAAACAAATGTAAGTTCCTTCAACCCTAGGTGTTATCAATTGTAGTCATAAGGGAGATTTTTTCCTTACCTTAGTATTCAAAGCACAAAGACACTCCTCCTTAGCTCCAAAGGTTCACCACCCTTTCAACCTTATACACATAACCACTTGTGAATTTCTCTTTTAACTAAAAGATTAGAACAACTAGGGTTTTGAAACTCACCTTAAACCCTGAAATTGAAGTTCTTTAAGTGTGGATGGTGATCTCCTTTGAAAATCAACTTGAACTCCTATGAAAATTTTAGAATAAAATGCTTGGATTAGTGGCTTTTATGGTGGATTTGAGAGATGAAGAAGAAGATGATGCATTTAGGGTGTACAAGACCAACTCCTCTCTCTTAAAACCTTGTAATTACTCTATTATGATTGGTCAATAAAAGTTAGATATAAGGGTTATTTGGCATAAATTTTTCATATAAGGGTGTTTTGGTCATTTCCACTACAACATAATGATTAGCACTCATTTAATGCCATTTGACTTTTTTAAAACACTTAACAATTAAGCAATCTCATTCGGTAAATGACTAATTTACCCTTGGTGCACTTTTATGGATACTTAAATCATATGGATTTTTATAAAAAGACCATTATACCCTTGGTTACTGTTTACACCATTTAACCATATCAATCAACTTTATGACCATTCTACCCTCATTTCTCTTCAATGACATCACCCCTTACACTTTATAATGGCCACATCTCAAAATACATGTAAATTGACCATTTTACCCTTCCATTCAAAAAAAAAATTACTTGAAAAGGTAAACTTCGTACCTTAGGGCATCGGAATAATAATGCGGGGTTTATACTAAGCATATAAAATTGTTCAACATTCAATATACATACATAGTAAACACTAAACACTAAACAAGTAAACATATATAATTGTTCAACCAAACACACTAAACAAACAAAGTCTATTACACATTGACGGCGATAGAAGACGCCCCTGATTCTGTAATGTCCTTCTCTGCTAGCACTTGGCTTAATAGCACAACAAGTTGAGCATCATCAATTTCATCTTCTACAATTAACAAAATATAAGTTAACTATCGTAATATATTAACAAACTAAAATATTAAAACATGTGAAATATAAGTTAAAATGTTACCTTTAACTTCATATCCAGAAATCCATGTCCTGGTGTATGTCAAAGACTCTGCATTCTCTGGTAAAAGTGAACTTCGATATTTACTGAGCACTTTGCTACCAACACTGAAACTAGACTTCGAAGCAACAGTTGATATTGGTATACTCATCACATCACGGGCCATCATGGAAAGTGTCGGGTATCGATCACTATTTTTCTTCCAATGGTCCAAGATATCCAGAATGCAAAATTTGATATGATCAAACCTTGCCTCTCCCAAATAAGTATTCAATTCAAACTTCTTAGTAGGACTGAAGTCACTCTTGTGGTAGTCAAATTTCTGCACCATTTAAATATTTAAATTTAATAAAGCAAAATTACAAAATAAACAAAACCTTATTAATCACAAGAATATAAAAATATTTAGGGAGTAGTGACTTACACAAATATCATCTCCGATGATATTAGGACTACTAGTCTGTAACCAAGGATCGTCGGGAACCTCATTGCAACTTAGACCCTCATAAGCAGCAAAAAGCTTATACAACTCCTGCTTGATCAACTCTAACTTTCTTGATGCAACTATTGGGCCATCAATTTTTTTGTAACAAAACTCAACAAACTCAAACTTGAAACGTGGATCCAGAATTGCTACAATTGCTAACACAACGCTATAAGAATCCCAATATTTGTCAAACTTTACTTTCATTCAACTTGCCATGGTACTAAGAACTTCATCCTCATTTTCCATCTCTTCTATAAACGCACTTGAACTCTCCACACATTTCTGAGATACAAGTTTGCTATGGGGTATTGGGAACCTGAAAAAAGAGTAATGATGTCATAAAATGGTTGCAAGAACTTGCAAATCCTCACCCCCTGTCCCATTCTTCATCTGAAGGACAACTTTTATAATTGTATCTATCAGTGAAAAATGAACAAACACACGACGGTATATAAACTCATTTTCAAGCGTTAAATAAGTGGAATTCCATCTTGTGGGAATATCCATTCGCAATCATTGAGCTTATCACACCAATTTTTTTAACAAGTTCTCCAAACTTGATTCTTTTAGCCTCACTTCCTTTAACATATTTCACACTTTCACAAATTTTATGTAAAGCCACGCTACTAACCTTTAACCCTTCTTGGACTATGAGATTCAAGATATGTGCACAACATTGCACATGAAAAAAAGAACCACCACATAATAAAGCATTTTGCACACAAAATTGACTCTTTAAAATGTCTTCCATCTTATCATTATTACTTGCATTGTACTTGCATTGTCTAATGTAAGACAGAAGACTTTCTTTTCAATCCCCTAATCTTTTAAGAAATCATACACTATTTCTGACAAAAGAGCCCCTGAGTGTGGAGGAGGAATATGGCAAAAATTAAGAATTCTACTTTGTAACTCCCAATTCTCATCAACATAGTAAGCTGTTAAAGAAATATACCCATCAGTAGTACAAGAACTCCAAATATCATAAGTCAAGCATATTGTAAACCCCGCGTTATTATTCTGATGCCCTAAGGTATGAAATTTACCTTTTCAAGTAATTTTATTTTTTGAATGGAAGGGTAAAATGGTCAATTTACATGTATTTCGAGATGTGGCCATTATAAAGTGTAAAGGGTGATGTCATTGAAGAGAAATGAGGGTAGAATGGTCATAAAGTTGACTGATAAGGTTAAATGGCATAAACGGTAACCAAGGGTATAATGGTCTTTTCATACAAAACCATATGATTAAGTGTCCATAAAAGTGCACCAAGGGTAAATTAGTCATTCACCTAATGGGATTGCTTAATGGTTAAGTGTTTTAAAGAAGTCAAATGGCATTAAATGAGTGCTTATCTTTATGTTGTGGTGGAAATGACCAAAACGCTCTTATATGAAAAATTTATGCCAAATGACCTTTATATCTAACTTTTATTGACCAATCACATTAGAGTAACAATGGAATGAATAATTACAAGGTTTAAAGAGAGAGTAGTCGGCCTTGGAGACCCCAAATATATCATCTTCTTCTTCATCTCTCAAATCCACCATAAAAGCCACTAATCCAAGCTTTTATTCTCAAATTTTCTTAGGATTTCAAGTTGATTTTCAAAGGAGATCACCATCCACCCTTAAAGAACTTCAATTTCAGGGTTAAAGGTGAGTTTCAAAATCCTAGTTTTTCTGAATTTTTTAGTTAAAAGAGAAATTCATAAGTGGTTATGTGTGTAAGGTAGAAAGGTGAAACTTTGGAGCCAAGGAGGAGTACCTTTGTGCTTTGAATACTAAGGTAAGGAAAAAATCTCCCTTATGACTACAATTGATAACACCTAGGGTTTATGAAACTTACATTTATTTATGTTAGTATGAGTGTGATGCTATGTTTTGGTTATGAGTTGTTTAAATGGGTGTGTTGATTGGTGTATGTGTGCATATGGAGGATGATTATGCCAATTAATAGATTTGTAGTTGGATGATGTTTTGGCACTTTTTGGTTCTGTAAAAAGGGAGGTTTTTATGGGATTTTATACTTAGAATGATATGGCAAATGATATGAATGTGCAAATGAAGGTGACATGGTTAAAATGAATAGAATTCGGATTTGGTTGTTTTAAGACTTATACGGTACATGCTTCACTGAATCAGTCATAACTGAAGTTATAGAAGTCTGATTGAGTTGATTCTTGAAGTGTTTAAAATTTTGGAAACAGACCTAAAACTTTTATGTTTTAGTAAAGAACCAATTCGAATTGGAAGATAAGGTAAAAATTGGTTGAAAAGTGACGAACTATATGGCATCCAACTTCTTAATGGAAATTCCCATTTGTTTCTAATTCTAATAAACCCCTGAATAATCTTACTATCGAAATTCATTTTATTGTATGAGAAATTAAATGAATCAAGTTAAGAAGTTTAGTAGGAGAATATAGTATGATTGAGCATTGGAGATGTTAGTCCATATGTTTGCATTCATAATGGTAATGCATATAGCTTATTTAGTTGTCTTATGAAAAAATTTATGAAATGTTAATGAATGAATTCCATGAGTCTCTTGAGGTATAAACCAAGATCAGAGGAATGGAATTCTTATGGAAACCATGAGTCCTTTGAGGTGACGACCAAGAACAAGGTAATGGTTCAAATGAATCCGATCGGATAACAAAGACTAATGAAATCGTCAAGTATAAAGACAAAACAAATAAGCATGCCATGTACATGAATATTTCATAAGTCATTTATGTTCTATGTTATATTATGTATGGTTATGTTATGACTTATGTTTATGAGAAAAGCCCAAAGTATATGAT
Source organism: Pistacia atlantica (assembly GCA_026229545.1). Taxonomy (NCBI): domain Eukaryota; kingdom Viridiplantae; phylum Streptophyta; class Magnoliopsida; order Sapindales; family Anacardiaceae; genus Pistacia; species Pistacia atlantica. The sequence continues at coordinate 23,907,602 of JAPEIT010000014.1, forward strand.
ATGTTTTATGAACTTGTTATGTCAAAGAATGAGGGTCATGTTTTGTAGGTAGGTAAGGTCCTAAGTAATATACTTGTATAATGAACCTTAATAGTTTATAAATGGCCATATTCCTTACTGAGCGATTAGCGCTCACCCCACGAAATATTTTAAAATATTTTGCAGGTACGGATTAAGGCATCAAGCTGGGAAAGGATTCCAAGGGACGCTATGAGCATGAGGGGATGCTTTAATGATGACTATTGAATGGTTTTGCTAATATTTAGTGTAGTAATTATGTTCATATTTCATAATGTAGTAATTATATCCATGTTCTATAATGAAGTAAATATGTTGTATGAATAAAGGAAATCAAATTGCTAGTAAATTTTATAAAAGTGTGTATGTTCTAGTAAGTATTACTATGGATTTCATAATTTACTCCAAGAAAAGAAACTATATTTTTTTATTATGCAATGAACTTATTATAGTTAAAAAAATAAAAAAAAAATTAAACACATATATCTATATATATGTTTTAACTACAAGTTTATTCTTTAAATAGGATTTTAAAATAAACTTCTTTCCTAGGCGTGCGTTTTCTAGGTTCTCAATGGCCAAGGGATACTTAGGAAATATCCGGCTAGGGAGGGGTTTTACACATATTCTACCCAAAACCCTCTCTAAAGCATGCTTAATCTTTTCCTTCTCCCTATAATATATCTTTAAGCAATCCGCCTTAGCGGTGTTCCTAGTATAAGGCTTAACTTCATGATTCAAATACATGTAGACATCCCTAATTCCTTCATGCTCCACTATTGAATATGGTTAATTATGTTTTATGATTCCTATTGCCATCTTCTCAAGATAAATTTCTTGAGAAATTCTCGAACGTCTCAATTTAGTATCACAATCCATCATCATTTGATCTACACTACTAATGGAACGTTTAGGATAACCTTCCATATGGCGCCTCAAATTCTTGATCTCATGAGTCGAACTACCATATGCATAAGACTTACTGCAAATCAAACACCTTGCCCTCACATCCCCATTGTCTTCCATATATGTTGTAAATTGACCCCAAACATCTGAAACTTTACGTCTTTTTGAACAAACAATACTACCACTAGAAGGAGGTTGACCTATGGCTACATTACGACCCGTTTCTATTACCTCATTAAACAAATCTGTAGACTCCTACATACCAAGCCAATCTAAAGGACACAACAAAGTATTTACATTTAAATGAACTAACCAATCATAACAATTCATCCAATAAAAAAAAAAACTCCCATATAGTTTACAAGCAAACCAGTCCTACCAAATGGCTGGATTTTTCCAACTCAACAGTCAACACTCCTCAACTCCAATAACTCAATGCTCGCAAATCATAATGCAAATAATGATTCTAACATTAATAGAAATTCAAAATCATACAAAAAAACTCAATGCTCACAAGAAGGGGGGTGAATTTCAAAACTTGTAACCAATTTGTTTTTTGTAACAACTTTGCTCTCGATTATATATTTAAATAAGAATAGCAGATGGAACATGTTTCGTTCTATAAGATGAGCTTTCAATATATTTAATATCGACATTATTAATGGCCTCTCAAGCTGTCGTTCGTCAACATGACAGAGTTGAGACTAATCTGAGAGTCGTCGGAGTAGAATGACAGTGAGAGGAAAGCTGCAGCTATTGCTATTTCATCGGCAACCGCTTGGGTTTGGGAGCTGTCATTCATCGACGATAGTGAGCTCTGATCTGACCGTGGCTGCATCCTGCTTGAGTGAGCTGTGAGGGAGCCGTGAGCGTGCTGTTGACTTGCTGCTGCGTGAGAGAAGCGAGTTGAGCTTGTCGGCGACAGTTAGCTCTAAAGAAGTCGTGAGCGACTAAGCGTGTTGTTGTTGACATGCTGCGTGAGAGAATAAAGTTAAGTGATGAGTGTGTACTGTGAGTCTGAGAGAGAAGAGAGTTGAGTTCATAGGCGATAGTCAGCTTTGAGGTAGTCGTGAGCGACTGAGCCTACTATTGTTGTCGTGCTATGTGAGAGAAGAGAGTTCAGTGATGAGTGTGTACTGTGAGTCTGAGAGAGTGAGAGTTGCGTTTTCACTTTTTAGTTTCACTTTAGTCTTTAGGAGTTTAGGGTTTGTTTTCTTTTGTTATTTCATTTGAATTTTGGATATTTGAAATTTTTTTTTTAAAATTCAATTGCGGGTACCCGCGGGTATTACCCGACCCACCCGCAAATTTCACGGGCGGGCCGGGCACGGGTTGATTTGAAACGGGTCATGTGGAGGGATACCCATACCTGCCCGTTGGGTGCGGGTACCCGTTTACCTGCAAGTACAGAGTGTATTGCCAGGTCTAAAGGCGCTCACATCTTCCACTTTTTCTTTATTTATTATAAAAGTTTTAATTTAATAAACCATTAAATAAATATATTTCTATACCATATTGTATTTCAATCCTTCTTATATTAGGTTAGGATACCAATTTTATTTGGAAAATAAATCGTAGAATTTTTTTTCTTACATGTAATTTAATTTTTATACTATAATTACTAGCCAAATTCGTTATTTTAGTTTACATGTTGATTTGGAAATTTTATTTTGAGTTAACGAATTTTTAATTTTTAAATGATTGTACGAATTGAGTTCCAATTCTTTTATTTTACAAATAATGCTTCCAGTTTTATAAAATAATTGCATATTAATACTTTGTGAAGGGGGACAGGTTTTGATAAATATATTAATGATGGTTTGGTTATTTTGATATATGCACCAAGTTTTATGTAAAACTGATCTTCCATACAACTAAACATTTTTTTTATCAAACATATAAATAATATAAATAGATATTAAATAAGCTATCGATGTTCCAGTTGTTATTGCCATCCCAATCACTGTCATTTGTAACTCCACCATTCTTAATCTCGTCTTCTTACTTTATTCTTTTACAATAGTCTTGTACCGTTGTTTGAAAAATTTTATGAAAGTATTAAACCAAACACATAAACAATGAAAAAGTTTTTAAAAAGGTAATTTTACAATATTTTATATGATTTAATTTGTATCTATCTCCTATGATTTTAACCATATTTTATATGATTTAATTTGTTTTTTTTTTTCATTTTCTATATATAATTAACAATAAACAAATGTTGTCATTCTAAAATATTAATAGTATTATTATCGCTATCATATTCATCATCTAAAACATACATACAAGTCCATATATACAAATATGTAACATTACCAATTTTTGTAATATCCCATATCTCATACCTAAAATCTTCTATATTTCATAAAGTGTTAGTTTTAAATCATCATAGAAAACACAAAAGCCTCATAAATCCTTTAAAATGAACTTTTATATTACAAAAACCCACACTCTTAGCTTGCTGAAGAGTTCTTTTAAGTTAGCTATTGGTTAAAGTTTCTAATTTACTATTGACATTAGCAGTGTGATTAACACTATGTTTGACTATAATTATTTAATTTATAAGTAATAAAAATATAATTACTAACGAGATAAATTAGAATAACTATAGCTGCGTATTATAGGGATTGTAGCAAATTAATTTTCACATTCTTTATTTGCTACAAAGTCAAATAATTTATAGCTAATATACACATACTAGCTATATATTTAAACTAGTAGCTAATAATGATACTATAATATTGTTACTATCATGAAAATAAAATTTATATAGCTAAATACCATAATTAGCTACAAATTTCAATATTTTATAATTAATGCACAAATAATAGTTATATAGTTAAACTCATAGCTAATAATGATACTATATCCATGTAAATAAAAATGTTTATAGCTAAATACATTAATTAGCTAAAATGTTTTACCACAGCTAATACATTGTAGCTAAATAACAAGTTATTGCCACGATTTAATAAGTTAAAGCAAGATATGAATATTAGCTTCGGAGAACAAATCTTATCACTAAAATTATTTTAATTAGCTATAAATATTGACTTTTGTAGATGTAAATATGTATTTGCTACAGTTTTCCTTTTTGTAAGTACCACTTGAATATTATTCCACTTAACCTCCTCGAACTCCACCACACCTCTCACCACCGCCACATGCATCAACCACCTTCATTTCCACAAACAACTTTTATGGTGCAATCTCCAATACTTGGGCCACCAAAACCAACATTTTATGGCAGAAATGGAGAGCCAAGATGAGCAATTGAAAGTAGTAGGGAGTGGTGGATTCAGTCAATCGCCATGGCGCAAAACCTTGTTGAAAAGCTCACCACTAGAGGCGTACTCCATGGCGAGGTAGATCTTGGTCTTGGTGGCCATGACTTCATGGATTTTCAAAACATTAGGAAAGTGCGAAGACGACACATGACGACAATTTCAAAAATGATTCGATATTGTTGAGATGTGTTAGTGTGGTGGCAGTAGGGGTGCATATGGGTTGATGGAAAGGAATTTGTGGATGAAAATATATATTTCTTTTATTAATCTACACTTAGTTTCGAAACAAGACACAAAAGGGTATGATCGTCTTTTACTTGATTTATATATCAGCAATTAACAGATTCATTGCCGCCGTCAATGTTTTAAAAACCGACTTGGGACAAAACCCTGCAAGCTGGTTGGGTCTCGAGTCAACCTGTTGAACCGACTGGTTCAACTGGTGACATCATCATGCTAACATCAGCATGATGACATTAGCAATGTTACTATTTACAGAATGCAAAATTCCAAAATTCTCAAATTAGGATCCAAATCATAAACTTCCTGAATAAAAAGTCCTTAGCAAGGCATCATCAATCATCATTACATCAATACAATCCCTAATACAACAAATTACAAATCAAAATAACAAAATGAAGGAAGAAATCACATAATAGTTGTTCAACATTCTAGCAAAAAATGATCTTCACCAAATGGTCTTCAATCCATCCTTCCATCCTCGATTCCATCCTCAATTGAACTTCACAGTTCACACTCCATCTGACAGATGATCGTCATCATTATTAACATCAGCAACATCATCTACAAAAAATTGTAGCAAAAAAGGAAAACCATAAGTTAAATCTTCTCATTTAAACTAATTGAATATAAACTAGCTACTACCAAATTGAAATTGCTTAAAAAAATTGGAAATAACCTTCTGAAGCATCTGTTGAGTCATAATAAGAAGGGTGATCACCACCATCTATAGGAATAGCTCCTTCTACATATAATGATTGTTTCTGTTCATCGTAATTAAGTTCACCAACCTCCTCTTCCACATCAACTATCTTGTAACACCCCACTTAAGGTACGTACTCAAGATTTGCTGTCTTGCTTAAATATTTAGTGGTTTGGTTTTAATTGAGTTTGGTTGTTGTCATGATATGTCAAATTGGTTAAGTGTTTGCCTTGGTTTTTGGTTGAGATTTGGTGAATTTTGGAAATCTAATCTTCGCCGGGGTGAAGGAGAGTCTTCGCCGCGGCGATGAGGTGCTGCACCCACGGGTAGGTTCTGCCGTGTTTTGCCGGGGCGACGGAATGTTCTTCGCCGCAGCGAAGAGCTTAACAAAAAGTTTCTCGAGTTTTCTAGAGAATTCTTCATAAGGGTAAAAATGACCTTTTTACCCCTAATTAGTAGGAAAAGTGGGGAGTAAAATGTAAGGAAATTAAGTAGAGAATGTGTTGGTAATAAGGGTGTATTTGCAAAGAATCAAAGGATATTGATGGAATTTCTAAGGAAAAGCAAGGGCAAAATGGGAAATGATGGATATTATATGAGCTAAAAAGGATTAAGTGTAGAGAAAATCTTTATTTCACCCATTTCCACCGCCATAACCATTCTCTAACTTCTCTCAATTTTCCATCCAATCTTCCAAGATTTCTAAGGACTTTTTGAGTACTTTTTGAGTAGATTTTTAATCTAAAGCATCCTAAGGTAAGGATTCTTGCTTTAAATGAGAGTTTTAGTATGTTTTGGTTAAAGTCTTATGTTGTTGTTGTTGTTTAAAGTTGTAGAGAGAAATCAAGCTACCAAAGGAAAGGAAAAGTGTTAGAGAAGCTATTCCTTCACAAGGTAAGTAAATCCAATCAAGTTGAGGTTCAAGAAAGTAAATGAGTAGAGATTTATTTTAATTATGTATATATGTTATACTTACTGAAAAATTGAGATGAAATGTGTGCTTAGTCATAGTTGTTAGACATACTTAAATTATGAGAAGTGTTTTTGATGTGTGATGAGAGAGTGAAATTGAGTTGAAGTTGGAGGAGTTGTGTATGAAAATTTTTGGGAGTGTTTTTCCTTGGCAGGAATTATGATTGTATGAGGGAGATTTCCTCCCATTTTGGATGATTAAAGAGAAGAGTAGAGTTATAGATAAGTGGAGCTTTGGTATGCACATGAGTTGTTTGATGAAAAGCCTAAGTGAAATCTGCCCTGTCACAGCCGTAAATTTCTAAGTGATTTTTGGGCATCTTACGGCTTGAACTGGGCTGAGACCAAAACATAAAAGTTGTATCCTTGTTTCTAAGCTTTAAAACGAAACCAAAATAGTAGCAATCCGAGGTGTATAACGCAAGTTATGGCCTTTTTAGTGTGGCCTGTGCAGAATGACGGTTTTGAGGAAATCTTGTATTTGGCATTTCATAAGTGCATTAGTGAGTATGAGCTTTCTTTACACATTTGTTTATATACCCAAGTAGTAGCTTGAGACATAGTAGAGAATTTGAGTATAAGTTATTTTAAGAGTTAAGAGAAAAGAGAATAGAGTAGGTTGTGCGATGGGGAACCCGTGAGTAATGGGTAGAGTATTCCCGCATGTATGCCGCATTGAGAGAGCGGCATGAGTATAAGAGACAAAAGTGGTATAGCCCGTGAGAGTGCATGCGGATGAGGGCTATACCCGAGTACCCGAGAGAGAGAGATTATACACTCACATGGCCAAGGGTTCCGAATCCATGCATAACCGAGTCCGATCGGCTAGAAAGAGAGTAGTAGTAAAGAGAGTTAGTAGAAAAGGGTTATAAGAGAGAGAAAGTAGAGAGGGAAGTATAAATAGAGAGTAAATGAGAATCGTGAGGAAAGAATTAAAGAGAGAGAGTTACGGGGATAGATGAGTAGAGGATTTACTTACTAAGCATTAGTTGTGCTCACCCCGTTGTTTTTCTATGTTTTTGCAGGATCTAGGTGAGGATACAATCGGATACAGTCGAATAGACATCAACAGGCGAAGGGAAATGATTACACTGTCCACCTTGTTTTGATGTTTTTGTACATGATACAACTTTTTGTATTAAGAATGTATATGTTTAATAAATAAATAAATAAATAAAAAATTTGGGCCTAATCTTTTTATGCTATTTTATATGTATTTTATTATGAAAATGTTTTATGAATATTTGAGTAGAACGCGGCTATTACATATCTACCATTCAATTTTATCAATACTCTCAAAATCAACAGGATCATAAGTAATTTTCTTATAACAACTCTGAAATAGTAGAATTAAATGTTAAAATCATGACCAATAAAGACATCAATGAAAATAAAAGAGGAGATAATAATTAATAACAAAATGACGAAGGCTGTATACCTATTTTGCAAATGTAAGTTATAATGAGTGAAAACTAGATCATTCAACCGTAGATGCTCTAATCTGTTCCTCTTTTTAGTGTGTATGTGTTCAAAAACACTCCAATTTCGCTCACATCCAAAAGAGGCCGAAGTTTGACTTAGAACTTTGATTGCTAACTTTTGCAAATTTGGAGCACTAAACCCAAATGTCCTTTACCATTCATCTAATTAAGAATAAAAGTATAAATTACATAAGAAATAAACACAATTTCATAACTTAAAAGTTAGACTTAAAAGGTTAATAACTATTACATACCTAGACGTGTAATTTTTGCAAGTTTGAAAAGCAAGCTCACGAGAAAAGCTCTCTAGATGGTCTCGATATAATTTTGAATGCACTTGATTTACTGTCAATAGTGTCAAGGAAACCATACATGACCTCTGGTTTTTTTGGAAAAAGTATCTTCGTCATATTTAAAAGCAGGATTCAAATAACATGATGCTACATGAATATCACGACGCAACATCTTATCCTAGTGCATCTTAATAATTGTTGTATAAGGCTTGCAAATTTTTCTTATTCTTATACAACTTCTTGATCCCCATCCTCGTTCTGTATATGTCATTATACAAATATCTCATTAAAGGCCTCTCATCTAAGTCTGCAATCCTAAGCATACGCATCAATTGACTCACAACTTTGGAAACTATATCAATGTCATCCCAGAATCGATTATCTAGAACTATGGAAATAAAAGCTTTCCCTTTATTAGTTTTTGCATATCAGGACTCCACAAAAGCTTTATCTATCATCGTAGATTGCAAGTCATGTTTGTGCTGATGTAGACTGTTTAATGAAATGAAAGTTGTACAAAACGGTTTGCACCTGGACATACAATTTCTATCCAACCATATTCAAGTGATAGACAATAGATGTTAGTACTTAGTAAATTATTAAAAAAAATGCATATATATATATATGACTTAACGATGTAAATTTTAAACATACATTACAAGAAAAAAGTAATCCTTGACAAAAAATTTGACAGAATTTCTTGACTGTTTAAAAAATTGTCAAGAAATTTAATTCTTGATAGTTATGAACTGTCAATAATTTGACATAATCTTTTAGCATAATTGTCAAGGATTTTGTAAAAAAAAACAAATTGTACAAGTTTTTTTTTTACTGTTATAATTTCAATCCTGGACAGTTTTTAACCGTGAAGGATTAAGTTAAAAAAACAAAAAATTAAAATTGCACTGAGGCAAAGTTTCCCACCTCTAAATTTTCACTAAACCAAATTCTCCTCGCCCTTTAAGTCAAAGCTGGTTTAGGGTTATAAAATATCTAAACAACCCATTTGTTCTGCCCAAAACCCATTTCTCCTGCCCAAAACCAGAAGATTGTCCCTTTCTTCCGCCTAGAATCTCTCTTTCTCCTTCCATTGATCAAAATCCCACTCATCAATTGATCTTTTGTTAAACGCACGCTTGATTGATCCAGTCACGTGATCGAAATAATAGCTAGATGAAGAAACCTTACGCTTGTCGTGAACTTTATCTTGAGTATCGACATCCACGGCGTCGTTTTCTTGTCCTTCATCGACGTTGTTGGGTTCGTCGATCTTGTCCTCGGTGGAGGAACTGAAGCCCACGGAATCGGAGGCACCGTCGTCTAGCAGAGGCTTGGGGCAGTCAAGGAGGTGTTACGGTTGAGAGAGACACATGTGGAGGGGAGAGACTGAGAGGAGGAGGAGCGCGGTGATAACTGCACACACGTGTACGGGGCCGGCGATGAGATTTGAGACTTCGTAGCATTTCCACCGTTAAAGATGCCGGAAGATGGTGACAGTGACAGGCATGATTGATGGTGTTCTGATCAGATATGAGGTAATTATTTGCTCTTCCTTTATCAATTTTCGTTATTACTAGCTCTCGATCTCGCTAGATTTGTCCATAATTCAATTCCTTTGTTTGTTCACTGATAATTCGCAATCTCTTCAGTACTGTTACGGTGTCAGTGTTTAGATTATGTTTTTTGAAGATCTGTTGTTGTTTGTTTACTGTTGTTTGTTGGAATTATTAATTTCGAGGTGTATCAATTGGTGTGTAGGATACGTGATAAGTATGAGTTAGTGAACTTTCCTCTTGGATGTTTTGATTGAATTTGTTTGTTTGCGTGTTTAGATTAGATTTGGGTGATTTCTTTGGAGAAAAATGTTAACCAAGTTTGAGACAAAGAGTAATAGAGTGAAGGGACTGAGTTTCCACAGTAAGAGACCATAATTTCTCATCTCAACCATTTACAACATCTTTGTTCTTAATATCTGTCAAATTCAATATTGTTTTACTACTTTCAACGTATATATTTGGCTAAGTGTTTGCAGGCAACAGTTAATGAATTGGAGGGCAAAATTATTGGTCTCTACTTTGCATCTTTGTCTTGTTCAAACCTACAATGAAATTATCTCAAAAGACAAGTTTGAGATCATACTTGTCTCTTTAGACAATGATGAAGAATCCTTTCATGGGTATTTCTTTACTATGCCATGGCTTGCTATTCCACATTCCAATGAAACAGCCCACCATGGCTTGAAGAGTTTGAATTCTGTTCAAGAAACTCCCCATCTCATTATCTGGAATAAGGAGGGTGACGTAATGAGCAGTATTGGGCACTTTCTTGTAGCTGAGTTTGGCTCATTGGCATATCCTTTTACAAAAGATAGAATCAAGGAACTGAAAGATGAAGAAGAGGCTCAAAAGAAGAACCAAACTTTAAGAACTATATTGGCAAACACCTTCTTGAGATTTTGTAATTTCAAATGATGGGAAAGAGGTAATATATTTGAATATAAGTTTTACTTGTACCATTGCTTTTATATCCATTGCATTGATTTGATTGATCAAATTTCAAATGTATTGGATGATTACTTTTTCTGCAATTTAATGGCATCTGCATCATCTTTCATGTATTTTTTCATGTTCAAAGTTCTCCAAACTTTTTGTATTGTAGTGTTTTATGTTTGTATTAGATCTGTAAGTTATTAGGCACTAATTGTTTTGGTTTCTATTCACCAAGTAGCCTATGAAAGAATACATAGTTTTAAATTATCATATAATAGATCAAAATAAATTTTTACAGTAATCCATTATTATAGAAAAATGGGGATCAAAATGACAATTCAACTCCAACCTCCTTGCCAAGATAATTTTTTACTCTTTACAAAGAGCTCTTTATTTCATATTCAACTTTTATGCTGATGTATGTGCAAAGCTGGTTTAGTAGTTTTTGGAATGGAATTGCTTGTCCAAATTTGTAAAGTGAGAATGTTTGTTTTCTGTGATATTGTAGGCATTAGTATGAATTCTTCATTAATAACAAAGCTTATGTTTTCTTAACTGGTTAATCTCTAAATTTTAAGTACAGAGGAGGCCCAGCATTTGCCAAGAAAGATGATTTTTGAGGGCATTACCAGTGAGAAGAGAGTAGAGGTTTACCCACTTTCTCTCAATTTGAGTGCCCTTCAATGTTTAGTCCACACGCCTCGACTTGCTGAGTACTTTTTGCAAGATTACAGTGATGAGATGAACACTAAAAATCCTGTAGGAAAGCATGTATGTGGTTTTTTTTTTTATTTATTATTCTATTCTTTTATTTGAATTTGTGTTGTTTTGTTTTAGTGCTGTATTAAGGTTAACTTTCCAATCAATTTATATAATATGCTGACATATGTTGTGACTATATATGACGCAATTATTATTAATAACAATTTTTATTATTATTCAATTTTTTTTGGTTAAAAACTCTTGAGAGTTCGAAGACTCTCAATGATTTAGTTAAAATTCAACTAAATCTTCAACAGTTATCGAACTATCAAGAATTTGTCAAGAGATCCTTGACTATTCAAAAACTATCATAACCCTTTCTTGATAGGGCCTACAATGCCAGTTTTAAAACTGTCATTGTACCCCTTTCTTGACAGGGAATCCCTATCAAGAAAGACTTTTTTCCTTGTAGTGATATGAGGTAAAGGTATATAACCTGTTTTTTCTTCAGCAAAGTTAGTACAAACAAATGATTATATACAAACTTTGTTACCTCAAATGCACGTCTCGAAAGGTTAACTATGTGACTCATCTCAACTTGTCTTTTAGCATCAAATTAATGCAATGTGCTACACGGGGAGATTAAGTAATATTGTTATATTTTCAGACAACATTCTTTCAACAGCTTTATAATTTGTTCTATCGTCAGTAACAAGATGGACAATATTGTTTGGTCCAATTCCATAAAGCTATTTTCTCAAACAAGTTGAACAATGTTGTAGCATCTTTTATAACATCTGAAACATCCATTGATTTCACAAAACACACTCCTTTAAGACAGTACACTAGAAAATTAATCAGCTACCTATGTGAATCATAAGTCCAACCATAGGCCATTAAAGTACATCTAACATCTTCCCAAGTTTTCTTGTAACTATCAACAAGTAATTGCACTTTCCTAGTATCTCTCAATAAATTTACACGTAAATTATGTTAAGTTGGGATTTTATATCCAAGACCAAATACAGTTATAGCATCCATCAGAGGTTGAAAATAAATTAAATTAATAACATTAATTAGGATGCAAGAATCATAAAATAACCTTGCAACAACCATATCCACTCTCCATTTAGCTTCTTTTCCAGTTAAAACATTCTTAATTGAGGGTTGAGACCCAGACTTAGTCATTGGAGCAAAATAATTACCTATCCTAATAGATTTTTTTCTCTTAGTGTTTGAAGTTGAAGTTGGATATGGAGAAACCTTTTCACACTCTTGATCTGCACCTAACATATCATCTTCAAATTGTTGTACGATAGCTCCATAAGGATTGACATTCTTACAAAGTTCAACTTTTTGTTTATTCTTGGCCCCAATTTCGTCTAGTGCTTCTTCAATCTAAAATTTAACATCAAAAGGAACTTTAGAGCACTTCCCAACCCACTCTTTATACCAGTTAGATGTAGTTTCACTTGATAAATTCATCCACTCTAATTATCTTGCCACAGTAAAGACATGTTAATATCTTCTTCCTATTTTTATCTATGCCCTCATTAACATGTCCTCATATCCTTCCTCGAAAAGATTGTGAACCATCCATAAAAGTAGATTGTTGACAAGACTTAGATGATGACATATTCTTTGTTTTTAATCTTAATCTTTACCCTGGCAACACAAATAACAAATAAGTTAGTATCGATCATAATCGAGAATATCTTCATAAATTAAATTAAAGATTCAATATGTTTGATTAATTCTTGCATGGCATGTGTGTGTACTGTGTAAACATAAGAAATTCAGATACTTCAAGATGTCCACATAAAGCCACAAAATCATTGTGGCAATTAACCTCCCAACCAAGGGATCGTGTACTAATACCAAAGAAATCACTATGATTTGCACCATCAATTTGAAACAAAAAATTCATTCAGGAACTGCCCTGATTCTACATTATGAAGCTCCCACTCTTTAGTCTTTACTATCTTCATTGCCCAAATCAGATGATTGCAACTGAGACTAAGAAAAACAGCCAACCATCCATAAATAATGTAAGAACAACATCCACAAGATGTTCTCATATCCTTCCTCGAAAAGATTGTGAAACATCCATAGAAGTAGATTGTTGACAAGACTTAGATGATGACATATTCTTTGTTTTTAATCTTAATCTTTACCCTGGCGACACAAATAACAAATAAGTTAGTATCGATCATAATCGAAAATATCTTCATAAATTAAATTAAAGATTCAATATATTTGATTAATTCTTGCATGGCATGTGTGTGTACGGTGTAAACATAAGAAATTCGGATACTTCAAGATGTCCACATAAAGCCACAACATCATTGTGGCAATTAACCTCCCAACCAAGGGATCGTGTACTAATACCAAAGAAATCACTATGATTTGCACCATCAATTTGAAACAAAAAAATTCATTCAGAAACTACCCTGATTCTACATTATGAAGCTCCCACTCTTTAGTCTTTACTATCTTCACTGCCCAAATCAGATGATTGCAACTGAGACTAAGAAAAACAGCCACCATCCATAAATAATGTAAGAACAACATCCAGAAGATATCCTTATATCCTTCCTCGAAAAGATTGTGAAACATCCATAAAAGTAGATTGTTGACAAGACTTAGATGATGACATATTCTTTGTTTTTAATCTTAATCTTTACCCTGGTGACACAAATAACAAATAAGTTAGTATTGATCATAATCGAAAATATCTTCATAAATTAAATTAAAGATTCAATATATTTGATTAATTCTTGCATGGCATGTGTGTGTACTGTGTAAACATAAGAAATTCAGATACTTCAAGATGTCCACATAAAGCCACAACATCATTGTGGCAATTAACCTCCCAACCAAGGGATTGTGTACTAATACCAAAGAAATCACTATGATTTGCACCATCAATTTGAAACAAAAAAATTCATTCAGAAACTACCCTGATTCTACATTATGAAGCTCCCACTCTTTAGTCTTTACTATCTTCACTGCCCAAATCAGATGATTGCAACCGAGACTAAGAAAAACAGCCAACCATCCACAAATAATGTAAGAACAACATCCAGAATGTGGCTTAACTACTTCGTACCTACCAATTACCAATCCAAACATAAGATTTTAGCACAAGTCTTTTGAGTACCTTAGAGTCAGTTTTGCATCATTGTCGAAACCTCTTTTCAGTTTCTTTAATCTAAAAACTAATAAAAGTTGGCTACATATTGAATGTAAAATAGTTGTTAAAAACATAACATTTGTTTTGCAAAAGTTAATGATAATTTAGATTAATTTAACAATAGATCATGACATAACAAAGCAGCAATCAAAGCAGTACTCTATGAAATGTGGAGACAACAAAATCTTGAAGAAAAGATAGAGAACAAATGGGAGGAAGAGGTGACAGTTACTTGGCAAAGATGACCTGTCGTTGACTGTTGGAGAGGTAGAGCTCAACTGTGAACTGTGAAATGATGAGATCGAGCAAATGTGAGAAAGAGGTGACAGTTCCTAGGCAAGACGAAGAGGAGATCGATGGTGTAGCTTTGAGATCGATGATGAATAGAGCAGATCGACGGTGAAAAGTGAAGACTGAAGAGTGAAGAGATGACATAAGAGATCGTGAAATGGGTGGAGAGTCTCGGTACCCCAACTGATGATGACCAGAGCAGTTCACGCGTTCATTGTGAGGAGACGAAATCGATTATGAAGGGAAGACTCCGGTGGAAGATTTTCAGACCAAAAGTCAGGGGAATGGCGTAAAAATGGGGGGAAATCGTTGGTATTTGGGGGTTTAAGGGATATAGGGTTTATTTTAATTCTTATATGGGACTCAGTTTTGTTCTTTTAAATAACAGTTGGACCAATGGGTGCAACAATGCATCGGTCCAATCGCAGGTGTAACTGGTCAACCTTATATTACCGGTTATTAGCCTCACTTGGCTTGACTCATCGACCAGGACCCGATTGAACCTGTTCAATTGGTCAGGCTAGGCCGAGTTTTAAAACATTGGCCGTCGCAATCATTTTGGGGCCATTTTGATCTATTTCGGAAATTGTAGGGGCAAATTGATGTGTTTCGGAAACAATGGGTGGATTTTTGATCAAAATTTAAAATAATTCAGGGGAGATATTTGTATATTTTCCAAACCTTTGGAGCAAATTGATTTTCAGCAAACCTTCTAGAAAGTGGGGGAGAATTACGCTTCATTAATTAAAGTAAAAAAAAAAAAAAAAAATTGTAACGAAGAGAAGGCGCACGGTAGCATTGACCAACTCTGAAAATAAGAGCAATCAAAACCCCAAAACCCTCCTCTCTGGAATCATGTCAAAAAGCTTGAATTTAATGGGGCAGTTTATTAAAAAGACATTTGAAGTTTACATTTAATTAAAAGGCTATCAAGTTTTAAAATGTTAACTAAATAGCCATATTATTGATTAAGGGTAATTAGTGCTTAATTAGGATTAATGTAATCTTTTCAAAATTATCTATATTTCCACAAACCCGAAATTGTTGCAAATAAACCCAAAAACCTTCTTCTTCCTCCCGCCATTAACACATCTCTACCTCTGCATCTTCTTCTCTTCTTCTTCTTCTTCTTGGCTTCGCAACATCTTCTTCTTCCTCTGCATCTTCTTCTTCTTCCTCCTTCCTGTACACCTTCTTCTTCCTCATTCCTCTATATCCTCTTGTTCCTCCGCCATTAACACTTTCTTCTTCCTCCACCATTAATATCTTCTCTGGCAAAGATCCCCCTCCTCCTCCTCCTGACATTTTGTCTAAGTATGTGTATCTCCTTTTTACATTTTATATTTAGATTTACAAAGATTTAATAATGGATGGTGTTTGGGTTATGATTTTGATTTAGTTGTTTAGGTTGTTGGGTTGTGTTTGATGTAATGTAGGTTGAAATGAGTGAAATTTGTTGAAAATTTGTTCTGGGTATTTATTCTGGGTATGATGGATCGATTGTAGGTGGAGATGACTAAAAATGTGTTCTGGGCACGATGGATCGCTTAAGCGATCTTGTGTATTGCTTAAGCGATCTGGTAGGTCCAGGTAATGCGCGATAGATCGCTTGCGATCAGTATGTGGCATAAGATCGCTTAAGCGATCTGGTTAAAGTCTGTTGTATGGGAGCAGATCGCTTAAGCGATCAGTAAATGGCATAAGATCGCTTAAGCGATCATGGTTATTTATACTGGATCGCTTAAGCGATCAAGTGTATCGCTTAAGCGATCCAGTATAAATAACCATGATCGTTCAAGCGATACATCAGACCAAATATGCGAATGTGCATATTCTTTTTAAAATATTTGAACCCTTAGTATAGCATTTAAGAATATTGTTTTTCTTGCATTACAGGTAGTTGGCTATTATTATACATGGGAAAAGTTATTTTGGGTGTTGAATATTTTGGTGAGTGGGTGGAGGAAGAAAGTAGGTGGAAGTGGATTGGGAAGAGCAAAGAAGTTATACCAATTGCTATGAGCACAGAGGTTAGTTTTGATGAGTTGATTGATGAAATAATTAGAAGAGGTAATTTGAGCTCGCGTAGTGATATAGTTGTGAAGTATGTTTTAAGCGAGCTCTGAAAATTATAAGGTACCTCCCTCTTTGTATTAAAGTCGGATGAAAGTGTGAACTTATTTATGATTGATATGGCCGATAGTGGTTCGAGGCCGATTTTAAGGGTTTCTTATGTAGAAAAACCATTGGAAGTTGGTTTCAAGGAAGGGGATAACGAGGATGTAGGCGGAGATTTGCCTGGTTTTAATTTGAACTATGAGGCCATTGATTTGTTAGCTGAAAAATCAAGAGTAGACGGTGAATTGGGTGGTGAGGAGGACACTATAGAAGAGGTTGGTGATGGGGGCGAATGAAAATGTTGAGGAGGAGGACCCCGTAGATGTTCCCACGATGTAGAGATTCCATTTAAATACGATTATGCGAAGGCGTAGATTATGAGGAAGAGAACACTATGGTCGTTTATGCAGGTTCAAAGGGGGCAATTGGAGGTAGTAGTGGATCAGCTCATGTCTTTACGGATGGATCAGACTTGCGCATAGGGTATTTATTTGACAACAAAGAGGAAGTGGTGAGGAAGCTAAAACTTCTTTGTGAAATGTAATTTTGAGTTCATCACTAAAAAGTCAAATTCATTGGCTGTGACAGTTGCATGTCGTGACCGAAAGTGCAAGTGGTGGGTTTATTCTAGAAGGTTGGGGGAGTCGGAAAAGTTTATTCTTAGCACATATACCCGTGAGCACACATGTGGTTTGGGACATATTTCAGGTGAGCATCGACAAGCGTCGCGATGTTATTGGACAATTTGTCAAAAGTCGGTTCGTCGAAGGGAAAAGTCCATCTCCTAAAGACATTCGAGACTTGTGCGCACGAGTTGGGATGTCTTTGTTAGTTCTTGGAAATGCTAGAAAGGTAGACAACATGCACAAGATTTTGTGAGGGGCACGCACGTCGACGCAGTGAGCAGCATATAGCGTTATATGCTTAAGTTGACAAACCAAGGTAGCAAGACGGCTTTGAAGTGGGACAAGAATATGATGTTTAAATATTTTTTTGTTGCTTATGGTGCTGCTATAAGGGGTTTTGTAAACATGAGAAAGGTGTTGGCTGTTGATGGTTGCTTTCGCGGGAAAGTATGGAGGTACATTGTTGGTGGCCACCGCACAGATGCGAGAATCACACATATCCTGTTGCATGGTGTGTGGTTGACTCGAGAATGACGAGTCGTGGACTTGGTTTTTTCAGCGATTCACGTCGATAGTGCGACAGTGACGAGTTGTGCATAATATCCAATAGGCATGAACTATATAAAGAAGGGGAGCCAGCTATTTACCGTCAAGCACATCACGGATTTTGTATAAGGCACCTTGGTGAGAACATAAAACAAAAGTGTAAGTGTGCTGCCTCCTTCAGGACATACTACATGGCAGCAAAAGCTTATCGGGTTGATGAGTTCGAGGAGCACTTCCAAAGAAATCCGAATCAAGGATGTTAGAGTTGCTAAGTATCTTGAGCATGATGTTGGTTTCGAGAGATGGAGTAGAGCTTACTTTCCCTGGAAGAAGGTTTGATGTCAGACCACGAACATAGCTGAGTCCAGAAATTCGAAGTTGTTAATAGAAAGAGAGTTTCCAATAGTTGCACTTTTTGATGCAATCCAAAGGACACTGTCGCGGTGGTTCCATGAGCGTCGTATAGAGTCAGATAATTTTACTACAATCCTTGTTCCGTCAGTTGAAAAAATATTGCGAGAACATATGGGAACATCAAATGCTGTTTGCCTATCCTCTTAATGCTCAAGAGTTTATTGTGCGCGGCTATGGTCCAGATGGCCTAGTTAACCTTGTTACAAAAACTTGCAGCTGTAAAGTGCTTGACATTCAACATTTACCTTGTCCTCATGCACTAGCAGCACTGAAACACCAACGGAAGCCGGATTTTGGTTCAAGAATTTACATGGAACTTTGCTCCCCTTTCTATATGACAGATCACTACATGCTAGTATATTCGAAGAAAGCATATATCCGTGCCTCAGAAGAAGCGGTGGGTAGTGCCGCGAGGTGGTGACATTATCCTCCACCGCCATTGAAGAAGACACCAAAGGGGAGAAAAAGGGTTAAGCGTATTCCATCAGCCTTTGAGGTTCCCCGGAAGATGAATAAGTGCTCAATTTGCAAGCAACCTGGTCACAAGAGAAGCAGTTGCCAGAAGTAATTAGGTTCGATTCGAAAAAGGATGAAATTATTGATGTTTTAAATTTTATTGTTACCTTTAATAAATTATCCTTTATATTGTGTATTCTTATTACATGGTCTAAATATTTGTTGGTGATTTTAGTTTGGAATTAGGCTGTCAAATTGAGGAAAAAGTATGGAATTAATACGTGTTGGTAATTTTAGTTTGTCAAAATTCAGGAGAAAAGATGCAAATGTATATATTGCCCACGATCGCTTAAGCGACTAAGTGTATCGCTTAAGCGACAAAGTGTTTTCGTAGAAGGATCGCTTAAGCGATTCAGAGATCGCTTAAGCGATCATGCACCTGGGCCGATTGATTACGCCGGTGTGCATGATCGCTAAGCGATCCACGATCACTTAATAAACCATGGGAAAAAGGCAATATTCGCAAGCGATATCACGGATGCTTGCGCGATCATGGACTACGCGGGATCACATGATACTTAAGCGATCCATTGTATTGCTTAACCGATTCTTCTGCAAATGGTTTTAAAATTTAACAGATACACCCCCACCTACCCACGGTGACAGATTCTTGCCACCGGAGCCGGAATCTGACCGGGAAAGGGTGTTTCGATGCACAGTGGTCGAATCTGGTCGATAGGGCCTCTATATGGCCTTTTCCAGCCAGATCAATCATGGATGTGGCTAGAAAAGGCCCCACGATCCGCCAGAACTGGCCGTAGACGAACGGAAAATTCCAGAGCTTGCCGTCTGCGACAGCCAAATATATGGCCGTCGTTGTCGGTCAACGATGGCCAACATTTGGCCGTCGTTGACCGTCAAAGTCGGACATTTCATTGAAAGTCCATGACGGGAAGATGTGGCCTTTTCCAGCCACATCGACAGTGGATCTGGCCGGAAAAGGTCACAACTGTCGGCGGTAGCCAGAATCTGGGAAGTTGGGTGGGTGGGGGTGTTTTTGTTAATTTTTAAACTTTTTCTTGGTATTAATGAAATTAATTCACTTAATGGGTCGAAAATTAATTAAAAATATACTAATATTTCCTAAATAATTAAGCAAACAAATATAAAAATATACTGAACGAATCGTAAACCCCATATGTTTTATATAAATGTAATAACGGAACAGTTGCTCTGAATGAATCGTAAACCCTATAGGTTTCATACTGACGTGTAAAGGAACTATATGTTTTATATAAATTTAATAACTGAACAGTTGCTCTGAACGAATCATAAACCCTATAGGTTTCATACTGACGTGTAAAGGAACTATATGTTTTATATAAATGTAATAACGGAGACGAGTTGCTCGAGCAGAATCGTAAACCCTATAGGTTTTATATTGACGTGTAAAGGAACTATATGTTTTATATAAATGTAATAAGCGAACAGTTGCTACGAGCAGAATCGTAAACCCTATAGGTTTTATACTGACGTGTAAAGGAACTATATGTTTTATATAAATGTAATAACAGAACAGGTGTTCTGAACGAATTGTAAACCCTATAGGTTTCATACTGACGTGTAAACGAACTATATGTTTTATATAAATGTAATAACAGAACAGGTGTTACGAGCAGATAATAAACCCTATAGGTTTCATACTGACGTGTAAACGAACTATATGTTTTATATAAATGTAATAACGGAACAGGTGCTCAGCAGAATCGTAAACCCTATAGGTTTCATGCGCGTGTAAAGGAACTATATGTTTTATATAAATGTAATAACGAAACACAGGTGCTGAGAGCGAATCGCTTAAGCGATCTTTTCCGAGGCGGAATGACAATGCCCAGACTATGATCGCTTAAGCGACCCATTTATATCGCTTAAGCGATTCTTCCTAAACGACACATGGTCGCTTAAGCGATTTATGATCGCTTAAGCGATCTTTTCCGAGGTAGAAAGCCATCTGCCCAGACTATGATCACTTAAGCGACCCATTTATATCGCTTAAGCGATTATTCTTAAAAGACACATGATCGCTTAAGTGATCTTTTCTGAGGCAGAATGACATCTGCCCAGACTATGATCACTTAAGCGACCTTGCGTATCGCTTAAGCGATTCTTTCTAAAATGACCTCTGCCCAGACCTTGGTCGCTTAAGCGATCGTTTCTGGAAAAGTCTTGGTCGTTTTAGAGAGATAGGTGGACAAACTAAAATATCTTATATGGACACACCATACATAGTAAATTGAAACTGCTGATGAATTATCTTATATGGACAAACAAAAATATATCCCAAATATCAGATCCAATTTTTTACAATGATCACACCATACATAGTAAATTATTTACAATTTCCTATACACTGTCTTTAATTTAGTTTTTGATGCCAAAGAGTTTAGAATCCAGAGTGAATGGTATCAGGGCAATCCATGCTTGAAAAGATGCCCACGACATCATTCTTCCCGATGCTTTCTGGCTCTGCACTAGCATCCAACAAATTCAAGATGATATCTACAAGGGCGGCTAATATGGTGCCTCGGTTGACTTTCTGTGGAGATTGACCATTCCATCTTAGTGACCTGCAGTGTAAAACACCATAATATGAGAAAGGCATGAATTAGAAAATAGCCAAGCCAATGAGAACAAATTAAATAAGCAGTTCTGACACAAAGTACACATCAAAACACCATTGAAAATGAACATGTATATACACCCTTATTGATAATTATAACAGGTATCACATAAACTCAACTCAAAAAACTCAAGTATAAACATCAACATCACATAAACTACAAAATTCAACGTCTAACTTTCATACCCTTTGATTGGGTTACGGTCACTCAAAACGGATCCATCCGCCCATGGAAGCGATCGGCTGACCCGACGCTCTGACGTCTCTCATTGTTTCGTCATTCAAGCGTCCATCGGGCCGTTGGTCATGTCAGCCTGAATAAATTTCAGGGCATATGCCCCACATTCGGCTACAATAGGAAGAAGACATTAGCATTATAATAAACTTATAGAACAATTGTATTATGTAAGTTAGTTTTAAACAAAATTTACCTTGACTCATTTATTGGGCAGGTAGAGCGTTGAATTGACCACTTTCCGGTTAGTACTGATCACCCAATCGCCCAAACATCCCGCATTGTCACATGCAGCGCAGGGAACAACTCGGGACAGTGGCTCCAACTCGACCTCCAACCGCTTGTCTTGACAAATGGTTGGGTTGCGATCAAGGATCTTGAGACACCCTCCTCTAGATGCGCAACGATCGCTATCCAATGCATCGCTTTGATGAGGATGATGCGGTACACTCTTTTAACAAAGGCCCCAACCGTGGCCATATTTGGGCCGATCCCCCTTACGTCTGCATAATCCTATCATCAAACCGGAAATCATCAGGGATGCAGTCCGACTGTTGTGTGGCCAATTGTTTTCGCTTCGGTCCTTTTGCTACACCACTAGCAACGGCATTTTTAATTAAAGACCGATATGCCGAAACAAGCGTTTGCCCAAACGGCACATCGGTGATAGCACAGTCGGGATACAACATATCACCATCACTAGTCTGTCATAGCCTCATCAGTGCCAATATCTCATCGATGTGCTGCATCAAATAAAAACAACAAGATAAGTATGGAAAACACAGGCAAAAATAAGGAAAATTAAGTGAAAATAACTCACCGAGTCCTCAAGCCACGTCCCCATCGTTAACAACTTCTGAAACCATTCACAGGGATAATCCCCTGTCTTACACTTCATATGGCCATCACTTCCCGATCCATTGTAATAGGCATAAAAGAGTTTTTTCTTTTCCTCTATTGGCCTATACAAATCGACATTTGAGTCCAATTTCCCTTCCCCACTTCCTCCCCCTTCCTCCATTTTTACATCCTCGCTTCCTTCACCTCCCAACTCCCCCTCCTCCATTATCACCGCCCCACTTCCACCACCAACCTCCTCCATTTCTGGTTGTTCCTCCATTTGTTTCTTCATTTTCTTCTTCTTTACCTGTGTCACTACTACTACCATGTAAGGCGATTTCACAAACTTGCTCTTTCGGCTCTCTCTTTTCAAGCTAGTTTGCACTTCAACCGCCTTTAATTCTCCACCAACTTCCTCCTCCATTGTACCAACTTCGCCCTCCATTGTACCTACTTTCCCTCCCACCTTATCCACTTTCTTCTCCACCCTTTTCATTGTTTCTTCCATCTTCTCAAGCTTTGCATAAACGGCTGTTGTAAAACCCTCAAACAGGCCGTTTATGAGGTCAACAACCTCATTCTCCCTTACGCCGATGTCTCAACAAAGCGGTACTTGTTGTACCGGTTTCTCGAGGCATACGAACCTCTTCCTCCCTCTTCTCCTCCTCATCCTCGGCCCCCCGAGCTTCATTATCCTCAGCATCAACGACATTGTCAAGCAATGGCCCTGCAACTGCCATCACATACGTGACCCCTTTTAGGTCCCGCATCAGGCGGTCTATCTGTTCATCCCTTTCATCCTCCATTGCTCTGAAAGATGTGACATAGTCCTCTTCCGCTTCATCCCCAATAGCGGTCAAAAGGGACGGACGACTCCCTGCAATAAGAAATAAAAATCAATCAGATTGAAGCAAAATAAAAAAGCAACTGCATATTCAAAAGCTTAATCCTTCAATCTTACCCCAACTGCTTGAATCTCAATCTCTAATTGGCCATAATCCCAATGGTTACAGCTCTCGACATGCCACCGCAACATCCTAGGAAATTGCTGTTGCACATTCACATTGTTGCTCCTCCCCCCCGCCTTAGCGAAGACAGGGATGGCCTCGTACATCCAAGCCTACATTGTAAAAAAACAGTCCATATCATTATTCAAACACACATATTATAAAAAATATAACATAGAGCTATTAATATTTACGCATTGCCCATGGGAAGCCAAACAAATTATACGTGCTTGGTTTAGCCTTCCCGCCCCATTCGGCATGCTTTAACGCCATGTCTGGTTTTTCGGGCTCTTGATGGTTCGCTCAAATGATATCCGTCCCCACGGATAAGAATTAAAGAACTCCAAGTCGCTTACAAACAACCAATCTTTCTCAACACTTTTGTTGAGTCACCAGCCAATAAGATAGAATGTAAAAACAATATCAAGCACACTTTTATCTTTTCTGCATCACTAAACCGAACTGTATATAGCCTCTTCTCTAAAACTTTTCCTGTAATAGACTTTGCCCCTTTCAAAACCTTTTTACAAAAGTTTATGGCTCCCGCACTCGTCCCCATCACGCTCTGCCTCCGCCTTAGTTGGCACTTTCTTGCATCCTATGCCCGTCACCAACGCATACTCCATCATACCAAATCAGAGTGGCTTTCCCTCCACCATGAACCACATTTCATTTTTTTTGTTGCATTTTACTGAGTGCATCAACATGTAATGCACTCCCTGCCCCCAAAATGACTTCTTCCACTTTGTTCCGATTCTTAAAAACTAACCGAAACAAGTGCCACCAAAATCTCTTTCACCATGCCTTATTCTAGCTAAAATGACCATTATTCTGTCAAAAACCTCCCAGCTCGACCTCATTGTCACCCTTGTAGGGAAGTAGGGTACCTTCTCACTTATAAGCTCCAACTCGTACTCTCTACAGTTTACGGTCCGCACAATCTGCACAATCGATATAAATAAAATGTCATCAACAAAAATAAACCAAAACCATCAGATGCCGCTCGGACGCTTAAGAGATCTTTACTCGCCTCATGAAAGATCACTTAAGCGACAAAGAGTTCACGAGAATCTCTTAAGCGATACAACAGATCGCTTATTATATCTGTGATTCTACCAGACCTAAGATCGCTTAAGCAACCAGGAGTAAACACTCATGATCGCTTAAGCGATCTTGGTGTGGCGTAATCATCGCCCAGATCTCGATCGCTTGCGATCATGGTCTGCGATCACGAGTAAAACAGAATAATCGCTTAAGCGATACAAATGATCGCTTGCGAAATAAATTACAAGAAACATTCCCAAACTACGTACCCTATCTTCGCCGGTCTTCTCCTCGTCGCCTGGATCCTCCGGCGACTCCTCCTAGCCTAAATTCTCGCCGGAATCCACCTTCGGCTCGAATTCTCCGAATCCTCCTCCTCCCGGCCTGAATTCTCACTCCCGACTCCTTCGTCTTCTGCACCCCTCCCTTTGCGGTTCTTCCCTCTGCTTCTTGTGCCGACGCCTCTCTACGTGTGGACCACCTTCATCGGTCGATGATCCACCGGGAGCACCTTATTAAATCGCTTGCGCCGACCGAATAGGATTCGTGGCGTTGGGCTTCCTCCTCATTGTCAATGTCGCTATGGTTTTGGATTGAATTTGGTGTCAAAGTTTGCGTTTCGATCGGAAATCAGGGTATATCATAGGAAATGGCAGATTTTCGTTTACGGTTAAGGAAATCGATTTTAGGGTTCAACAAATCGATCGAAAATCGCGACTATATCATGTCTGCCGTATTCGGTTTAGGGTTCAAGAAATTGATTTAGGGTGCAAATCAATTGGTGTTCGATTGGAAAAAATCGCGTCTCCCTTTCGTTCAAGAAATCGTGTTTTGAACTGATGAATTTCGATTAAGCGAGGTGAATAGTTAGTGGGGCTTGTTTTGCGAAATTTCAAATTTTAAAAACTTTTATTATTTCTGATTCGGTCCACATATGTTTTAATCTTTTCATTTTAACCTATTTTACGTGTTTAATTAATCCTAACTATGCCACGTCATCTTCTCTAAATTATAAAAAATTTGATGAACAGTTTCAATGCCATTTTCTTAAATACGTACTTGGGATCACCGGGCAGCTAAATTTTCTGGAATTTAATAAAGACAAATGCTTTGAATCCGAAAGTCTGGGTGGTGATCGGCGTGAGCGTGGTGGGGATCGTGGTTGTGGCGGAGACACTGGGCCGTAGAAGGAAAGTAAAAGCGGATGGAAGAGTTGATTTCTGTGCTTTTATTGAAAGATTTGAACTGCTTCCGTTCCCTCAGCCGCCGCCCCCTGCTGCTAGACAGCCGCTTTCCGGCCTCAAATTTGCCATCAAGGACATGTTAGCCTTCTTACACACACTCTGCTTTCTCTCTCTCTCTCTTTTCACATACAGTTACTTTAGTTTCCTGTTCTGATAATGATGAAATTCAATTATTATAAGACGAAAATTTTGTCGACTTATCTTTTCCTTGTAAAATATGACACAAAGATTGGTTGGGGGGTTTTCGCAAGAGAGGTTGATGGCTCTGTTTTTGTGCTTTGTGTTTAGTATGGAGGGCTATTTTTTTTTTTTTTTTTTATGTGGAAAGTTCATTTGTACATAATAGGAGGAATAAATGTAATTTTTTGGGGTGTGGTTATGGCAGCTTCGATGTGAAGGGGTATATAACGGGGTTTGGGAGTCCAGACTGGGGGAGGACGCATGGGGAATCTGAGAAAACAGCGGTGGTGGTTACTCTTTTATTGAAGAATGGGGCTACTTGTGTTGGCAAGACTGTAATGGATGAATTGGCTTTTGGGTAAGTCATTACTGTCTCGTCTTCTCTGAGATCAGAAGGATAGTTTAATGAGGTTTTGTTTTTAACTTTTGTATTAGGATAACTGGGGAGAACAAGCATTATGGGACCCCTATCAATCCGAAAATGCCATCTCATATTCCCGGAGGTTCTTCTAGTGGTTCAGCAGTGTCAGTTGCAGCTGAGCTTGTTGACTTCGCTCTTGGTAAGATCAGTTATGCTTGAGTTTGCTGTTTGCTTTTTATTATTTTTTGTATTCTTTTTCTGTAAACCATGTAATTCCTGATTTGATGTCAGAATTCTGAGTTTCTTTAGTTGTCCTTGAATATTCATTGACAGACTCATAAAATACATGCTCACTTGTGAGCTTTGCTGGTTGGTTCCTTTCTTTTCCTGCAGGAAATTGATCACTGGACTTTGTTTGTGGATACAATTTATTTAGGTTATTTTGCTTCTTAATTATGCCATCTAATCTATGAAACTCTTATGTTTCATAGGTACTGATACAATTGGGTGTGTGATAATTCCAGCGTCATTTTGTGGGATCCTTGGGTATCGACCATCACATGGGGCTGTTTCTATGATTGGGGTTCTGCCAAATTCGCAAACTCTTGACACTGTTGGTATGGTATTCATTGATAGCTTTTAAATGTTGTACGTAATATTTTTATGTTCTTTTATTTTTGAGTTCTGATCAACTCATATGAAAATGAGGTTTCCTACTTCTTTGATTTGCAATGAATTTTGTGTAATTTCATACAGTATTTCTTGTTCAGCTGAAAAGCTGATATTGACTGTAAAACTGAGTCATCTACCTAATTGTCCTGTATTAATAAGAAGTATGTGCATTTTAAATGGTTTTGGGTATTTGAGATGATAATGGCTGGGTGTCTTGCAGCCTCTGGGATTTTTGAGGACTTCATTTTTTTGCCTCTTTGTTTCAAAATTTTTTGATTGCCTTTCTTGGTTGTGTTTTTACATTTCATTACATGGTGATCTTTCAGGATGGTTTGCACGTACTCCATCTATTTTACATCGTGTTGGACATGTTTTACTTCAATTAAATGCGGTCGAACCTAGGAGGGCAAGACGCCTTATTTTTGCTGATGATGTCTTCCAGCTTTCTAAGGTTCCCAAACTGAAGACATTACATGTTATTAGCAAAGCAATTGAAAGGCTATCTGGGTGTAAGTTGCTGGGTTTTATGATATCTACTGATATAGTTTGTGTATTTAGTTGCGGTTTTTTTATGGTTTATTCATAAACATCACCATGAAAACTGTATTATCTGTTGACCTGAACAAAGAAAGAATGTAACAACAATTACCTTTTTTTGAAGTTGCTATGTTGGTTTTATTGCACAGACAAGCCTCCAAACCATTTGAATTTTGGTCAGTATATTGCTTCCAGGGTGCCCAGTCTGAAAGGTTTTCATGAAAAATCTACAAACTTGGAAAACAGAACATCTATTTTGAAAGCTTTCTCTTCATTTATGATTTCATTACAAAGGTATAGTTGAATAATTGGCATTCTTTTTTATTTCAGTGATTGATTTATGCTAAATTTTAACAAAAAAGTGAATTTGGAAATCTTTTTTCTTATTCTTTTATATCATATATATTTTTTAAAATTTTAAATCTGGTTTAGAATCCTATTGTTAATTATGAAATCCATGCAAGTTTCCAACGTTGTAGTTTCAGGTTCTATATATTGTAAATTTTTTTTTGTTTTTTTCAGCATCTGGAGATTCATTTGAGCTGAATAACTGTAGATATTTGTGTCCAGATATAATTGTTGAATCTGTGGAAAGAAAGCTGACAAGTATGGTTGTAAAGTGCATGATATTTCCTAAGTTCAGGCTAGGTTTCTTTAACAGAATTTTCTTTCTAATGATCTTTACAATATGTAATACCTTTCACTAATTGAGATAATATACTTTTCACATAAGTTTTTAATTCCTAAAAATCTTTGTTAACAAAAATATCATTCTAAGAAATAATTTGATTGTGACACATACTGTGATGAAGAAATTGGAAAAGATTGCCTTAAGTAGATAGAAAACTAATTTAATAATGTGTAGAACTATGGCCAAATAACTAGAATTATTAAATGAATTAATTTATAATTGCTAAATCAAAACTTATGGTCTTTTTTATTTTATTTTTTTAAACCCTTGTATTTTTTAAAGAGGAATTGATGCCTGCAAGAATAGATCTTACCTTGAAGCAATTACTTCTTTTCATCGTCTCTCTTAGAACTTATTTTTTATTTGCTTTGAAAGTCTAGAGTTTGATTAAACTCGATTAGGAGGTTATAGGTTTTTGCGATTTTTGGAAACAATTTTCTGAAGCTGGCAGAGCTTTTTGTTTTTTGATTTGGAAACAATTTCAAAAGTGAAGATAAAATTTACAAACCTGAGTTTTATCTTTAGTATTTTTAATATATGAAAACATGTTTAATTTAACATCCAAAAACTATTTTCAAAAGTAAATACTTAATTGTTTTTCAAATTTTCAGAGAATATTTGCCACCACTTAACCCTTGGAGGATCTAAAAGGTCAACTACAACTTGGCATTAAGTGTCCAAAATGATGTCCTATTTCTTGGTGTAACTTTATATTAATAGTAAAGGACCAACATCTCAATTTACACTTTTCTTCAGCTTTTCTATCCACTGGTTATATTATATATATAATGCATAGCAAAATTCATTTGCTAAAGATGTTTTGAATTTCATGTGTCCAAACTATGGAAGAATCATCTTAACCATTGTATTTTCTCTCTAGAACTTTTTCTAAGTCTTGTTTCTAGCTTTTTGAGTTCCATTTTATCCACATCTTTTAGATTTCCAATTCACACAATCTTCGAATTTCAATGGTTTAATGCTCCTAGATCACTTTTATCGAGGCCCTTTTCAATTTAACCAATATGCATAATATCTACCATTGCTTTTCAGATATGAATTTAAAACCAATCATGAAGAATGGATTAAATCAGTCAAACCAAGGTTTGGACCTGGTGTCTCTGATCGTGTTCTTCAAGCAATTAGCATAACACACGACAATCTGAAACTCTTATATAAAGTCCGGACTGAGATGCGAGCAGCCCTTCGAAGTCTCTTAAAGGTCTTCCCAATTTACTGTTGGTGTTATTTCTTAAATATTTCCATGCTTGTATTAAGTTATAATTTGGTGATGATTGTCATGCTTTCTCTTGAAAATATATCTAATTGTAATCATATATATATGGTAATTCTCTAGTTAGAACATCCTTATATAAGTTTTATCAAGACCATGCTTATATACCATTACCTTTATTTGTAAAATCTCATTTCAGAATAATGAGATAAATCCAATGATATTTAAGCATGATGTTGACAAAATTTACATCAGGGTGTCTTAACTAGATAACTACTATACTCACGTACACACATGCACGCGCACACACTCACACATATACACTTTCTTTCACAATAACAGTCCTATATGAAGCTATTGCTTCCAATTGTGTTGTCGGTCTTAGGTTGTGTTCTCTTTCAATTTTAAAGTCTTTAGATACCACAATTAATAATGAGGAAATTATGAGGTAAATAGTTTTGATTTGCTGCAGATTGAGACTAGTGCTGCAAAAAGAAATCATCCCACTTTCATAAATTGATCTTATTGTACATATTTTCCTGTGGCTACAGACCTACTAAAATCTAGTTAAATTCCGGCTTTTTGCTGGAATGTTTCATAATCAAAGAACGTAACATTTTTCAAGGTTGGATAGGGTAAATAGACAAGTCAGACAAAATTTGCTGTTTATAGTCACTGTTATGATGTGGTAAAATTTCCTGTGGCTGCGGGCCTACTATTTTTATCTTTGAGACCTCTAGTTGATATGGAGCATCGGTGTTCCAAGTAAGATAAAATTTTGGCTTAGTCTTTGACTCTTAGAAAGTTTAACACCAATGATATCATTCAAAAGAAGAATATTCGTTAGGTAACAGGTTTCCTCTTTTATGCCTTTGTAGGCAACTAGTTCACTTGCATGTGTACCTTTTGATCTCTTTGTTGACAATATGCATTGTTTCTTATCAGAAAAGTTTCAGATTGGGACATCTAGTGTGAATTCTAGCGCTCTATTTCAGCTTAGGATACTATTCAACTTCTTTAAGCATCCAAAGGGTTGGTTTGAGTGGTCAAGGTCTTTGGTTTCATTGAAAAGGTCAGATATTCAAATGCTTTGGGGTGCACCTACTTGGAATATTATAGCTAAATGAATCTCACTTCCTCAACTCGTTCCATGTTAGCTGGGGTTAATAATTGTGTATTACTTATAGCAATATCCTCTACTGGTCTTCCCTTACGCCCTTTTTTCATTCTCATTGAGTTATGTTGTCTTTGAGTTCAAAGGAATGAATGGTTCATTTCTAATTATGACTTTTCTTTAAAAAATATATTTTAATTTTTTTTCTCTCTCTAATATTTAAATTTAGTCCACTTGTTGCAATGGGCATGTTTGTTTGTCTATATGTTTTTTCCCTTTTATTTGTCTATTTTCTAAATGATAGAGCTTCTTTAGACTTACTATAAAATATCTAGAGCATGTTTATTTATTTATTTTTCGTTTCATCTTTTCCACTTTTTTATCTTGAAAAATTTGTAATACTTGTTTAATTGGCAATTTTCATTTATAAAACAGAAGGCAGAAAAGAAGAGAGAAGCACATGTATAATTAAGAAGTTGAAAATATGAAAATCATAGAGAGGATATTTTATGTTTTCATTTGATGTTTATAAGAAAATGATATCCAATATGTTCTTGTTGTATTTTAATTTCCAAACATTATTTTTAAAAAAATAATAATAAAAGCTTCTCAAATTTTGTGCAAATTTGATAGGAACCCACTCTAATAACTCAACAATTGGGTTAGGCCGTGGGTCTTTTATGGGCTTGGGTAGAACTCTCCTTAGAAAATCGGTTTGTTAAGGGAGGGTGCCCAAGCCCTTTATAACTCACATGCCCACTCTTTTCCTTCCAATGTGGGATCTTGACATTTCACTACGCTTTTGCAACCGACGTCCATGTCGGCCTTTTTATCCTTTGGGTGATTACGCGGATCCCCTTTCCCTCGGGTCTCCATGCCTTTTCTTGGGGTAGTAGCCTGGGCCCAAGTAGGGATGGGCACAAAGCCCGGTCTCTCGGGACCCACCCTGAACGGGGCGGATTTTCCCCGAATCGTTTGGCCTTTGGGCCGGGATCGGGCCAAGATTAGCCCGGAATTCGGGGACGGGCCGAGGTCGGGATAGGTTTTGCCTCAGCCCCGAATTCCTCGGCCCGTATATATATATATATATATATTAATTTTAATAATTGAAAATCAATCATATATACCTATAATAATTTTAATATTTGAAAATCAATTATACATTATACAATGACAAATTATAATGGTGTAAGTATTTTATGAAACTATATACAAATAGGTAATAAATAAAACTAGATTAAATATAATAAATCATTATAAATATTTGTAATATATATATATATATATATATATATATATATATATATATTATACATAATATGTTAATGCTATGAAACAAAAGTTATACATTCGACATTATATATTATACATTTTATATGTTATACATTTGACATTATACATTATACATTATATATGGTATATACTCTATATAAATATAATGTATATAACATATATATGTTGTACATTATAATTTATACATAATATGCTATTATCTATAATCTTACGTTAATACATAATAGGCTATTTATTTATTTTTTTGGTTGGTATATATAATTTGGAGAAAAGGATAATAAAACTAAGGATAATATAACAGGCTTTTTTTGGGGATTCCCTGAATTCCCCGAACGGGCTTCAGATTGGGATTGGTGAATCCCCTTGGGCTTTCGGGCTGGGGACGGGGTAGGAGACAGGGGTCCCCGACCCCACCCCGGCGTATGCCCATCCTTAGGCCCAAGGTCAGCCTGCCACGAATCAACCTGCCATATAGGCGACGTCCACATGGGTGCAGGATATTGCTTTGATACTAATTGGTAAGAACCCACTCCAATAACTCAACAATTGGGTTGGGCCATGGGTCTTTCATGGGCTTGGGTAGAACTCTCCTTGGAAAACCAGCTTGCCAAGGGAGGGTGCCCAAGCCCTTTATAAGCCACATGCCCACTCTTTTCCTTTTCAATGTGGGATCCTAACATTCCTAATTCAAATTTCTTATTCACATTTGTGAATTCTTTTTTTAAGAACATAAACAGAGTAACAATAAAGGATGCCACCTTATCATCTCTTGACTTGTTGGATTCATGTTTTGTATAGTTGTGTTATGATGGGTTAATTGATGATATTTTAGAAGCCCCTCCCTTTTGCATTCTTCTGGTTCATATTTATCTTTTGTTGACCTGCTTGGGTAGTATATTTGTCTTTCTTTCTCGTTTCTATCATTTAGTTCCCCAATGTGAAGTTTTTCATTGACTAGTTTGTAGTTTGATCTAGTGAAGGAAATGATTAGTTTAGTTTCTAGTTTACAGAATGTATATGTAGCCGAGTTGGATTATTGAGAAAAAAGTTTTTGCATCAGGTCATTTGCTGGCTTAGGTGTTTGGAGGTTTTTTATCTATGAGAAAACAGATTTCTTGAACTTGTTCCATTTGGCTAGGCAAGTTCATTTTAGTTCCTGCCAGAAGTTGAACTTGCTTTGTTTTGTTGATAGCACCTGTTTGTTGGTTAACAAAATGATCTTTATCTCGTAACCTTATCCAAAATGGAAAAAGGAGACAAAATATCCCTCTTCTGTATTTTCTGGAAGGCCCCTGTTATTTTTCTTATGGACAGTTTTACAGCATCTCACTTCTGATTTGGTAAAAATTGAGGATGTTTAGAATGTTAATAAGCTGACTTGTTATATCTTAGGGGCTCGTTACATCATTGTGATGAGCGACATGAAGAAAGCTATCTTACTAGATTGAAGTGTGTTGCTTTGGTCATACATTTCACCGTCTCATTATCTTATTTTTTTTTATTCTAGGATGATGGAATATTAGTGATTCCCGCAGTTGCAGATCATCCATTAAAGCTTAATACAAAGAAAGGGTATTCTACTGAGTTTCATAGTAGAGCATGCGTGCTATCAAGTATTGCAAGTATGTCTGGTTGTTGTCAGGTGAACTCTTCATCACTATGCTGCAACTTTCATTAGTATAATTTCTATGCCCTTGTCTTATTGTCTATGTTCTAGTTGTATTTAATTTGACCCTGCTATTACCAGGTTGCCATTCCATTAGGAAAGCATGATCAGCATCCAATCTCTATTTCATTTATCTCGTACCATGGAGCTGATAAATTTCTTCTGGATACGGTCTTGGATATGTACGATTCCCTTCAAGAGCAAGCCAACATTGCATCTAATTCAGTGCCTTTGCCAGACACGAATGGTAACATGGATGCTTCTGAGTTCTTGAAAGAAAAAGTAGGTTCATCTCATTATGTTACTGTAAACACTAATGCTTCATTGATAGAAAACGTTTTGGTGTACATGTCCTTTATATTAACAATGTGTACCATTGTCCAATTTTCATGTGCTACTACTATTTTCCATCATATCGTGCATAAGTTCACGAGTTTGCCCCTTTTTCATTGTTAGTTGGAGCATTTACTTTCGTATTACCTTTGAGTGGCCTCCTTTGCAAATGATAAGTTTATTTATATCAAAGTTTTTATTGTTTAATGAGTTCAATGTCATGCATAATTGAATGTTCTTCAGTAAAGTTTTACTTGTTAAGTAGAATGGTATCCTATTTCATTACTTAGAAAACTATCCTCTTTAATTTATCATCTGCCTAGATGGATATAAATTTTAATTGGTTGTCCACTTCTGTCTCTCTCATTCTCTTTGAATTGTTCTTCAACCATTCTCGTGTAAGGCTCTGCACTAAATTGCATGCTCTGGTCCTTTGAGCTTCCACTTCCCAGCCCTCTTGCATTGGTATTTTAAGTTATGAATTATTACATATCTTCACATTGTGCTTCATCCACTAATGTACTCATCCAGAAATTCATAGATGTTGAGATATGATACTTATTACATATTATGAGGCATGAATTGTAGATCTTCCAAATATTAATGCTTGCCATGTTAGAAGAGATTGAACTTGTTAGAAAGCTAACTTAAATAATCGAAACACTACTACCATGGAAAATATTATTTCTATTGCTACAGATTCTCAATTACAAACATCAAATGTTTGCTTTTGCAAACATGTTGTGGATTTGCTTGTTCTTAATAAGGCTTTGGATCCTTGTGAATGCCACATGTTCTTTGGAATTGATAATACTTCGTAAGTGTGATAAAGTGGGCTTGGGTAAAATTCACTTTCAAAAGCTAGCTCAAGGGAGAAGGGAGCCCAATCACTTATACACATCATAACAGCCCACTATTGGGGCGATGTGGGACAAATTCAACTTCTAGTACCCTCCCTCATGCTCGGCGTGCAAGGCCGGGGTCCAAACCCATCATTGCCCCAACCAAAGAGGGGAGAGAAACAAACGTGGCTCTAATACCATGATAAAGTGGGCTTAGGTAGAACTCACTCCCAAAAGCTAGCTCAAGGGAGGAGGGAGTATAATCACATATATACACCATAACAGCCCACTATTGGGGCGATGTGGGACAAATTCAACTTCTAACAAAGTGATAGACAACTTTTATTTACTTGTTAAATAGACACAGCTCAAGTGTCATTTAGCTGATTGTTGTTTTTATGCTAGTTCTACTTCTGTTTCCATTTATTGAATCATTATACAACTTTGAGGGTCTTTCTCTCTCTTTTTACATGTTAATGGGGCATGGATATTCTCAATGCGTAGTTTTGGAACAAATATGAAAAAATATCCCCTTATGCAAAACGTTCATGAAAATGTCCCTAACTTGATTGTCTGATTTGATGTTAAGGCGTAACAACTTTTCCTGCCATTTGCTATAATAACCTCAGGAAATGTGTCAATCTACTTTCATGTGTTTAGTGTGTTCAAGGAACACTGGATTACTAACTATACCAATTGTTGTTTGGGTGTCATTGTACGTAACAGAAGGCATTTTTAACATCAATTCTCAACTCCATTAATAGATTATACAGTCACTTTAGTTTATAGGTAGTGTGAGCCATGAACACACTGTATGCTTCTTAAGTTGATGCACCATTTTGTTTGTTACTCCCCCAAGTCACCAAGTTGCCACCAGGAAATGTGCAGTAGCCACTCATAGAGGCTTTGGAATCTACCCAATCAGCATCACAATAACACACAATATGACCAAATTTCTAATGAATTCCTGCTCCAACTGTTTGTTTGAGATATCTCAGAATTCTGCATTCAGCCCTGCAAGTTTGCTTATGATTTTGCATATATTGACTAATGCTCTAACTGTATAAGAGATATCCAGTCTAGTTTCAGTCAAATAAGTAATCTTTCCCTTGAGACTTCTATTGCTCTTCTTGTCATCATATTTGCAACTTATTCATCATCTTGATTCAAATATGGGTCCATTGGTATCTCAGCAGGTTTGCAACCCAATATCCTTGATTCAGACAATACATCTTGAACATATTTTGTTTGAAATAAGACTAGTTCCATTTTTCTCAATTGAGATAAGACAATAGATTTGCATCACTGCTATACAATGTTGTCATGGGCATTCTTTCATAGTGGATTGCAACAGCTAAAATGATGCTTATTGTCACGACTAGACTTTGCGATAAACTGGAGATCAGCTTTCTCATGGCCCTGTTGATTTTATACATTGAAAGAAAATTGCTTTGAAATTTGGCACAGACTCAATAATAAGTGATTTTTGGGATGTGAAAGAGTGTCAAGCTGGTTTGATATATGACTTGGTTCAAATAGCTATGATATAGATACTGTTAGTTTTTTGCTCTATTCTTCTTGACATATTAGTATATATTTTATTTAACTGACAGTTGTATTCATGGGAACCTTCACGAATGCTTATCATCTGTCTTGCTGGACTTTAGATCAGGCTATAGAAAAGGTGCTGCTTATTAGACATCAGCTTAAAGTTAGTTTTTGTCCAATCATTTGGTTATTATTCTTTTGATTTTTTGTCTATTCTATCAAAAATATACTCATTCATGTAAGATGAATGGAAATGCCTCATTATATTTGTTTTTGGTCATTGTTCTTACTGATTGCTGAGAAATTTGGTACAGGGAAATGCTGCATTCAAGGGAAGGCAGTGGAATAAGGCTGTGAGTTACTACAGTGAAGCTATTAAAATCAATGGGACAAATGCAACTTACTATTGCAACCGGGCGGCAGCTTACTTAGAACTAGGATGGTATGATAATTTTCTAAAATGTTGAAATTATTTTCATAGATCTATTGCAATTTTTCAACTACAGGGACCTGCTCTGCCAAATGACAGTATGATCATCTTCCCTTTTGTTTCTTCTTTTTTTATACAGCTTTCAACAAGCAGAAGAAGACTGCAGCAAGGCAATATCACTTGATAAGAAGGTGAGAGGACATGTCTGTAATGTTAATTGCGCTAGATAAACACTGGTAAATTATTTCTGCATCCTTTAATTCCATATCCTGTCGCTGTTTGTTAATGATACAACAGGTCAGTTCCTAGTTGTTCAATATATCTGACTTCTACTTTGTTTCTTCTTGTTCTTTCCTTGTGGTGATTATTTATTGACTAAGGTGGGGAAATGGAATTTGTTCTGCATTGTGTTATTTGTCATTATGTTTACAACCATTCTATTGTTTTTGTTGTTGTGCTGCAGCTTAACTTAATTTTATTTTTATTGTGGATAGAGTGTTTCTGGGTTTCTTAGGAATTAAATATGGATTAAGAACACACTATGCTTTTCTGTATGTGTTTCTCTTCCTTTCCCTCCACACACGTGTGTGAGTACAAGTTCTATGATTTATAAAGAAAGGACTTTGGCAGTATGGCAATTATGGGGCATTTAGACGGGAAATTTGGAGCCAAAATAGTACTTGTGGGATTTTAATGCCAAATTGTGTGAATCTCTGATGCTGCATAGGTAGGAGAAACAAGAGCAAAGAAAGGAAGAAAGAGGGTGAAGATGAGAAAAGAAAGGGGATATAAATTGACGATTTATAATGTGGAGAATTGCAGAGAGAGTTGAGAAGGAATAGACAGTTTGATGGTGAAAGAAGGGAGATAGAGCGAAAACAATCAGGTCTATTTATAAAAGCCATATCAAATATAAAAGTCAACCAACACATATTCTACAAGTAAAACCCTAATCAACACACTTAAGTATCCCTAGTACAACTCAAATGAGAAATTCTAAAGAGTAATACTACACATACATTATTTTCATACAACATTTCTCATACAACATTATGTGGCAAGATATGATTGG
This sequence comes from Pistacia atlantica, assembly GCA_026229545.1. Taxonomy (NCBI): domain Eukaryota; kingdom Viridiplantae; phylum Streptophyta; class Magnoliopsida; order Sapindales; family Anacardiaceae; genus Pistacia; species Pistacia atlantica. The sequence goes on from JAPEIT010000014.1 coordinate 23,945,357, forward strand.
CTAATTTAAAGTTAAAATTAAACTTTCACCCAATCATATCTTGCCATATAATGTTGTATGAGAATGATGTATGTGTAGTATTATTCAATTCTAAATTAGTACTGAAACAAAATAACTCCTACATAAATTTAAGTTATATTTGGCATCAATCTCAATAAAGCCTCTATCTGCATCTTTAAGGTTATTTTGTTCTTTGGGCTAGATGATTTGAGCCTGAAGAGAAGTGGTAAAAGGAGGACGAAGGACAGCATTTTCTTGCTAGTGATTATTCATGAGCAGAACTTCTTGCAGGCATTTGAGTGTTTATAATACATCTCATACCATCACCTTTTCTGCTCCAACAAAAAGCTGCATTTACCAGCATTAGACCCTTGCTTAAAGATTTAGTGTTTATCCATAATTTAACTTTTACCCGAAATCTGTCCTGCTTAATGTTAAAGAAAATTAAAGGGAAAATATATCTTTACCGAGATCAGGTTATATGGTCATATTTAATATTTAACATTAATGTAGCTGCCCAATGTTGTTTTAGCTCTTTATTGAAAAATAAAGTCAATATCAACGTAATGCTTGTGGATTTTAATACATTCACGCTTTTATGGACATGGGCTAAATGGTTATTTTGAAATTATGGGATTTCGTTTTGTTAATCTTCTGTATCTGATATGTAGCTGCATAGAATGAATCTGGGACTCAAGTTTATATTGATGGTTATCAGTGAACAATATTTGTTACTTTCTAGATTTTTGGGACGGACCGAATGTGAAATGTGTGTGCATTTGCACTGAAATGTTGATAGATATTGATTAATATGAACTATAACTTTCTGTTACATTTGTGCAGAATGTGAAGGCATATTTGAGACGTGGAACGGCCAAGGAGACACTTCTCTGCTATAAAGAGGCTTCTCAAGGTAAGAAAGGCTTCTAATTGTTCATAATAACAATATTTGTTACGTCTAAATAATTGTTGAGAACTATTGTTTTTTAGCAATATCTCAATTGTTTGTGCAAAAAGTTATACTGTGTTGATAGCTGAGAAGATCTTGTTTTGCTTTAATCTTAAATATAAAACAAACTACAGGGGAAGGGGCATTGATGGGATCACTAGTATGGCCTCTATGATGCTCAAGTTAATAAGAGTCGGTAAATGACAAAAATGAGCAAGTGAATGGAGTGTTTTTTAACTAGCTTAGTGTATCTTAGTCTTGGCAATCCCTGTGGATTTATAGAGCTTGAGCTCTCAAGTACCAGAGCTATTTTAGGAGTGTGGACCGCCAAGTGTTGTGGGCTGGTTGTTGGAGATTATGGTCTGTTTGTGGGCTTTCTATAATGGGTATGGAGCTTTGCTTGGTTCTTACTCCTAGGTAAGTGTTCAAGTGGCATAGTTTAAACTTTCTTATATGACAGGATGAGGAGACTTCTTCCTGGTGGCTTAGTATGCATAAAATAATCCCCAATCACAGGAAAATTTGTCAAATTTTTGTCTTTTGTTAACCTGTAAGACCAAATGTTCCATGGATTGGGCTTTCTATTCCAATTGAAGTCCACTATTTTAATAACTGGTTTTGGGTCTTTTTGTTGGGTATATTAATGACATGGTGCTTCTTATTTTTACCTCATGGAGGTCCTCAAAGTTACTTTTTTGAGTACCACTAAATGGAGAAACTTGAATTTGATGTAAATCTTATGAGTCATCTATTAATCCTGCTCTTAAATTTGAGTTAAATTCTAATTTTTAATTCTAAATATTGGATTTTACTTTTTTCCTCGTTGCCAGAGTTATCAAAATAAAAACATTGCGCCTCTTGTATTTTCCTTCATTTATATAGGTCACCAAATTCCTTTGTAAGGCTAGTTGAATGTTGAAGTGTGTGGTTGCTCCCACAAGGTTCGGGGTCCGAATCCTTCTTGTCACCTACACGACCAAAAGCTATCATTTCTTACTTCGCAAATATTATGGGGTTTGGTGGGGCTCCTACTTGGAAAAGGATTTCAGGATTATCTAAAGATATAGGCAACTAAGGTTTACTTTTTCTGCTTGCCTTTAGCTTTTTTCTTCTTTCAAGCCTTTATTCATGAATATGGGGTTCTCTTGAAGATTTTTGAAGTGCTACATCTTTACCAAGTTCAATCCATTTGCTCAAGACAATTGACATATTAGGGTTTGATTCAATGGCACTAAGAAGCCTGACGATCCTGCTAGCGAAAGTTTGACTGAGAAGCAAAGTGGTATAAGGAAATTAATCCAAGACATATCATTAACGGATGTAATGCAATGCCAAGTATATTGTGTTTATCTTCTGAAGATTACAGGGCCCCTTAGGTTTATTAAAATAGAATATATTGATTATTAAAGCCATGCCCGTATGCCCGGAATTCTCAAGTGCATCCATCTGGGCACAATCTTCTCCGCACACCCAAATGCACACACATACACAGCAATCGAATACAAGCACTGTTGTCATCATCTAATCAAGTAAATTTTTTTTCTTAATATTTGCAGATTTCAAGCATGCTCTTGTTCTTGAACCACAGAATAAGGTGGCTAATCTTGATGAGAAAAGACTAAGAAAGCTGGTAAGTTGATACTTCGCTTCCTCTCTCTCTCTCTCTCTCAATACAATTTTGGATTGGATGAGGATGAAATGAATCATTCAATAATAGTTGTTCATTATAACCTGCTCGGGTTAAAGAATTCAAAAGATAAAAAAGGTGAAGGATGTGCTGTCTGTACGAAATTTTTTTAATGTGAAATAAATGCTGTATATAGACCTTCTAAAAAAAGAAAAAGGGAAACAAAAATTGTATTGTTGTAGCTGAAACAAAAATTGTATTGTTGTAATTGATAAACTCCTAGAATATTTCGTTTGAAAGTATTAATGAAGTGGCATCAATCTCTTGTGGTCCTTTGTGAATGTACCTGTAATAACTGCTTGATACTACTATACTCATAAAAAATATGTATAATAAAATACGAGTACATTAATAAAAATAGTTGGGCCGAAATTTTCTTTTATTTAATATACATATTTTTTTACAAAAGTTAGTATCTTTTACAAAAGTTCACAAAAGTGTGGACAGTGTAACTACTCCTTCTTGCTCGTTGACATCCACCCAATTGCGTTCTTATCTAGAACTGACAAAAACATAGAAAAACAACGGGGTGAGCAAAATAATGCTCAGTAAGTAAATCGTCTACTCGTCTATCCTTGTAACTCTTTCTCTTAATTCTTTCTTTACTCACCTCTTCTCATTTCTATTGTCTTTCTGTTTCTGTTTTTCAAACTCTTTTCTATATACTTTCTAGTGTATGTCACGACTTCATCTTACCAACGGCATGGTTGGGGACTCAACCCATTCTTCGTGACTATTCATTTTCTCTTTTTGTTCTTTCTATTTCTCTGTTTTTCAAATTCTACTCATGGGAATGTCACGGCCTCATCTTATCGGAGGCATGGTCGGGAACTCTCTCGTTCTATGTGACTTTTACTCATTTCTGTATCGATCGGATTCGGTTATGCATGGATTCGAAACTTTTGGCCATGTGAGTATACATTTTTTCTCTTTATCTCTCGAATGTCACGTCCCCTTCTTACCGGAGGTATGGCTGGAACCTCATGTTCCACTCTTCGTGACGGTCACGGCCTCATCTAATCGGAGGCACTGCTGGGGATCACAAATCACCCACTCTCGTGACTTTACTTATTACTCACGGGTTCCCCATCGCACAATCTACTTTATTCTCTTCTTTAAGAGTAGTTTAAGCACAAAGGTCTCTACTTTTTCTCAAGCTAATACTCATAGTGTAGAAATTCTCTACTCTTTCTTAAGCTACTTCTTAATGCACAATTAATACATATGGATGGTTCATACTTATTAATGCACTTAGGAAATGCCACTATACAATGTTGCAAGAATTAAGGTTCTTAACTCATTCTCATACTCTCTTGGACATTTTATTAAACAACTCATATGTATATAAAAACTATTCTCTAACTACAATTCTCTTTCTCTTTGTAACCATCCAAAATGGGAATAAATTCTCTTCTATGGACATAACTCATATCATAGAAGAACAATTCCAAATATTTACTTAATCTCCTCCAACATTTATCTCAACTCATCACACATTACCACTTCCCATTAAGGGAGCATATCCAACACCACAACATAAATACTCATCTCAACTCAATTTCTCAACACACAAATATATGTCTCTACTCAATTTCTCAACAAGCATCATTTATACATGCATAAAGAAATCTCTACTCAAGGATTTCTTAAACTTTAGTTTGAGTTGAATTTACTTACCTTGTGATGGTATGATTCCACTAAAACTTCTCTTTTCCTTTGGTAGATGTCTTTTTTCTACACTTTTAAACAATAACACAATAGGACCTTAACACCTTTATAACCAAATTTCACATCTAGAATAAAGGTCATTACCTTAGGATGCCTTAGATCACCTCTCTATCCACAAACTACTCAAAAGCCCTTTAGAATCCTTGAAGGATTGGATGGAAAGTTGAGAGAAAATGATGAATGAGTATGGCGGTGGAAGAAGAAGAATGAAGGGTTTCTAAAGTTAAACCCTTAATATCTCATATTTTCTCCACTCTTTCGCATTTTGCCCTTACTCTTTCTTAGGAATTTCACCTTTGCCATTTTAATTCTTCGCAAATGCACCCCCATTTAAACTATTCTCCATGCAATTTCCTTGCATTTCACTCCCCACTTTTCTTGCTAATTAGGGGTAGAATGATCATTGTGCCCTAAATGAAGAATTCTCTAGAAACTTATTAAAATTTTCAACTGACGTCGTCGCAGCGAAGAACTTCCCGTCGCCCTGGCGAAAACTTATGGAAACGACTCACAACTCTGAAGCCAACGTCACCGCGGCGAAGACTATTCTTCGCCCTGGCAAAGACTGAATTTCAAAAATTCACCAAGTTTTAACCAAAATCAGGGCAAACACTTAACCAAATCAACTCATCAATCCAACTAAGGGTCAACCAATGGAAAATAACAACATGCAAGCTCAAATGAAAACAAATCAATAAACATTCAAGCAATACAACACAATTGAACTGCGTACCTCAAGTGAGGCGTTACAATTCTCCCCCCTTAAAAGAATTTCGTCCCTGAAATTCACACAAATAACTCCGGGTAACGATCCTTGCATGTATTGTTCTACCTCTCATGTGGCCTCTTCTACTTTATCGTTTCTCCAAAGGACTTTCACTAACGGAATGCTCTTATTATGAAGTTCTTTAATCCTTAGGTCTAAAATCTGAACTAGGCGCTCTTCATACACAAAATTCTCTTCTAAGACAATGTCCTCTATACTTAAGATGTGGGAGGAATCACTTACGTACTTTTGAAGCATCGAGACATGAAAAACATCATGCACCTTGCCCATGCTAGGTGGTAGTGCCAACCTGTAGGCTACCTTTCCCACTCGCTGCAATACTTCAAATGGACCTATGTATCTAGGGTGCCAACTTTCCTTTGCTTCCAAGTCGCTGGACCACCGCTTATAGGGGAAACTCTTAGAAACACTTTGTCACCTACTCTAAACTCTACATCTTTTCTGTTCAGATAAGCATAACTTTTCTATCTGTCTTGGGCTTGCTTCATTCTGTTTCTGATCAACTTTACATCCTCTATCATCTTCTAGGTTATTTCTGGCCCAAGAACTGTACTCAATTGATCCTTCTCACCTATCTCATCCCAATGTAGGGAGACTTACATCGTCTACCATATAAAGCCTCATAAGGCGCCATCTTAATTGTAGATTGGTAACTGTTATTGTAGGAAAACTCCACTAAGGGTAACATCTCATGCCAGGATACTTTATAATCCATACAGCAAACTCTCAACATATCTTCAAACACCTGATTTGTTCTCTCCGTTTGACCATCTGTCTGAGGATGGTAGACGATGCTAAATGCTAAATGAGTACCCAAATTCTTCTGTAAACTCATCCAGAAAGTTGAAACAAATCTGGAATCTCTATCTAACACTATTGTCTTGGGCACTCCATGCAATCTGAATATCTCTTTAATATACATCTGAGCCAACTGATCTGTAATAGTACTCTTCTTTACTGGAAGGAAATGGGCTGACTTGGTTAACTTATCCACAATCACCCATATAGCATTATATCATTTCTGTATCTAGGGAGACCTGTAATAAAATCCATTGAAATGCTCTCCCACTTCCATTTTGGAACACTAAGCGACTGAAGCAACCCTGATGGCCTTTGATGTTCTGCTTTCACCTGTTGGCAAACCAGACACTTATCTACAAATTCCGCAATATATTTCTTCATACCTAGCCACCAATAGCCTTTTTTTTACATCTTGGTTACTCCAGGATGAGCAGTGTATGGTGTGTCATGAGCCTCTGCAAGAATTTTCTTCTTCAACTCATCACTTGGAGGAATACACAACCTATTTTTGAAATAGAGAACACCATCTTTTAAATAGAACTCTGATGTTTTGCCTTCATACACTTGCTGAACTATTCTCTGACACCACTCATCGGCCACTTGCTTTTCTTTAACTTCTTCCAATAAAGTAAACTGGATCTCTAACCTGGCAATCCGTCCCGGAATTAATTTAATCTGCTCTCTACACAACTCTGCTAATAACTCTTTCTGCCTAGTGAGTCAGGACAAATAAGCTTTTCTACCTTAGGGCATCAGCTACTACATTGGCTTTCCCTGGTTGATACTTGATCTCAAACTCATAATCTTTAACCAGCTCCAACCATCTTCTCTGCCTCATATTTAGCTCCTTCTGAGTGAAGAAGTACTTTAAACTCTTATGATCGGTGTAGATATTACTCTTGGCACCATAAAGGTAATGCCTCAAAATCTTTAAGGCGAAGACCACGACTGCTAGCTTTAAGTCATGCGTAGGGTATCTCGTCTCATACTCTTTTAATTGCCGAGAGGCATATGCTATCACCCTACCTACTTGCATTAACACAGCACCAAGTCCTTGCAAAGAGGCATCTGTATAAATATCATAGTCTACACCTTCCTATGGTAATACTAACACGGGAGCTGTTGTTAACCTCTTCTTCAACTCTTGGAAACTCTCCTCACATGTTTCTGACCATGTAAAAGGAGTTCTCTGGTTGGTAAGAGCTGTCAATGGTTTAGCCAATTGGGTGAACCCTGCTACAAATTGCCGGTAGTAACCTGCTAGGCCCAAGAAACTTCTGACCTCTTTCAGGGTCTTCGGCCTCTATCACTCAAGAATTGCCTTGACTTTACTCGGATCTACTGAAATCCCTTCCTTAGACACAGTATGGCCCAAAAATAATACTTGATCCAGCCAAAACTCACACTTGGAAAACTTAGCATACAACTTTTTTTTTCCCTCAATCGTTACAACACTAATCTCAAGTGTTCCTCATGCTCTTCTCTCGACTTAGAATAAACCAGGATATCATCTATGAAAACCACTATAAACTGATCCAAACAATCATGGAATACTCGGTTTATTAAGTCCATAAATACTGCTGGGGCATTTGTTCAAACCAAAAGACATCACTACAAATTCATAATGCCCATACCTTGTACGAAAAACAGTCTTTGCTACATCTTGATCGGCCACTCTTACTTGATGGTACCCTGACCTCAAGTCAGTTTTGGAGAACACTGCCGCTCCTTTCAACTGATCAAATAGGTCATCTATCCGGGGTAGCGGGTACTTATTCTTCACTGTTACTTTATTCAGCTCTTTATAGTCTATACACATCCGCAGTGACCCATTTTTCTTCTTCACAAACAAAATTGGAGTTCCCAAGGGAGAATGACTTGGTCGGATAAAGCCTTTATCCAAAAGCTCTTGGAGTTGTTTCTTTAATTCCTGAAGCTCTGCTAGGGCCATTCGATAAGGGGCTTTGGATATTGGTGCTATCCCTGGTGCTAGTTCAATACTAAACTCGACCTCCCTTTTTAAAGGTAAACCCGGTAACTCTTCCGGAAATACATTTAGAAACTCTTGAACTACTGGCACCCTCTGAATCTTTGGCTGAGGAATATCACCACTCTGCACCACATGGGTAATATATCCCGAAGCACCCCTTTCTCAACATCTTTCTCGCTTTCTTTTTTCGACAATCGATCTTTACTCTATTCCTCGCTAGGAAATCCATGCCCAATATTACATCAAAGTCGGGCATATCAAACACTATTAGATCCACTACTAACTCTCGTCCATGGATCACTATTGACCAAAGTCGGGCATATCAAACACTATTAGATCCACTACTAACTCTCGTCCATGGATCACTATTGACTCTCCTAATAACATCTCATGGGTCACAACACTAACCCCATCGGGTAACTCTATTTTAATGGGTTGGTTCACTCTAGTAGGTTTCAAACCTAACCTCTCTATCATCCCATAAGATATAAAAGAATGAGTGACTTCAGAATCAATTAAAGCATATAAAAGAATAACATGGAATAATAACTGACTAGTTACAACTGATGGATTGGACTCTGCTTCACCTTGTGCCACTGTAAACACTTTGGCACTAGTACCTCTAGAACTCTGAACTGTTGATGGGAGAGGAGCTTTACAATCCCTCCTCAAGTGCCCTGGCTGCCGACACCGAAAACACACGTTCTGGTCTCTCAAACAGTCTCTTGAGTGGTTCCTCCTACATTTAGGACAAGGGGGAAACCCTTCTATCCGAGGTCGTTTACTCCTCCAATCCCTTCTATTCTGTTTAAGCTGAAACTTCTTTTTATTACTCTTCATTTTTTTGCCTTTTCCATCCTCAACTTTTTCTCTCTGTGGGGCGAATGACGGTTCACTCGATCCTTCTATTGAGGGACCTACTAGGGTGATCTTGTTCTCAAATATCTCTGCCCTCATTGCTCGTCTCAGGGCCTTACTATAAGTTTGCGGGGGATCAGCACCTGCCATTATGTCCTGGGCTATCTCCGGTTTCAACCCATGAACAAATTTATCTCTCCTCAAGACTGGAGTACTAACAACTCCTGGTGCAAATCTGGCAAGGGCATTGAATCTCACTGAATACTCTTTAACTATACTGGACCCCTTCTACAAACCAATAAACTTTTGGACCTTCTCATGAACTCGGTCCTCTGTTCTATACTCGGCCTCAAACTCTCGCCTAAATTCTTCCCAAGTCATTACTGTAACATCATGAGTATCTTCTATTAATTCCCACCAAATTCGGGCATCACCCCGAAATAAAAAACTCGCATACCAGATCTTCTCCTAGTCCGTCATGGGGAATAAACCTGTTGTACGCTTTACGGACCTAAACCATTCTTTTGCTATTACTGAGTCCGTAGTACCCCTAAACTTTGAGGGTTGATGTTGACTAGGAAGACCATAAATTGGTTCAACTCTATTCTGTACTAGGGGAGGTACTGGTTGTTCTCTTCCTACATTAGTAGTCGGTGGTACCTACATAGGGATCTCAACTCTCCCTTGGCTTTCTACCATAACTTGCTGTACAATTCCTTGAATTCTAGCTTCATCCAAGGGAGAAGGCGTAGATTCTGGTGGGTTAGAAGGTTCTCCCTCATTCATTACACCTTTACCCCGATTCCGGGTTCCACGCCTCATCTACAAAACAACCACATTTGATTAATTTGGAGAAATTCTCACAGTAAGGAAAGAAATAACTCACACGGTCGGCTATCGGACATCGTAGCGATGAGAAGAGTACACTGTCAAATCCTAAAATCTCTGCTCTGATACCAAAAATGTAACAACTGCTTGATACTACTATACTCATAAAAAATACGTATAATAAAATACGAGTACATTAATAAAAATAGTTGGGCCCAAATTTTCTTTTATTTAATATACATATTCTTTTACAAAAGTCAGTATCCTTTACAAAAGTTCACAAAAGTGTGGTGGAGAGTGTAACTACTCCTTCTCGCCCGTCGACATCCACCCGATTGCGTCCTTATCTAGAACCTGCAAAAACATAGAAAAACAACGGGGTGAGCAAAAATAATACTCAGTAAGTAAATCCTCTACTCGTCTATCCCCAACTCTTTCTCTTAATTCTTTTCTTACTCTCTTCTCTTCTCATTTCTATTTTCTTTCTGTTTCTGTTTCTCAAACTCTTTTCTATATACTCTCTGGTGTATGTCACAGCCTCATCTTACCAGAGGCACGACTGGGGACTCAACCCACTCTTCGTGACTGTACTCATTTTCTCTTTCTGTTCTTTCTATTTCTCTGTTTTCCCAATTCTACTCATGAGAATGTCACGGCCTCATCTTACCGGAGGTACGGTCGGGAACTCTCCCGCTCTACGTGAGTTCTACTCATTTCTGTACCGATCGAATTCGGTTATGCATGGATTCGGAACCTTTGGCCATGTGAGTGTACATTCTTTCTCTCTATCTCTCGAATGTCACGTCCTCTTCTTACCGGAGGCACGGCTGGAACCTCATGTTCCACTCTTCGTGACGGTCATGGCCTCATCTGACCTGAGGCACCGCTGGGGATCACAAAGCATCCACTCTTGTGACTTTACTCATCACTCACGGGTTCCCTATCACACAACCTACTCTATTCTCTTCTTTAAGAGTAGTTTAAGGACAAATGTCTCTACTCTTTCTCAAGCTAATACTCATAGTGTAGAAATTCTCTACTCTTTCTCAAGCCATTTCTTAATGCACAATTAATGCACATGGATGGTTCATACTCATTAATGCACTTAAGAAATGCCAATATGCAATGTTGCAAGAATTAAGGTTCATAACTCATTCTCATACTTCTATTAGGCATTTCATCAAACAACTCATGTGCATACAAAAACTCTTCTCTAACTACAATTCTCTTTTTCTTTGTAACCATCCAAAATGGGAAGAAATTCCCTTCTATGGACATAACTCCTATCATAGAAGAACACTCCCAAATATTTACTCAATCTCCTCCAACATTCATCTAACTCATCACACATTACCACTTCCCATTAAGGGAGCATATCCAACACCACATTATAAATACTCATCTCAACTCAATTTCTCAACACACAAACATGTATCTCTACTCAATTTCTCAACAAGCATCATTTATACATGCATAAAGAAATCTATACTCAAGGATTTCTTAAACTTTAGCTTGAGTTGGATTTACTTACCTTGTGATGGTGTGATTCCACTAGCACTTCTCTTTTTCTTTGGTAGATGTCTTTTCTCTACACTTTTAAACAATAACACAATAAGACCTTAACACCTTTATAGCTAAATTTCCCATCTAGAATAAAGGTCCTTACCTTAGGATGCCTTAGATCACCTCTCTATCCACAAACTACTCAAAAGCCCTTTAGAATCCTTGAAGGATTGGATGGAAAGTTGAGAGAAAAGGATGAATGAGTGTGGCGGTGGAAGAAGAAGAATGAAGGGTTTCTAAAGTAAAACCCTTAATATCTCATATTTTCTCCACTCTTTCCTATTTTACCCTTACTCTTTCTTAGAATTCCACCTTTGCCCTTTTAATTCTTCGCAAATGCAACCCCATTTAAACTATTCTCCATGCAATTTCCTTGCATTTCACTCCCCACTTTTCCTGCTAATTAGGGGTAGAATGGTCATTGTGCCCCAAAGGAAGAATTCTCTAGAAACTTATTAAATTTTTCAACTGACCCGTCGCTGTGGCGAAGAACTTCCTATCGCCCCGACGAAAACTTACAGAAATGGCTCACAACTCTCAAGCCAACGTCGCTGCGGCGAAGACTATTCTTCGCCCTAGCGAAGACTGAATTTCAAAAATTCACCAAGTCTCAAAGAAAATCAGGGCAAACGCTGCTTATGATGATTACCTCACTCTAATATTGTTCCTCTTTTAACGTTTCATTTGGATGGTCTTATTTCCCATACCAACCGTTAAAAAGATAATACTGTATTTATGATATTAATTCAGTTTGAAGAAAATCTTATAGATATAATTGTTTGTATAATGAGCAATATTACATTTATAAATAGTTTTACACAATTTTTTTTATACAAAGTAACGTGTAAGAATATGATTGAATGCATTGTTTTAAATTCCGGCTCGGCCTAATCGATTTAACTGGTTCGATCGGGAACCGATCACTAAGTCGGGCTCGGCCAACCTTAAAACCAAGGGCCTTAGTTCACCTAATATGACCTATGGTTGGGCCAGGGCTATTGTAGCAAACCATCGGTCAAACCAATTTTGGGGGAAAAGTGAGTGAATCAAAATTCATTTTCAGGGTGACTTTCGGTTGGTGTTTGGCGAGCAAACATGAATCAGGGTTAGAGGGTTTTGAATGGTTGATCACGGTGAGTCGGGAGGTGGTTTCCAATTAAGTTTTAGTTGTTTGAATCGTTGGAATTTGGCCATGAAAAGGTGAAATCCTAGCTTTTGATTGCCAGCGATTGGTGGGTGCAGTGACTTGGGAACTTTGGGGGTTTTGTTGGGGAGTAATCAGTGAGTTGACCTGCAAAAAGGGACCTGTACCTGCAGGTCCACTGGTACTCGGGTAATTTTTGCGGGTACAAGTACACATAATAAATACCCATTAGAAAATTGCTTCGTTATTTTTTCGGCTGGGCCAGGTGATACTCGTAGGTACTCGCACAAAATAAAAAAAAATTAAAACAATAGGTCTCCTCTCTCCTTTCAACTCTACATCACTCTCTACCAAACAAACAAATAAACATATATTTTTATTCTCTTTTCTTGAATTCAATTCAAAGTTTGGAATGGCAATTTCAGTTTCGACTTTCAATAATTCATTTCTTGAACACTAAAGCTTTTTTTAGAAACCTCTCCAAACTCTCATCGCTATCTTCTCTATAGTTCCTTGTACAGTTATGTCAGATTCTATAATAACTCTTTCTAGCTAGTAGACTTTGGAGAATATAATATGAAGTTACTAAATATATCATAAAAATTATATAGTATATAAGTAAAAGATAGTGGGCCCAAAAATTTTCTTTACTTATATATACTAAATTCTTTACAACAAAAGTATCTTATACATAAACTCAAAATATAGTGGATAGTAGTGCCATTCCCTTCCGCTTCTCAACGTTATATCCGATCGCTTATCATACATTTTCTACAGAAACATTGAAAACAACGAGGTGAACACTAGTTGCTCAGTAAGTAAATCCGCTATGTCACCCTTTTATCTCCGTTGCACACATTCTGAATTTCTTTCATTACATCACACTTTTCTATTCTTCTCGATTCTCTCTTTGTTCTTTCTCTGTTCTTTCTCTATTTCTAATTCTCTCTGTTCTTTCTCTTTTCTAATTTCTCACTGCTCACTACTCATGATAGTATGTATGGTATCATGCATAGGTATGATGCAAATGCACTTTGCATAGGATGTGCATTTTTCTTTCTGCTTTTCTATTTCTTATTCTGTTTTTCTTTCTTTTCTGTGTTTCTTTCTTTCTTTCTATTCTATTCTTTTCTTTTCTCTCTCTTTTTTTTTTTTCTCTTCTTTTCTTTCTTATTCTTCTCTTTTTATTCTTTTCTTTCTTTCTTTCTTATTCTTTGCCGATCGGACTCGGTTGAGTCATGGATTCGAAACCCTGGCCGTGTAAGTGAGTACAGTTCTCATCTACATGCACTTCTTACGGTCTGTACAAATTCTTCTTCTTATTAGGTCACTCACTAAAGGCAGCATGCATGTAGGTATATTCTTTTGGGTACAGTCCTTATCCACATGCACTCTTACGGACTATACAAATTTTTCTTCTTATTCTTAGGCCGCTCACTAAGGCGGCGTGCATGTGGGAATATCCTTCTTCTTGTCACTCACGGGTTTCCTATCGTAACAATCTTCTTTTCTCTTATCTTTCTTTTAGAAATTAGTGTTCAATTTCTTTTCTTTTCTTTAGTAATTTCTTTCTTTCTTTGTTCTTTAATATTCTTATATGAGTGTATGTATGTAGATGGACTTTTCTTATTGTTCTTTCTCAATTCAAATGTTAAATGCAAGAATGCAATATGGCATGTAAACATGTCATTTTCTACTTTCTCTGCCATTTACATGCTCATATCAAAATAATAAATCAACATACTCATACATGCACTTCTCTATGAAATTTCATCAAACACTTTGTATGCGCAAATAAAGCACTAAGGTGTTTACATTTCCATAACAATCTCTAACCACCAAAATTTTGAAGCAAAGCTCCCTAAAAACAACTTCAAACCTGGTCAGGAAAATACACTCCATAACGCTACTCAAATTCTTTCTTAACTCATCCAAACTTCTATCAATTTCTATACACACATTCATCACTCCTCATGGTGGAATTCTAACCAGGGATCATCATCAATTCTCAACACTCAAGCATATAAATACATATAAGAAAATTCTCTACTCAAGTATTGCTCAAATCATGACTAAGAGTTGAATTTACTTACCTTGAACTTGGGTAGTTTCACACTAGAATCTCTTTCTTTAGTAGATTTCCTCTTCTTTTTAAACCCTAAGCATATAAACTATAAGAATTCAACACTTTTAAAAAAATTAATCTCACATCTTATTGCAAGAATTATTACCTTTGGATGCTTAGAATTGAATATCTACCAAAATCCAACAAAAAATCCTCTAAATTGCCTTGGAAATTTGATGAAGAAATTGAGAGAATTTGGAGATGAAAGTGGCGTGTGAGGGGTAGAGAATGGTAGGGTTTTCATTCTTGAACCCTTAATATCTCATTTATTACTTATACTTTTCCATTATGCCCTTGCACTTTCTATGAAATTTCATCTTAGCCCTTTAATCAATTACAAAAATACCCTTATCTCCATTGCATTCTACTACTTTTCACTCCCCACATTTTTAACTAATTACGGGTAAAATGACCATTTTGCCCTTAAGGAAGTTTTCTAGAATTTTCTCAAAAATGCCAACAAGTTCTTTGCCCCGGTGAAGCTTTTTCTTCACGCTGGCGAAACATTCTAGAGTGTACGTTGCCGCGGCGAACTTCTTTCCTTGCCGCGGCGAAGCTTGCAACTCTAAGAACACGATTTGGGGAGTGTGTACAATGCCATGACAACAAAACTCCTTTTCCATGGCGAAGACTACAAAGTCTAATTTCTCAATCTTTTACCTTAAAATAAGCAAAATTAAGGGCATTAAAGCATAAATAAATTACGTACCTCAATGTGGGCGTTACATATTCAAATTATTAACAGCAGTTGAATTTCATCTCCCTCCCGGCCTCGTCCTCTAGTACTTATTTGATTTGTGTTTTGTTCAACAGTTATTATACTAACTATTATTATTATTATAATTGGGTTTTGCGATTTGTCTAAAGAAGGGGGGTTCATCTGAGGAAGAAGGAAGAGAAAGATTGTTAAGATTCTAAAGAAACAAGATCTGTGAGAGAAACAAGATTTGTGAGCAAAGGAAGAGAAAGGTTGTTGGGGTTGTTGAACTTTCTCTCTCTTACTAGTTTTTACTTTGTGGGTTGTTTTTGTAGGCAGCATAATTTCAAGCTTTAACAAAGAAAGGTGGTGGGCTAAACTTAGCCTCCTGTGGGAAATGAGAGGCGGTGGATTCATCACAGATCACAATCACCTCTTTAAAAATAAAAAAAGAAAAAGAAAAAGAAAAACATATTTAGGAAAAACGAGGGATTCGCAAGTCGACCTGTACCCGCATGATACCTTTCCCTACCTATTTAAAACATTTACCCGTCGACCTGTACCCGTTTGACTTGTTACCAGCTGTTATCTGGCCTGTACCCACATGTTTACCAAGTCTACTAGTGAGTCTAAAGGTGATGGTGGTTGGAGTTTTAGTCGCTCGAAATGGTCAAAAAGGGGCAAATGAAACTTGATTGACATCGTTATTGCGACCAGCGATCGACAAGTGATGAGAGGGATAAAGGGTATGGTTTTGAAGAGGAGAGGGTGGGGATTCCAGTAGTGGTGATGAGGGTGATTTTGGGTGAGAAAACTGTCGAAAAAAGAAAAGGCCAGTGTCAATATGTGCTAATGTGCGTCAATACAAAAATTTTGAAAACCCATTCCAGTGTCAACATGCTTAGTAGGCAAAGGTTTAAAGGAGCCACCACTTTCTTTGTTGAAGTAAAAAAAAAAAAAAAAAAAAAAATCCCAATCAAAGCCATATCCCCATATTGCAATTGCAGTAATGATATCATTGATGCTAACACGATGTACCTTGTTAGTTAAACATTAGCCTCATGTGAACGTCCAGTCTGTTGGATGAAACTATTAGCGGGCTCTGGTGACAAAGCCTTCTCGATAGTGTATAAACCGTCATTTGACTGAAGAATGTTGTTAACACTTCTATATTAGTCAACAAAGTTATCACCATCAAACTTGATTCCCATTTTGATGAACGATCACAATAACTCAATGTTAGTTGTCATTTTGTGAGTCTACAAGGGCAAAATAAAGCGAGTTAATATCATGTTATAATTTAATTAATCAAGATCTTTTAATTGATTAAATGCTCCCACTATTTTACTCAAGTTCTCATAGCCCTCACTACTAAACTTGGATAGGCCTATTGACTTTTCTAGTGGACCAAGATCCCATCAATTCCATTTTGAACCTTTGTTGGTCGAATCAAGTTAAAAATTGGTTTATTTAGGTAGGCCACAAGCTCAATTTATATCAGCTAAAGACACCGACCATTAATCCTTAAATATAAATTGGGTCAAACAAACCAATTACACAATCCAATGGCGCCGACCATTGACATCAAGTGCAACTCTTGGATCTGTAGAGTAGATGCTACATATCATCTTGCACATTGTAAAATTGCACTTCTCTGTGTGCCTCTAGTATGTTTTCAACCTTCATTGATCAAACAAGCCAAACTATTAGTTAAGTCTTACCTAACATCATTAAGGAAAAACTCTAATGCAACTTAGTCTCTCATTGATAAACTCATACCCTTTGTTGATAAAAAAGGTTACAACGATCTATGGTTTGACGAAGCCCATTATGTTGGAAGGCATTAACATGGACTTAATATCCTTTTATGAGGGTTTTTGGTTTTGGTCTTGGTCTCATTATTTTATTATCTTTATTAACATGTTATATCCATTACATTCAACCTTAGCATACCAACTAAGCAATAAACAAAAACATGTTGGTGCATTGCCTTAACTAAACCAAATTCCCCAAGCCTTGAAGAATTTGTATGTTAACCTATGTAATTAAATTATAAGAGACTTTCAATTTAAAAACCCGCCGCCTTCAATCCAATGCTTCTTGTCCTCAACCATTACATTAAATTAAAATAAATTCTAATTTAACTTTACATCAATAAAATGAAACCTCAATTTACATTCAAGGGGAGTAAAATGAGAGAGAAATATAAGAGATTAAAAGAGAGGTAAGGTACGCAAGCCTTATTTAAATTGAAATTACAATCCTCAAATTTAACTAGGTCTAAAGCCAAATGCAATTAACACCATGCAATTTCATCAGAAGAATATGCATATAACAATAAATAAAAAACAACAATTTTTGATCACTTGGCTTGAAGTTATTCCTTGTTGTTTTTAAACCCAACAAGTTGTAAACCTTTCAGTTTAGTCGCTTGTTTTTGGGCCTCTCCAAATTGGGCGTCCAGAATAATTATACTATGCAACAAAAATTATATTAAGTTCTAGACCAACATGAAGCTCACCTACTCCAATGTGTAAGCTGCTCAAAATAGCAGTTTTTTGCGCATCGACACATATGGGCAGTTGTTAAAGACTTGCTAAATGTGCACCAACATGTTAAAAATCAACTGGTGCAAACCGTGAGTCAATTGACTCACTATTGAATCTGTTATGACCTTATTTACAAACCTGCAACAAATTAACATGATCCAAAGCATCGACTGACTGTAAATAGACTGAAACCCCATGCTACAGTAGTCCAAAAACTAATGTAAGCCCACTGAAGCAATCCTCACACATGTAGTAACATGTGAGATTTTGATTCACTAAAAAATGAGCACCATAGTGTAAATGAGAGCGATTTCCTTGGAGGCAAAATTAGAGGTTGCCAAGAACAGGATAGATGAGGGTAAAAACACACAACGTGTCAAAACTTGTGTGAAAACACAAAGTGAAGGTCAAGGCTACATGGGTAAACACATAGCCAACAAGGCTGGTGTGACGCCCACATGGAGGTACGTAATTTAATTTATGCTCTTATACCTTTAGTTGATTTTTTGCTAAAGTTATTGTAACGCCCCACTTGAGGTACGTAGTTAGTGTTTCTTCTTTTGCTCTTATTTGAGTTGGTTTCTTGGTAATATTGTTTGATTGACCTTTGATTGAGTGTTATGTTGAATACTTGCCCTGAAATTGGTTGAAAATAGAAGAAGATCAGTTTTCCAAGCTTCGCGGGCGAAGAAGAATCTTCGCCGCGGCGAAGAGGTGTTGAAGCCACGGGGAAGCTGTTGGACAGTTTTGCCGCGGCGACAGAAGTTTCTTCGCCGCGGCGACAGGCCGACCAAAATGTTTGTTAAGTTTTAGATATTTTCTTCCCTAAAGGCAGTTTGACCATTCTACCCCTAATTAGCACGAAAAGTGGGGAGTAAAATGTAAGGAATTTTCATGGAGAATATGTTGCTATGGGGGTGTGTTTGTAATGAATCAAAGGATATAGATAGAATTCCCAAAGAAGAGTAAGGGCAAAATGGGAATGCTTGTGTATAAACTTCATTCTTCTTCTCCAATGCC
This sequence comes from Pistacia atlantica, assembly GCA_026229545.1. Classification (NCBI taxonomy): domain Eukaryota; kingdom Viridiplantae; phylum Streptophyta; class Magnoliopsida; order Sapindales; family Anacardiaceae; genus Pistacia; species Pistacia atlantica. Next base: position 23,964,083 of record JAPEIT010000014.1, read on the forward strand.
ACTCTCCTCTCTTGCTTCCTCTCAATTTCTCTTTCTTTTGATCAAGGAGTTTTAAAGGGCTTTTGGACTGATTTGGGGTAGAAAATCAACCTAAGGCATCCTAAGGTAAGGATTCATGCTTTGGTTGTGAAGTCTTGTGAGTTTTTATATATACTTGAGTTTTGAGGGTTTTTGTTCTTTTGTTTAAGAGTAGAGAAAAAGTCAAGCAAACCAAGTGAAAGGAAGAGTTAGTGAAATCTCTCCATAACAAGGTAAGTAAACCCCAACCCAAGTTGAGATTTGGGAATTTTCTTGATTAGGGTTTTGATAGCACTTATGTATTTATGTTATATACATGTTATATGCCATGTTATTGAGGCTTAAATAGAGAATTCTAGTGTCTTGTGATTGTTTATACCTTTCAAATATAAGAAGTGACATGTGGGTTGGAAAGGTAGTTTGAGATTGAATTAAAGGATATTGAGAAATCCTTTTTGGAAGTGTCTTTCTTTGGCAGGTTATGTGGCTATGTGAGGGGGTTTCTCCCCATTTTGGATGGTTAGAGAAAGATTTAGAATTATTGTTATAGTAGAGTTTTATGATGCACTTGAGTTGTTCGATGAACTGCCTAATAGAGGTTTGAGTATGAGTAGTGAACCTTAATTCTTGCAACATTGCATGTTGGCATTTCATAAGTGCATTTGTGGAGATGAACCATCCATAGGCATTAATTGTGCATTGAGAAGTGACCTAAGAAAGAGTAGGAAACTTTGTGTATGCACTTGCTTTATGAGTAGAGATCTTTGTGGATGCAACTACTCTAAGAGTAGAGAGAATGAGAAGTGCTAGAATGGAGTGAATGAGAAGAGTATTAGAGATGGGTGGGTGCTTTGTGATCATCACTCGACAGTTATGAGAATCAGGTTAATACTTTGTGATCACCACCCGAATAGCCATTAGAAATGGGTTGATGCTTTGTGATCATCACCCGATGGGTATTAGAAGCGGGTGGATGCTTTGTGACCATCACCCGGTTAGTTATTAGAAAAGGGGTTGATGCTTTGTGATCATCACCCGATATTTATGAGAAGTCGGTTGATGCTTTGTGATCATCACCCGACAGTGATTAGGAATGGGTTAATGCTTGGTGATCGTTACCTGAAAGTAATGAGGAACGGGTAGGTGCTATGTGGTCTCCACCCGATAGTTACGAAAACCAGGTAGGTGCTTCGTGATCCCCACTCGGTAGTCACTAAGAACGAGTTGGTGCTGTGTGAATTCCACCTGATAGTCATGAAGAGTGAGATGGTGCTGTGTGAAAGCCATCCGGCCGTACCTCCGGTAAGATGAGGCCATGACGTTTAGTAAGAAACAACAGAAAGTGTGAGGAAAGAATTAAGAGTAATACATACGGGGATAGACAGATAAAGGGTTTTACTTACTGAGCATTATTTTGTGCTCACCCCGTTATTTTCCTTTGTGGATGCAGGATCTAGGTGTTGATGCAGTCGGAGGGGCGTCGACAAGCGAGGAGCAATAGCTACACTGTTTCCTCTGTTTGTCTTTTAAAATGACTTTTTGTAAACAATACTCTTTGTGTATAAAAGACATATGACTTGTAATGAAAAGAAAGTTTTTGGGCCCAATTTTCTATTGTTATTATGCATGCACTGTATTAGTTTACAGTAGTTGTTACAGTTATTTTGAGAAAATGTGAAAAAAATGTCTTAAACTTGCATTAAGGGTAACTCAAAATTAGTTGAAAAAGTGGGGAGTGAAAAGAGATAGATTTTCATGGAGAATGCAATAAAATGGAGGGCATTATGGTGATTGACTAAGGGACATAGATGGAATTTTAAAGAAAGTGCAAGGGCAAAATGGGAAACTATATATATTTTTATGTTATATCAAGGATTGAAGAGTGAAACCCTAGCCATTCTTCAACCCATTTTCACGCCACTTCTCCTCCAAATCCTCTCAAGTTCTTCACTTCTTTTTCAAAAGAAATTCATAGATTTTGGGTATTTTTGAGTGGATTTTCAATCCTAAGCAACTTTAGGTAAGATCCTTGCACTAAGAAGTGATTTTTCATTTTTAAAGTGTTGAATTTTGATGGTTTGTGCTCATAGAATTTAAGAAGAAGACAGTTTGATTAAAGAAGATTCTAAAAGGGGTTGGATTGCTCATATCAAAGGTAAGTAAATCCCACCCAAGTTATGATTTGAGAAATCAAGTGTGTAGAGATTTTACATACATGTATATGCTTATGATTTGAGAATTGTTGACGAAATTGATGAATTATTGATGAATAGAATTTAGCCATGAGAAGTGGTTTTGGTTGTATGATGATTAATTGAAGTTTGGTTGAAGTTAGAAAGAGTTGAGTAAAATTTTTGGGAGTGTATTGTTTTGGACAGGTTTAGTAATTGTTTAAGGAAGTTTTCTTCCAAATATTGGTGGCTTGAGAAAGAGATAAAATTGTAGTCAAATTAGAGTTTGATTATGCATGCAATATGTTTGATGAAATGTCCAAGAGAAGCGTATGCATGAGTTTTATTCATTTATGAATTGATATGAGTTTGTAGATGGTAGAGAGACTTATTTTTATGCTACATGGCATCCTTGCATTTAGAACGAATTATAAGCATAAAACCATCTACATACATACATCTTCATAAGAGCATGAAAAAGCACTAAAATATGTTAAAGAGAAAATAGAAAGAAATGAGAATATTAATATATTTTGTAACGCCTGCTTGAGGTACGTAACTCATATTTGCTCATTTTGCCCTTAAAGTTGTTTTTGTGCCCTTAGTTAAGTGTGTATATGTTGAAATTACTTGAATGCCCTGAAATTGGTGAAGTCTTGTTGAAATTTGTGAAAGGCAGACTTCGCTGCAGTGAAGAAGGCTCGTCACCGCGGCCACGTAGGCCCTTGAATTCTTCGCCGAGGTGAAGCATTCCTCTTCGCCGCGGCGAAGATTGGGTTGAAATTTTTATGAGTTTCTAGAGAATTCTTCCTTTGGGGCCCAATGACCATTCTACCCCTAATTAGCAAGAAAAGTGCGGAGTGAAATGCAAGGAAATTGCATGGAGAACAGTTTAAATGGGGGTACATTTGCAAAGAATTAAAGGGCAAAGTTGGAATTCCTAAGAAAGAGTAACGGTAAAATGGGAAAGAGTGGAGAAAATATGAGATATTAAGGGTTTAGCTTTAGAACCCTTTCATTCTTTCTCTTCCACCGCCTCTCCCATCCTTCAATTCTCACAAGCTTTCATTCAATTTTCCAAGGATTTTTGGAGGGCTTTTGACTAGAAGTTGTTGCAAGTTGATCCTAAGCACTTAAAGGTAAGAATCCTTACTCTAGATGTGAATTTTTATTAGTGTAAGAGTAGGATCCTTACTAAGTTTGTGTTTAAGGTTTAAGAGAAAACATCAAGGCATTAAGAGTAGAGAGCTTAAGTGGATTCTACTTGAGTATAAGGTAAGTAAATCCACCTAAGTTGTGATTTGCACGATTGAATGATGTTTAGAGATTTGTATATGATTAATGCTTGAATTTTTATGTTTGAAATGAGTTGATGGATTTATGGATGAGTTCAATATTGATTTATGGAGAGATTTCCACCATGAGAAGGGTGGATTGTGTTGATAGAAGTATGGATAGCTTTAGAAGAATTTGAAAGGAGTATTTGAAGTGTGTTTTCTTTGCAGGATGTGTGATGATTTAAAGGAGTTAAACTCCAATTTTGGATGATTAAGAAAGAAGTAGAATTATAGTTAGAGTAGAGTTTATGTATGCACACATATTGTTTGATGAAATGCCTAAGAGAAGCATGAGTAGAAGTAGAGAACCTTACTTTATGCAACATAGCATATTTGCATTTCATGAGTGCATATAAGAAAGATTCTAGGCATGAGCCATCCATATGCATATGTTTATATGTGTAATCATTAAAGAAAGAAATTTGAGTAATGAGAAAGAAACACTCTAAGAATAAAGATAAAGAAAAGAACTAATTCTCTTAGAATAAAGAGAAAGAGAGAATTAGCACTAGAGAATAAAAGGAATAAAAAAGTGCTAAAAGAGAACAAGTTGTGCGATGGCAAACTCGTGAGTATAGAATTATCCGCATGTAAACCGCCGTGAGAGAGCGGTCTCCGCCATGAGAGAGCAGATTGAGAATGAGAAAAAGAATTCGTATAGCCCGTGAGAATACATGCGGATGAGGGCTATACACGAGAGAGAGTACAATCACATGGCCAAGGGTTCTGAATCCATGTATCAACCAAGACCGATTGGCAAAGAATAAGAGAAAAGAATAAGAATAAGAAAAGAATAGAAAGAAAAGAAAAGAGAGAAAATGCATTGCTTTGCATTAGTGCACATGCATCTCATCCATGCATGTTATCATGATATTTCTTCATGGGAGATAAGAATAGAAAGAAGGAAAGAAAGAGTCGAGAGAAAGAAAGAAAAGAACAGTGAGAGCTAGAAACAGAGAAAGAACAAGAGAGATTGAATAAGAGAAAGTGACAAGAGTAAGGAAAGAATTGAAGAGTGATACACAGAGATAGTGGAGTACAGATTTACTTACTAAGCATCTTTGTGCTCACCCCGTTGTTTTCTATGTTTTTGCAGGATATAGGTGAGGACGTGGTCGGATGGATCTGGCAAGCGGGGAGACTTGGCTACACTGTCCACTATTTTAAGAGTCTTTTTATACAAATGATATTGTACTATGTAAAGAATGTATATATTAGTAAAGAAAATTTTTGGGCCTAACTATTTTGATAAGTATACTTGTACTTTTATTAATATATTGTATGAATATGATAGCAGAAAGAAATCATTACATATTCAAATATGAAATTTTAGTTAAAGAAGTGTAAAAAGATAAAAAGAAGAGAAGGTTGTTGCGATAGGGAGCCCATGAGTGACAAAGTCCCACATGCACACCGCCTTTAGTAAACAGCCTCAGAATTGAGAAAGAAGAATTGTACAGTCTGTTAGAAGTGCATGTGGATGAGGACTGTACCCAGAATTAGAGAATTCACTTACACGGCCAAGGCTCCAAATCCATGCCTCAACCGAGTCCGATCGGCAAGAAAAGAAAGAATAGAAAGAAAGAAAGAAAGAATAGAGAAGAAAGAAAGAAAGAAAGAACAGAAGAGGCTCTGATACTATTATTAGGATTTAATCAAAGAAATAGGTTGCGGAAAACAAAAAATTATCGATTAAAACCCTAAAGCCCCAATAATCCATATATGAGAAATACGTTGTTTACATGTTATAGAACATCAAAAACCCATTTAAGGTTTTAGATCCTTACCCATGTTGATGGCTCCACCACTTGATCGTTGAAAAATGCTCACACTCCAAGGATAGGTGTAAACCCCGCGTTATTATTCCAATGCCTTAAGGTATGAAATTTACATGTATTTCGAGATGTAGCCGTTATAAAGTGTAAAGGATGATGTCATTGAAGAGAAATGAGGGTAGAATGGTTATAAAGTTGATTGATAAGGTTAAATAGCATAAACGGTAACCAAGGGTATAATGGTCTTTTCATACAAAACCATATGATTAAGTGTCCATAAAAGTGCACCAAGGGTAAATTAGTCATTCACCTAATGGGATTGCTTAATGGTTAAGTGTTTTAAAGAAGTCAAATGGCATTAAATGAGTACTTATCTTTATGTTGAGGTGGAAATGACCAAAACGCCCTTATATGAAAAATTTATGCCAAATGACCTTTATATCTAACTTTTATTGACCAATCATATTTGAGTATCAATGGAATGAATATTTACAAGGTTTAAAGAGAGAGTAGTCGGCCTTGGAGACCCCAAATATATTATCTTCTTCTTCATCTCTCAAATCCACCATAAAAGCCACTAATCCAAGCTTTTATTCTCAAATTTTCTTAGGATTTCAAGTTGATTTTCAAAGGAGATCACCATCCACCCTTAAAGAACTTCAATTTCAGGGGTTAAAGGTGAGTTTCAAAACCCTAGTTTTTCTGAATTTTTTTGGTTAAAAGAGAAATTCATAAGTGGTTGTGTGTGTAAGGTAGAAAGGTGAAACTTTGGAGCCAAGGAGGAGTACCTTTGTGCTTTGAATACTAAGGTAAGGAAAAAAATCTCCCTTATGACTATAATTGATAACACCTAGGGTTTATGAAACTTACATTTATTTATGTTAATATGAGTGTGATGCTATGTTTTGGTTAGGATTGTTTAAATGGGTGTGTTGATTGGTGTATGTGTGCATGTGGAGGATGATTATGCCAATTAAGAGATTTGTAGTTGGACGATGTTTTGGCACTTTTTGGTTCTGTAAAAGGGAGGTTTTTATGGCCTTTTATACTAAGAATGATATGGCAAATGATATGAATGTGCAAATGAAGGTGACATGGTTAAAATAAATAGAATTCGGATTTGGCTTTTTGAGACTTATACTGTACATGCTTCATGAATCAGTCATAACTGAAGTTATAGAAGTCCGATTGAGTTGATTCTTGAAGTGTTAAAAATTTGAGAAACAGACCTAAAACTTTTATGTTTTAGCCAAAAATAAATTCGAATTAGAAGATAATGGAAAATTGCTTGAAAGTAACGAACTGTATGGCATCCACCTTCTTAATGGAAATTCCCATTTGTTTCTAATTCTAATAAACCCCTGAATAATCTTACTACTGAAATTCTTTGTATTGTATGAGAAATTGAATGAATTAAGTTAAGAAATTTAGTAGGAGAATATAGTATGATTGAGCATGGAATATGTTAGTCCATATGTTTGCATTCATAATGGTAATGCATATAGCTTATTTAGTTGTCTTATGAAAAATTTATGAAATGTTAAAGAATGAATTCCATGAGTCTCTTGAGGTATAAACCAAGATCAGAGGAATGGAATTCTTATGGAAACCATGAGTCCTTTGAGGTGACGACCAAGAACAAGGTAATGGTTCAAATGAATCCGATCGGATAACAAAGACTAATGAAACCATCAAGTATAAAGACAAAAGAAATAAGCATGCCATGTACATGAATATTTCATAAGTCATATATGTTCTATGTTATATTATGTATGATTATGTTATGACTTATGTTTATGAGAAAAGTCCAAAGTGTATGATATGTTTTATGAACTTGTTATGTTAAAGAATGAAGGTCATATTTTGTAGGTAGGTAAGGTCCTAAGTAATATACTTATAAAATGATGTTTAATGAACCTTAATAGTTTATAAATGGCCATATTCCTTCTGAGCGATTAGCGCTCACCCCACGAAATGTTTTAAAATGTTTTGCAGGTAAGGATTAAGGCATGAAGCTGGGAGAGGATTCCGAGGGACGCTATGAGCATGAAGGGATGTTTTAATTATGACTTTTGAATGGTTTTGCTAGTATTTAGCGTAGTAATTATGTTCATACCTCATAATGTAGTAATTATGTCCATGTTCTATAATGGAGTAAATATGTTATATTAATAAAGGAAATCAAATTGCTAGTAAATTTTATAAAAGTGTATATGTTCTAGTAAGTATTACTATGGATTTCATAATTTACTCCAAGAAAGGAAATTATATTTTTTGATTATACAATGAACTTATTATAAAAAAAATTAAACACATATATCTATATATATGTTTTAAACTACAAGTTTATTCTTTAAATAGGATTTTAAAATAAACTCTTTCCTAGGCGTGCGTTTTCTAGGTTCTCAATGGCCAAGGGATACTTAGGAAATACCCGGCTAGGGAGGGGTTTTACATTTGGTATCAGAGCGCGATTTTGGGTGTTGAAATGATGTTTTGATTGAATTGTTGTAGTTATTTTCTATTTAATTGATGATGAAAATGGTGTTTGTAAGTAATGGAAGTACCATTCCTCATGCGTCCCCAAGATACTCTCTCCGGCCGATTCTTTGTAAGTATTTTCTTTAATTGTTTAATGAATAGAGTTAGCTAATATTGATTGAAATTTGTGTGAGTAAAGGGTATGGCTGCGGCGTCCACGAAAGGTTAATAGGAGGGGTGAGGAGAATATTAATGATGAGGCACTAGTGAGCCGATGCTAGCAACTACCAGTGTGCCCCTAACAATAGTGGACCAGCTCGTCTGCCCCTGAAAATGTTCTGTTTTGGATGAGGCTGCAATCAACGAGGATGATTCGACGGCCAGTTGCGAGGCCTTTAGGAGGGTGATCCCGATCCCGGAGGGTATAAGTAACCAAGTGAACACAAATCCCTCAGCTCCAGTAGTTCAGCCACAGCTCCAAATACCAGTTCCACCTCCGATGCTTGGACCGGTTATGCCGATGGGTGCTACACCTTACGGACAAGTAGAACCAATCTATAATCTTTCTCAAAAGCACCAACCTCCGAGTTCGGTGGTTCAAGCGATCCGTGACAGAGGAGTGGCTAGGAAGCTGTTGAGCGGGCAATGGCCTTGTTTCCCATGAGTGATTAGGGAAAAAAGTCCGCTATGCTTCCTATTTGTTGAGAGGAGATGCTCGGGTATGGTGGAAGCTAATGGAGCATACCTATGTGACGAGTAATCTTTCTGGAATGAATTTAAAAGGCTATTTGAAGCGAGAATATCGGTCGGCGGACATGTTATCCGTGAAGACTCAAGAGTTCACGGAATTGAAGCAGGTAATATGGTGTTAGAGTATGCTACAATGTTCAACTCTTTAGCCCGTTTTGCTCCTACTATGGTGAGTACTCAACAATGTCGGTTAGAGATTTATTAATGGACTACACCCAAAAATTGCCCAGTTGTTATAGCGGGTGGTCAACCTCCTCGACTTATAGTGAGGCCTTGGAGCGGGCATTGAGGGCGGAGATTTATGTGAATAAGGAGGCGGATGGAGAACCCCAAGTTGGTGATTGGTAGTTCTAGTTCGGGCCGGATAGCGATTCGAAAGTTGAAGTGGGGAATTCCACTCGGGCCTCGGAGGACAAAGGTAAAAGAAAGTTTCAGCAAGGATTTCAAAAGAAGGGTAGCAAGAATAAGAGGACTCCACAACAACAGAGAAGGACTAATCTTCCCCATTGTCAAAAAATGTGGGAGGCGGCATAAAGGGAATTGTCTATTAGGAACCAATGTGTGTTTCAAATGTAAACAACGGGACACATGGCAAAGGACTGTAAAGTTACTCAAGCTACTTCCCTTCGGGTGTTGGAGGTTATTGCGAGTTTACTCGGTGGCTCGAAAGAAAGTGAAGCCAATCCATCTGCGATTCTTGGTCAGTTACAATTCCACTCTACCTCTTTATATGTCTTGATTGATTAGGGGCTACCCATTCTTTTATCTCATATGGTATTATAAAAAGATTAGGTTTAGAGCCTTGTAAAGTGGAACATCTTTGTTAAAATCGAGATGCCTAATGGGGAGAATTATTTTCTTTGATAAGTTGTTAATGGGGAAACTATAGTGATTGATGGGCATGAGTTGAATGTTGATTTGATTGTTTTTGATATGCCTGATTTTGATATGATTTTGGGAATGGACTTCACGAGCAAATATGGAGTATTGATAGATTGTCGGAAGAAGAAGGCGGAGGTTTAACTTAGATCTTTGGAGCAGTTTCACCTTTGGGGAAGGTCATCTACACGATGATAAGTGCAGGTGAAGGCAATGAAGATGATAAGGAAGGGTTGTGCGGGGTACATAGCTAATGTGGTGAATAAAGAAAAGTTTCCAAACTTTAGTGTTCGGGATGTACCCATAGTACGAGAATTGAAGATGTTTTTCGAAGATTTGCAGGACTTCCTCCGAGAAAGGGAAGTGGAATTTTGTATAGAATTAGCTCTGATGCGGCACCAATATCTAAAGCCCGTATAGAATGGCTCCAGCGAGTTACAAGAGTTAAAGAAGCAGGAGTTGTTAGATAAAGGTTTCATTCGACCTAGTCATTCTCCATGGGGAGCTCCTATTTTATTTGTGAAGAAAAAAGATGGTTCGATGAGAATGTGTATTGATTACAGGGGAGCTCAATAAGGTGACGGTGAAAAACAAGTATCCATTACCAAGAATTGATGACTTGTTTGATCGTTAAAAGGAGCGGTGTTTTCCAAGATTGATCTTGGTCAGGGCTACCATCAAGTGAGGGTCGGCCGACAAGGATATTTCCCAAGTGCATTTCGAACCAGATATGGGCATTATGAATTTATAGTGATGCCATTTGGATTGACTAATGCACCAGCGGTATTCATGGATTTGATGAATAGGATTTTCCATGATTGTTTGGATAAATTTCTAGTAATTTTTATAGATGATATCTGGTCTATTCCAAAACAAAGGAAGATCATGAAGAGCATTTGAGATTTGTGCTACAAAGACTACGGGAGAAAAAGTTATATGTTAAGTTCTCCAAATGTGAGTTTTGGTTGGATCAAGTAACATTCTTGGGACATGTTGTTTCACAAAAGGGTATTTCAGTGGACCCTAGTAAGATTGAAGCGGTGATTGAATGGCCAAGACCAAAAGGCGTAAAAGAAGTTAGAAGTTTTCTTGGTTTAGCGAGGATATTACGGGAAATTTGTGGAAGGCTTTGCTAAGTTAGCTTCTCCACTCACAGCTCTGACCAAAAAGGAAGCCCCGTTCAGATGGACTGAAACCTGTGAGAAGAGTTTCCAAGAATTGAAAAGAAGATTAACTCTGCTCCTATTTTAACACTTCCGAGGATGGAGTAGCTTATGATATTTACACGATGCCTCTTATAATGGTTTGGGGGCAGTATTGATGCAAAAAGGTAAGGTGATTGCTTATGCCTCTCGTCAATTGAAAGACTATGAAAAGAGGTATCCCACTCATGATCTTGAATTAGCAGCTGTCGTTTTTGCTTTGAAGATTTGGAGACATTATCTCTTTGGGGTGAAATGTAATATTTACACAGATCACAAAAGTCTAAAATACTTTTTCACCCGAAAGAATTGAATATGAGGCAGAAGAAAATGGCTTGAGGTGGTGAAGGACTATGAATGTGATATTATGTATCAGCCGGGGAAAGCTAATGTAGTTGCGGATGCCCTCGGAGGAAAGTCTCTTTAGCTCAATTAACTTTTCAAAGAAACACCGCAACAAGAGATAATGAAAGAGGGGATAGAGTTGGAGTTTGGGAAATTATCCAAAATTGAAGTTCGGTCTAAGTTTTTGGAGGAGATTAGAGAAAAAACAAGCGAATGCGAGGTTTAGTAAAGGAATTGAGCAGCAGTTGAAAGATGGTAGAGAATCGGAATTCAAATGGGTGAATGGAATCTTAAAATTTAGAGATAGAGTGTATGTTCCTCAGGATATTGAATTAAGAAAGAAGATTTTAGAGGAAGCACATAGTACTCTTTCGTTGCTCATCCGGGGAGTGTAAAGATGTATCAGGGATTTGAGGAAGAGCTATTGGTGGCCAAGGTTAAAGAAAGATGTAAGTCGAATATGTTGCCGGATGCTTGGTGTGCCAACGAGGTTAAAGCGAGCATCAACGCCCTTCAGGATTGTTGCAACCCCTTAGTATTCCTTCGTGGAAATGGGAAGATATTTCTATGGATTTCATTTTAGGTCTTCCTAAAGTGCAAAGGGGTTATAATGCCATTTGGGTGATTGTAGATAGATTGACTAAATCTGCTCATTTCATTCGATTCTGACAAGATCTCCTACGATCTAGGCCGATTATATGTTAAAGAAATAGTAAGATTACATGGAGTACCTAATAGTATTGTCTCGAGAGGGGATGTGAAATTTATGTCGGTATGGAGGTAGCATGCGAAGGCATTGGGTACTAGGCTTAATTTCAGCTGACCTATCATCCTCGAGCAGATGGGCAGAGAGAAAGAACGAATCAAATATTGGAGGATATGTTACGGGCATGTTGTATTGACCATAAGTTGAATTGGTGTGACATTCTCCCTCTAGTTGAATTCGCTTATAACAATAGTTATCAAGCAACCATTAAAATGGCACCATATGAAGCCTTGTATGGAAGGAAATGTAGATCTCCATTACATTGGGACGAAATAGGAGAAAAGAATGCATTGACTCAAGCTCTTGGTCCGAAATGACACAAAAAAATGATAGAAGATGTAAAGTTAATTCGAGAGAGAATGAAGCAGGAGGCAGATAGAAGAGCTATGCGGACCCAAAAAGAAAGGATATAGAATTCCAAATAGGAGACAAGGTGTTTGTGAAAATCTCTCCTTATAAAAGGGTGATGAGGTTTGGAAGAAAAGGGAAGCTCGCCCCTAGATATATCGGTCCATATGAGGTATTAGAAAGTGGGCAAAGTAGCTTATAGACTTGCCTTACCAGCTAGTATGGATCGGATCCATAATGTTTTCCATGTTTCCCTTTTGCGAAAGTATGTTAGTGATCCTTCGCATATATTACAAGCAAATGAAGTGGAGTTAAAAGATGAACTAATTTATGAAGAACGTCGATTCGATTACGGATAGGACGAATAAAAGAGCTTCGAAATAAGAAAGTACCGCTTGTTAAAATATTGTGGAGGAATCATAATGTAGAAGAAGCGACATGGGAGGTTGAGCAAGATATGAAAGAAAGATATCCAGACCTCTTCAACTGAATTTCGAGGACGAAATTCTTCTAAGGGGGGATGATTGTAAACCCCGCGTTATTATTCCAATGCCTTAAGGTATGAAATTTACCTTTTCAAGTAATTTTCTTTTTTGAATGGAAGGGTAAAATGGTCAATTTACATGTATTTCGAGATGTAGCCGTTATAAAGTGTAAAGGATGATGTCATTGAAGAGAAATGAGGGTAGAATGGTTATAAAGTTGATTGATAAGGTTAAATGGCATAAACGGTAACCAAGGGTATAATGGTCTTTTCATACAAAACCATATGATTAAGTGTCCATAAAAAGTGCACCAAGGGTAAATTAGTCATTCACCTAATGGGATTGCTTAATGGTTAAGTGTTTTAAAGAAGTCAAATGGCATTAAATGAGTACTTATCTTTATGTTGAGGTGGAAATGACCAAAACGCCCTTATATGAAAAATTTATGCCAAATGACCTTTATATCTAACTTTTATTGACCAATCATATTTGAGTATCAATGGAATGAATATTTACAAGGTTTAAAGAGAGTAGTCGGCCTTGGAGACCCCAAATATATCATCTTCTTCTTCATCTCTCAAATCCACCATAAAAGCCACTAATCCAAGCTTTTATTCTCAAATTTTCTTAGGATTTCAAGTTGATTTTCAAAGGAGATCACCATCCACCCTTAAAGAACTTCAATTTCAGGGTTAAAGGTGAGTTTCAAAACCCTAGTTTTTCTGAATTTTTTGGTTAAAGAGAAATTCATAAGTGGTTGTGTGTGTAAGGTAGAAAGGTGAAACTTTGGAGCCAAGGAGGAGTACCTTTGTGCTTTGAATACTAAGGTAAGGAAAAAAATCTCCCTTATGACTATAATTGATAACACCTAGGGTTTATGAAACTTACATTTATTTATGTTAATATGAGTGTGATGCTATGTTTTGGTTATGGATTGTTTAAATGGGTGTGTTGATTGGTGTATGTGTGCATGTGGAGGATGATTATGCCAATTAAGAGATTTGTAGTTGGACGATGTTTTGGCACTTTTTGGTTCTGTAAAAGGGAGGTTTTTATGGCCTTTTATACTAAGAATGATATGGCAAATGATATGAATGTGCAAATGAAGGTGACATGGTTAAAATAAATAGAATTCGGATTTGGCTTTTTGAGACTTATACTGTACATGCTTCACTTGAATCAGTCATAACTGAAGTTATAGAAGTCCGATTGAGTTGATTCTTGAAGTGTTAAAAATTTGAGAAACAGACCTAAAACTTTTATGTTTTAGCCAAAAAATAAATTCGAATTAGAAGATAATGGAAAATTGCTTGAAAGTAACGAACTGTATGGCATCCACCTTCTTAATGGAAATTCCCATTTGTTTCTAATTCTAATAAACCCCTGAATAATCTTACTACTGAAATTCTTTGTATTGTATGAGAAATTGAATGAATTAAGTTAAGAAATTTAGTAGGAGAATATAGTATGATTGAGCATGGAATATGTTAGTCCATATGTTTGCATTCATAATGGTAATGCATATAGCTTATTTAGTTGTCTTATGAAAAAATTTATGAAATGTTAAAGAATGAATTCCATGAGTCTCTTGAGGTATAAACCAAGATCAGAGGAATGGAATTCTTATGGAAACCATGAGTCCTTTGAGGTGACGACCAAGAACAAGGTAATGGTTCAAATGAATCCGATCGGATAACAAAGACTAATGAAACCATCAAGTATAAAGACAAAAGAAATAAGCATGCCATGTACATGAATATTTCATAAGTCATATATGTTCTATGTTATATTATGTATGATTATGTTATGACTTATGTTTATGAGAAAAGTCCAAAGTGTATGATATGTTTTATGAACTTGTTATGTTAAAGAATGAAGGTCATATTTTGTAGGTAGGTAAGGTCCTAAGTAATATACTTGTAAAATGATGTTTAATGAACCTTAATAGTTTATAAATGGCCATATTCCTTCTTGAGGCGATTAGCGCTCACCCCTGAAATGTTTTAAAATGTTTTGCAGGTAAGGATTAAGGCATGAAGGCTGGGAGAGGATTCCGAGGGACTTATGAGCATGAAGGGATGTTTTAATTATGACTTTTGAATGGTTTTGCTAGTATTTAGCGTAGTAATTATGTTCATACCTCATAATGTAGTAATTATGTCCATGTTCTATAATGGAGTAAATATGTTATATTAATAAAGGAAATCAAATTGCTAGTAAATTTTATAAAAGTGTATATGTTCTAGTAAGTATTACTATGGATTTCATAATTTACTCCAAGAAAGGAAATTATATTTTTTGATTATACAATGAACTTATTATAAAAAAAAAAAAATTAAACACATATATCTATATATATGTTTTAAACTACAAGTTTATTCTTTAAATAGGATTTTAAAATAAACTCTTTCCTAGGCGTGCGTTTTCTAGGTTCTCAATGGCCAAGGGATACTTAGGAAATACCCGGCTAGGGAGGGTTTACATTTGGTATCGAGCGCGATTTTGGGTGTTGAAATGATGTTTTGATTGAATTGTTGTAGTTATTTTCTATTTAATTGATGATGAAAATGGTGTTTGTAAGTAATGGAAGTACCATTCCTCATCGTCCCCAAGATACTCTCTCGGCCGATTCTTTGTAAGTATTTTCTTTAATTGTTTAATGAATAGAATTAGCTAATATTGATTGAAATTTGTGTGAGTAAAGGGTATGGCTGCGAGGCGTCCACGAAAGGTTAATAGGAGGGGTGAGGAGAATATTAATGATGCAGGCACTAGTGAGCGTGCACCAACTACCGTGTGCCCCCTAATAGTGGACCAGGCTATGTGCGCCCAAAATGCTTGTTTTGGATGAGGCTGCAATCAGGATGATTGACAGGCCATTGCGAGGCCTTTAGGAGGGTGATCCCGGAGGGTATAAGTAACCAAGTGAACACAAATCCCTCGGCTCGTAGTTCAGCCCACGGCTCAAATACCAGTTCCACCTCCCGATGGCTTGGACCCGATTATGCCGATGGGTGCTACACCTTGGACAAGTGGAACCAATCTATAATCTTTCTCAAAAGCACCAACCTCCGAGTTCGGTGGTTCAAGCGATCCGTGTATAGAGGAGTGGCTAGGAAGCATTGAGCAGGGCAATGGCCTTGTTTCCCATGAGTGATCGGGAAAAAGTCCGCTATGCTTCCTATTTGTTGAGAGGAGATGCTCGGGTATGGTGGAAGCTAATGGAGCATACCTATGTGACGAGTAATCTTTCTGGAATGAATTTAAAAGGCTATTTGAAGCGAGAATATCGGTCGGAGACATGTTATCCGTGAAGACTCAAGAGTTCACGGAATTGAAAGCGAGGTAATATGTTTGTTAGAGAGTATGCTACAATGTTCAACTCTTTAGCCCGTTTTGCTCCTACTATGGTGAGTACTCAACAATGTCGGTTAGAGATTTATTAATGGACTACACCCAAAAATTGCCCAGTTGTTATAGCGGGTGGTCAACCTCCTCGAGACTTATAGTGAGGCCTTGGAGCGGGCATTGAGGGCGGAGATTTATGTGAATAAGGAGGCGGATGGAGAACCCCAAGTTGGTGATTGGTAGTTCTAGTTCGGGCCGGATAGCGTTCAGAAAGTTGAAGTGGGGAATTCCACTCGGGAGGCCTCGAGGACAAAGGTAAAGAAAGTTTCACAAGGATTTCAAAGAAGGGTAGCAAGAATAAGAGGACTCCACGGCAACAACAGAGAAGGACTAATCTTCCCCATTGTCAAAAAATGTGGGAGGCGCATAAAGGGAATTGTCTATTAGGAACCAATGTGTGTTTCAAATGTAAACAACGGGACACATGGCAAAGGGAGGTGTAAAGTTACTCAAGCTACTTCCCTTGACTGTTGGAGGTTCGTTGCGAGTTTACTCGGTGGCTCGAAAGAAAGTGAAGCCAATCCATCTGCGATTCTTGGTCGATTACAATTCCACTCTACCTCTTTATATGTCTTGATTGATTAGGGGCTACCCATTCTTTTTATCTCATATGGTATTATAAAAAGATTAGGTTTAGAGCCTTGTAAAGTGGAACATCTTTGTTAAAATCGAGATGCCTAATGGGGAGAATTATTTTCTTTGATAAGTTGTTAATGGGGAAACTATAGTGATTGATGGGCATGAGTTGAATGTTGATTTGATTGTTTTTGATATGCTGATTTTGATATGATTTTGGGAATGGACTTCTGAGCAAATATGGAGTATTGATAGATTGTCGGAAGAAGAAGGCCGGAGGTTTAACTTAGATCTTTGGAGGCAGTTTCACCTTTGGGGAAGGTCATCTACACGGCGATGATAAGTGCGGTGAAGGCAATGAAGATGATAAGGAAGGGTTGTGCGGGGTACATAGCTAATGTGGTGAATAAAGAAAAGTTTCCAAACTTTAGTGTTCGGGATGTACCCATAGTACGAGAATTGAAGATGTTTTTCAGAAGATTTGCAGGGACTTCCTCGAGAAGGGAAGTGGAATTTTGTATAGAATTAGCTCTGATGCGGCACCAATATCTAAAGCCCCGTATAGAATGGCTCCAGCGAGTTACAAGAGTTAAAGAAGCGGTTCAGGAGTTGTTAGATAAAGGTTTCATTCGACCTAGTCATTCTCCATGGGGAGCTCCTATTTTATTTGTGAAGAAAAAAAGATGGTTCGATGAGAATGTGTATTGATTACAGGGGAGCTCAATAAGGTGACGGTGAAAAACAAGTATCCATTACCAAGAATTGATGACTTGTTTGATCGGTTAAAAGGAGCGGTGTTTTCCAAGATTGATCTTGGTCAGGCTACCATCAAGTGAGGGTCGGTTGACAAGGATATTTCAAGCGCATTTGAACCAGGATATGGGCATTATGAATTTATAGTGATGCCATTTGGATTGACTAATGCACCAGCGGTATTCATGGATTTGATGAATAGGATTTTCCATGATTGTTTGGATAAATTTCTAGTAATTTTTATAGATGATATCCTGGTCTATTCCAAAACAAAGGAAGATCATGAAGAGCATTTGAGATTTGTGCTACAAAGACTACGGGAGAAAAAGTTATATGTTAAGTTCTCCAAATGTGAGTTTTGGTTGGATCAAGTAACATTCTTGGGACATGTTGTTTCACAAAAGGGTATTTCAGTGGACCCTAGTAAGATTGAAGCAGTGATTGAATGGCCAAGACCAAAGGCGTAAAAGAAGTTAGAAGTTTTCTTGGTTTAGCGAGGATATTACGGGAAATTTGTGGAAGGCTTTGCTAAGTTAGCTTCTCCACTCACGGCTCGACCAAAAAGGAAGCCCCGTTCGGATGGTGAAACTGTGAGAAGAGTTTCCAAGAATTGAAAAGAAGATTAACTCTGCTCCTATTTTAACACTTCCAGGAGGATGGAGTAGCTTATGATATTTACACTGATGCCTCTTATAATGGTTTGGGGGCAGTATTGATGCAAAAAGGTAAGGTGATTGCTTATGCCTCTCGTCAATTGAAAGACTATGAAAAGAGGTATCCCACTCATGATCTTGAATTAGCGGTTTGTCGTTTTTGCTTTGAAGATTTGGAGACATTATCTCTTTGGGGTGAAATGTAATATTTACAGATCACAAAAGTCTAAAATACTTTTTCACCCGAAAGAATTGAATATGAGGCAGAAGATGGCTTGAGGTGGTGAAGGACTATGAATGTGATATTATGTATCAGCCGGGGAAAGCTAATGTAGTTGCGATGCCTCGGCGGGAAAGTCTCTTTAGCTCAATTAACTTTTGAAACACACTGAACAAGAGATAATGAAAGAGGGGATAGAGTTGGAGTTTGGGAAATTATCCAAAATTGAAGTTCGGTCTAAGTTTTTGGAGGAGATTAGAGAAAAAACAAGCGAATGAGAGGTTTAGTAAAGGAATTGAGCGCGGTTGAAAGATGGTAGAGAATCGGAATTCAAATGGGTGAATGGAATCTTAAAATTTAGAGATAGAGTGTATGTTCCTCGGGATATTGAATTAAGAAAGAAGATTTTAGAGGAAGCACATAGTACTCTTTCTGTTGCTCATCCGGGGAGTGTAAAGATGTATCGGGATTTGAGGAAGAGCTATTGGTGGCCAAGGTTAAAGAAAGATGTAAGCGAATATGTTGCGGATGCTTGGTGTGCCAACGAGTTAAAGCGAGCATCAACGCCCTTGAGTTGTTGCAACCCCTTAGTATTCCTTCGTGGAAATGGGAAGATATTTCTATGGATTTCATTTTAGGTCTTCCTAAAGTGCAAAGGGGTTATAATGCCATTTGGGTGATTGTAGATAGATTGACTAAATCTGCTCATTTCATTCGATTCTGAGACAAGATCTCCTACGATCGGCTAGGCCGATTATATGTTAAAGAAATAGTAAGATTACATGGAGTACCTAATAGTATTGTCTCGAGCAGGGGATGTGAAATTTATGTCGGTATTGCAGGTAGCATGCGAAGGCATTGGGTACTAGGCTTAATTTCAGCTGACCTATCATCCTCGACAGATGGATGACGAGAAAGAACGAATCAAATATTGGAGGATATGTTACGGGCATGTTGTATTGACCATAAGTTGAATTGGTGTGACATTCTCCCTCTAGTTGAATTCGCTTATAACAATAGTTATCAAGCAACCATTAAAATGGCACCATATGAAGCCTTGTATGGAAGGAAATGTAGATCTCCATTACATTGGGGACGAAATAGGAGAAAAGAATGCATTGACTCAAGCTCTTGGTCGAAATGACACAAAAAAATGATAGAAGATGTAAAGTTAATTCGAGAGAGAAGAAGCGAGGCCCAAGCAGAGAGAAGAGCTATGCGGACCCAAAAAGAAAGGATATAGAATTCCAAATAGGAGACAAGGTGTTTGTGAAAATCTCTCCTTATAAAAGGGTGATGAGGTTTGGAAGAAAAGGGAAGCTCGCCCCTAGATATATCGGTCCATATGAGGTATTAGAGAAAGTGGGCAAAGTAGCTTACAGACTTGCCTTACCAGCTAGTATGGATCGGATCCATAATGTTTTCCATGTTTCCCTTTTGCGAAAGTATGTTAGTGATCCTTCGCATATATTACAAGCAAATGAAGTGGAGTTAAAAGATGAACTAATTTATGAAGAACGTCCGATTGATTAGGATAGGCGAATAAAAGAGCTTCGAAATAAGAAAGTACCGCTTGTTAAAATATTGTGGAGGAATCATAATGTAGAAGAAGCGACATGGGAGGTTGAGCAAGATATGAAAGAAAGATATCCAGACCTCTTCAACTGAATTTCGAGGACGAAATTCTTCTAAGAGGGGATGATTGTAAACCCAGCGTTATTATTCCAATGCCTTAAGGTATGAAATTTACCTTTTCAAGTAATTTTCTTTTTTTGAATGGAAGGGTAAAATGGTCAATTTACATGTATTTCGAGATGTAGGCCGTTATAAAGTGTAAAGGATGATGTCATTGAAGAGAAATGAGGGTAGAATGGTTATAAAGTTGATTGATAAGGTTAAATGGCATAAACGGTAACCAAGGGTATAATGGTCTTTTCATACAAAACCATATGATTAAGTGTCCATAAAAAGTGCACCAAGGGTAAATTAGTCATTCACCTAATGGGATTGCTTAATGGTTAAGTGTTTTAAAGAAGTCAAATGGCATTAAATGAGTACTTATCTTTATGTTGAGGTAGAAATGACCAAAACGCCCTTATATGAAAAAATTTATGCCAAATGACCTTTATATCTAACTTTTATTGACCAATCATATTTGAGTATCAATGGAATGAATATTTACAAGGTTTAAAGAGAGTAGTCGGCCTTGGAGACCCCAAATATATTATCTTCTTCTTCATCTCTCAAATCCACCATAAAAGCCACTAATCCAAGCTTTTATTCTCAAATTTTCTTAGGATTTCAAGTTGATTTTCAAAGGAGATCACCATCCACCCTTAAAGAACTTCAATTTCAGGGGTTAAAGGTGAGTTTCAAAACCCTAGTTTTTCTGAATTTTTTTGGTTAAAAGAGAAATTCATAAGTGGTTGTGTGTGTAAGGTAGAAAGGTGAAACTTTGGAGCCAAGGAGGAGTACCTTTGTGCTTTGAATACTAAGGTAAGGAAAAAAATCTCCCTTATGACTATAATTGATAACACCTAGGGTTTATGAAACTTACATTTATTTATGTTAATATGAGTGTGATGCTATGTTTTGGTTATGGATTGTTTAAATGGGTGTGTTGATTGGTGTATGTGTGCATGTGGAGGATGATTATGCCAATTAAGAGATTTGTAGTTGGACGATGTTTTGGCACTTTTTGGTTCTGTAAAAGGGAGGTTTTTATGGCCTTTTATACTAAGAATGATATGGCAAATGATATGAATGTGCAAATGAAGGTGACATGGTTAAAATAAATAGAATTCGGATTTGGCTTTTTGAGACTTATACTGTACATGCTTCACTGAATCAGTCATAACTGAAGTTATAGAAGTCCGATTGAGTTGATTCTTGAAGTGTTAAAAATTTGAGAAACAGACCTAAAACTTTATGTTTTAGCCAAAAAATAAATTCGAATTAGAAGATAATGGAAAATTGCTTGAAAGTAACGAACTGTATGGCATCCACCTTCTTAATGGAAATTCCCATTTGTTTCTAATTCTAATAAACCCCTGAATAATCTTACTACTGAAATTCTTTGTATTGTATGAGAAATTGAATGAATTAAGTTAAGAAATTTAGTAGGAGAATATAGTATGATTGAGCATGGAATATGTTAGTCCATATGTTTGCATTCATAATGGTAATGCATATAGCTTATTTAGTTGTCTTATGAAAAAATTTATGAAATGTTAAAGAATGAATTCCATGAGTCTCTTGAGGTATAAACCAAGATCAGAGGAATGGAATTCTTATGGAAACCATGAGTCCTTTGAGGTGACGACCAAGAACAAGGTAATGGTTCAAATGAATCCGATCGGATAACAAAGACTAATGAAACCATCAAGTATAAAGACAAAAGAAATAAGCATGCCATGTACATGAATATTTCATAAGTCATATATGTTCTATGTTATATTATGTATGATTATGTTATGACTTATGTTTATGAGAAAAGTCCAAAGTGTATGATATGTTTTATGAACTTGTTATGTTAAAGAATGAAGGTCATATTTTGTAGGTAGGTAAGGTCCTAAGTAATATACTTATAAAATGATGTTTAATGAACCTTAATAGTTTATAAATGGCCATATTCCTTACTGAGCGATTAGCGCTCACCCCACGAAATGTTTTAAAATGTTTTGCAGGTAAGGATTAAGGCATGAAGCTGGGAGAGGATTCCGAGGGACGCTATGAGCATGAAGGGATGTTTTAATTATGACTTTTGAATGGTTTTGCTAGTATTTAGCGTAGTAATTATGTTCATACCTCATAATGTAGTAATTATGTCCATGTTCTATAATGGAGTAAATATGTTATATTAATAAAGGAAATCAAATTGCTAGTAAATTTTATAAAAGTGTATATGTTCTAGTAAGTATTACTATGGATTTCATAATTTACTCCAAGAAAGGAAATTATATTTTTTGATTATACAATGAACTTATTATAAAAAAAAAAATTAAACACATATATCTATATATATGTTTTAAACTACAAGTTTATTCTTTAAATAGGATTTTAAAATAAACTCTTTCCTAGGCGTGCGTTTTCTAGGTTCTCAATGGCCAAGGGATACTTAGGAAATACCCGGCTAGGGAGGGGTTTTACAATAGGAGTGAACCCATGATATCCACACAAAGGCATGAATCAACATACAATCACATTGCTAGTTTGATTTGTGAAGTTTAAAGAAGAAGTGAGTGAGAAAAAGAAGAGAGAAAAAATCCCTTTTAGTTTTCTCTTGGGAGGTCAAAATGAGTTAATGAGGAAATTTGGGGAAAAGTGCTCTTTTATTGGCACACCCTAATTTCCCTCATTTAGTATATTACGAATATAACCTTTCACTAATTAAATAATTAGTTTCCATGATTTCTGAATAAAATCACTAATCGGGTCCTAGGCTATTATTATTTTATTCATCTAATAATGATTTTTTGTAACATCTACTGAAAACTAGTACAATGCATGCATAATAACAATAGAAAATTGGGCCCAAAGTTTTCTTTTCATTACAATTCATGTGTCTTTTATACATAAAGAGTACTGTTTACAAAATGTATTTTAAAAGACAAAACAGGGGAACAGTGTAGCTATTGCTCCTCGCTCGCCGACGCCCCTCCAACCGCATCAACACCTAGAACCTACATCCACAAAGGAAAATAACGGGGTGAGCACAAATAATGCTCAGTAAATAAAACCCTCTAACTGTTTGTCCCCGTGTGTGACTCTTAATTCTTTCCTTTTCTAATTCTGTTTCTATTTCTGTTTCTACTAAATACCATGACCTCATCTTACCGGAGGTACGGCCGGATGGCGTTCACACAGCACCATCTCACTCTCCATAACTATCGGGTGGAATTCACACAGTACCAACCCGTTCTTAGTGACTACCGAGTGGGGATCACAAAGCTCCTACTCGGTTTTCCTAACTATCGGGTGGAGACCACTTAGCACCTACCCGTTCCTCATGACTTTTGGGTAACGATCACCAAGCATTAACCCGTCTCTAGTCACTAAATGTTGGATGATGATCACAAAGCATCAACCCACTTATCTAATAACTAATTCGGATAGTGATCACAAAGCATCTACCCCATTTCTAGTACTCATTGGGTGACGATCACAAAGCATCGACCCATCTCTAAGGGCTATTCGGATGATGATCACAAAGCATCAATCCGATTCTCATAACGGTCGGGTGATGATCACAAAGCATCATCCCAACTATACTACTCTTCTAATTCATTCTATTGTAGCATTTTTCAATGCTCTCTACCCTTAGAGTAATTGTACACACTAAGCTCTCTACTCATAGAGTAATTGCATACACAATTTTCCTACACTTTCGTAGGTCACTTTTCTATGTACAACTAGTGTCTATGGATGGTTCATCTTCACCAATGCACTTATGAGATGCCAACATGCAATGTTGCAAGAATTAAGGTTCATTACTCACACTCAAACCTCTATTAGGCATTTCATCAAACAACTCATGTGCACTATAAAACTCAATCATAGCCATGATTCTAAAACTTTTTCTAACCATCCAGAATGGGGAAAAACCCCTTCACAAAGCCATAATAACCTGTCAAACAAAACACTTCCAAAAAGGGTTCCATAACACCCCTTCAAATCCATCTCAACTACCTTGCCAATCCAACAACCCATTTCTCATATTTGCAATGAATAAACAATCACAAGGCATAGAAGTCTCTATTTAATCCTTCATACATGACATATTACATGTACATCACATACATACATCAAGTCTATCAAAACCCTAATCAAGAAATTTCATAAATCTCAACTTGGGTTGGGTTTTACTTACCTTGTTACGGAGAGACTTCACCAACTCTTCCTTTCACTTGTTTACCTTGACTTTTCCTCTACTCTTAACCAAAAGAATAAAAACCCTCAAATACCAAAATGAACCAAAACTCACAAATCACACAACTTAAGGAGAAATCCTTACCTTAGGAAGCCTTAGGTTACTTTTCCACCCCAAATCACTTCAAAACCCCTTGGAATACCTTGATCAAAAGAAGAGAGAAGTTGAGAGGAGTAAAGATAGGGAAGTTGCGTTTGAGAAGAAGAAATGAGGGGTTTCTTTGATTCTAATTCCTTTTAATGAAATATAAACACACTCATTCCCATTTTGCCCTTATTCTTCTTTGGGAATTCCATCCATATCCTTTGATTCTTTACAAACTCACCCCTATATCAACATATTCTCCATGAAAGTTCCTTACAAATAACTCCCCACTTTTCCTGCTAATTAGGGGTAGAAAGGTCAAATTGCCCTTAGGGAAGAAAATATCTAAAACTCAACAAACAATTTAAACGGCCTGTCGCCGCGGTGAAGAAACTTCTATCGCCGCGGCGAAACTGTCCAGAGAGTTTCCCCATGGTTTCAACACATCTTTGCTGCGGCGAAGATTCTTCTTTGCCCCGGCGAAGCTTGGTACACTAAAATTCTTCTATTTTCAACCAATTTCAGGGCAAACATTCAACACCACACTCAAACAAACAATATTACCAAAACCAACTCAAATAAGAGCAAAAGAAGAGACAATAACTACGTACCTCAAGTGGGGCGTTACATTTTTTAGTATTTAAAACATATATACACCAATATATATATAATGATGTTTTATTTATTTACAATAGATATACAACAATATATATATTTAAATAAATAACCAATCTTACATAATAAATCTAATATGGGATTAACTCCAGGAAACAACCATTCCAGCAAATTTAATTGCTCCGTAAAATTTACCAAAATACCTCTTTGTAGGTTAACAGATCTCATGATGGCAGCGACAATTAAATTTTTTATTAAGATTCGCTAACACTAACCCATAATTTTTATGCCGATTACATTATTTAATATAAAAACATCAAAACAAATATAATATATCATACCAGCATTGAAGGCTCCTTCGATTTGATGATGGATTCGCAAACCACTTCAAAGTACAAGTGTACTCTTGGTATCCACACGAAGACAGGACTGTCGTCGTTGAGAGACTTTTAGGCTAGGAAGATCACTCAACCATAGGAACTATTTTCTGCAAAATTTTTCTTTGAGAGAAAAAATCTTCTTCTCACAAAAGGGGTGGCGTTTTTGAGAGAGAGAGGGACGTGGCTAGGGTTTCAATTTTGCAACTCAAATCACTGAATGATTTAATTTTTAGTTGTACTTGAATAGTGCACACTAAAATCCTATTCCGACTTGGAATAGCCATCTATTCCAGTTGGAATAGCAAACAACTCATTCCACAAAGGAATAGATTTCCCTTGCAACCCAAACATGACATTTCAATTCAAGTTTAAAAACCAAAATTTGAATTTCATATTATCAATATTAATAATAAATATTAATATTAGATAATATCCATTATATTTAAATTCAATTCAATTCAAATTTAAAAACCAAATTTGAATTTCATATTATCAATATTAGTAAAAAATATTAATATTAGATAATATCCATTATATTTGAATTCAAATATATATATAATCTCACTAATTTAATTTCCAAATGCAATTAAATTCGGCAACAACCTCAACAAATTTAATTGCACTGTGAGATTACCAAAATGCCCTTTCATCATAAATGATGAAAATACCCCTCTCACAAATTATGTTCTTAATCTGTCTTCTATGTGTGTGACCTAAAGGCTCCTTATCGTATCGGTAGTGAATAGTATCACGATTGACAATCAATCAATCATCCCACTCGACGCAGACCAAGATTAGCCTTTAGCCAAACATCTTGGCCATTTGATAGATTCGGATTTAGCAAAACCACTACCTATCAACGATATGGTTACTATGCAATTCAATCATTTCATCATCTATTATCTCATTAAGGCCAAGGCACATAAGTAGTGTCAACTTCAAATATCCTTGATATCTTGGTATTCAGTTATTAGACCAACGACCAAAATAGATTGGATTGAGCTACAACTCAATCCCATTGTGGCCATAAATTTAATGTTGTTGCCATCTATCGAATTACTCAATGAGAAAATTTTTCTCATTCTTGAGAGTGATGAATCTTAAGCTAATCCACCATAGTCTCGATACACTTTTCAATGCAGCCAACCATTACCGCTCTGATAGTCCTAAGAAGACTACGTTGGGCTAGTGTCAAACTACACTAATCGATGCACAAAGGCGATCTGGTGATCTCAAGTCTAAGGATCACATGCACCACCATTCGTTGGGGGATTTATTCCGCAACCACCAGGGTAACCATCTATGTGGAATCCTTCAGTGGGCCAGGCTAGTGAACTTACCTACAGCAAGCACCCATGTGTTGCATCAGGTTGTCACCAAACATCCTTGACAACTGAGATATGTCACTGCATTTTGATAGGGTTGTCCAACACTATGGATAGCCTTACCATATTATCTGTGCCCTAAGTTAGGATAATATTGGGGCTACAGACGTTTCTAGAATGGCCACCATATGTGCTCATTAAATACTCGATATTCTCATCTCGATTCTGCCATCCTAAGGACATATACCATTTTCTTATATGAATATAATCATATCAAATGATATAGATAAATGCATTTATTGATTATAAAACATGATTACAAAGAATCAATTTAGAAAATAGGATTGGCTTTAGGGCACCTACTCTAATAATCTCTCACTTGCACTATAACCAATCATTCATGTATTTAATATCAAATGATGCTAAGTGCCTATCATGCTTCTACTGCAACGGAAACTTCAATAGTGGGTTAGTAGGTATTTTGCAAATCTACGCATCCCCTCTCTGATCGATTTTTTAGATTAGATTGAATCAACTAAGTATGTGTTTAGATCACCGGTGAGACCGTGGTTCCTTAGCCATAGCAATGGCTCCATTATTGTCATAGTAGATCATTACTGGATTAGTAATGCTTGGAACCACATCAAGTTTAGTAATGAACTTCTTGATCCAAACTGCCTCCACGACTGCATTAGATAATGCGATATACTTAGCATCAATTGTAAAATCTATTACAATACTTGGCTTCAAGCTCTTCCAACTTACTGTAGCTCCATTGATACAAAATATAAAGCCCGACTATGATCGATAATCATCCTTGTCTATTTGGAAACTAGCATCACTGTATCCTCTTACAATGAGCTCATCTTCCTCTCCATAAACCAAGAACATGTTCTTAGTCCTTTTCAGGTACTTCAGGATGTTCTTGGTAGCCATCTAGTGATGTTCACCTGGATCCGATTGATATCTACTACAAGTGGTTAATACATATGAGACATCAATCCAAGTACACAACATGGCATACATGATGGATCCAATGGCTAACGCATATGGGATCCTCTTCATTCTATCTCTCCCATCGTGTGTTTTAGGATACATATCCTTGGAGAGATAGACACCATGTGACATCAGAAGAAATCCTTTCTTGGATTCTTCCGTACTGAATCTCTTTAGTACCTTGTCTACGTACATACTCTGACTTAGGCCAAGCAACCTACACGATCTATCACGATAGATCTTTATTCTGAGGATGTGGGCTGCTTCTCCTAAGTTCTTTATGGAGAAGAACTTGGATAACCAAGTCTTTACTGACTCCAAGTTTGGTATATCATTCCCGATGAGAAGTATGTCATTGACATACAACACCAAGAATGCAACTGCGCTCCCAATTACTTTCTTGTAAACACAGGGCTCATCTTCGTTCTTGATGAAACTGATTTCTTTTATGGCTTCATCAAAATGAATGTTCCAACTCCTTGAAGCTGCCTGAGTCCATAAATGGACCGTTACAACTTGCATATCTTATCAACTTGTCCATCAAGAACGAAACCATCGGGTTGTGTCATGTACACATCCTCTTCAAGGTTTTCGCTTAGAAAAACTATTTTGATATCCATCTGCCAAATTTCATAGTCGTGATATGCAGCAATCACAAGCATAATCCGGATGGACTTAATCATGGTTACCAACAAAAAGGTTTCTTCATAGACAATACCATGAATTTGTTTGAAACCTTTGGCAACCAGTCGTGCCTTATAGGTATGCACATTGCCATCCATGTCAGGCTTCTTCTTGAAGATCCATTTACACCCTATGGGTTTTACCCCTCAGGTGGATCCACCAAAGACCATACTTGGTTTTGGTACGTGGAGTCCATCTCATATTTCATGACTTCAAGCCATTCAATAGAATCTGGATCCGATATAGCATTATCGTAGGTCCTAGGTTCATTGTCTTGGTAGACCAATACGTTACCATGCTGAGTAACGAGAAAACCATATCTCTCAAGCTCATGACATACTCTTCAAAACTACGTAGCTCCTATGCTACTTGAGGTGGTTCACTTTGATCCATAGATTATGGAGTAACCTCCTCACGATGTTCAACCACTTCTTGTGGCACATCTTCTCGTCCTTCGTCTAATCTACTTTTCTCCAATTAGTACCTCTTAGAAAAATTCTCTCTGTAAGAAGACACCAGTATAAGTGAAAAAAATTTTGCACCCTTTTGGATGGTAGAAATAGTATCCTTTGGTCTTCTTAGGATACCCCACAAAAATACATTTATTAAATTTCGGGCTTAGCTTGTTTGAAGTCAATTTCTTGACATAAGCTTCACAACCCAAAATCTTTAGATAAGACAAGTTAGGCTTCCGCCCACTTCATAGTTCATATGGATTCTTATCCACAGACTTTGATGGCACATAGTTAAGTACGTAAGTCACAGTCTCTAAGGTATAACTCGAGAATGATGTGGATAGATCACTAAAACTCATCATGGACCTAACCATATCAAGTAAGGTCCCATTCCTCCTTTCAAACACACCATTATGTTGGGGTGTTTATAGAGAGGTGAGTTTTGATACTGTTCCATATTCCTTCAGGTATGTTTAACACAACTTGCCACACATGGCATAATTGTTACTTTGAGAATATCCATATTGTCTATTTTGAGCATATATAAAATTATTATAAAACAGTTCCATAAATAATATTATTTATATTAAAAGACAACAATCCTTTAGTAATAAAAGCAATATTCTCATTTGCCCAAAGTGGACATAGAAGCATCATTTCTAGAAACTGAGGGAAAATCATAATAATCCATTAGTTCCATAATAATCCTGTAGGAAAAGTCAGACAATTAGATCTTATAGCTAATGTAGCATCATGTGCTCCATTTCCAATTAGTAGGTCCATCTCTCCCTTGGCGAGCAATCTACTCTGCCGTAGTCCTTGGACATTGGTACAAATGTGAGTACCACATCCTGTGTCAATGACCCAAGATGTTGAAGGAGATAAGTTAATCTTAATCATGAATGTACCTGATGAAGAATTAGCATTCCTCTTCCTTTTTGCTAGGAAGACCTTGCAATGTTTCCTCTAGTGGTTGGGATTCCCACAATGAGGACAAACACCCTTCCTATCTATAATAATTTCTTCCAATGACTTATGAGCCTTTTCAATCACACTTGAGTTAGCTTCAACGAACGTCAATGTTTCTAACATTTTGATGCCTGACTTAGTAGCCTTCAACATGTTCAAAAGCTCGAAAGGGTTATTCTTCTTATAATCCTTAATAAAGTCATGGACAAATTGAGAGTAAGAATTTGGCAAAGACTGTAACGTTAAGTCTATTGCTAAACCTCGTTAAGTCTACATCCCAAAATCTCAATCTTGTTCATATACTTAGTCAACTTATGATCGCTAATTTTGGTACCCTCTTCCATCTTGCATCTAAATAGTGACTGAGACACCATATGCTTCTCATTTTTCTAGAGAGTATAAATAATGGAAGCTAAGTTTGTATTCTAGCACTACAATCACCGTAATTGTGTCATTGATGCAAGCACAATGTATATTTTCATTTCTACTTTATCATCATGTGTATGCTTCATATATACATACCCAATCTGATGGATAAAACTATCAACATGCTTTGGTGACAAAGCCTACTCAATGGTGTATAATTTATCGCTTGACTTAAGTATATTGTTTACACTTCTAGACCAGTCAACGAAATTGTCACCATTTCATTTGTTTCCTAGTTCAATGATTTGTTGTAGTGATGATGGGTTCATATTGCTCATTTTAATGAATCTACAAGTGTAGAATAAGTAAAAGTTATTGTCATGTTTATTATTATTATTTAATAAGGTCTTTTAGGTTCCGATGAACAATGGTTTGATTAAACCCATGGTGATGGAAGGCATTTTAATTACTGACTTAATATCCTTTATTGAGGGGTTTTATTTTGTGTGTCTCACTAGTTTTATTTTGTTTAGCATGTTATAGTCATAACATACACCATGTAATAACTGCTTTATACTAGGATACTCATAGAAATACATCAAGTAAATATATTTATATTAGCAAAAGTAAATGGGCCCAAAATTTTCTTTTAATACATTTAATCATTCTTTATACAAAGTAAGGCATCATTAGTAAAAGTTATCAAAAATAGTGGACAGTGTAGCTATTACTCCCCGCTTGCCATGCCCATCCGACTGCATCCTCAACTAGATCCTGCAAACACAACGAAAAACAATGGGTTGGGCACAAAATAATGCTCAGTAAGTAAATCCTCTACTCGTCTATCCCTGTAACTCTTTCTTTTAATTCTTTCCTTACACTCTTCTCATATCATTTATTTTCTCTTTCTGTTTCTCTTTCACATAGCTCTTTTCTATCAACTTTCTATTGTATGTCACGACCTCATCTTACCGGAGGCACGACTGAGTGGATATCACAAAGCACCCACCCACTCTTCGTGACTTGTACTCATTCTCTTCCTCTATTCTTTCTCATATTTTCTCATTCTTTCTCACTGGAATGTCACAGCCTCATCTTACCGGAGGCACGGCCGGGTGGAGTTCACAAAGCACCAACCCACTCTTCGTGACTTCCGGGTGGAGTTCACTAAGCACCAACTCATTCTTCATAACTTCCGGGTGGAGTTCACAAAGCACCAACCCATTCTTAGATTTTTTTCATTCTCTTTACTTTTAGAGTAGCCCATTCACAAAGTTCTCTACTCTTTCTCAAACTACTTCTGAATGCACAATTAATGCATAAGGATGGTTCATGCTTGAAGTTTCTTACTTAATGCACTTATGAAATGCACAAATGCAATATTGCATCAAAACAGTCATTCTGCGCAGATCACACTCAAGAAGGCATAACTTGAGTTAAACACCTCGGATTGCTACGGTTTTGGTCTCGTTTTAAATCTTAGAGACAGGACTAAAAATTTTACGTTTTGGTCTCAACCCATTTCAATTTGTAAGATGCCCAAAAGTCACTCAGAACATCACGGCTGTGACAGGATAGTTTTCACTTAGGCATATCATCAAACATTAATTGTGCATAAACAAACCCTAATTCAATTATCATTCTATTTAGTTCTCAAACCATCCAAAATGAGATAAAAACTCTCTTGTAGCATCACATACCTACATGGCAAACACACTCCACAAAAATTTCTCCAATTCTTCCAATTTCAACCCATCATCAAATCATCACATGTACTTCTCATATTCAAATATATCCAACAACAAGCATTATTCATCATCAATCTCATCTCAATTTCTCAATGATCACAACATATGCATATTTAAAAGAAATCTCTACTCACTTGAATTCTTAAATTTTAGCTTGAGTTGGATTTTGAGTGGAATTTACTTACCTTGTGCTTGAGTAGTCTCTCCTAAGCTCTCTATTCTTGTTGGATTCCAATCTTCTCTTAACCTTAAGCATAAAATTCATAAGAACTCAACCTTTACACAAATAAATCATAGATAAAGAGCTTGAATCCTTACCTTTTAATGCCTAGAATCAAAACCCTATGAAAAACCACTTAAAAGCCCTCAAAATCCTTGGAGGATTGAATGACAATTTGAGAGAAATTGGGGGAGGAGTGTGGCGGTGGAGAAGAAGAATGAAGGGTTTCAAACCCTTAACACTTTAATTTATAACCACACTTTCCCATTTTGCCCTTGCTCTTTCTTAGAAATTCCATCTATGTCCCTTAGTCAATTTACAATAATGCCCTCATTTTTAATGCATTCTCTATGAAATTCTATATCTTTTCACTCCCCACAATTTCAACTAATTTTGAGTGAAAAGAACATTTTACCCCTAATGAAAGTTTAAGGGATTTTCTCTACATTTTTCTCAAAATAACTTTAACAAAAATTCAACTAAGGGCCAACCAATATTAACAATTTATCAACCCAAATAAAAGCAAAACAATAAACATTCAAGCAATACACCATAACTTAGCTACGTACCTCAAGTGGGGCATTACACACCATTAGCATGCATACTAAGCGTAAAATAAATGTGTTGGTGCAAAGCCTTAACTAAAACCGATTCCTCGAGACTAGAGGAATTGGTAGGTCAACTTAGTTTAATTATAACTTCAGATTCTTCAAATAATTCGCCTTCTCCTTCCTTCGCTTCTTCTTGAATATTACAAAACTTTCAAATTAAAATTGCATTTCTAATTTTACATATTTGAAAAGAAACCTCGAGTTACATTCAAGGGGAGTGAGACGAGAGAAAGAAATACATCGAAGGTAATAGAGAAAGGTAGGGCACGCATACCCTATTTTAAAATTACATAATCAAAAAATTAAACTAGGTCCAAAGGCTTATGCACCATACACAATGCATATTCACAAACAAGAATCATGCATCCATTGATCAAACTTATATTTTGATTTGTTTTGGTAAATTACCGTTACCCCTTAAAGTTTAGCAATATTTTTAGGTCCAACAACTTTTAAAAAATTGTAATCTGACCCATTGGATTCGGGCCTCACTCAATTGGGCCTTAAGTGTTAGTAAATGGTCCTGTATACGCAACTGAAACAAATAAAATAAAATACAAGGATCGTTTACATGAGCCAAGATCAAGGGTATAATTTTAAAATTTTATCATAATAAAAATCTGCAGAAATATTAAACATGAGTTAAGAGAAACAAACGCACGTTGGAGGCTCCTCCAAATTTGTTGACGAATGTTTTGCTACCGATCCAAGTGTCGGATCGAACCTGTGTAGTCCACACGAAGACAATCTCAAAAGAACTAAGGAGGGATCTGCTAGATCCTCCTTAGCCTTAAGAGTCAAGAAGACAAATCAAATGAATTGATTTTGGGCAAAAATTGGATTCTGCCGTGGAAGTGTAACATGGGGGCTGTGTGTTTTTGTTTTTCAAAGAAAAAAAATCCTTATAAAAAATCACACATTTTTTTCTTTTGATAGTGAAAAACAATTTGCCCTAATCCCATAC